>CM037851.1:24840096-26040096 GCA_021234595.1 Delia radicum
TTCAGAAGAGATTACAAGACTAAAAAGATTCCATGTATTAGATTTGCGATACAGAAAATAATATTGTAAATATGTAAATAATGTAAATAGTTCACATTATATAAGGTTATTAGGTTTACTGAAACCTAATAACGTAAGTTAATTACCCCCTTTTTATATAATTTACTTAATATTGTAAAATAGATTGTAAATAAAGATATAAAAAAAAATATTTTCTTTACTAGCAATAGTACCTCAATGTAATAATGGAAGATTAACAGCGAATCAAAATTGTAATAATTTTTCTTTTGGTTTTTCTCTATAGCAACGTTTCTTTGATTTCCGATCCACTCTAGTTCATATATTTAAAAAAAAATCTGTAATAAAGAGATATTAAACATATTCATTTCTAAATTTAATTATGATTGTTATCATGTTCATTCAATTAACTAAATATTATGAAACCGAAAATAATGATTTGGAAAATGATAACTTGATTTTTTTTCTTTGTAAGTATTATTAACGAATAATGTTACAAAAGTTTATTTAATGGTGTTATTAAATTTACCAGCATCATTATAATATACTTAATTGAATGATAACCAATTAATTTATGAATGAGAAATGGTATTAGAGTGGTACACGGTTATAACGAACACCGGTTATAAAAAACTTTTTTTTATAACGAACGATTTTTTTGGTTCCAACACATTTACTAATATATTTCATACAAAATAATACGGTTATAGCGAACAACGTTTATAGAGAACTTTTTATAAAATTAACTAATTTTTGCACGCTTTTACGAATTTTCATACAAGTTGTTACGCTTATAACGAGCACATTAAAAACTCAAAATTTGTTTATGAAAAATGTTCTGACATTTTTAAAAACTTAAGCTTTTTACTTGAAACTTCTCATAAAAAAATTAAAAACTTTATGAAACGTAATTAGATGGATGAATTACATTATATTATATTAAAGACAAAAATTAAAAAATTGGGAGAATTTATGACAAAACCCTGAAATTATAGTTTTTTTTATTTTAAAATGTTTACCATGCTTGTAGTAAACTTCGCTTATAACGAACAAAACTGTCCGGTCCTTACGAGTTCGTAATAACCGGAGACACGGTATTATTTTTATTATTTATTTTATTAAAAATACTCTAATTTCCCTTCCTAAAACCTTTTTTTCTGGATCCGCGCTTTATAGATCAAAACACCTTTTTTTTAATTTAATCGATTTACCTTCTTCATTTTATAAATCTGTTACAAATATCATAGTTCAGACAAAAAACTGTCCAAATACAATTTTCTCCACTTTTATGTTTTTTTGCTGAAAAAATGATAATATTTAAAGACCTAAAAGGCTTTTACTGTAATCAATATTACACGTCAGAGAATCTAAAAAAAAAATATTTTTATCCCTAGCTTTTGCACATTCTGCATTTGGAAATAGTAAATTTTTTGCGTTTCCACACTTTTAATTCCGAAAATCAATTCTACTATTCAGTAACAAATACACTAAAAAAAATAAGTTAGTAGAAAAGTTTGTAAAACGTCTTGTAAATCAATTTTTCAGCTAATTTTTTGTTAAAATAATGTTTACAGATAAAATTTTAGTTATACTTATTCAGCACTTCACTGTTTTGAACTAATGTTTTACTAATATTTTACTTTTGTTTTACTAATTTATTTTGCTAAACATTTGTAATGATAAGCACATTTATAGCGTGGACGACAACCAGACTGAAAGATATACGCAGAATGAAGTAGATGTCGCGGCATGTCAAGATGTAATAGAGACGAGGAAAATGATACTAAAAAGTACAACTATTGTATAGACATAGACATATAAAAAAAAAACATGAAAGATTTTTGTACATACATAAACAAAATTTTGGATTAAAAAAACTTTAATTTTGTGTTGTCACCGGCTTGAGCAAGTAATCGTCTATTAATTAAATTAAACAGAACATAAAATATTTAAATTTATTAAAGATTAAATGTGTATTTGTAAATTAAGTGATTAATAATGTAGTGTGCTCAAATTGCAAACAAATATACGTTCAGGTAGACAGACTAAAGCGAAAGACAAGGACACATTCTAGATAGTTTTTTATGTTCCCTATTTAATATGTCATATTTTGTTATTTTTTTTTTTTTCGTTTCTAGAATTATCTACGTTATTTACCTTCCTCTAAAAGATGCCATCTGTTAGACATCCATAAGTAGTTGAGCGATCATTTTGTTTAGTAAAAGTAAAAGTAAAACCCAAATAAGTGGGAAAAACTGCTGTTTTCTCGAAATCTGCTGAAATAAAATCGCTGCCTAGGCAAAGTACAACATGATTTCTTACAATTTCTGCAAGTTTTTATAATTAATATGTGTCTAATATATCCATAAAGTCCAATTTTCGATTTTTTTAAATTTCTTCAAAAAAAAAAAATTTAAATTGAATATTTGAAAACAGTGTTTAAAAATGTTGAACCTTTCAGCAATAGTTTCCCGGAAATTAAAGAAAACAAAAATGTTTTTGTAGTACATAATTTTAATTTATTTCGAATTTTGGGCATGAATTTCTTGATTATGTGGTCTGCACTACATCTGTTAACGGGGAAAATAGTAATAACTCGGCTGTGTTTTAACCGATTTAAGTTTTTATTATTTTATTACAAAGACAATTCAATCCAGATCACGATTATTTAATGTTTTAACTTCAAATCGTTTTAAAATAACAAAACTTTTGAGAAAATGTACAGAAAGTCATATTTTCCCCTTGTAATCCATTTTTAAAAAATTCTTCTTTCCGATATCCGATAATCCTAATTTTTTGTGGAACGTATTTTTACACCCAAATAAATATTTCCAAAACTAAAAAAATCAAAATTTGTTTCCCCCATACAAGCTTGTATGACTCTAGTATGTAGATATTTTCTGTAAGTCTGTTAATGGTTGTATTTATTTGTTTCTTCCCTTTTCTCTCTACTTCGTCTAGACAAGCTGCGACATCTATATCTCATATTTTTATTTGTTCTCCGTGCTATGCATGTGTTTATCAGCACAATTTGTGTAGCAACAAAAACTAGTTTAACATTAGTTCAAAATTAGTTTTTTAGTGAAACCGTTTAACTAAAATTGCTGTGAGTTATTTAAACATTTTTTTTTTAACAAAATGTTTAACTAATTTTTTTTTTGTGACATACACTCACAAAAAAAATTAGTTGAACAGTTTGTTAAAATCGATGATTTCTTTATCAGGCCTATCACGACTACTATTTGTTGAAATATATAAAAAAAAATATATTTTTCGACATTGAGTGCAATGGAACAATAAGTACCACACAATTACATTCCAACAAACAAATTTATAATTTGTTTCAATTTTCGCACATAGTGGAAAATTTTTCAAAAATATCCCAACCTCAAGAGGACATAAAAATTAAATTCGAAATAACTTTGCAAACCCTTTGGCGATTTTGTTTATTCAATAGTCTACTTTCGTATCCTATTAGAAACATTGAGGCAGATTTTTCTTGTTGCACAGTGTTATTTGTTTCTGGTCTCAAGAGCTTCATTTGCATGTTTGCTATTTTTATCGACTTTTCTTTTCATGTCATTTTCCAACTTTTCTTTTGTAGAAACATCAATTTGTATAAACTTTGTTGTCCATATATCGTATATTAAATATTTTCAAATAGCAACAGTTTAATATTGTTGTATGTAAAATTTTCCCAAGAGTAAACTTGTATGTAACAGCAAAATTAAAATGACCAAAATCAACAAACCTTAACTATAGTTTGGCATGTTAAATTCTACTCTGGCACTTATTTCTGAATAATTCAGTAGATACAATTATGTGTTCGTTTTGAGAGTTAAATTAAGTATACATAACGTGACCAGCGGTTTTTGATCAAAATCATGACTCGGCAGACGAAAAAGCGGGATACTTAAAGTTATTTGTCTAAAAATACGTATTTTTGTCAAATTTGAAATTTTTAGTTAAAATCTCGTCAAAAAAGTTTTAAAGACAAACCGAAACCGACAAATTTAGTACCATTTTGTGATATGTAAAAATGCATTTCGTAGCAATAAAATAGTATTTCAGCATTTTTTTTTTAAATTATTGTCAGAAATTTGTTACCCTTTGCCAATCCTTTAAAGGGCTTTTCCCAAAAAAAAGTTGAGCATAAAATTTTGGAAAATATCACATTTGCTGCATAAAAATGTTTTCATTTTTGTATTAAAAGTAGAAAAATTGAATTTTCGGACTTTCTATATTTTCATATACATATTTTAGTTAGAATATTGTTCTGCCTCAAGTCCAATTTTTTTATTTGATCATTAAAAACTCTCCATAAACTTCACTAGAAAATACACTTTAAATTTGCTTATTTAGAGAAGGTTTTTTTTTTGTTTAAGCACAATGTCTCCGCACTAATGAAAAATTTCGAAGTCCCATCACTGGTTCTGATATTTTTATTTTAATTCAAAATACTAATAAATTTCTGAAATATTGAACGTTTTTAAAACATTTTATTATTGATTCTCAAATATATTTAAAGAAGTTCTAATATATAAGGCGGGATCAGCCTTTAAAAAGCGGCATATTCCCTCCAAAAACGGGATAGTTGGTCAGGTTGCGTATACATTAGAGTATCCCTTAAAGTTAAATGTTAGAAATGCTGAGACGCTACCCTCTAATTTTTTTGTATTTGTCTTGAAAATAACTCATGTGAAATTTTACGGCCCTACGACCACGCCTTCCCTACCCGATAGGGCCTTAAAGATCGAAACATGCGTTTATATGGGAAAAGGGGATATTTCTTTAGTTTTTGATATTTTTTTGCAATATTGCAATAGTTTTTACTCTAAATGACAAATTAATCGAGATTAAGATAAAATTGTGTATTCAAAAAGGTATAAAAATCCAAAATCAGTTAAGAACTACCCCAGTAATAAATAATGCCCCAGACCACTAATGTGCCAAATACCACTTCAGCAAGAAATTCGAGCTCAAATTTTAAACGTTTTTAAAATTGATTACTGAAACATAATTTTATTATTTAATACACTCATAATTGTGAGACATAAAAGAAGTTTTTTGTTTTGGATGGCGTTAAACTGTCCTACGGTGTTGTCAAAAACGAACAACATTTTTGGGGTGTTTTTCAAATCTCCAATTTCAAATTTTAAAAAAATTTCTTCAACAAAATCGAAAAAATTATTTTTATTATATTGATTTTTATTGCTTAAACTTGTTTAAAACATCGAAGAGATTAAAAATAAAAAAATTTAAAAATATCCCCCCGTACACTTGGGTAGGTAGGGCAACGATTTAAATTTAACGGATTTCGAGGAAATTGTGTTTTTTAGTAATAAAAAGGCTTATTTGTTGCCATAAAATATTTTAAATCAAAAATTAGCTACTTTTGTAACTTTTATAGTTTTATTTTATAAGCATTACTCAAAGCAAAAAATAAAAATATTTCGAACATTATTAACCCATGCGGACCTGCGACCCCAACTGACCCCAGACTTATTTATTTCAATTTTCAAAAAACGTTAAACATTTTCTTACTACTTTTGAATTTTAAGAAACGTGATGTAAAAGATAATAACAGAATACTTTTAGATTATGTGCCAAAAATGTTGGACATATTGAACAACGTTAACCCGTGCCGCATTCAGATCCAAGGAGATACTGTGCGTTTTTATATATATTTGAACAAAAAGTATTTGAATTCTTTTTTTACAAACCTGGCTAAAACCATTAGATAAATCCATAAAAATATATTCACTTGGGGTCGCAGGTCCGCATGGGTTAATAATGTTCGAAATATTTTTATTTTTAACTTTGAGTATTGCTTATAAAATAAAACTATAAAAGTTACAAAAGTAGCTAATTTTTGATTTAAAAGATTTTATGGCAACAAATAAGCCTTTTTATTACTAAAAAAAACACAATTTCCTCGAAATCCGTAAAATTTGAATTTGAAAATTTGTTGAAGAAATTTTTTTAAAATTTGAAATTCAAGATTTGAAAAACACCCCAAAAATGTTGTTCGTTTTTGACAACACCGTAGGACAGTTTAACGCCATCCAAAACAAAAAACTTCTTTTATGTCTCACAATTATGAGTGTATTAAATAATAAAATTATGTTTCAGTAATCAATTTTAAAAACGTTTAAAATTTGAGCTCGAATTTCTTGCTGAAGTGGTATTTGGCACATTAGTGGTCTGGGGCAATATTTATTACTGGGGTAGTTCTTAACTGATTTTGGATTTTTATACCTTTTTGAATACATAATTTTATCTTAATCTCGATTAATTTATCATCTAGAGGAAAAACTATTGTAATATTGCAAAAAAAAAACAGCAAAGACTAAAAAAATATCCGTTTTTCCCATATAAACGCACGTTTCGATCTTTAAGGCCCTATCGGGTATTGAAGACGTTGTCGTAGGGGCGTAAAATTTCACATGAGTTATTTTCAAGACAAATACAAGAAAATTAGAGGGTAGCGTCTCAACATTTCTAATATTTAAACTTGTAGAACACCTTAAGGGACACTCTAGTATACATGAAAGAAAAATATATACAACAAGTATGGTTCGTTTAACGTATGATTAATATTTTGATATTAACATTATAAATCATACGCCTAGGGGTAAATAGTTGGATTTATATGACAATGATTTGGTTTTTTTTTGTTTTTTTTTTTTTTTGAAGTAAAGTTCTGAATTAAAATTCGATTGTATGTAAGAAAACGTACTACAAGGTATACAAATATTTCTTTAAAAGTGAATCTTTAAAGAGTTTTATGTTAAATTATTATTTTTTGTTCATTTTACTATTTTCCAGGACTTAAACTTGTCTGCATATGAAAGCTTTAAACTCTGTTATATATTCCAGAAAACAAAAAAAAAAAAACTATTTTAAAAATATGTATGTAGAGCAAAGTGGTGTACCTTGAAACGAGTGTAACTTGAAGCGTTAAATTTTTTGGATATACATAGGTTGCACATTTTGAGGAAATTATCTTCCAGTTAACTAACTAAGGGGTAGTTACCCCTTAGTTAGACAACTAATTGCACTTATTTGATTTTTTATAATTATTACGTAAGTTATTTGTCAAACATGTTACATATCACTTTAAAGGAAATTTTATAAAAAAATTTTAGATTTTATTAAAAATTTGATTGAACTAAAATAACAATACTTTATTGTGAGCTACATTCAAAATGATAACTTGAAGAAAAATATTAAATAAATAAATGATATATGTTTTTCAAAATTTTTTCAATAATTTAAAAACTAGAAGTTCCTTTCTTTAAAATGATATATAAATGATCAAAATCGGTTTCATTTTACCTTACAAGGGACTATTTGATTTACACATTTAATAATTTTTTGATACAGTGGTTGCAAAATATGCTTTTGGTGTTTATTACGTTTATTTTTGTCAAATGCGTATAATATATGTTAGATCGTTGGAAAGCCTTTTGAAATTCACGTAATAAAATCGGATTTATAATATATAGTTGCATATAAAAAATCAAAAAAAATCTGTAACAACACACGATTTTTAGAAAATTTTGTATGAAAGCATGTTTCAAAACTGAAATATTTTCACATAGCAGTAATCTATTTTCAAAAATATTAGGTGTGATACCCATATTGCATACGTTTTGGCCTTAGAGTTGCCACCCTGTGGCAATATATAGTGATTCGGGATATCTCGTCTAAATTCCAAACGAGCACGAATATCGAAAAAATAACAAATGTGGGTCCACGAAAACTTAATAGAGAATAACCTGACCCGAACATACCTCCTAGTACAAAACCTCCCAAAATATATGTGTTTTTTTCGAATACTACGAAAAGTTGAGCATGCGCGGACATACTACTTTATACCAAATTTATATATAGGTTTTTTAGAAGAAATATAAAAAAAAATCGCAAAAAAAACAGAAATGAGCTAATTTTTACACCACTTTTTAACCGCTACATGTGAGATTGGGTAGAAAAAAAAATATATGTCTCTTAATTTTTGATTCATTACATATTCAAATTTCATAGGAATCGTAGGGAGCCCATGAATGGATTCTCCTTGTTAGGGAATAATAGTAACATTTAAATTTTTTCAAAGCACTATCATAAGTATAACTTGAAACTTTCACCTTGACACTATTTTCTTTTTTTAACGAATGATTCATGAGCTATACCAAATAAGCGGTAAACATAAGAAAGTTTCATGTATAAGTCTGAAAAAACCTTGCAAAAATAGGTTTTTATAAGATTTTCAGAATTAAAATGCAAAATTTACATATTGGCATTCAAAAGAGAATTATATTAAGGACCGAATTCTAGTGGATAAAATAAGACTAATATTACCATTTATTTGCATTCTTTTAAATGAAAATATGCGTTCAGTCCCAATATGTTATCTTTAGTCTAATAAATTGTGAGTGTAAAAAAAATAAAATAAAAAATTAAGGTATGGAACAAAGTCATTTTATTTTAGAAATGTTGAGGTTAAGAAGAAGAAATTTAAATATTTAAAAATTTAATAAAGGTGAAGGGTGTAAAAGAATCGAACCGACCCATTGTATCACTCTTATTTGCTTATTACTGAACTTTTGCCTATTTATTCTCAACTATAGTAGTCCTATGTTCCACGTGAGCTTTTTATTTAATTATTGTACTTAAAGTAATTTATTTAAATAATTATAGGATATATATTATATAGTACAATTGAATAAAAGCTGATAAGCGTGATCTAAAAACAACATATTGTCACTATAAAACTATAACGCTTCAAGGTACACCCAAATATGTACCATGAAACAAAATTTCAAAAATGTGAAAATTTGCGATTCATTTGCACTTTTAAAATTTTGTGAAATTTTTAATGCAGACGATTTAATAACGCTTATAGACGAATATATCTCAGTTCGAACTGGGCTTTTACGTGGCTTTTCTGCAAAGATATAGATGTTTATATATCAATCATTTCATGGTACACCATATTCCCCTACATTAGAGCGGCATTTTTTTTTGGATGAAGAAAAATTTTTTTTTGAAAAATTTCAATTTATTGTTCAGATTATTTAAGTACTTGGTCTAAGAGTTAAAGTTGGTGCAAATTTGAGAAAAATCGTATAGCTTTAAACTGTGGCTCCCCACTACCAAATTTTTCGATTTTTGAGAATTTTTCTTAAATTGCTTTAATAAAAATATGTCCATATATTTTAATATTAATTTTTTTTTATTAATTTTGGCATGCTAAACACGAATATTTTGAAATTTTTTAAATCGAATTAATGGTTTACGAGATATTGCGATATGATTTTCACTAAAAATTACGTCTTTTTCCTCTAATCTAGAATTTTTTTAAAAATTATCTTAGAATTTTTTGCTTTTACACTCACTCATATACTACACAATACATGCTTTGATTTGATTAGCATCATGTCTGAAATGAGATATGGTGTATTAAAAAATATATTTTTTAAAAATGAATTTAAATTTGTTCGCAGGTCGCCAAGGGTTAAGTAATCCGATTTTTCTTAAATTTTGCACCACAAAACTATTGGACCTAGTGCTACAACAATCAAAACATTAATCAATGAAAATCAAAACATTCAAAAATAAAAATTTAAATAAGTATCCCTATTCATGTGTATAAAATTGCAAAGTAAAAAAATTTTACTTTGTAAATTTTATATTTTTCTGAGATATTTGTTGGTAAATTTACAATTTATCCTTCAACCAATATTGACAAAATTATGCTTAAATGAACGTAAAAACCATACGTCAATCTGTTAACATTGTGAAATAGAGACGGAGGATTTTAGAAAAATAAACAAAAATCTAAAAATAGAATATTTGTGTTGTTAGTGTTGTCACTTCTGAGTATAATATACAATAACAGAAAAAGCTAATAGGAAAGAAAACTGCAATTTAGCTGCATTCGATTCGAGGCCATACTTGGGTGTGATCGCTAAACGGTCATGACTTGGTATTGTTACGTTTGTAATGTAAGATGAGCGCAGGTTTGATTCTTACAGCCGCAGGTTGTTGAAAAATTTATCATATAGAGACAATCTGACAATTATAAGACACAAATAATAATACAATTTAAATGGAAAATCACTGATGAGCTTGTCCATAAAATAAAAACTAGTCTAGTCTGATTTAAAAATTAATAGTGTTTATAATTTTTAGAGAAAAACGTTTGTTCTTCTTCTTAACCTCAACATTTCTAAAAAAAAAAGTAGTTTTGTCTAATTTTCTAGTGCAAAAATAAAAAAATTAAGATCATTTTAAAAAAATTTGTAAAAAGCACAAAGAAAACTCCATTTTTAGTAAAAGTCAATTAGCAATATCTCGAAAACCATAGGAACGATCTTAAATTTTTTAAATATACGTGCTTAACATGCCAAAATTAATTAAAAATAATGCACATTTTTATTGAAGCAGTTTAGGAAAATGTATCAAAAATCGAAAACTTCGTTCGTGGGGCGCCACAGTTTAATGCTATCCAACTTTTGTACCATCTGACATTTAGACCTAGTCCGATAATAACAGCAACAATAATTGATAAAAAAAAGAAGGTTTGAAAAAATGCCGCAGTAATGTACATATGCTTGTACAAAAAGAGAAAGAAGCAAAACTGAAGTAAGCAATAAGTAGCACTGCATTGCAAATATTTCCTTTTTTTCTTTCTTTACGATTAATTCAGCAAACAAATATGATATGAATGCCATATGTTGAGGCCACAAAATTGTTGTACAAAAATATTTATGACTTTCATTTAGGATGCCAACAAAATGACAATAAACAGGAAAAGTATATAAGCAATATGTTATTTTTTGTATATGGGCATTTCCATAGAAAGGTCAACTGTTACCGAAATATTAAAAGTGGGCAAATAATTTATTCAGCACTACAAAATTGACAGCTAAAATTTAAAATAAGAATAACTAACTTTTATCTCAAATATGGTTTAATTTATTATAATAAAAACCAAAATGGTTCCGACAAATGTTTCAAGATAAACTTGGAAATGGTAGACGAAATTCGTTATCGATATAAGTGAAAAAACTTGGTCTAAAAGAAACAGTCCTTAGAATTTTAATGTTTTCTTTTGGAGGAATCTAGCGGCTCTTTAAATATAAATGTTATTATTTATGTTCAGTCCAAGTGATTTCTATAGTTATACAGTTTTTCTATTAAAAAGATTTTAGAATCTAGAGTTTTCCAAATATGCTCGTTTTAAAATTGCAGGGGACCGATTATAAAAAAGTCTGTTACGGTAGGTATTTTGCCCCACGCCAGTGACCTAAACGCCAGTGAGTTAAAACCATTTAACCGGTAAAAAATTTCTTAAAAAATTCATATATTTTACAACATATTTGTAAAACTAACTTGAACCTTTTGTAGTTGTATAATTACTAAGCACTTCAATAATACTCCCCGAGTTTTTTTTCTGCGTGTATGCTTTTCCAAAGGTTATATGTGCACAGAATCGGACTACAGGCTTTCTCCTACACATCAGATTTTCGATATAGCATATCCAAAAGTTTTGAAAACCAGGTTCTTCACTAAAACATCACGAATTAAGCTTTATTCACAAAACTTGTTATGTCATCGAAAGGTCTCTCTGTTCGGATGAAGCTTACATCAAAATTTGTTGGCCTGTGTAATTGTATTTTTTTAAATTTATATGTTATCCATTGTAATATTCAAAAATAAAGTCTCCACATAAGATTTATAAAAGCTTTTAGTTATATAAATAATAAATAATAAATAATTTTTTTTTTTTTAATAATTTCTAACATTTACCTGATACGAAATTTAAGTCACATCACGCTATGTAAAACACATCAAACTATGGGTTATAAAATTAAATCCAAAAAAGTTTAACTAACAATAAAACAAACTTAAAATACTCTTAATCGTTGTTAAAAAATGTTTCATCCAAAAGGTCCAGCGGAAATCGCAAAGTTGTGGGTTTTTGTAAAAGACGAAAAAATCAACTTCTATTTATGTCACATCAGGTCATCCTCTTAAATTGCTTATACATATTTTATCGTACCATGCAGTTTGATTGTTTTCTTATTTTTGCTAAATATTCAACTTCTTTTGTTCTACACAAAAATATAAAGAAGTAAAAAAAATGTTGTTTTCCATCTCATTAAAACGCTCGACTGCAACGTATGTGACAATGGAAATGCCCATATGTAAATTTTGTTTTAAATTACAACTTGAAAGTGTTTATTTTAAGACTTTTTAACAATAGCTGTTTTCAAGCTTTTTCTTGACTTTAAAGGGTTTTTATTTAAGTTTTGTTTAACTACGAAAATGTTAAAAAGGAATTAAAAAAAATCTTAAAAACCTTAAAAATGTTATTAAACATTTTAAAATTGGTTCGAGTTTGTTAATAAAAAGTTTCATTAACCCCACTATATATTAAACACATTGACGCCCAAATAAAATCTGCTGATGAAAATTCACTGAATATATATTTATATGATAGGCAAAGGCGCCAAATAGGATTAAGTGAAATCAAAATTGAGAAAAGTTGATAGATATTCTTTAGGACGGGTAGATTTGTAGGGAGGCCAAAAAATCGCTCAACGTACAAAGAAAATCGTATTCTAGGGATCAAAATAAAAAACTTTGTCGAAGGAACCGTACCTCTAAAACGAATTCTGATGTCCCGACTTTTGACCCGTATGGTCAAATTTTGAAAAAGCCCACTTTGATATTTCAGAAAGTAGGAGGAATCTCTCCAAGATTATGAGAGCTACTTCTCCGGGAGACGCGCTAGCAGATTAATGCATAAATCAACATTCTAGGTGACCGTTAAGGGGTTAAAATTTAAGTTGAAAGAGGGCCTTTTTAGCCGTGTTTTTATAGCAAAATGTACAAATCTTGGGATTGAGATATTTCAGAAAGTAGGAGGAGTCTTTCCAAGATTAGGGTCTCTATTTCTTCTCCGGAAGACGCTCTAGCAGATGAATGTATAAATTATATTCGATTAGGATGGATTCGATTGGGGCACTATAAATGGGTCCAAGTGGGATTTTTCAAAATTTCACCCTACGGGTCAATAGTCGGGACATCAGAATTCGTTTTAGAGGTATGGTTCCTTCGGCAAAGTTTCTTATTTTGATCCCTAGAATACGATTTTCCTTGTACGTTGAGCGATTTTTAAATCGACCCGCCCTAATATTCTTGTAATTGGCCAAGAAGTGAAAAGTGCAAAACAGCTCCCCTAATCGAACTGTTTCGAAATTTGGTGTTGCAAAACTTGATTCAAGGAGATTAATTAGTGCCTAAACAAATAATAAATATTAATAACACATGTCATTACACTATATCATAAATTTGTTAATTTAAAAAAAAAAATTTTTTTAGTTAGATTTTTAAATGAAGAAGAAGTAGAAAACATTTTTACTGAAACATTTAACGGACACAATGGATATGGCAGACTGCCGCATTTTCGTCCCCTTCAGTTTTTTCTTTGCCAAAATTTAATTTTTTCATTTGCTGTAAAATGATGTGAATTTAAAGGAAAAATAAATTATGTGATTAGAAAAAACTTTTGTTTCTTGATTTCTAAATTTAGTTGTGTGTCAGAAAACAATTTTACTTAAATTATTGAGCAAATAGTTCCAGAGAAAATCGCAAAAATCCTCATATGGGGGCAGTGGGCGTTAATGGGTTAATAACTTTTTTTTTTAAATATTTATTATGTTAAAAAAATATATATCAAAGAAATATATATTGAAAGAAGTGAGAAACCTCAAACATTCATATTAACAATTACCTACTGAATGAGAACTAATATATTCCCATTCCAACCCTCCCCCCCCCCCCTCCACTTGAAACCGCGCCTGATTTTAAGAAACCTTAAGTATTATCTCAACAACACATGTCGTGTTATACACGCAATATTTCCCTAGAAAAAAGTATCAGTGGGTTTCTATCCAACTCAGTCTCTCTCAATCTGCCCTCTTTTTATTTGTTCGTAAACTCGCACCGAGCGAATGAAAACATGTTGAAGAAATTTAAAAGTTTAAATTAATTTTTTTCATGTTTTTCAATAATAATTTAACAAAATGTTTATTTATTTAAAATTTTAACAATAAAATAAGCAAAATAGAATTAAAATACATTCAATTTTAATAGAAAATATCAAAATATAAGCAAAATAAAAGTGAGTGTTTTAAGCAACAATTTTGTATCAACATGTTGCAGTTAGTTTTTAGTGTAGAAAAAATGTTTTCATATTTCGCCCGAGTTCAGTTGCTAACCATAAAAAACGCGGTGTATGCGTAAGGTTGCTTCTCTATTTGTATATACTCTTTGTATATATTTAATATTTAACATTCGTAAATTAAATGTTATTTATTCTTCTGGTCCCTGATCAGTTAAATGAAATATTAAGAAAAATCAAATAATATGGGTTAAATACTATTCGTACTTTGTCATTCAAAAGAGGTTTATTTATTTATTTCGACATGTTAACGTTCAATGTGTACTTGGCCAATTGGAATACACGTGTTTTTTAAATTAAGCTGAAACTGACAGAAAATTGTAATATGTTATTATGAACTACAACAGATTTATGTGGAACTATGTTATGTTGTAAAAATACATATCGAGGGCCTATATTCAAAACCCTCTATCTTTGATTTTCACGAAAATGACTTTTTGATGGTAAAATGTTCAGGAAAACAGCCCTCATATATGGTGTGGATTTCATAACAAAAATATTTTTTTTTGCTGTTTTATTTGCATTTTTGTTATTTTGAAACTTGAAAACAAAAACTCTATAGAATATTTGTTAGGACAATATCCTAATAAAGAAATATAGAGTATGACGTTGAACTTAAAAATATTCATTTTCATTGCACAATTAAAGGTCAATAAAATATATCAAACTTATTAAATATTTAAAAAAAAGTTATTACCCCATTAACGCCCACTGACCCATATGAGGACTAATCGGTGTTTTGCGATTTTCTCTGGAACTATTTGTTCAATAATTTAAGTAAAATTGTTTTCTGACACCCAACTAAATTTAGAAATCTAGAAACAAAAGTTTTTTGTAATCACATAATTTATTTTTCCTTTAAATTCACATCATTTGACAGCAAATAAAAAAAATGAAATTTTGGCAAAGAACAAATTGGAGGGGATGAAACTGCGGCAGTCATCCATTGTATCCGTTAAATTTCCTGTAAAATCTAACTAAAAAAAAAATTTCTTTGTTATGCAAAACCCTCTATCTTTTCAAATAATAAATTTTCAAATATTTTTTGGAATAATGTCTTCTTGCAATACATGTTTTCTTACTATTTTTTTTTTTTTTGCATGCTGAACATGAATTTTACATTTTTTAATCATTTATTAAAATAGCAAAAGCCGATTCTGAATTGAATTAAAATTCTGGTCCACTATCAATTCAACCAAATAAGTGGAAGAATTTGCAAGATTTGAAGAGCGTAATACCACCGGAGTACCATTATTTTTACGATAATTTACTCCAATCAAACTCCAAAAAAACTTGAAAAAAAACACATAACTTTTTGTTTCATATTGTTTAGTATTAATTTTGTTATCTTATGTTGTATTACTAGCCGTTATCTTAAATAAATCACCTTTAAAACTGACAAATGGCATAAATGAAATCAAAATAATTTATTTTTTTTAAAATGCAAACCCCTCTATCTGATCATTTTCATACATAAACATTGAATATTTTTGAGATACAAAACCCTCTATCTATCATAAAGTCCCCAATAATGGTACATTTTAAAAACCAATTATATGTGAGATTCAGTAGTTGCTTTAAATAATATTGTAGAATACCGAAATTTAATAACTCAAGTAATACAATAAATACCTCAAAAGTTGTGTTTTTAAGATAGAGGGTTTCGAATATAGGCCCTCGATCTATTTATTAGAGTGGGTTCAATAAGAAACATTTTCTATTCCAATGTTCTATTATAGCAGAATTTTTTTTTAAAAATTATTCTAAAATCGAAGGAAAATTAAATTTTAGAAAATCGGTTAACGACTTTCGGGAAACAGTTTTAGTTTTCCTGTTCTTATTTTGCTAGTATCCAGCAAATTGCTAATTTTAGCAGTTTTTTCTGCAACATTACTTTTGACTAATTTTAGTAGTTTGGTTCGGCTATTTTTACAGTTTTTTTTTTATTAGTGTATGTATGTATGTATTCATAATGCTTCTTGCACTGTGTAGTACATCCGTCCTTACTAACACACACTGTTCTTACACACAGAGAAAAATTTAGCTATTTGCCAACTGAAATTCGGTTACTACGACTCATATTCGGTTATTACGAATTTCAGTAAATTGGCACAACTTAACTTTTGTTTTCACAACAAAGTTCGGTTAATTCAACTGAATTGTGGGTGTTGCAACACCCAAAATATTCAGAAATCCAATGTAAATATCGTTGTACTCACTGAATTTATAAGTTCTTACCTTAATGGTAAGAACTTATAAATACACTTTTCAATTCGGTTAGCACTTTATTTCGCTGTGTGTATGCTTCATATAATAATGACTTCTTAATTCACATACGCATTAACATAAAAACGCTTTCAGTCATACCTGGCATATCCCTCATGTTATGATGTTAAGACATCTGAAGATTAAAGCTTAAAAAATAAACCGACGTCATTGTAGGATTTCAGGAAAATTATTTTGCATTCACAGACAGGATAAAAATAAAATAGCAAACGTTAAGTTGCCACAACTTCTGACATTGAAATGTGCCATTAACAAAAGTCGATGGTTTATATTGAAATGCACATTAATTACAAATTTTTTTTTAAAGACATTCATTTCTTATTTTTAATTAAAATAAAAACTTTTTATAAATTATTAACAATATATATTCCTACACTGACAGAAAATTTTTTTTAAATATTTTTGCCAAAACTACTAAAAATTAGTTAAAAATTTATTTTCAGAAAAAATATAAATATATAAATAGCAAAAATAAATCTGTTGAACCTATAAGCATTTAGTTATATTTAAGCTAAATTCTAGTTAATTAAGAGTACCAAATTAATCTGCAAAAATCTGCTAAAAATTTGCTAAATATTAATAGACAAAATTAATCATAAAAATTGCGAAATTTTCAGTTTTTTTTTTTTGATTTTTTTTTAGTGCGAATGTAAAGCAGGCCTTCTAAATTTACATTTTTTTAGCAAAAATTTCTGTTGATCTTAGCAAAAACTAAATTTAAAGTTAACATATTAATATTTTTGTTAATATTACAGTTTTTGTTGGCTGTTTTTACTCTACAAATATTTAGTAAAAGTTTTTTATAATATTAGCAGAGTAAATTTATATTTACAATTAACTAAAATTCAACTCGAATATAAAGGGTCCGCCATCTAACGTTTTTTTTTTTCAACTAGTGCTTATTTCGTGAATGGTAACACTTAGCTCATGTCTGATTTGACAGATAATTAGTTTTATCCTTCCGCTGAACGAATATTACTTTGAAAATCATGGCATTTTTCTTCGAAAATGAGCAAGGAGTGACCGTTACAGTCAATGGCGATCGTTATCGGGCCATGTTGAACGAATTTTGTTCACAAAAATTGAAGAGGAGGATATTGGCAACATTTGGTTTCAACAGGACGGCGCTACGTGCCACACAGCCGAAGCTACACTCGATGTTTTGCGCCATGTTTTTGAATCAGCCGCAGAGCTGATGTCGTTTGGCCACCTCGGAGCTGCAATTTGACACCGTTGGACTATTACTTGTGGGGTGCCGTCAAAGATAAGTGTTACGCCAACAAGCCAGAGACAATTGACGCTTTAAAGGACAATATTCGTGAAGCCATTGGTGAAATACAGCTGCACACAATCGATAATGTGCTTAAAAATTGGACCGATCGTGTAGGCTACTGCATGGCCAGCCGAGGCAGCCATTTGAATGAAATTATTTTCCATTATTAACCGGAAGGATTGTACTTTCAAATAAAAAAAGAAATTTAAGAAAATATTCAGTAGTTTTTTTTTTTTATAGCATTTTCAAAAAAAAAAAAAATTATTTGGCGGACCCTTTACTTAAAATTTTGTAAATTTAACAAATTTATATACGCTGTTCTTATTTTATTAATATCACTGCTAAACAAAATCAAATTTTTTCCAAAATTACAAGGTCCGACCTATAAGTTTTGAAAGTTTACATCTGGGTTTCATTTTAGGGGGAGGTAAAGTTTCCCCCAAATGCAAATTTTGTCAATCGGCATTGAAAATCGAGTAAAGCTTACGTTTAAAATATATTGTGTGTTCAGCTAATTTATGTAAAATGTTACGGAGAACATTTTTGTAGAATATGTTAACCCTTTAACCCCTCAAGGTAAGGGTATTTTGTGTGCTTCTTTTAAAAAAGAGCAAAAAAACACCATTAAAACAGGTATTTAAGGGGTTAAAATGTTAAAATTTTACTATAAGTCCTTGAATACTCCAAAATCAAACATTTTTGTAGAATATGTTAACCCTGCAACTCCTCAAGGTAAGGGTCTGTTTTGTCCTTTTAAAAAAGAGCAAAAACCATCTTTAACACAATGATTTAAGGGGTTAAAATGTTCCGCAAAAATATTCGCCGTGAAAGTTTACTATAAGTCCCTGAATAATCAAAAATCTGTTTTTTCTGCAATGTTATTTTTGACTAATTTTTAGCAGATTTTTCTGTTACATGTGCTTACAGGTGTATTTCTATGAGTTATCATCATTATATAGCGTAATTTAAAACTTAAATGCGAAAATTGTCTAACGGGTTACAAAGAAAGATTATTATAAATTATAGTCCTTTGTGGAAAAATAAAATAAGACAGCTGGAATTTCATAGACTACTAAAGAAGAGAATGAAAATTAAGTATGCATAATTAAAAAGTTCAGCGACAAGAAAAAATTGTGATAATGATGATAAGTTAAAGAAACTTCACGCACTAAAAAAGCATGTTTTAAGTGCCTATAATATGCATTAAAAATCTTGAAATATGCACTAAAAAAATATGCACTTAATTTTTTTTTTTTTTTTTAGTTTTATTAAAACCAAAATCATACAAAAATCAAGGTTTAACAAAAAATATATGACAAATTTCAAAAATTTTCTAAACTTTGAAGTAAAATACACTAAAAAATATTCCTTATGATAAAAATAAAAAAATTTTTGTTTAACTTTTTTTCTTCAAAAAAAAAAGATAAAAAAAAAGTTAACAAAAAAATAAAAACAAATTATTTTAAACTTTGTGCAAATATATAATAAAAATTTAAATGTAACTGACACTAATAGAAAACATATGATTTTCTATTGTTGATTTACTTGAATAAACGTCACTACATTGCTAGGTCTGTCAAAAAAACAGAGTAGTATTTGGAAGATGACAAAGCCAATTGTGACAATTTTTTGTTGTTGTTTTGGTTTTTCTTTGATATTTTAAATTTTGAATCTCGCTCCTAGACGAGGACAAGAAATTCTCATTGAGTTTGTTATTTAACATAACAAATATCTCTAGAAATTCTAATAACAAAGTCCCCTGAAGATTTCCTTAGGCAGGAATGAAATCCGGATAGGGACACGCCTACATCAGATTGCTTTTCACAATTTGTTAAATAAGTTTTGGGATTTTAGCACATTTAATTACTATAAATGCAATTAATGTTTATCCCGATGAAAATAAATTTAAATAACAAATATGCAGGTGCTTGTGCAAATTTAAATGTAACTGACATTAATAGAAAACATATGATTTTCTATTGTTGATTTACTTGAATAAACGTCACTACATTGCTAGGTCTGTCAAAAAAACAGAGTAGTATTTGGAAGATGACAAAGCCAATTGTGACAATTTTTTGTTGTTGTTTTGGTTTTTCTTTGATATTTTAAATTTTGAATCTCGCTCCTAGACGAGGACAAGAAATTCTCATTGAGTTTGTGATTTAACATAACAAATATCTCTAGAAATTCTAATAACAAAGTCCCCTGAAGATTTCCTTAGGCAGGAATGAAATCCGGATAGGGACACGCCTACATCAGATTGCTTTTCACAATTTGTTAAATAAGTTTTGGGATTTTAGCACATTTAATTACTATAAATGCAATTAATGTTTATCCCGATGAAAATAAATTTAAATAACAAATATGCAGGTGCTTGTGCAAATTTAAATGTAACTGACACTAATAGAAAACATATGATTTTCTATTGTTGATTTACTTGAATAAACGTCACTACATTGCTAGGTCTGTCAAAAAACAGAGTAGTATTTGGAAGATGACAAAGCCAATTGTGACAATTTTTTGTTGTTGTTTTGGTTTTTCTTTGATATTTTAAATTTTGAATCTCGCTCCTAGACGAGGACAAGAAATTCTCATTGAGTTTGTGATTTAACATAACAAATATCTCTAGAAATTCTAATAACAAAGTCCCCTGAAGATTTCCTTAGGCAGGAATGAAATCCGGATAGGGACACGCCTACATCAGATTGCTTTTCACAATTTGTTAAATAAGTTTTGGGATTTTAGCACATTTAATTACTATAAATATAATAAAAATTATTTTTCAAAAGATAAATAATTTTTAAATAAATATAAATTAAACAATTAAACAAAATAAAAATACTCGAGCTCGAGTCCAGTTGTAGTTAATATAAAAATTAATTTATTTCTCAATATTTCGACATTCGTCGAATGTCATCCTCAGGTGAAGTATGTTTAATGTTTACATAAAAACACAGCTTAGAGCTATCGTTGTTTGTCCAATGTCACCATCTGATATTATTATTTTTAATTAAAACTGAAATTTCGAATAAATACAACTTTTAATAAAAATAATTTTTTTTTTTTTTTTTTGAAAATTACTTTATTTTCAACAGAACATTGTTTTTTTTCCTGATAAAAACAGAAAAATAAAGTTTTGTTGTGTGTAAAATCAGGTGCCTGCGTATTTTGATACGGGATATTTTTCCTCATTACATATTTAATATCTTTGTTATAAGTAAATACACATCATTATAGATTATAAGAGCCTTATTGCATCTTTTCATGTTAATATTTGCTAATTAATACCTTTACTATATATTGTTAAATCGTACATTTGTTATAGAACAAAGAAAGTTTTCAAATTTATTTCTATAATATTAATTCTGATGTTTGTCACATAAACACACACATAATTCGTAGATAATTAAATTATAAATTTAATAAAAAAAACCTTTGAATATAATCGGCATATGCAAGGGAAAGGATGAATTAACTATTAACTTTATTTAAATTATGATTCAAGAAATTTCTACCATAAGAGGGTGTAAAGCTGCCATTCTTTTGTTTTAAACGGTTGGAAATCTTCGCAATGTTTCCATTAATTGTTTTCAACTCTTACAGTCACAAAAATAAACATCTGAGAATGAAAAAAAATCCCACTTAAAATTAGTTATAAATTATATTGCAATAATTTGCTGAAATTAACAGATTTTTGTGTTTTCTAAATATTTGTAAAACTAAAACAGTTCTGAAATGCAACACTGCTCCCATAAAGTACCACCTATTAATAGACTTCTGTCATATTTTGAGCAAGTTCCGTCATTTACATTGCGTTTAACAGCTGTTCAAATCATACAATCTCGTGGATTTTTTTTTTTTTCAAATGGAAAAAGAGTGAATTTCGAGTGCTCATTAAACATAATTTGATAAATACAATGGGGACTCTGCACCATCGATTTCAATGGTAAAAAAGTGGTTTACTGACTTTCGTTATGGTCGCACAAGTACAAATGGCGCTGAACGTTCTGGACGGCCAATTGAGGTCAATACACCCGAAAATGTCGAAAAAATCCAGTATATGGTGTTGGCCAATCGAAGAGTAAAAATGCGTTAGATTGTTGATGCCATAGGCATTTCATATGGCAGTGTGGTTCCGATTTTAAATGATAAGTTGGGGTTAAGAAAGCTGTCTGCGTTTGCTCTCGATTGACCATAAACGTAATCGTGTGACAACTTCAATAGATTGTTTAGAGTTGTTTAACCGCGATTCGAATGAGTTTTTGCGGCGTTTTTTAACTGTGGATGAAACATGGATTCATAACAACACTCCGGAGACCAAGCAGCAGTCTAAACAATGGGTTTCTCCGGGTGAACCGGCTCCCAAGAAGGCCAATTTAAGTTTATAGGCCAATAAGGTGATGGCAACAGTTTTTTGGGATGCACGCGGGATAAGCCACATTGATTACCTTCAAAAATAATGACAACTTATTGGACCGATTTAACGAGGATTTAAAAAAAAAAACGACCCCATATGGCCAAGAAAAAATTTCTTTTTCATCAAGATAATGCACGGGTGGACACGTGTGCAGTCTCAATGGCGAAATTCCATGAATTAGGCTACAAATTGGTACTTCATCCGCCATATTATATGTAGTTGATTTCAGTTATTAATTTTTACTACATTTGTAAGTGTTTTAAACGGTTGTTTTTACTACATTGGTAGTTGTTTTAAAGTAGTTAAAAATTACAACTTTTACAACAGAGAGAGTCACCGCTTTTTTAGATACATGTGTAGTAATTTAAACTGCCATTTTTAGTCATTTCTACATTCTCAATTTCCTGAGTGTGCAGACTAACTCATTTTTAAATATTGGTCCTCAATATTTGTTTCTAAAAACACAAGATTTTAAAATATTGAATCCCTCGCATTATAAGATTTAAATCAAGTTTCTTACATAAATACTTTTAGTTCAAAAGATTTTTTTACACTTTCCATTAGATTCAAAAATTTTTAATGGCGAAAACACATCCGGTTCTGATTGCTTTGTGTTATGGAAAATTGTAAATTCTGAACATTTTATTCTAAATTGATAAAAACATTCGTTAATTAAATTTTATGAAAATGTTAAAAATCAGTACAATCAGTACTATAAGTACAAATTTTAAAAAATCAGTACACGATTTCTCTATCAGTACAAAAATCAGCACCTGTACTGATCAAATGGTCAGCCTTATTAAACTACATGTTTTTGATAAATTTATCACTTTAAACACAAAATGCAAAACATATGTTAATTTAAGGAAATGAAAGTAAGTACGGAGATTTTAAAATATCATAATTTATCATTACCAGACATGTACTCTGTACGTACTATTTTTCATCTATTTTGTTTTAACCTTTTGAGGACCGAACTTAAACCGCTGAATATGGTTTATTAATGCTATTTTTGGCGCTATACTACTCTTCTATCAGAGAAGCATAGTATTTAAAAGGGTGGCCGTTTATTCGCGTTTTTATTTTGGAATAAACGATCCAACAACTTTTTTTTTTCAAAATACATAAATAGTTAAAGCATTTATTTTACTCCATCATCTCTAAATTTTATGAATTTTGGGATCAATATGAATACTGCATATAAGTCATTCCATGTCAGACCGTACGATTTTTGCTAAAAATTGACTTTGATGTCTCCGATTTCTTTCAAAATTTTAGTACGTATTCTTTATTAAAAAATATTTTACACGTGTTTCCAGAAAACAATTAAAAATTTTTTTTCAAAAAGTTATGTGTATTTGAAAATCGTCAAAATTGTGAAAAATCTTCCGATATGACTACTTTTAAACTAAAGTTTTTCTAAAACTAATGAATGGATTTAAAGTTTAATACCTTATGAAAATGAAAATTATTCAAGTTCGAGGCCATACTCTATATTTCTTCATTAGGATATTGTCCTAACAAATAATCTATAGAGTTTTTTGTTTTCAAATTTATTATTTGACCCTTTCAGGAATGTGTTGATAGATCTATTTCGGGAATTTTCTAGGTTCCCATTATCAGAACACGTTTTGAAAGCGGTAACAATCCCATGCCAAACATCAAACATTCATATGAACTTGTTTACGCACTACATGAGAACTAATATACATATGAGTTTGAAATTAAAGATTATAACCATTGATCAAAAAATAAATTGAAAACTTGTTTGATGTGCAAGATCCACCTCTGGTGGATATTCAATATAATTAAAGGTCGAAAAAAACATAATTTTTATTTTTAATAAAAATTATAACAAACTTTTAATACCTTATTTTAAAGGTATTTGAACCTTCTTTTTAAAAATAATTTTTTTTTTTAATTTCTTTTTTTTATTTTTAAAATTTGGTTTTTTTTTTACTTAATTTCTGTTTTCCGCCATCTTCGAACAAGTAGAAAAATCTGAAAAAAAATATTATCTTAAAGCTCAATATAACCTTATTATTCCCTGTAAATTTCAGAATGGAAGTCGAATGGATTCTTTTTTTCTATTTTTTCCCTCGTAGTACCACGAAAAATTTTAGAAAAGCATCAGTTTAAAAGTTGTCATGTCCATAACCTTTTCAAAAAAAAATTTTATTTTTTTCTGAAAACACGGGTAAAATATTTTTGAATGTTTAATACGTCTGGCAAATTTAAAGTAAATCGTAAGAGGTGTTGTAAAAAATGTGTTCGTTCTGACGTGGAATGACTCATATGAGAGAATTTTAGTAAAGAATTTTTTTTACAAAGTGAAGGAAAATTTTCTTGGTTTTTAAAAAAAATTCTTCATTGAGTCAATGAATTTTTTAATAAACGTTTTAGTTATAATAAAATTTTATGAAAAATTGCATTAGTTTAATGAAAAGTTTCATTGGACGAGTTCCAGTGCAACTTTATTGTTTTTATGCAAAAATTCATTAATATTATGCAGAGAATGCGCTCAGTGCACAACAATACCAATTCTCAAATTCAATCCTCTTCGATTATTACAACCCTATGGGTAATGGGACCGGTTCTGCGTGTGCCACAGGATCGGTCCTTCGTGCCAGAGACCGGTCCTCTGCTAAAAATAAACGAAAACTAAACAGCTTCCAATGGGTAAAATTCTGGCCAACTGGCTTTTTTTTTGTTAATAAGCATTCTGGTTAAGTGGTATGTCCTCCTTTTATCAGTCACAGGATTGGTATTTTTAGGACAATTGACACTGCTTAACCCACTTCAGTATTAAATTATACCAGTCCTGTGATAAATCCTTCTTTAACCAGTCACTTTTAGGTCAATTGACTCCTCATTCCCCATAGGGACATTAATTTCACTAAATTTCGTTAGTTAAAAAAAGTACACGAGTTTCACCGGCATAAATGTAAAACCAATGAAAAATTAATAATTTTTTATTTTACTATTTAAAAAGGAATAACAAAATCAATTAGAGTTTCATAACTATAAATACTTAATATATCAAAATTTACAAAAATTTAAGAAAAATATTTTAAAGCAACAGTTTTAATAATGCATGAGGCCTCCTTTTTTTTGAATCAACTCGAAAATTCGATCAGACATTCTGTCTACCAGATTTATTCGAAATTCTTCCGTTATAGATATCCACGTACCAAAAACTGCTTCTTTTAGCTTTCATATTGACGTGTTTAATTGACCATCGCTTCTGAATGTATTGAGTATAAATTTAAAACTAAATTTTTTAACTTAAAAACATTATAACAATAATGCAAAAAAAATCATAAATAAATAAAAATTTTAAATTTTTTTACTTTTCCTTTTGACCTTGTACGGCTTTAAGAACAGCAGGATACAATTTATTTATATTTCTGAAAATCTACATCCTTCTAGTATCGACCACAACATGTTTTGTGAAAATCGTCCTGATAGTGATACTAAAATACCATAGAGTAATATGTGACCTACATTACCAATGGTCCTCAAAAGGTTAAATACTATAAAATTAATATCTTCTTGTCCTTTTGATTTAAGTGGTCTACTTTTATGATGTTTTATTATAACAATGACTAATGAAGTATATTGTTAAAAGGATTTTCTTCTATATATTTTTGTTTTTTGTGGCATTTGTTGTATTTACCGTTTTTGGTGTCCTTAGATTTTATATTATAATTAAGAGAAAAAAAAAGGATTTTAATATAAAAGGATCTTAAAATGAGGTTTGTGGGCTTGTAAAAGTACTATAAAAAAAACAATACATATTCTATCATAAATAAAATGAACTCTAACTACGCACAACATATTAACATGAAAACATACACACAGAAAAAAAAGTGCCAACCGAATTAAAAAGTGTATTTACTACAAACATTTTTTTTTTTTTGTGCATTTATACTTAAATGCAGGGTTGGCGTTCAATATATTTTCATAACAACGACGCACAGTAGCGCCTGTAGAACAAGTGAGGTGGCAAAAATCAAAAATTTCATTTCATAGGAAATTGTCCAACGATTTCAAATATATTTGGTTCAGAAGATATAGCCCTTCAAAGTTGAACGATTTTCAGTGTTCAAAAAAACAGAACATTTTTATGTAATTTTGTCCGCTTTCAGATGCCGAATCTCGAAAACTAGATAACGGATCGTCATTCTTTTTAATATTATTGATAGATATATTTATTAAGATAAGATTAAAAAAAAATTAGACTGTTTGCTTTGTATTGGTCCAGGTATTTTGATATTTACAAACTATCCATTTTTTTCAATATTTCTCAACTTTGGTGGAAAATAAAAAAAAAAAACTATTAAAAACTATATTTGACATATGTTAGAAAGTGTTTTGCAACCGTCAGACAATGACAATCGTAATTAATTTTTTATATTAATTACTGTAGAATATTTCTTTAGTTAGTCTCTTTACAGGAAGAAGAAGAAGAAAACATTTTTATTGAAAAATTTTACGGACACAAGGGATACACCAGACTGCCGCAGTTTCATCCCCCTCCTGGGACTCGTCAGTGGTTAATTTATGTGTCAATTGAACAAAGTATTTATATTGTTAATTTTGCTCTATATGAAAAACTTTTTATTTTTTGGTGTCGTACTGTGATTTGAACTCACAGTCTTAGCATCAAAGCTATGCATCGTAATCTCACCTCTTAACCAGTTGAGCCACGGTCGACACAGCGTTGACTGCGACTAAATTGGAGTTTGGTCACACTACGTACACACAAATATTGTTTTGATCAGAAGAGACAGAATTAGCTAATACCAATGAACAATTCATTTCTCAACTAGAATGCTTTTTCTTCTTAATCCTATCTCTTTTTCACAAGTAATTATCACGTTTTATGATGCGCTTTATTCACATACAATAGTTGGATACCAAGTGTAGGTTAGAGATTGAGTCGCCGTTAAGCAAGTTTATTCAAATTTTATGTTAGAAAGTGTTTTGCAACCGTCAGACAATGACAATCGTAATTAATTTTTTATATTAATTACTGTAGAATATTTCTTTAGTTAGTCTCTTTACAGGAAGAAGAAGAAGAAAACATTTTTATTGAAAAATTTTACGGACACAAGGGATACACCAGACTGCCGCAGTTTCGTCCCCCTCCTGGGACTCGTCAGTGGTTAATTTATGTGTCAATTGAACAAAGTATTTTATATTGTTAATTTTGCTCTATATGAAAAACTTTTTATTTTTTGGTGTCGTACTGTGATTTGAACTCACAGTCTTAGCATCAAAGCTATGCATCGTAATCTCACCTCTTAACCAGTTGAGCCACGGTCGACACAGCGTTGACTGCGACTAAATTGGAGTTTGGTCACACTACGTACACACAAATATTGTTTTGATCAGAAGAGACAGAATTAGCTAATACCAATGAACAATTCATTTCTCAACTAGAATGCTTTTTCTTCTTAATCCTATCTCTTTTTCACAAGTAATTATCACGTTTTATGATGCGCTTTATTCACATACAATAGTTGGATACCAAGTGTAGGTTAGAGATTGAGTCGCCGTTAAGCAAGTTTATTCAAATTTTATGTTAGAAAGTGTTTTGCAACCGTCAGACAATGACAATCGTAATTAATTTTTTATATTAATTACTGTAGAATATTTCTTTAGTTAGTCTCTTTACAGGAAGAAGAAGAAGAAAACATTTTTATTGAAAAATTTTACGGACACAAGGGATACACCAGACTGCCGCAGTTTCGTCCCCCTCCTGGGACTCGTCAGTGGTTAATTTATGTGTCAATTGAACAAAGTATTTTATATTGTTAATTTTGCTCTATATGAAAAACTTTTTATTTTTGGTGTCGTACTGTGATTTGAACTCACAGTCTTAGCATCAAAGCTATGCATCGTAATCTCACCTCTTAACCAGTTGAGCCACGGTCGACACAGCGTTGACTGCGACTAAATTGGAGTTTGGTCACACTACGTACACACAAATATTGTTTTGATCAGAAGAGACAGAATTAGCTAATACCAATGAACAATTCATTTCTCAACTAGAATGCTTTTTCTTCTTAATCCTATCTCTTTTTCACAAGTAATTATCACGTTTTATGATGCGCTTTATTCACATACAATAGTTGGATACCAAGTGTAGGTTAGAGATTGAGTCGCCGTTAAGCAAGTTTATTCAAATTTTATGTTAGAAAGTGTTTTGCAACCGTCAGACAATGACAATCGTAATTAATTTTTTATATTAATTACTGTAGAATATTTCTTTAGTTAGTCTCTTTACAGGAAGAAGAAGAAGAAAACATTTTTATTGAAAAATTTTACGGACACAAGGGATACACCAGACTGCCGCAGTTTCGTCCCCCTCCTGGGACTCGTCAGTGGTTAATTTATGTGTCAATTGAACAAAGTATTTTATATTGTTAATTTTGCTCTATATGAAAAACTTTTTATTTTTTGGTGTCGTACTGTGATTTGAACTCACAGTCTTAGCATCAAAGCTATGCATCGTAATCTCACCTCTTAACCAGTTGAGCCACGGTCGACACAGCGTTGACTGCGACTAAATTGGAGTTTGGTCACACTACGTACACACAAATATTGTTTTGATCAGAAGAGACAGAATTAGCTAATACCAATGAACAATTCATTTCTCAACTAGAATGCTTTTTCTTCTTAATCCTATCTCTTTTTCACAAGTAATTATCACGTTTTATGATGCGCTTTATTCACATACAATAGTTGGATACCAAGTGTAGGTTAGAGATTGAGTCGCCGTTAAGCAAGTTTATTCAAATTTTATGTTAGAAAGTGTTTTGCAACCGTCAGACAATGACAATCGTAATTAATTTTTTATATTAATTACTGTAGAATATTTCTTTAGTTAGTCTCTTTACAGGAAGAAGAAGAAGAAAACATTTTTATTGAAAAATTTTACGGACACAAGGGATACACCAGACTGCCGCAGTTTCGTCCCCCTCCTGGGACTCGTCAGTGGTTAATTTATGTGTCAATTGAACAAAGTATTTTATATTGTTAATTTTGCTCTATATGAAAAACTTTTTATTTTTTGGTGTCGTACTGTGATTTGAACTCACAGTCTTAGCATCAAAGCTATGCATCGTAATCTCACCTCTTAACCAGTTGAGCCACGGTCGACACAGCGTTGACTGCGACTAAATTGGAGTTTGGTCACACTACGTACACACAAATATTGTTTTGATCAGAAGAGACAGAATTAGCTAATACCAATGAACAATTCATTTCTCAACTAGAATGCTTTTTCTTCTTAATCCTATCTCTTTTTCACAAGTAATTATCACGTTTTATGATGCGCTTTATTCACATACAATAGTTGGATACCAAGTGTAGGTTAGAGATTGAGTCGCCGTTAAGCAAGTTTATTCAAATTTTATGTTAGAAAGTGTTTTGCAACCGTCAGACAATGACAATCGTAATTAATTTTTTATATTAATTACTGTAGAATATTTCTTTAGTTAGTCTCTTTACAGGAAGAAGAAGAAGAAAACATTTTTATTGAAAAATTTTACGGACACAAGGGATACACCAGACTGCCGCAGTTTCGTCCCCCTCCTGGGACTCGTCAGTGGTTAATTTATGTGTCAATTGAACAAAGTATTTTATATTGTTAATTTTGCTCTATATGAAAAACTTTTTATTTTTTGGTGTCGTACTGTGATTTGAACTCACAGTCTTAGCATCAAAGCTATGCATCGTAATCTCACCTCTTAACCAGTTGAGCCACGGTCGACACAGCGTTGACTGCGACTAAATTGGAGTTTGGTCACACTACGTACACACAAATATTGTTTTGATCAGAAGAGACAGAATTAGCTAATACCAATGAACAATTCATTTCTCAACTAGAATGCTTTTTCTTCTTAATCCTATCTCTTTTTCACAAGTAATTATCACGTTTTATGATGCGCTTTATTCACATACAATAGTTGGATACCAAGTGTAGGTTAGAGATTGAGTCGCCGTTAAGCAAGTTTATTCAAATTTTATGTTAGAAAGTGTTTTGCAACCGTCAGACAATGACAATCGTAATTAATTTTTTATATTAATTACTGTAGAATATTTCTTTAGTTAGTCTCTTTACAGGAAGAAGAAGAAGAAAACATTTTTATTGAAAAATTTTACGGACACAAGGGATACACCAGACTGCCGCAGTTTCGTCCCCCTCCTGGGACTCGTCAGTGGTTAATTTATGTGTCAATTGAACAAAGTATTTTATATTGTTAATTTTGCTCTATATGAAAAACTTTTTATTTTTTGGTGTCGTACTGTGATTTGAACTCACAGTCTTAGCATCAAAGCTATGCATCGTAATCTCACCTCTTAACCAGTTGAGCCACGGTCGACACAGCGTTGACTGCGACTAAATTGGAGTTTGGTCACACTACGTACACACAAATATTGTTTTGATCAGAAGAGACAGAATTAGCTAATACCAATGAACAATTCATTTCTCAACTAGAATGCTTTTTCTTCTTAATCCTATCTCTTTTTCACAAGTAATTATCACGTTTTATGATGCGCTTTATTCACATACAATAGTTGGATACCAAGTGTAGGTTAGAGATTGAGTCGCCGTTAAGCAAGTTTATTCAAATTTTATGTTAGAAAGTGTTTTGCAACCGTCAGACAATGACAATCGTAATTAATTTTTTATATTAATTACTGTAGAATATTTCTTTAGTTAGTCTCTTTACAGGAAGAAGAAGAAGAAAACATTTTTATTGAAAAATTTTACGGACACAAGGGATACACCAGACTGCCGCAGTTTCGTCCCCCTCCTGGGACTCGTCAGTGGTTAATTTATGTGTCAATTGAACAAAGTATTTTATATTGTTAATTTTGCTCTATATGAAAAACTTTTTATTTTTTGGTGTCGTACTGTGATTTGAACTCACAGTCTTAGCATCAAAGCTATGCATCGTAATCTCACCTCTTAACCAGTTGAGCCACGGTCGACACAGCGTTGACTGCGACTAAATTGGAGTTTGGTCACACTACGTACACACAAATATTGTTTTGATCAGAAGAGACAGAATTAGCTAATACCAATGAACAATTCATTTCTCAACTAGAATGCTTTTTCTTCTTAATCCTATCTCTTTTTCACAAGTAATTATCACGTTTTATGATGCGCTTTATTCACATACAATAGTTGGATACCAAGTGTAGGTTAGAGATTGAGTCGCCGTTAAGCAAGTTTATTCAAATTTTATGTTAGAAAGTGTTTTGCAACCGTCAGACAATGACAATCGTAATTAATTTTTTATATTAATTACTGTAGAATATTTCTTTAGTTAGTCTCTTTACAGGAAGAAGAAGAAGAAAACATTTTTATTGAAAAATTTTACGGACACAAGGGATACACCAGACTGCCGCAGTTTCGTCCCCCTCCTGGGACTCGTCAGTGGTTAATTTATGTGTCAATTGAACAAAGTATTTTATATTGTTAATTTTGCTCTATATGAAAAACTTTTTATTTTTTGGTGTCGTACTGTGATTTGAACTCACAGTCTTAGCATCAAAGCTATGCATCGTAATCTCACCTCTTAACCAGTTGAGCCACGGTCGACACAGCGTTGACTGCGACTAAATTGGAGTTTGGTCACACTACGTACACACAAATATTGTTTTGATCAGAAGAGACAGAATTAGCTAATACCAATGAACAATTCATTTCTCAACTAGAATGCTTTTTCTTCTTAATCCTATCTCTTTTTCACAAGTAATTATCACGTTTTATGATGCGCTTTATTCACATACAATAGTTGGATACCAAGTGTAGGTTAGAGATTGAGTCGCCGTTAAGCAAGTTTATTCAAATTTTATGTTAGAAAGTGTTTTGCAACCGTCAGACAATGACAATCGTAATTAATTTTTTATATTAATTACTGTAGAATATTTCTTTAGTTAGTCTCTTTACAGGAAGAAGAAGAAGAAAACATTTTTATTGAAAAATTTTACGGACACAAGGGATACACCAGACTGCCGCAGTTTCGTCCCCCTCCTGGGACTCGTCAGTGGTTAATTTATGTGTCAATTGAACAAAGTATTTTATATTGTTAATTTTGCTCTATATGAAAAACTTTTTATTTTTTGGTGTCGTACTGTGATTTGAACTCACAGTCTTAGCATCAAAGCTATGCATCGTAATCTCACCTCTTAACCAGTTGAGCCACGGTCGACACAGCGTTGACTGCGACTAAATTGGAGTTTGGTCACACTACGTACACACAAATATTGTTTTGATCAGAAGAGACAGAATTAGCTAATACCAATGAACAATTCATTTCTCAACTAGAATGCTTTTTCTTCTTAATCCTATCTCTTTTTCACAAGTAATTATCACGTTTTATGATGCGCTTTATTCACATACAAATAAGTTCTTTGATTTCAAAATAAGTTCTTTGATTAGTCCTTTACCTATTGCAAAAATTTCCAGCTGCCCGTCCTTGCCCCATTTTTTGCTAGAGGTAAAATTTTGAAAATCCCGTAGTTATATATTTTATGAATTTCCCTAATAATTTCTTCTCTTTGAATTACACTTTATACCCGTTTTATTTGATTAAAATATTTTATATTGTCCTACTTTTAATTTGTTAATTATCTTAATTTTGTTTTATATTATATTATCAAATATTTCTTTTGTATAATTGAGTTTTTATAATAATGAGTTTTTCAAACAAGTTGGACTAAAAGTAGACTAGAACAAGCACGGATTCGGAAACTCAAACGATGGAAACACTTCGAGAAGATTTTTTGAAAATGATGAGGCTGTAACTCGAATCACTGCAATAGACAATGAAATCATTAAGAGATTGGGAACGATCTTGAATATTTTAAACTGCAAGGAAAAAGTTGATTCTGAAAAGTATGGAGAATATGCCTCGAAAACTGCATCTCTTTTAGCAAACTTATATCCACAGAAAAAGTTGACCCCGACAGTTCACAAAATATTGTCACATGGAAAAGATATAATTGAATATCAGCCTTTGCCAATTGGAGAGCTTTCTGAAGAAGCACAGAAGTCCCTAAACAAATTTTATAAAAAATATAGACTGCTGAACACTTTCAAATCATCAAGGGTAAGACAAAATGAGGATCTCTTCAACATGTTAGCAGCATCTTCCGACCCACTTATTTCATCACTGCGACATATAAAGTCACGAAAAGAGTTAGAATATAATTATAGTTCACAAATCATAAGTCTTTTAGATATACCTTCCTTTACGGACTGTAAGCAATATTGAAAAAAAAAACTGAAAAATAAATAAAAAAAAAATTAAATTTTTTCTGGAATAGTTTTAAATCATAAAAGCCTTTAAAAGAAACAAAAAAAAAAATAAAAAAATTTAAAAAAAATAAAAAACATTTTTTTTACTACCCATGAAAATGATTTTTTTTACAAATATCAACTTTGCTAACCTATAAGTAGGCACCTAAGAGGCGTAGAACACTTTTCAAACACTCATTTCATAGGTTGATCGATTATCTATCATATGCTTTTTAAATTTGTTGATTATCTCATTTGGTTCGAAAGTTATTATTTTTGCAACGAAAAAACTCAAATAGCGCCACTGTGCGACGTTGGTAGCCATAGTTACATCAAAACCGAAATGAAAATTTGAAAACAGCAATTCCATTAAAAACATGTTTGGTCTTGTATATTTTCCTATTCTATTTTCATATCGGCATTGAGGTGGGCGTGGTAGGCAATCACCAGTAGTAGATTTTGCAAAAGTTTTTCTAACACTTAGTTCATTCAAAATTAAAAAGTCGTTGCTAAAAATTATTGTAAAAAAAAATATACTTTGGTTAATTTATTTGCTGAAAATCCTAAAAATAAAATGTGATTCTTTCAAAAAAAAATTACAATACGTTACAAAGTATAAAAATGTTCATACTTAATGTAATTTCTGAAAATAGTTATATAGAAATAATTATATATCATATAAAATTATCTTTTAACTACTTACATCAATTTTTGTCTAAATGATGGCATCTTTTAAAGGAAGAGAAATGCCGTAGATAATTCTAAAAACGAAACGAAAAAATAACAATATATGACATATTCCACTCTTTTATTGTAATAAGAAAAAGGAAACATAAAAACTACCTTTGATGTGTAACTTTGTCATCGCGTTAGTCTGTCTACCTAAAGGTATATTTGCAATTTGACCACACTACATATAATAATCACTATAAACATTTAGTTTACAATTATACATTAAATCTTTATTAAATTTAAATTTTTTATTTTGTCTTTAATTTAATTAATAGTAATTTCACAAGCCGGTGACAACACAAATTTTAAGTTGTTTTAATCCCAAATTTTGTTTTATGTATGAAAAACAGATACAAAAATCTTCCATGACTAATTTTTTTTATATGTCTTACAAGAGTTGTACTTTTTAGTATAATTTTCCTCGTCAAAAAACGAAGCATTGATAAGAAGAAAGCATCGCATTAAGTTAGTGGATTTGATGGTTTTTTAGTCATAAATTGTTTAATTTTGTTGACTCTAAAAAGAAATTAAAATACAATTTAACTAAAAAGAAGATTTAAAATGCAGAAATTTGTTTTTTTTTTTACCTCTATTGTTGCCTTATGCACGCACTTGTACGCATTGCGCCAAATGTCTTGTCAAATATATACAGAGCAACAACAAAATAGTTTTAGTTATTTGTATTTTTCAAATATATCATCAAATCCGGGCATGATTGCTTTAGACCAAGCACGCATAATTTGTTTATGCTAAACTTTTTTCTTGAAAAATAAAATTATCTGTTAGAAACAAAAAAATAAATAATTAAATATGAAAACTAGGTTATTAAACAATTATTTACAAACGTGTTTTAAAAAACAATATATAAATTTATTATTCAGGCACTTTGCGCTCACACATCATCTCTTATTAAATAGATCCAAACAACTAATACCGAGTCCCTCTATACTACTCTTTGATACTCAATCCGTCCTCTTTATTTTTCATCACCAGCTCTGCCCAACTCAGTTAGCAACAAAAGAGTAAAAAAAGGATTTTTTTAAGAGAAATTTAAGCTTTGTTGACAAAAATTATGTTTGAAGGTAATAAACTGTGTTTGAAAGTGTTTGGGTTTGATGCTGTGTTACCTGATAATTTCATTCGAAATATTCTAAATCAGCCAGCAAAAATTATAAAATCTGCTATATTGTAAGAAAAAATATGCTAAAAATCTGCTTAACTAAAAAATCAAGAATTCTTGTAATATTTATTATGCTAAAAAATATTCTGAATTGCCACAAAAATAATGTGCTAAAAAAAACTTCTGAGTCAAATTATTTTAATGTTGTATGTAAATGCTGCATTTTTTTACTACATTTTCGGGTTAAATAAACTTGTTTGCAGTTTTTTAACTTGTTAACGTTTAATAGCATCAAAAAGTTTTAAAAATATTTTTTTTTAAATTCTACACAGAAATAAATTACAAAATTCAGTTTGATATATTAAACAAGTATCGTAGAAGATTTTTGTAAATACAAAAAAAGTCTTTTCAATTGGCACCAACAATGATGATTTTTGAATAAAAACCCCCTGTTGTAATTTTTTGTAATTTTGAATTTTTGTTTTTAAAGAATTTTTATATGGAAAGCTACAATTTACCAGCATTTCAAACAAAGAATTCGTTGAAAATAAATTTGAATTTTAAAATGAGGGTGTTTGAATATACAAATTCTATTGTTGGTGAAAACTGTTTTTTTTTTTTCTGTGTATAAGAATACAATTTTGAGGCTCTATGCAAAAAGTCCCAGTGCAAAAGCTCCCAATGAAATAAATTCTAAAAAAATAAATAATTCCCTTCTCGAAAAAGTGAAATAAATTCTAAAAAAATGAAATAATTTCCAAAACAAAAATGAAACAAATCCTAGGTTTTAGTTGTTATTTCATCATGAAATAATTACCACAGACTAAAAATTAAATAACTCCCAAAAATATTCCATGCAACACAAATGAAGTAAGGGCGTACCGTTATATTCCCCAAAGTCGTATTTCCCAAAAACCAAAATGATGTATTGCCCAAATGTCCGCATATCCCCCAAAATTGTGGATGTTAATATGTAAGAACGACCAAATCAATGACAGAAAATCCAAAACTTTTTTTTGGGTGCTATGGCATTTTATTTTGAAAAAACTTTTTTTTTGGGCGCTATGACGGTAAAAAAGAAGTTATTGCCCAAAATCATAATTTATTTTTTTTTTTAAATATCATAAAACATAATATCTTTTGTGTCGCACGCAGAAAAAACTTTATTTCGCGAAGCCGCCTGCCACGTTCTACGGAGGACAAAAACCACTTAGAGCAGCCGAAGGCCGCCACCCAGAAGAACTTGTTTTTCAAAGCAGATGTCGAATCCGTTGAAATTTTATATTTTTTAAGACATCAAGTAACATTTATTGGACCTGACATAACTTTTTATGTCCCAAAATACCAACCCACACCAAGATTTATTGTTTTTTAATGATTATTTTTTTAAAAGTCTATTTTGTTAAAAATGTTACGTATATATTAGTGTCTAAACGTTAAATAAACAGAAGGCCAATGCTCTACTCTCTTATTTAAGATAAAAAACAATCAATTAGCTGTTTAAATTACAAAGCTATGACTGGTCATATTGTATTACTTTTTGTCTTAAAAATAAGATTTCAACGGATTCGACATTGGATTTGTAAAAACAAGTTTTTCTGTATGGCGGCCTTCGGCCAATCTTAGGGTTTTTTTCCTCCGTAAAACGCGACAGGCGGCTACGCGAAATAAAGTGCGACACAAAAAAAATAAAATTGAAGCAATTTTTTTAAGTTTCCTTAAAACTCTTCTGTTTGATTTCATGAATCAGCCTTGGTATTTAAGGTGTAATGACATTTAAAAAAAAAAAAAAATTATGATTTTGGGCAATAACTTCTCTTTTTCACCGTCATAGCGCCCAAATTTATTTTGCCCAAATAAAAAACCGTTATAGAGTCAAATAAAAAATGTTATTTCGTCCAAATCAATGTCGTATTGCCCAAAAACAAGACAATTTTTACAACAACAATTTTCATATAATTTTTTTGGGCGCTATGTCCCACGCTAAGTTCTGTTGGGACTTATTTCATTTCGGAACTACTGCATTGTGAAATAACACCTAATAACAAAAATGAAATAACTTCTAAAAAAATTAAATAACTGCATTATTTCATTTGCAATTACTTCCAAATTTGTAGGAAAAATTTTTGGGACTAATTTAATTTTTTTTTTTTTTTAACTTTTTTCACCTGGGAGTTATGGCACAGAGCCCAATTTTGACTGGAATAAAATATACAGAATTTTTTACAAACAAAACATACTGACATTATCAGAGTTATAATTTTTCATTTAAAATTTAGAAAACATCAATAGAACTTAATATTTTCCACTTGACATTAAAAAATCATTATTTTAAATTGAAAAAACATCAAATAAAATTCAGAAACTTTATATTTAAATATGACACAAACAACAAAAAACCGAACTCGGGCAATCAATCTTTTAAATTTACTAGATCAAATAATTTTTAGCTTGAAAAAAAATATCGGTTTTCAAATATTAATTTAATTATCAACCAAAATTAGTAAAACAAAATTTAGTTATTTGTAAAATAAGAAGAACAAAAATAATATTATTAAAAAATAACTTTTTAAAAATGATAAATGATTAACGCGAATGAATTTAGCATGCTGAAATATCGGCTAACATATACACAAAATGTTATTTCAAATATTTTATCTCAAAGTGACGAGATAGTTTTTAATCATATATATAAATTAAATTTTTCTCAATGTCGATTTTTGGGAATTGATAATAAAACTACACTTCTTTTCACAAATGGGTTAACGTTTTCCAAAAAAAAACAACGACTAATTTTATTTGGAAAATCAATTTTTAAGGGATGCCGTTTTATACATAGTTCATGCGGTTGACGATTTTTTTTTTTTGTATAAGTTACAAATAGATAAATACCCTCCTGCACAATGGGATAGCTGGTGCAAAATATGTATTGAAAATCATACGGTTTTAAATTAAAGTTTGTTCATCTGTCACTGCCTGTATCTGTAGTCTAACTGTAATCTAACACGTATCATCTGAAATGATTTATTTGTGCAAAATCTTTGACAATATTGACATGTCACATGTTAACCCACAACAAACATGAATTGTTATATTCTCTGAAGTACTAATTAGTGAGGTTGAAGGCAATTGTTCAAAGAAAGTCACGGTTAATTATTGGTTTTAACTATATTTGTATTACATTATATAAATAATAGCCTGGTATTAACTAGATAACAAACACAGTATTACAATAAATTTTGCAAATAGAACAACGTCAGCACTTAACCGCAAGCTTTATTGTAAAACTATTGCCAAGTTACAAATGACACTACACTCAAAAAAAAAAGTTTGTAAAGTCAGCAAAAAATTTTGCTGAGTCAGCAAAATTTTAGTCAGGAGGGTGCTAGCAAAAAAATTGCTAATGTCAGCAAAATCTTTTGCTGAAAATCAGCGAGCTGATTTTTAGCAACAAAATTAGTAGATTCAGCAAAAGTTTTGCTAACACTTAGTAGATTAGAAATAAAAAAGCGTTGGTAAAAATTAATAAAATTTTTGCTAAATTTTAGTAGACTGAAAAAAAACGCAAAAAAGTTGTAAAAAAATTGTAATTTAGTTAATATATTTGCTGAAAATCATAAAACATATTTTTGTGATTCTTTTAAAAATAATTTACAATAATTACGAAATATAAAAATTTTCATTTTCCCACATTGATGTCATGAATTAATTTAATATCTGAAAATATAAAGAAATAAATATAATTTACATAACAAAAATTTTCTTTCAACTACTTACATCAATGGTTGTCTAAATGATGCTATCGTTTAAAGGACGCTTCTGCCGAAGATAATTATAGAAACGAAACGAAAAATAAACAAAAATACATATTAAATAAACAAAAATACATATTAAATTTAAATATTTTCTTTTGTCTTTTATTTTATTAATAGACAATAATTTTCACAAGCCGGTGACAACGCAAAATTTAAGTTGTTTTAATCCTCAATTTTGTTTTATGTATGAAAAACAGATACAAAAATCTTCCATGGTTGATTTTTTTATATGTCTTATTAGAGTTGTACTTTTTAGTATCATTTTCCTCTTCTCTACTACATCTTGACATGCCGCGACATCTGCTTCATTCTGCGTATATTCTTCAATCTGGTTGTCGTCCACACTATTAATGTGCTTATCAGCACAATTTTTTTTAGCAAAATTAATTAGTAAAACATTAGTATATTAGTAAAGCATTAGTATAAAACAGTTAAGTGCTGAATAAGTATATCAAAAATTTTAGCTGAAAACACGATTTTAGCAAAAAAATTTGCTAAAAAATAGTATTCCTGATTTACAAGACGTTTTACTAACTTTTCTACTAACTTATTTCTTTGAGTGTATTGTTGATGTTTCTAAGGACAACAGCCAATTAATTATAAACACCGAATGTGGCTGCTGCTCCTCTCATCAAGGCAAAGGTAAAGAAACTTTTATAAATTAATCTTCATATGTAAAGAAATACGAGTATAAAACAAGAAGCCTTTGAAAAAGCCAACAAAAAAATGAAATGATAAAAAGTTTATACTGATTCAATAACTGTGATTGTGTATTAGGATGTCCCTTAAAAACATATTTGTTGATTTTCGTTCATTACACATCCAGTTTTCGTGCAAATGGTTTCAAATGGAGGAATTATTTTGTTTTTTTTTTTGCAAAATATTAAAGTTAATTTTGTTAAATTTTTGAAAAAAAGAGTATTTTTAATAAAAAATTACCAAAATTCGAAATTTAAAATAATTTTTTTTTTTATTGCTTTTATTCATTTTATATATTATTTGGATATGGAATTCTGACTTCATCAGATATCATTAACCCACCTTAACCTGGAATAAAAAACGACCCACGAATTTGACTAATATTAAAAATAATTATAATTATTTGTATCAAGTGGACATTTCTTTTTATTAATTCAAAAGATTTTTACTCTTTTCAAATTACGTTCCATGGGTCACCAGGATCCATGAAATTTAAGTGATATTTTCCGAACATTATGCAAACTTTGATGAAAACACTAAAATTTTGTTAAATTTTTGACCAACTAATCGCTTTTCGAAAAGGTCCATTTCTGATATATTTCCGATTTCAGAAACACGTATTTTAAAAAATCTGTAGGCAAATTTAAAAGTTATGCTACACATACCTACACAATTTTGGAGAGAGAGGTCTGGACTTAGGACTAAAACATACTTTTCTAAAGGCTTGAGGTCCGCTGAATCCGAATCCTCAGAATTTCTCCATCGCATGAGGTTTTCGAGATCTCGTAACATAAAGTTTAGAAAATCCCGGTTTTTTTCTATAGCTATTCAGAACGTAATAATATGACTTTTTCACAAAATTTTTTTAAGCCATCTGAAATTCCAACATATTGTTTTCAAAACTCATGTTTAACATATCCAATTTCTTATAACATCCGAAATTGCTAACTAATGTTTGCCAAACTGAGTCTTTCAATATCATAAAAAGCGATGTTACAACGTCCCGATCAGAGTACAAAAACACCCGTTTTTCTAAACTTTATATTAAGATATCTCGAAAACCTGAGGTGTTGCATGTTTTAAAGTAAAGTATGTTTTAGTCCTAGTGTCTTGACCTCTCTATAATTGCGAAGGCATGTGCAGCATAACTTTTAAATATAATAATGCAACCTCTGAGGTCTATTAATGGAATTTATTTAAATTTACAAGATGGTCTTAGACCTTTTCGACTGAACTAATTCTTATCTTATCTTATCGGGCTAGAAAGTTAACTCCATTCATGCAGGTGTCAAATAACTTCTTTCTAATTGTTTTTTCTGTTAATTAAAGTAAATTATCACAAATAAAATTATAAGCGGTAATCACTCTTGATAGAAAACTTTTTCTTGGAGGAAACATTATCGATTTCTTTTTCATTAAAGAGTGAGCGTCTTTTTAGCAAGTTTGTTTTCAGCACTGTCAGCTGATCTTTGTTTACATTTGTTCGAGGCTGAACACGTTTTTCATCAAATGTAATTAAAAGTTAAATAAGCAAAATGCCAAAAACATCAGAAAAAATTAAAATAATTAAATTTATAGATTTTTTGTCTCCTCATCTGTCCATTTTTTGTTTGATTTTTCTCTTATTTTCTTTTTTATTATCTTGTGACGCTTAAAATCAGTTGTTCTTCTGTCAAAAAAAGTTATTCTTGTTTTCTACTACAACTTACTCAAGGTTTGAGTCAAAGAAATTTCCTATCAAGAAAAGGAGAATCGAAGAAAACGAGAAAAAACAAATCCCATACATTTTGTTGTTGTATCTGTCAAAAGTTTTCTTCTTTTCTCGTTTTCTTCGATTCTTCTTCACTTTTCTATCAAGAGTGATTACCGCTATAATTTTTCTGTTAATATGGAAAAATATTCATGATCTTTAATCGAACTAACAAACAACTCACACATAATTCTTATCAAATTTAAAATAGTGAAGTAAGTATCATGGAGGATACTGATGTGGATTAAATGTGGAAATGTGGAATAAAAAAATAAATTGTGCATACAAATCATAGAAAAATCCAGCGATTCCAATCTCTCTCGCCGAAATTGGTGGGTGGCCTGTTAAAATCTTTAATAATCTTCAAAGTTATAGTCAGAGAAGACAAAAAAGTCTGAATTCATTGGTTATAACTTTTGACTTTTTTTACATATATCAATTTTTTTTTTCATCGTAGCCGTAAAGTTTATAAAAAATATTAAGAAACTTTATATAACTTTTTTGCGATTTGCAAAAAATATCCGCATAAACTTTTTAGAAGTTGGAAATTTTTTTCTTTTTGTTAAACTGAACTAAAAATCAATTTCTGGACAAAATTGTACAGTAATTATTTAGGCTCCAACGATCGTATCGGACACAAAAGCTTATACATTTTACGGTTTTCGTGTATTTTGAGAAAATGTTATTATACACTGACAGAACTATATGCATGGTATCAATTAATTTTTGCATTGTGTATTGTTACTTGAATTCGTCCATTGAAACTTTTTATTAAACTAATACAGTTGTTCATTAAATTTAATTAAATGAAATTATTTATTAAAAATTGCATGCAACCAATGAAAATGCTTCATTAAAAATAATTTCAAAAAGTTTCAAAAGACTTTTTTCATTGTCACAATGAACAAAAAAACTTCATTAGTTTAGTGAAAATTTTTCATTAAAACTCCCAAAAGAATTTCTCTCTGTTTAGCGTTATTCCGTGATATGGGCATCAAAATTTGCAGAACATCGAGCACAATACTTGAAAAGTATTTTTAAAAAAAATATTGTGCTACAATTTTGGTCCATTAGAGCATCCTTGATGGTAAAAATGTAATAAAAAAAAAACATTTTTAGAAATTTCACTTTAAGCGGGAAGTTTTCGTTACAAAATTATATGAAAATACTATTTCTATTATTAATATATTATTGCCTATCACGTGATGATTTAGCTCAAAACTCGGATCAGATTTGGAGATAATATTCATTGAATATTGTTCATCTTAAATATTCTCTAGTATGTTAAAACTACATGGCGGGTGGATGATGAGCTTTATTACATGTATTATATTGTATGGTTCATCATACGTCATGTAGTTTTAACACACGAACGTGAGATTATTTAAGACGGATAATATTTAACGATTTTTTTCCCTTAACTAATCCAAGTTACACGAAGAAAGTTTCTGTAAACTGAGTTTCCCATTACACTTAACTGTAAACTGAGTTTCCCATTACACTAAAAAGTTAGAACTATTACTTCTGATTTTTTTTTTATTTTTATATTTTTCAAATACTCGATAAAAAAATTTATTTATATAGTAAAATTTCCAGCATTTTAAAAAAATCAATTATATTATTATAAATGATATACTGAAAATGAGCTCAAAATATGTCTATATTTAACCATGACTACTTCTACCATTTTTCGGAAAGACCATATAAAGTTGCTCCGTTTTTTATACAAGTCATACACACTCAAAAAAATAAGTTAGTAGAAAAGTTAGTAAATTATCTTGTAAATCAGGTATACTATTTTTCAGCAAATTTTTTGCTAAAATTATGTTTTAAACTAAAATTTTAGTTATATTTATTCAGCACTTAACTGTTTTAAACTAATGTTTTACTAATGTTTTACAAATATTTTACTAATTTATTTTGCTAAAAAAATTGTGTTGATTAGCACATCAATAGTGTAAACAACAACCATACTGAAAGATATACTCAGAATGAATTAGATGTCGCGGCATGTCACGATGTAGTAGTGACGATTAAAATTGTACTAAAAAGTGCAACTCTAGTAAGACATAATATAAAAAAATCAACCATGGAAGATTTTTGCATCTGTCTTTGATACATAAAACAAAATTGTGGACTAAAACAACTTAAATTTTGAGTCGTCACCGGCTTGTGAAAGTAATTGTCTATTAATTAAATAATAAAAAAATATACTTAAATTTAATAAAGATTTAATGTGTATTTGTAAACTAAATGTTTATATATATAAATAATCTTGTGTGGTCAAATTGAAAACAAATATGCAATAGGTAGACAGACTAAAGCGAAAGACAAAGACAAAGATATAAATCTTAGGTAGATTTTTCTGTTTCCTTTTTCTTATTGCAAAAAATGGTTGTATATGTTATATTTGGTTTTTTTCGTTTCGTTTCTAAAATTCTCTGCGGCATTTGTGCTTCTTTTAAAAGAAAGCATCATGTAGACAATAATTGATGTATGTGATAGTTCAAAGATAATTTCGTTTTTGTTATATTACATATAGATATTACATTAATTCATATCGTCAATTTGGAAGTATGAACATTTTTATATTTGTAACGTATTGTCAATTATTTTAAAAAGAATCACAAAAATATGTTTTATGATTTTCAGCAAAAAAATTAACAAAAGTATAATTTTTCTACAAATTTGTTGAGTTTTTCAGTCTACTAATATTCAGCAAAAATTTTATTAATTTTTAGCGAGGGTTTTTTAATTTCTAATCTACTAAGTGTTAGCAAAACTTTTGCTGAATCTACTAATTTTGTTGCTGAAAATCAGCGAGCGATTTTGCTGACATTAGCAATTTTTTTGCAAGCACCCTCCTGACTACAATTTTGCTGACTTTACTAACTTTTTTATTTGAGTGTAGGAGAATAAATACTGTAAGTTTGACATTGATACGATACACTTTTTTAGCAGTACAGCTGGCTTGGGGTGCCCCATATAAATGCCTTTAACAAGCAATTTGTTCTATTTTATCCGAATTTGACATGGTTTTGTAAAAAACAAAATTATTATCGATTCCTTATAATTTTTCTTTTGTTAATACAAACGCCTACAATCATATCAGGGACTATCCAAAAATAAATTAATAACAAAAATTTGTTTTTCTTTCATAGTACAAGTACACTCAATATAAGAAGTTTGTGAAAAATGTTGTAAAAATTTTATTTTTAAAAGGCAATATTGGCTACTGCGAGCCACGAAATGGTTTTTGGGCTATAAAAAAAACACTATGTTGAATATTCTACTCATTGGGAATCATTTGGCTGTATACAAGTTTCTTGCGGCAATTTATTTTTAAAAATTAACTCTAGGCTTTCAAAATAACTCAAATGGCTCACTTTAGCGGATAAGGTTGCTGAAGTGAGCCTTAAATAAGCGAGCCATAAATAGCGTATTAAAATAGTTAAAAAAAATAACTACGTAAAAGAACAAATCGCTCATTTACTAGAATACTGTCATAACTAGGGCAGCGACTATCATGCAAATTCGTTGTTGCAGTCAGTAGCCCAAAATTTATTTTCATCAAATATTTTTCAATTTCGAACTATAGCATGTTTATCTAATTGACATATTATGATTAAGAAAAAGATAAGAGTATGGTTGCCACAACCATAGTAACATGTTTGTTGCAATCATAAATCCAAAAATGTATTGCTTCTAAAAATGCATTTTTACTGCTGTTGCAGTTTTGGAATGCATTTTACACTTTTTAAATTAGGTGTGTTAGATAGACAAATCTGTGATATATGATTTGGGGGCACGTCACGAAACTGGCGAAACCAAAATTGTGGTGCACCAAAAAGTGTTAATTTTGGTGAAATGACCAATCACGTGACTATAGCTATGGTGACAAAACATTCACTGGTTGCTACCAGATACATCATGTAACTGGAGAAAAAGTAACATAACATCAAAGTGTGCTGAAGCAACTAGAGCCGTTGCAGCTGAAGGTATTACTGGTCATTGAAATTTTTCAAAACCATTCGCAGTGGATAAAACATGGCAATTAGTGCCAAAGGATTCAGTCACTTGACTGCTACACAGCAGACATAACACTGAAGGAATTTTATCTGTACCGACTATGTGACAGTAGAAATGAAGACGTAACACTCCACTGGTTAAAAAGAACTGAACACGGAACTGTGACCAGGGTTGCCAGATATTCGCGATCTTAAACTAAGTTCTTTGTTGGGTATAGACAAAATAAGCTAATTATAAAATTGATTTTTGTTGTGCCTTTTTTAAGGTTTTTTTGAACAGGTGGTAAGACACACTGTTTTGGAAAAGTGCAGTGATTTATTCCGGACGGGCTATTTAGCAACTCGTGCATAATATGACATACGCTGAATAAAAAGCAACAGGTTACTTGCTAATTACTTTTCGCATGCCCGGCGACATGTACCCCTTATACCAGTGCAGTGGTACGTCTCAAAACTATTTTAGCCAAACTACCCCTATTAAAAAACATATTGCGCTTAATATGTGTCTAGTTTTCCCTCAAAAATTTTTCTCCAGTTTTTTGATACGTCCACCTACACCAGTCACGTGATAATTTTGTAACCACTGGTTCTGTTGCATGTCACATAACTCCTAAAATGGTCATACTTTGACACTACCTACTTCTAACTTGTCCGTAGCATATTCATTTCAGTCGGTACGGTGATAGGTTACCTTGGTCAAGTTATTCGCCACGTCACATAGTGCTAAAAAGGTAGCAATTGTCACCTCCTATGACAAGCCCATGTTAAAAGTACCGGTCACTTTCATATAACAGAACCGAAACTTGGACTGGTTCATACACACAAAGTTCTAGTCACGTGACCATACCAATGACTGGTCCATTACCCGCAGGGGAAATACTCACGAAAAAAACGTTATCCAATACAGATAACGGAATAAAACGGTTCCCAACGCTGATTTTTAATGCATATTTTTGCATATTTTAAGCGAATATGTTTTTTTACTGCATATTTTAAGTATATTTTTTTGATTTTTTAGTAAAAGTTGCTGGCTGCCCTGGCCATAACATAAAAAATACAATTTTGAAGAAGTTTAAAGACTTCACTCCATAAATGCCTCGCTTGGCCCTCTCTCTATTTAGTTGATCACGTTTTTTTGCGAGTTGAATTCACTTATTATCGAGTGGCCCGTGGGTAGCATAGTTTCTCTTTAGAATATACGCTCTTTGCACAAACTATACAGAAAAAAGAAAATATATTCTCTTTTAATAAAGCACGATAAAGCGAATTAATAAACACAGTCTTCTAGCAAATGACAGAAACAAGCGAACACATTAGCGAACTTTATTTTTGCTGATAAAATATATTATTTTTATTAAAATTGTGAATAATTTCCTCTCATTTGCGAAATTCGGATTCGGAAAATCTCACTGTAAAAAAACTTCCCTAATATTATTACTCAAAATTAAATTTTTAGCGGAAACAAATCCTACTTGATTTAAATTAAGTATTTATTGATTATTGTTCCGTAATATAATTCCATACTTTATTAATTAATTCATCGATAACCTTAGAGTGTTCAACTTAAATTGCTTGCTAATATTTCCCTACAAAAATCACAAACAATAGGGTATCCCAAAAAATTTTTTGTTTGTTGCTCGAGCTTACTAATGAGCTAATGTGTTTTTGAAATTTTTTTCAGATTTTTGGAAGGGGTTTAGGGGTCTCGCAAATCGATTTCCCCAAAAATCAGGGTTTCTGGACGTTTTCTGAATTATACTTTTAACTTGGTCAATAACCAAAATTTTCTTAGCTTCTAAGTCAACATTTTATAGAAAACTGTCTAAACTTTATTTTAATGAGCATAACCCTTAAGTTTCGGCAATGTTTCTTTACGTTTCGTTTATTACTTTTTTCGTCATTTTTTAGAATTTCTAAAAATAGCGAATTATAACTTAAAATTTCTACGAAGATTGATGCAGTTTATAACATAGAGAAATTTTAAATAATTGTATCTAAAAATTTTGAATTTGTTCTTGCTGTTCTAGAGTTATCCCCTTTTAAAGCTTTGTAGCCATTGTTTAAAACTACACTAAGATAAAAAATCTGTAATGGCTACTGAAAATGTTGCTCTTATTACGGAAAATTTAACTTTTTTGAGCCTTGCGTTATTTTTTGCTAAATTTAGCAACACATGTCTGCTGAACGGTAGTAAAATGAAACTAGTCGAAAAAATTAGTAGCCTTTACTAAATTTTAGTAAAATTTCAGTAAACTGCAATTAAAAGTTAATTTGCTAAAATCAGCAAAAAAATTTACTAAATTTTAGTGCATCCAATAGAATTTCACAGAATAAAAATTAAAAAGTAAAACAAAAATCAATCATTTACACTTTTTTCTAATAGATGAGAAGTATTTTAATTTTAGCTGTCTAATAAAAAAATTTAATTTCAGTAAATTCAGATTTTTTTGTTAAACTTCTACTCACTCACGCTAAAATGTGACTCATTCACAATCATTCAAGAAGAAGTTTTACCTACTCACACTCACTCACGTGAGTAAAATTGGGTTTCGCTCACACTCACGTGTGTTTCACGTAACTCAAGCTAAATTCTGCTCACGTGCCCATTTCTAACAGTTTTATAAAACTCTTATTTTTATACCAAAGCTACAAAGCTTTTATTGCGTATAACTCTGGAGCAGTAAGAGCAAATTAAAATATTTTTCTACAAATTTATTTCGAATTTATCTATTTTTTAAACTGCATCATTAGATTTTTATAATTTTAGTAGACATTTTAAAAACTTATAAAGCGTTATTTGAAAAATGTTTTCAAAATATTAAATATATGGTACGCAAATGTACAAAAGCATCGCCAAAACTTATGGTTTATGCATATAAAAATAAAATTTGGATATTTTTCTTTAAAAATATTGTCTTGGAAGCTAAGAAAGTTATGGTTATTGACCAAGTTATAAACAAATTTCCAAAAAAAACTCCAAAAACCCCGATATTTAGGAAAAAAAAAACGATTTGCGCGACCTCTAAACCTCTTCCAAAATACTTTAACCCATACGTAAATCAAATTACGCTTGAACATCCATGAAAATCAAAAAAAAAAAAATAAATAAATTCCGGACACACTAATGTACAACTAACCAAAGCACAAGTAGTGGTAAGGATTAAGGTGGCCATTTGTATAGATTTAATATATACACTGCGTTGAATAACTATAATTACAAATGATTTTGCTATTTTTTTTTAATATAACAAAAAGTTTTTAAAACTTATAACTCTTTTTAAGAGTGTGATAACTGATCTCTTATTGTGTCAAATTTAAGAGATTACTTAATTGATGTAAGACAAAAATTGTGTAATACTATTTTGTTAGTGTTTCATAGATATAATTACTTATAAAGGAATAGCATATAAAAATAATATTAAAGAATTATTTTTGTTTTTTATGCAATTTTAATCAATTTGCTATAAAATGCTGCGTTTATATGAACTAAGTGGTTTTGAAAAAACGTCGGGTTCTGATGAGATCTTTAGCCAGATCGAAATACTATTATCAACCTAGCTAATATGTTCGATTTGCTTTATTTTTGTAAATATACGGAGGTTGAAAGCTCGTTATAAATTGAAAATAGGGAAAATTTTCGGTTTATTTAAAAAGCGGCTGCTGTAAAATATTTTTCTTAAATTTTTGTAAATTTTGATATATTGAGTTAAGTGTATTTATAGCTATGAAATACTAATAGATTTTGTTATTTCTTTTTGAATGGTAAAATAAAATTAAATGAATTGTTTTTTTCTTAAATATTAATAATTTTCTATTGGTTTTACATTTATGCCGATTAAACCCTTCTACTTGCTACGCAGTGTATAGTAACGTGGTAAAATTCCAAAATTCAACTTTGGATATTATTTGAATTTTTGATTTTTTTTGCATTAAATGCTAATAACCAGGGCAGCGACTTTTATACAAATACTTTTCCGAATCAAAAAATTTGCATCAAAATGTCATCGGTTTGTTGTTGCATATTTTTGCTAATTTTTTTTATGAAGAATTTAAAGGAAAATTTAATTATTTAAAAACTTCACAACTAGTTTCGAGTTTTTAGCGTAATGCAAAACTCATTTTATTAAAAAATCGGGCAAATTTTTTTTAGATATTTTTATCTATAAGTTTAATATAATTTTTATTACAAATAAAAATTATGTTTCTAGACTGTACTTTGTCTTTTATACAGTTTGATATTATTTTTGTTAAAAATAAAAATTATGTTTTTTTCGACCTTAAATTGTACAATGAAAATATAAAATTATTCTAGTTCGAGGCCATACTCTATATTTCTTTATTAGGATATTTGACCCTTTCAGGAATGTATTGATAGATCATTTCGGGAATTTTCTAGGTTCCCATCATCAGAACACGTTTTGAAAGAGGTAACAATCACATGCCAAACATCAAACATTCATATAAACTAGTTTACTCACTACATGAGAACTAATATGTGAGCTCGAAGTTAAAGATTATCACCATTGATCAAAAACTAATTTGAAAACTTGTTTGTTATGTGCAAGGTTCACCTCTGGTGGATATTCAATACACCTTTATTTGTTTTTCTCTCCTTTTTATTTTTTGTTTCGTTTATAGACAAAAACAGGGGGAGTAAACTAGACTGTACTTTGTCTTTTATACAAGTTTGATATAATTTTTATTAAAAATAAAAATTATGTTTTTTTTTGATCTTGAGTTGTGCAATGAAAATGAAAATTATTCAAGTTCTATAAAAAAAGGTTAGATGTTTTGAAACGATTTATAAAATTTCATCATGTAACTCGTATTAGTTTTGAAAAAAATATTCGTTGAATATTGTCCTTCATATCCATTTCAATATTTCTGTGCAATATATAATACTTATTTCAAAATTATATACAGAAATATTGAAATATATATATGTGGGACAATACTTCACGAATATTTTCTCCACAACTAATATGAGTTACTCGATGAATCTTTCTAGATCTATAAAAAAAGCATCTAATATTTTTTTTATAAATAAAAAATCAAAAACAATTCTGCCCGATTTTTTGATAAAAATTTACAGCTGCGAAAAACAGAAGAGAAAGAAAGTTCTTCTCATATTAGTTCAATATAAATTTCTTAAAAACCGCCATATCGTTTATTTGTGCGAAATATTTGTTTGAAAGACATACGCAAGCAATTGAAAATTACAGTTTGTTAAAAAAATTCGAAACGTAACTAAAATTCAGTCGTTTTTTAGGTGCTTAGAAAAAACAACTGTCAGAAACATTGAAATTTTCATCTAAGTAAAACAACTACAATTGCAGTTAAAACAATTACAACAGCATTGTGTATAACTCTAATCAGGTAAGGTCAAGAAGGTTTTCCAGGAGCAATTGTACAGTTTAATTTTCAGATTTAGTAGCATTTTAGATAGTTTGAATGTTCAGAAAAACAGTTTGTAAAAAAATACATTTTCTCAATTTTCTCAAAAACTATAAAAAAAACATAAGAATGTTAAATGTTTATCTACTGAAAGCCCAGGAAATTTGCTTTATTTAATTTTTTTTTTTTAAATTATCATGTTATCCACACCCATGATGAAAATCGTAATTCGAAAACAAAAATTCTCTCAAACACTTTAGACCATAATGAAATTTGGATAAACGTTAGTGGGAATAAATTAATAAATATTCGGTAGGAAACAAAGCTGTCCAATCGTATTATCAGAAGGTATAAACGGATTTGGAGTTTGTTCGCAGTTTTTAATATTTCTATTGTTTAATTGTTGTATTTTTATTAATGGAATTTTTCCTATAAAATGTCTTCCTACTTTGTAAATGATGCTGCTTACGAAAGAAGTGTGTTCAATCAAACAGTTCTACTGATTTTAATAGAAAAATGGTCACCCTATTTAGACTGCCAACAAATATGAATGAAATATGTATATTCAAACTCATCTGTGGTTGTTTACATTTTCCTAAAAGAAAAAAACTACCATCTCGTGTATGAAATCTCAAGTAACGGCCTATTTAGCCGTAATATCGAAGTATGTATGTTAAAATGCACGTTTTTGCTTGTTCTTTTTTTTCATTCATAAATTTGTTAGAGGATGTTTCATGTTTGCCCTCTAAATCATTTACAGGTCATTTATCATCGTTGTGGGTTTTAGTGTGTTTTACAAATGAAATCGTCGAAGGTGGTGTAGAGTAAAATTATGTTACCACGAGTGATGAGCAGGGATGGGCAGTTCAAGCAAATGCATGTTTTTTCCCTTAAATCTGAGAACAGGGTAAACAAAAAAAAATCTTTGCGAATCAAAGTATTTGCATTAAAATGGCATCGTTTTGTTAGTGCATATTTTTGCATATTTTGTTATAATTCCATATTTTTGCATATTTGTGTTGAATTGTTTTACCTATTTGCCTAAAATGCATATTTTTACGTATTTTCTCTTAAAAAATAACTTTACTTTGAATGAAGAGAAAAAGTTTTTAGAGGTTATTTAAATGTGTATTTGTTCAATATAAATAAATAATATTTTGAGTTAATTATGCAAAACGTATGCGTAGAGATTTTAAACAATAAAAATAAGCTTTAAGATTTAATTTAAATTTTGCTGAAATATAATTGATTTAAAGTGCCTCTCTTCTGACGTTTTTCGTATTTATCTCCGAAACACTCAAAATCTCGGTACTGTTTTTTAGAAGAGAGTTGTGAATACGGCTTTATTTAACTCAATACATCGCGATACTAACTCAGAAAATCAATAGAAATCGTTTAAAAGATGCACCGATTACAACCGCAGGCGTTGAGCGGTCATATTCTATGTGAAACAACTATTTTAAGAAAATAATGAATAATAATAATAAGAGTAATAATTTTAAAAATATTAAATATATTTTTACATTTTCAAGCATATTCATGTATTATATACACTTTTTTAGTGTATGAAGTTGCTGTCCCTGGTGATGAGTAGGAGTAGTAATAAATAAATTTAAAATGATTTCAAAAATAAGATTTATTTAATAAGCCCGTTTACACAATTTGATGGAATTTGGAAATTCTTTTAAATTCTAAATATAGTTTTTATATGTAGTAAAATGTTTCGCTGTCCTATAATCAAATAAAAAGGCATTACGAGTAATAATCTAATTAATATATGGCGTTCACACCTAATTGCTAAGTCCGCATTTTGCCCAAACATATATTAATGCTCTTTATTATATTTCAAAAGTTGTGTATTCTTTTACACTCGGTTTGACAAAATACGTGCTTACCATTAACCAACAATTAGATAGATATTTAAAAAAAATCGTTAGACAAAAATCGTTTAACAAAAGAAGTGTATAAGAAGTTTTGTCAATTATCTCAGTCCTTTTATTAAAGTAGAAATCCAAAAATACATTTTTTGCACAGGTCCTATTAATTGCGCAAAAAAAATGCTTGCTTTCTTAAAATTTTTAAAAAAAAAAAATCTATATTTCAATCAAAATTGTCAAAAAATAGTCTTCGAAAATTTGGTTTAATAAAATTTAAAACATTTTTAGGAACCTTTCGTACGTTCAGCAATTATAGAGAATGATATATGCTTAAAAATAAAATATAGGATTACAATATTTTTTTTAATCATTTGATCCAAATTATTTTGAAAATAATTTCTAACTCTATACACTTTTAAGGATGTACATTAGGGTAATAACTTTTTGCATTTTTTGCAAATATCAAATCTCCCAAATATTAAGAACTGCGTTTTTAGTTTTTCGCTATAGTTAAAAAAGGTTACGCACCAAACGCGTTAAAGTTTTGAATCAAACAAAGTTAAAAAAAAATTTGTTTTTGATGCCTCAACATCTGACCATCACATCTATATAATTAAGGCATTCTGATTTCAATAGTAAAGTCCGTTTTCGAGTCAATGGAATAGTTTTCTTCCAAATTTGCTTTTAATTTCCGCTATTTTTTTGCAGTTTTTTATAAAAAAAAAAAAAATCTTTTTTCACATATTAATATATTAAAGGCATTTTAAAAATCGCTGTCGGTGCGTAAGGTTTTTTACCAAATTGAACTGAAATAGTTTTTTTGTCTTTAATACAATATTTGCCATTAGAAAACCCCTGTGGAGAATGTTGTCCAAAAAAAGTTATCACCCTAATGTATATATGTATACTTGGATGTCCCTTAAAATTATAATTTGACGATTTTCTCTCAGTTTTATTGCAAATGGTTCCAATAAAAGAAATCGATTTCTTTTTGTTAGAAAACGTTAACCTGTGTCTAAAAACGGCTTGAAATAACCCATTTTGGATAAAAGTGATTTACGTTTTATTTAAATTATCTATTTAGTATACACAAAATTATTTAGATATGGAATTCTGACTCCATCGAATATCATTAACGCACTTTAGCGAGAAATCCAAAATGACCCTCAAATTTGATAAAAAATACAAAAACGTCTTTTTTAAATTAATTTTAAAGATTTTTTGAAATGCCTAATTTGCGGATGTCGAGTGATATTTTTATAATATAATAGTTGTTATTAAAAAATAAATAAATTGGAGAAATGATAATTCGAGTTTGTATTTGGAGCTACTCAGTTCCAGGACATTTTATGCAAATAACTTATTTTGTCAAAAATCTAACAAAATTTTAATCTTTTCAACAAAGTTTGCATACTTTTCGAAAAGATGTTACTTAAATTTTTTAAGGCTATAATTATCCTTACTGTTAAAATGTTTTTAACCCTTAGTGGCCTGGTGACAAAACTACCCATGAAATTTAATTTTAATTAAGACTACAAAATTGTAAATCTTTAAATGATAAAAAAAAGTCTCAACTTAATAAAAACAATTATTTTATGTAACAAGTTCCATATAGGGTTAATTTTTATACTTTCGTTCAAAAAAATACTCACTAGGAAATTTACAGAATAATTTTCATAATTTTCGTAAAAATATCACTTACATTTGATAAGACTATAAGTATATTTACTTTAATTAAAAAAAATCGTTAACCCTTATTGACCAGGCGACAAAAAAGACCCTTGAAACTTAATTTAAATTATGACTTCAAGATTATAAAGCCTCGAAATGGATCAAAAACAACTTTTTTCCACTTGATAAAAATTAATATTGTGTGTAACTTGATCGATATAGGGTTAATGTTTTCTCTTTTTACCCTGGGTTCACAAAAGCAAGCAAAAACAGCAGTTATGAAAAAATTTCTTTGTATGACAATTATGTTTAATTATGATCCGAATTCAATTAAATTTATTCTATTTTGAAAGTATTAAAATGGAGTTTATTTTGAGAATATTTAATTATGATATCTGCTTTTGTTGATCAAATTTACAAGAAAAAGCATGTTGTTTAAGCAAAAAAGGTTAAAAAGGCGGGCATCATGTTCACATTCCAATGGTACATTCCTATTCTTTTTTTGATTTTTTTTTTTAATAAAATGCTAAAATACAGTCATGCAAAGAACGGGGTCAATATCGAATCAGAGGTAGGAAAATTTAAATTTTTAAATAGCACTTTAAAAAAAGGAAACATTTTATTGAAACTATGTTTTACTAATGCAAAATAAAAAAATTTTCTGATACATAAAGTTTCGTTTGTTACTCTTAAATAGTTAAAGAAATATTTAAAAATTAAATCAGCTATGGATCGAAAACCATAGATTACATAGATCTCAAACTCTTTGTCATATACATTTTATGTAATTTATTTATTTATTTATTTAAGTCTATGGATACAATATCCTTACAGACTAGCATATAAAAATTAAGATATTTAAAATAAATTATTTAACAAAATTTTAAATTGGGAGTGAGAAACACTTACGTCTAACTTATTACAATAAATATTATATAATCTCATAGATCTATTTAGTGGTTCGTTTAATACATATTCAGTTAAGTGTATATCAATATGAAAAAATTTACTTATATTTCTAAAACTTCTTGGTGGAACATATATTGAAATTAACTCTAATAGCTCAGGAGAATCAATAACACCACAAATAATACCATGTAAAAAAGTTAAACTAGCAATAATACGACGAGTTTCCAGAGTTTTTAAAGAAATAAACTCACACTTATCTGCATAAGAAGGGCTAGAAAAAGAAGGAATATTAAAATGATTCGGATAGTTAAAACATGGTAGGGCAAACTTGACAAACTTTCTTTGAATTCTCTCAATACGACCAATATGAAGAGCAGCATTAGGACTCCAAATAAATGAAGAATATTCCAATCTAGATCTAACAAACGAAGTATAAGCCACTTTCTTCGTTATGTGATCAAAACATTTATCCAAATTACGTCGAATAAATGCAAAAAGCGAATAAGCTTTTGGTACAATAAAATTTAAATTTATGTCTGTATTAATATTTGAATGTATATGAAGAAACGCCTTTGTTGTTAAAAGAAGAAGAAGAGTTTAAAATCTATGTAGTCTATGTCGAAAACTCCCTAGGATGGTATGAAGGTTAATTTTAGTGAGTTTTGTAATTTTGTTCGAATATCAAATATCATATTTTGACTACGTTTTCGAAAATATTTAAAACCTCATATGTTTGTTTTTTTTTGGAATAGGAAAAGTTAGAAAACAAAAGATGTAGCAAAATTAAAACTTATTTTACATACGTCAATGGTTTACATGGCTTATATATAACTTAAATTAAGCAAAGCAAATTAAAGACCTAATAATGAAGTGCGTGATAAAATTTTAAATGAATTGCAAATCATTAAATATCTTTAAGAAAACAGAACTGAAAATATCTTTAGGTTCTACATTTCGTTTGCGATTAATAACATAGAGCTCCAACTCTTTGACATTAGCTGTCAGTGAACATAACTCATGAGAATGTGTTGAACATACGTGGTATACCTATACAAAAATTGTTTGAATGTGTATGAGAAATTGTGTTTGTTTATAAAAGTAGAAGAAGAGTTAGAGATCTATGTAATCTATGGTAAATAAAGGCAATGAAAATGTTCAAATTAACAAGCATTTTGTTATATATATAATTTTATATCTTTATAATGCACTAATAGAAAAAAATCAGTAAAACCTTTTGCTAAATCTACTAAAAATTAGTTCCAAAAGAATTTGTTGCAGGAAAAACTGACAAAATTAGCAGACATTTTTTTTTTTTTTTTTTAATATTAATTAGTAAAATAAGAGTAGCAAATATATATCTGTTGGAACTAAAAAAAATATGATGTATTTGAGCTGAATCTTAGTTAATTGAAGGTAAATATATATTCTGCTAAAATCAGCAAAAAAATTTGTTAAATATAAGTAGACAAAAAAAATCACATTAAAGTGTGAAATTTTTAAAGTTTTTTATATGTTTTGTTTTTTATGTGAATAAAAATCTGCTATTCTGAAATCAGCAGTTGCAAAAAAAATTGCTTATTTTAGCAGTATTTTCTGCAACGGCATTTTAACTAATTTTAATGGCTTTTCTGCTGTTTAATAAAATGCATAAAAACTATAAAATGTTTTTTTTTTAATTCTTAATTTTGTGAAAATCTTATTAATTTTAGAACTAGCTTAATTGTTTCAGTACCACTAAGTTTTTTGCCGATTTAGTAAAATATTTTATTATAGTTTTGATAGTAATTCTCTTAGTGTATACATGTTTAACGTTCAGCATATTTCTTTTATATGAAATATGTGTAACATATGGTGGAAAGTTTAATTTTTGTGAATTTTATGCAAGTCTATTAACATTACATCTTAATATAAATTAACAAAATAATTGGAATATTCATTAAGTAGAATATGAAAATGGCAAAGAAACAAAATATTGTTTACTTTATTAATATTAAATTAATTATGGGTAATTTAATCATGCCAAGTTTTCATGCAGTTGCCTAAATGAAATTTGAAAATAATATGCATAATGTATTTAAATTTAAAACGTTAGTAAACGAAACATTTCGTTTAATTCGAACCATATTTAAATATTAAAATTTAATATCTAAATATTTGCATATTAACCCATTTTACACTGCCGTTGCTTTAAAGCAACATCTAATTTTAAGGCCCGATAATTTGGATGGTAATTTGGATGTTAAATTGTGGTCTTATTTATGCAAACAATTAAAAAAAATGAAAACCTATTTTTCAGGGTTGCCATATAGTTAATTTAAAAATATAATTTTTTACATTTTTTTATAGTACTTTTTTGAAATACACAGTGCAACACGAAAAAAAATAACCATATACGGACACCACTACGTGATAAAAGACTAAAAAAAAAAGACCCGTGTCTCCCAATTTTTCCCAAAGTCATATCCTCTTTTGTTTATGGGCCGCCAAAGATTTGGGGCCTCGGTATCATTTTCGCAAAAAAGTGATCATTTTCTCAGGCTCATATCTTGCAAACCGTTCAGAATTTCGATTTACTCTCTATGGCAAAGTTGTAGCTCTTGTCATAAAGAACAAAAATTGCGAACATATAAAATCAAAAAAAACTTCACCTTCCAGATCAAAATCGCAAAAAACTTAAAAAAATTCCATTTTTTTTACCTTTTTCCCGTGTTCAGGTCCATAGGTAGCAAACCGTTCAAAATTCAAGGAAACAATCAACTACAAAAATTTACCTAAGATCTCAGTAAACAAATTTCTAGAACATATAAACTTCCTGGAAATTGGGTTTGCTACCTATGCACCTGAATAGGAGAAAAAAGGAAAAAAAAAATGAAATTAAAAAATTTTTCGCTTTTGCGCGCTACCTAAACAGTGTTAAAAATCATCTCTAGGAAGTTTATATGTTCTAGAAATTTGTTTATTGAGATCTTAGGTAAATTTTTGTAGTTGATTGTTTCCTTGAATTTTGAACGGTTTGCTACCTATGGACCTGAACACGGGAAAAAAGGTAAAACAAATCGAACTCTTTTAAGTTTTTTGCGATTTTGATCTGGAAGGGGAAGTTTTTTTGATTTTATATGTTCGCAATTTTTGTTCTTTATGACAAGAGCTACAACTTTGCCATAGAGAGTAAATCGAAATTCTGAACGGTTTGCAAGATATGAGCCTGAGAAAATGATCACTTTTTTGCGAAAATGATACCGAGGCCCCAAATCTTTGGCGGCCCATAAACAAAAGAGGATATGACTTTGGGAAAAATTGGGAGACAGGGGTCTTTTTTTTTATAGTCTTTAATCACGTAGTGGTGTCCGTATATGGTTATTTTGCCATGACTTAAAAAATTACACACAGTGTAATCCAAAAAATAATCCGACTACTTTCAAAGATTACATCTGATTTTTTTTTTCATTATTTTATCGTAATCTCAAGTAATCTTGAGTGAAACTTTTTGATCAAGATTAAACACTTTTTTGTATGAAATTTCTTGATTTCGCGAAATTCTTCACTCCGATATGAATTTGACTTTCATATATGTAATGTATGCCCAAAAATGTATTAGATTTGATGTGTCGCGTTCATAATAATTATTTTTAATTTTTTTTCAATTTTTTTTTTACTTTCTAATTGAAATAAAGTAAAGGAACAAGTACAACTTTGAAACTTCAATTTCGCTCTGCGACCTCTAGACAGAAATTTTTTTTCACATTTTTTTCAGGCCATATTTATTTTGAGGGTTGTGGAGCTCGTGAATTCCAACTTTTTTTTTACCTCCTAAATTTCATTAATGCACATGTATGGAGATATATGGAAGCATTAATGCAGATTCGGGTAGATTAGAAAATTTTGTATCTCTTTCTTGACACAAAAATTTCGAATAATTATGATATCGAATTATCTAAAATCGACCAAAAACCCTGAACTCTTTTTGGTAATTAAACTTGACTTAAGTTGATTTTTTTTTTAGACCTCAGCTAAATATTTTGTGAAGACTTTGACATTTTGGGGGGTGGGGGTTTTCACAGATTTGCACTTCGGTGTGGAACGCTATCTGCCTGCTATTCACTTGGGAATAGCAAGAAGCAATTCCTCTGCTGGATTTCCCAAGCAGCTCACTACTTCCGGTCCTTTGGCCAAGTATCCCCTTTTGATTTTCGACAGGAGCATGTGGTTGAATGGATCTTGGGTACCGGAGGTTGGTGCACAGGTCTGGTTCACGGATGGCTCGAAACAGTCGAACATGGATACGGGGGCGGGTGTCGTCGGACCCGGATTTCAGCGTGCTCTGCCCATGGGCAAATATCCCTCCGTTTTTCAGGCTGAGGTCTTCGCTATCTGTATCTGTGTGGAAGAGTGTCTGCGGAGGAGGACACGGGGGGCCACGATCTACATTCTATCTGACAGCCAAGCGGCACTTGGTGCCTTGAGGGCTCAAGATGTGTCGTCTGGTCTGGTTAAGGAATGTATCGACTCTCTAAATCGTCTAGGACTTAACAACTCCTTGACACTGGGCTGGGTTCCAGGCCATGAGGGGCATGAGGGCAACGAACGGGCTGACTGTTTAGCCAACTGCGGAGCTCGTCGACAATTCATTGGCCCGGAACCCTTCTGCGGCGTACCCAATGGGTATGTCAGAGAGAAGCTCAGAAGATGGAGGGAGTCGGAGTTTGGGGCCTATTGGGCCAGATCGCCTGGGCAGCGACAGGCGAGGCTGTTTATATCTCCCTCTGGGGAGAGGTCGCGGAAACTCTTGTCTATGACGAGGGGCGAACTAAGGACCGTAACGGGTTACCTCACAGGACACTGTGGCCTTAGGTATCAATTGTACAAGATGGGACGATCCTCTACGGATAGTGACGCCATCGGACGTTTGGAACTGTTCACCTGGTAGGATAATTGGCTTCGTAGGAAGCCTGAACCTATAGGGTGTATTCGCTGGCAGCACAAAATACCAATTTCTGGTCGCGGTGCATAGTGCCACTATAATCTAATCTAATCCCCTGGTAATGACGTTCAGACACCCGTCTGATGTCAACTAGAGTGAGAACTCGTACAGCTATGAGTAACCTGAATGGCATGCTAACTCCGGTGCGTCTCAGGTAATTAGGTGGTAATCCAGACTACATTTTACCTCTGAAACTCAGTTGTATTTTTTTTTTGCCTGCCTAGAGGTAGTTGGCAGCCCCAACACTAGGATTGGAGTGCAGTGGTCCAATCAGCCCTCACTCTTAAACTACTACGATTACAGAAACGTCAATAAATTTTGACGCCCTATGTTCACACTGAACTTTATTTAAGTATTTATGGTGTTCAGAAATGTAATTCTATTTATATTTAGATAAATAAAGGACATATATATATATATATATATATCATTTTTGACCACTCAATTAAAACCAAATTTGGTTAAAATAAAAAAATGTTCTCTGTACACAATTCCGAAAATAATCGTAGTTCCAAATATTAAAGTTTTTATATGAAAGTAGTTTTTCAAAAAGAGGTTTGTTTTAATTTAACACTCGTACAAAAAAATCTATGGGACAAATTTGAAATCTTTTATGAAACTTTGTTTAAAAAATATACAAAATTTCCTCTCAATTTTGTGGTTTTGATAATTATATTTTATAAGTCGTGAAAAGTAAAACCGGTTTAATACCAAAATACGTTTATGATAAAGCCTAGGTTATTACGATATAATTTTGAAGTCCTGACGTTTTGGTAACAACATCAAAGTAACATCTGTTAATACGAACTTGATTAAGATGAACTGTTTTTGATAGTACACTCAAACAAATTTTTATATAATTTTCCATTTATAATATGAAATTCCTACAATGCTTGGAATTTTTTGAATTTAACACACAGAAATTCATTTCCAAATCTATCAAAAACTATACATTCATCAAATCAAATGAAAGAAATTCGCAATGTTTAAAAAAAGTTTATATTATATTTTAATACAATAATATTTAGTACAGTCCCTGCGGGAAATTGACCAGTCACTATGAACCTGTCCTAGTTTCGGTTCTGTTATATGAAAGTGACCGGTACTTTTAACATGGGCTTGTCATAGGAGGTGACAATTTGCTACCTGTGGAGCACTGCGTGACGTATCGAATAACTTGACCAAGGTAACCTATTACCATACAGACTGAAATGATTATACTACGGGATTAGTTAGAAGTAGGTAGTATCAAAGTATGACCATTTTAGGATTTATGTGATATGCAATAGAACCAGTGGGAAAAAAATTATTACGTGACTGGTGTAGGTGTACGTATCATAGAACTGGAGAACAATTTTTGAAGGAAAACTAGTCACATATTAAGCACAATGTGTTCTGTAACAGGGGTAGTTTGACTGAAATGGTTTTGAGACGTACCACTGCACTGGTCTAAGGGGTACATGTAGCCGGGCATGCGAAAAGTAATTAGCAAGTAACCTGTCAGTTTTTATTCAGCGTATGTCATATTATGCACGAGTTGCTAAATAGCCAGTCCGGAACCAATCACTGCACTTTTCCAAAACAGTGTGTCTTACCCGCTGTTAAAAAAAAAACCTTAAAAAAGACACAACAAAAATCAATTTTATAATTAGCTTATTTTGTCTATACTCAACAAAAAACTAAGTTTAAGATCGCGACTTTTGGCAAGAAATCGCCATATTTGGCAGCCCTGGTCACAGTTCCATGTTCAGTTCTTTTAAACCAGTGGAGTGTTACGTCTTCATTTCTACTGTCACATAGTCGGTACAGATAAAATTCCTTCAGTGTTATGTCTGCTGTGTAGCAGTCAATTGACTGAATCCTTTGGCACTAATTGCCATATTTTCATCCACTGCTAACGATTTTGAACCAGTTCAATGACCAGTAATAACTTCAACCGCAACGGCCCTAGTTGCTTCAGTACACTTTGATGTTATGTTACCTTTTCTTCAGTTACATAATATATCTGGTAGCAACCAGTGAATGTTTTGTCACCATAACTATAGTCACGTGATTGGTCATTTCACCAAAATTACCACTTTTTGGTGCACCACAATTTTGGTTCCACCAGTTTCGTGACGTTCCCCCAAATCATATATCACAGATTTGTCACTTTGAATCAATCGACCCTTCGTTTCCCGCAGGGGTAAAAATAAAGGAAAGAAATTTTACTTCAGTAAATAAGAACCTTGCTTATAAAGAATGAATTTCTTTGGTCTCTCCGAGTTCAAATTCATTTGGTTTTACTGCATTTGGTTTTTGTAATGTGTCTTTCATTTGAAAAAAAATCGAATTTTTGTTTGTTTCTTTATTTTGCCATATTTTTAAATATATGAAAAAAATCATTGTTTTTATGGGATTGTGAATCTCTAGAAGTGCGTCAAGGGGTACGTGAAGCAAAAGTTGGTGGGAACCGCTGTTCTTTTTTTTTTTAATAAAATTTGTTTGTTAAATAAATGTATTTAAGTTAACTTTAAAACATCTTAATAACTTTCTTAATTTATATTTTCAATGTTTTCTACAAATAAAGACCTTATTACGTTATTTTTTGCCGTTATTTTTTACGGCTCTTAAGTTTAATAACATCAAATCCAATCAAATTGTTTTCTAATTACCAAAACGTGTAGCAAAGTCCATAACCAACATAAATAAGTTTGAAATCCAATTAAATAATGAAGTAAACATGTTAGTAGAACATATTAAAATAACGTTAACGAAAACAGACCAAACTAAGGATTGATGGAATTTTTAAAACTTTGTTTGTTAGCGGTGAAGGTGCAAAGTGATAGATTAAAATCAAAGGTCGTTCTGTAAAGTTTTAGATAAAAATTTAAATTTGCACTTTTATTGGCAAATCTTTGCTCTCTTAGATTTTTTTTATTTTGCGATTTATTTTAATTTTAAATTTCGATGGTTTGAACTTTCTCCTATATACTGTGAACATCTTGGCGAATAATAAAAATAAAATAAAAAATGTAGAGCAATTCCATATGAAAGCGATCACCTTTTGGACGACCCCTCTCCGATTTTAAAATAAATAGTCTCAATCGATTGCCCAGCAAAAAATAATGTACCTACATATTTTTTTTTTTTTATAGTGACTGGTTTAGTGGTGGTGTGCACCACTGTCATGTGACAAAATTGAAGAATTCTTCATAAGGGACCTCATTGAAAAAACTACTAAAGCGATCGCAACGAGTGATAGCTCGTTGGAAAGGTATTGAATCAGGCTTTAATTGAAAAATAAAATTTTCCTGATTTTTCTCAGAAATTTACCTTTTTTCCCATGAAAATTAAATTTTCCCATGAAAATTAAATTTTCCGATTTTCCAAAGAAGGTCCTAAGTTTTCCGGCTAATTTTATTTTTTTTGGATTCCTCATAATTTTTGCTTTAAGAATCAGCAATAAAAAAATGGGCCCCGACTCCTTGTTTGGACAGGAGAAGAGCATTTAAGAGACCACCTTATTTAACAAGAAAAATTAGGAAAATTTTATTTTTCAATTAAAGCCAGATTTAATACCTTTCCAACGAGCTATCACTCGTTGCGATCGCTTTAGTAGTTTTTTTTTAAACAACTTTCAATGAGGTCCCTTATGAAGAATTCTTCAATTTTGTCACATGACAGTGGTGCACACCACCACTAAACCAGTCACTATAAAAAAAAAAAAAAAAATGTATGTACATTATTTTTTGCTGGGCAATCGATTGAGACTATTTATTTTAAAATCGGAGAGGGGTCGTCCAAAAATTTGCCAATTTTGATCGTTTTCATATGGAATTGCTCTGTACAGAAACTCCTTGTCTATTTTACATGCACTCTATTAACAGCATGTTAATTAGCTACAATTGAGTGTGTAAATTTGTGTTTAAAATTACGCAGAATGTTTGTTATTAAGCATGATATGTTTAAAAATTTAATTTACACACTTTTTCTTTAGAATTCAGTTAATAATGCATCACATTGAATGCTTATAAACATGTTTCCCAATTTATAAACACATATTAAAGAAAATTAAACATTTGTTATAGTAAATTTATATTTAACTACGAATTTGTGTTTGATTTTAACCCTCTAACTGGCAAACGATGTTTTGCAACGAAATTCATACAATGTGCTCCACTCGAAAAACAAATAATAAGTTTTTCAACAAAATTTGTTTATCGTTTTTGTTTTGCCTATGAGCCAAAATATTTTAGGGTGCATTTTGGAAACTAAAGCATATAAAAGACAAAAAATATTTCTTGTACCAAGATATAACCACGCTCGAAAAACTATTTTTGTTCTGCTCCGTTTTTGCGATTTTCGCTTTTTGGAAAAAGCGAAATTAAGCGAAAAAGTATCTAAACTTCAATTTATATTGTTCAAACTTCAACGCTTTGCTATTAATACTTAATGTCTTTCTTCTGCCAAATTTCATAAAAATCCGTCTATTAGTTTATAAGTTAAGACGATGTCCTTTAGAGGACTCCTGATAAAATCCTGTGATTCCTTAGACTAAAGTAAGGACTTATTATTAAAGATAAAGCTTCAAGCTTACTTATATTTTCTTATAAAGAGTTTTTAGTCAACTTAAATTGGTTTTCTAGATTTTTGAAAACTAAATTTTTTTAAAACTAACTAGTTTTTTAAATTTTACGAAATTTTGAAGCTTTTACGCTTCCAAGCCGTGGACGGCACACGAAAAATTTCTTCTCAAAATATTTAGCAAATTTAGTTTTCTATCGGAATATATATTAATTTCTATTTATAAAACGCTCATTTGACGTATTTGTGGAAAATTTTATGAAGACTGCCCTGACTCAGCCTTACCCGTTGGAGGGTTAAATTTAATGCGCAACTTAGAAATGTCCAAATTTGCGAATAAATAAAACAGAAACAGCAACAAAAAAAAAAAGCAAAGTCTAAGGAAATAAGGACCTAAAGCCGGATTTTAGTTTTAACTTGAGAAAACGCTGCTGATATTAATATGGTAAATATGTTTTTCATTGTTTGCTAGGAAATACATTTGTAACCATGTGTTTTTCGTCAACAAATATTCAGATAATGAGGATTTTTATATAGAAAAAGCTTCAGATTTTGTAGAATAATTTCATAAGAATAATCATAAGATTCTGGGGAGTTTATTTAATAGAAAAATCTCAGCTTCTCAGAATTTATTATAAAGTAACACATTTTTTCGTTAAACAAACTTACAGATTTAAAGTACATTTTTATGGAGGAAATCCTACAAGAACTAAGGAATTTTCCCTAGAATTAACTTCAGATTTTGAGGTAATTATTTTAAGAAAATTCATTATATTAATATGAGTTGTTTCTATTAAAAAACCCTCAGATTCTAATGACTATTTTTAATGGAATGTCCCTCAAAATTCTAAGTACTTTTTCCTACTGAAAAGATATAAAATTTTGAGGATTTTTTCCTTCAGAAATAGACTCTAATCAATTTTCGTTTAAATTTACAGTATTTATAGTAGGTAACTTTGTATCTACTGTTCAGGAAGTTATAAAAAAATAATAAAAAAAATAACAAATATTAATAATTTTTCATTTAGTTTGTGGGATTTTTTGTCAAATAATTTTAGATTAGAGCAATTCCATTTAATATCACCGTGAAATTAATCGATGTTTTCCGATTTTGATAAAATGTTGTGAGTGTATGCGGTAGTGAACGCAAGTATTAAAATTTTTTTTTTTTTTTTTTTTTGAAAAACTTTGGCAACCCTATAGCTTCAAATTGTGGGATAGGGACTTCACTTAAAAGGTCATAACTTTTGATGTGTAAAAAATATCGACAAATTTATTTTTGCATAAGAACGGCTAGGTTTTGGGGTATAAAAAAAATAAAAAAATTTTACACATTTTTTAAAATAAAAATGTTTTAAAAAAAAACTTTAAAATAAAGTTTTCGAAAAAATCCATTTTTTTAAATTTTTTAAATTTTTATACAAATAGCTACACATGTGTTCTACACACCCTGAATTTCAGAGTAGAAAGCTTCTTACTTAGTGAGATATCAGAAAAAAATGTAGAAGTATGTACACCAGAAAATGTGTTTTTTTATTTTTTTTTTATACCCCAAAACCTAGCCGTTCTTATGCAGAAATAAATTTGTCGATATTTTTACACATCAAAAGTTACGACCTTTTAAGTGAAGTAGCTACCCCACAATTTGAAGCTATAGAGTTGCCAGAGTTTTCAAAAAAAAAAAAAAAAAAAATGTTTTTAATACTTGCGTTCACTACCGCATACACTCACAAAATTTATCGAAATCGGAAAACATCGATTAATTTCACGGTGATATTAAATGGAGTTGCTCATTAGTCGTTTGTAATTTCCTTCAAAAATCAGTTCGTTTTTAAATAAAAAAGTATAAAAAAATAAAATTTCGTATATGTCGTAATTTTATAATTGGCGACCCCATCACGCACGTTTAACAAATATGCCACGTACAACAACTACATTAAAAACTACTTCATCCACAAGCTCTACAAGGTGTACATTAGCAAAAACAACTCAAGGCGTTGCAACTTCAAATCAACCACGAATAATATGAAATTACAAAAGTTCAGGAAATTGAATGCTGCTCTCTAGTTCGCTCTGGCAGAAGCACAATAAATCTCTGGTAGAATCACAATTCATCATACTATGAAAGAAAATTCTATCAGTGTAAAAATTTTAATAAGAACACACACAATTCGGCACGAGCTAACGTTTTTGAAAAAAATGTAATTCCTCTATTTGGAACACCTACACACAGAGAAATAAAGTGCCAACCGAATTGAAAAGTGTATTTTAATGGTGACAACTTATAAATTCAGTTAGTAGAACGATATTTATGTTAGATTTCTGAATATTTTGGGAGTTGCAACTAAAGTTCAGTTGAATTAACCAAACTTTGTTGTGAAAACTAATGTTAAGTTGTGCCAACCGACTGAAATTCGCAATAACCGCATTTGAGTCTAAGTAACCGAATCTCAGTTGGCAAAGAGCTAAATTTTTCTCTGTGTGTAACAGAGATGGGTGACCATTTTGAATATAGTGTAATGAATGAAAATCGACAAATCATTTTTAAAGTACATCCAACTTTATAGTGCATATTTTAAGCTCATGTCTTTACTGTATGAAAGTCGCTTCTTTGCATATCGCACACCTAGTACAAAAGTGACCCAACTCAAAGTTTTTCAGTTTTCAGAAATCAAAAAAAAAATATTTCCAACTTTATACCAATTAAAACATAAAGAAAAACATAACTGTTTTTTAGCAACAGTTAACAACAACAAAATACACTGATATTTTTTTGTATAGATAAACAAGTATATTGTACATAGTTTAAACATATAAAACCGAAAAATGAAAATTTTGAGTTGAGTAACTTTTGAACTGGGTGTGCGATATAATCAAAATATCAAAATCAAACTAATATTTTCCCTGAGTGCTTGTGTTCTGGCATTGTTGTGATGTTTTCGGGTTTAAACGTATTTTACAAGTCTTTGATATTTGATTGCTTATTTCGAAAATAGGTCATCTTTTGCTTTCCTTTTTTTTTTTTTTTGTCTTGTATTTTCAGTGGTATATTATTTAATTTAATTAAATGTTTTATATGCATGACTTTTCTCATTTTCTTTTTGTTCTTTATTCCTTGGAATTTAATTTTTTTTTTTTCTATTATTATAATAAGTATGTACCTTTCTTCAGTTGATGTTACTCTATAATTTTGAATTCGCTAATCTACGTACAAAATAATGTTGCATAAAATTTTTTTTTTTTTTCGAATTATAAAAACAGGGGTTATTTCTTTGCAAAAAATATGATAGAAGAAAAAAAAAGTATCCAAAAGAAAAATGTATAGTTTTTCTCTATAATTATGTATTTTTATTTGTTATTTATTATAAAATCAAAGAAAGTAGCAATTTTATATTCGCTGTTAATATTAATGGAAGAAACACACTGCACTGCGTAGGTTTTATTAATATTAAATACGAAAAAAAATTAAGCATACGCTATGTAGTATCTACTTTTAACCTGTTAACTGGTTAGTTACGTTTTTAAAGTCGCTTCGTGAAAAAATTATCAACTTAAAATATCTAATTAAAGATTTGATTTGAACTAAATTTGTTTTTAAACAAATAATTAATTGAATCAATTAATATTTTAATTGACTTTTAAATATATAAATACATATTTTATTTTAGACATAATTCTCAAAATTTTTTTCATAAACGGTAGAATTAAATAAAAAAGTTTCAGTATAAAATACCAAATGCATTTGAAGTTCACAAACACAACAAGAACACACACAAACATACACAGCATTACCTAAAACACATACAAACGTATATTTCACCCACTTTTTTTTATGAGTGCCATATTTTTTTTGTATATATACAGTATTGGGCAAAACCTAAGAAACACTGCTTGATTTTAGCTTCTGAGTCAAATTATTTTTAAATGAACATATTTCAATTCAATGTTTTAATGCAGTTTTATTAATTACTGTGTCATACAAAATTAAAAAAACAAAAAATTGGTAATTATCTCTCACCTAACGGTTCTTATAGTACAACAACAAAAAAAATACTTAAAAACTCACTGGCCAAAACCTAAGAAACTTTTAATATTTGGTATAATAACCCTTATTTTTTATTACTGCGGCGCACCGACGCGGCATAGATTTTATTAAATTATCAATTATTGTTGAATCTATGCGTTTCCACTCATCCTCCAGACACGAAAACAAATCGTCTTTGTTGGAAAATCGTTTTGATCCAACATTCCTCTTCAATATTGAAAATAAATTTTAAATTGTGTTCAAATCGGGCTATTGGGCCGGTCAATCAAGCATTTGAATCCCTTTCGATTGTATCCATTCGTTGACCAACTTCGATGTGTGTTTCGGATCGTTATCATGTTGAAACACCCATCGAAGTGGCATGTTCCACTCTGCATATGGCAACATCTTAGATTCTAAGATGTCCCTATATACAAATCTGTCCATTTTGGTAGAAATTCTGTGGAACGGCCCTAGACCATGACCTGAAAAACACGACTGGTTTGAAAAGTTATACAGCTTCCAAAAAAACCTCTTCTTACAAAACGTCACGCAAAAAATCGGTATGTATTTTTAAGCTTTACAAGTCAACCATTAATGCCCCTTTTTTTTAGACTCTAATTTGCAAAAAAATATCTTGATTGGTCAGTTACAAAGTGGAAAAGTATGCTATTTAATTTAATTTGTTCAGTTCTGACGGCATATGCCGTGTGAGACGCAATACAGGTGAAAGGCTTAAACCCCGATATTGTAAAACACTGTCAAGCATGGGGGCGGTAATGTGATGGCGTGGACGTGTTTTTCAGGTCCTGGTCTAGGGCCGTTCCACAGAATTTCTACCAAAATGGACAGATTTGTGTATAGGGACATTTTAGAATCTAAGATGTTGCCATATGCCGAGTGGAACATGCCACTTCGATGGGTGTTTCAACATGATAACGATCCGAAACACACATCGAAGTTGATCAAGGAATGGAAACAATCGAAGGGGATTAAAGTGCTTGATTGGCCGGCCCAATCGCCCGATTTCAACCCAATTGAAAATTTATTTTCAATATTGAAGAGTAACGTTGGATCAAAACAATTTTTCAACAAAGACGATTTGTTTTTGTGTCTGGAGGATGAATGGAAACGCATAGATCCAAAAATAATTGATAATTTAATTAAATCTATGCCGCGTCGGTGCGCCGCAGTAATAAAAAATTAGGGTTATTATACCAAATATTAAAAGTTTCTTAGGTTTTGCCCAGTGAGTTTTTAAGTATTTTTTTTGTTGTTGTACTATAAGAACCGTTAGGCGAGAGATAATTACCAATTTTTTGTCTTTTTAATTTTGTATGACACAGTAATTAATAAAACTGCATTAAAACATTGAATTGAAATATGTTCATTTAAAAATAATTTAACTCAGAAGCTAAAATCAAGCAGTGTTTCTCAGGTTTTGCCCTATACTGTATGTAGTTATTTATAGTTTTTTTTTTCTTTTTAGTTGTCAATTAAAGTTTTAATTGATATTATCATTGTCGTCATAGGAGCAATCTCAATTAAAATATTAATTGATTCAATAAATTTTTAATTGAAACTCGTTTTTTGATTTTTCTGTGTATTTTCAGGCGGGTGATGCATATGCTGCGGCAAAACCAAAGAACGCTCTTGTGTTACAAAACTTCAAGGATTATATTATTTTATTTGTTGATTTGGAGCAAAAAAAAATTAATATAAAAGTCAATAAACTTAACAACAACTAAAAATCCACAACAACAGCAACTTATAATGACATTGTCAAAGACTGGTTTATAAAAATTAGTACTCTTTGTTATAAGTTAATAAAAACTTATTTATTACATATTTATTATTTTATAATATCCTTGAATAACTATTAGAATAAAGGAAAGATTAATAAAATATATACTAAAAGTACGTCGAAAACTATTTATAATAAAGCAGAATAAACTAAAAGACAAATTTTAGCAAAAATAAGTGATTAGAAGAAGAAATAAATTAATAAATAAATTAGAAAAATGACGTATTGTTTTGTTTTAAATCTAAACTGTTGCCACCTTTAAATTCTGCTATTTTATTGTTATTTTTCAAAAATATTTAAGTCTAAACGTTTCGATTGGCTAATTACAAATCAACAAATTCAAATATTTTAAAAACAAACGAAGTCAAAAATATTACCACAATAACTGTCAAATTTGAAATAAGAGTCAGTTTTTTAAACAGTCTGAACATTTGTTATAATAATTGTCAAACTTGTTTATGCAAGTGCTAACTAGAACTGGTCCACCAACTCCCTGCAAATGCAGTAGAAGCACTTAAACAAAATTATGACCCCAAAAAAAATTTTTTTTTTAGTACAAATTTTTAACATTCTCTATACATATAAAATTCAAATTTCTGTTGATATTTTGCCAATTTTAGTAATTTTTTTCATACATAGTTCTACATTGTTAATTTTTGTTACATAAAATATGAATAAAAGCAAACGGATTTTAAAAATAAATTTGAATTAAAAAACAATTTCTAAACCTTTCTATAGTTATTACACACATTTTTATTTGAGTGTAGAGATTGAAAAATAAGGAATACGAATCAAGGTCTCTTATGAGCACAGATGAAAAATTCTCATTTTTGATATTTTTTGGTAATTCAAAATTTAGAGATTGAAAAATGTATGTACAAGTTGCAAAATGCACTGAAAGAAATTTGTACGTTGTATTAATGAATTCCTTCATTTTTTTTTCATTAATTCATTTTTTTTTCATTAATTCATAAAATTTGTAGCAATTACCTTAAATTTTTTATGTTTAATTTCAAATTAAATCATTATTATTTGAGTTTTTTAAATAATTGTAAATAAAAAATATTTAAAATAAAGAAAAACTGTTAAAAATTTGTAAAAACGAGAAAAAAAAACTATTGGAACTCGAAATTATTAATATTTTTGTATTTTAAATTGGTATCTTTAATATTTTTTTTTTCTTCAATTTAACTAAAATTTAACAATGTGAATTGAAGAACTACTTATTCAAGTAACAAATCAATTTAATACAATTTTGTGCTTGTTTTTAAAAAGAAACAGATGAATTCACCTAAAAAAGTGTGTGAAAAACACTCTCTTTTGAAATTTTTTTTATTTAAAATTTTAAGACGGATTTTTTTGACATCTGTATAGAACTAGTGGAAATAGATATTTCACGGTTTCAATTCATATTCTAAATTGAAATTTTGAATTTCATTAATCTTTTTTGTGTGAATTTAATACAAATAATAAATATTTAATTTAAATTTGTTTGAAAATTGTAAAAAAAAAAGAAAAATAAAACATTAAAAATTAAAACTTCACACTTGTATAAACATCAAAACTAAAAACTAAAGAAAAAGGTCCTGCATTTTTTTAAATTTTGATTTAACCGGAAAGCCAATAGTGTGAATTTTCTTACATTGTTTGTTAAAAGCGGAAATCTTCCAGATGAAACAATACAACGGCAATTTATACACTCAAAAAAATAAGTTAGTACAAAAGTTAGTAAAACGTCTTGTAAATCAGGTATACTATTTTTTAGCAAATTTTTTTGCTAAAATCGTGTTTTCAGCTAAAATTTTTGTTATATTTATTCAGCACTTAACTGTTTTATACTAATGCTTTACTAATATACTCATGTTTACTAATTAATTTTGCTAAAAAAAAATTGTGCTGATAAGCACATTAATAGTGTGGACGACAACCAGATTGAAAGATATACACAGAATGAAGGAGATGTCGCGGCATTTCAAGATGTAGTAGAGAAGAGGAAAATGATACTACAAAGTACAACTCTAATAAGACATATAAAAAAATCAACCATGGAAGACTTTTGTATCTGTTTTTCATACATAAAACAAAATTGAGGATTAAAACAACTTAAATTTTGCGTTGTCACCGGCTTGTGAAAATAATTGTCTTTTAATTAAATAAAAGACAAAATAAAATATTTAAATTTAATATGTATTTCTAAACTAAATGTTTATAGATTAATAATCTAGTGTGGTCAAATTGCAAACAAACAAACATATACAGACATGTAGACAGAGTAAAGCGAACGACAAAGACACACATCTTAGGTAGTTTTTTATGGTTCCTTTTTCGTATTGCAAAAAAAGGGTTGTTTTTTTCGTTTCGTTTGTTTTTGTTTATTTTTTCGTTTCGTTTCTATAATTATCTTCGGCAGTTGCGTCCTTTAAAAGAAAGCATCATTTAGACAACCATTGATGTAAGTAGTTGAAATAAAATTTTTGTTATGTAATATATATTTATTTCTATATATTTTCAGATATTAAATTAATTCATGTCGTCAATGTGGGAAAATGAAAAATTTTATATTTCGTAATAATTGTAAATTATTTTTAAAAGAATCACAAAAATATGTTTTATGATTTTCAGCAAATATATTAACTAAATTACAATTTTTTACAATTTTTTGCGTTTTTTTTCAGTCTACTAAAATTCAGCAAAAAATTCATTAATTTTTAGCAAAGCTTTTTTATTTCTAATCCACTAAGTGTTAGCAAAACTTTTGCTGAATCTACTAATTTTGTTGCTAAAAATCAGCTCGCTGATTTTCAGCAAAAGATTTTGCTGACATTAGCAATTTTTTTGCAAGCACCCTCCTGACTAAAATTTTGCTGACTCAGCAAAAATTTTTGCTGACTTTACAAACTTTTTTTTTTGAGTGTAGACTGAAATGAAATTATTGATTATTAGATATTATCGTACGTTAAAAGAATTAGAAAAATATACTTCGAGTATTCCTATTATTTTATAAATAAAGTTTTATAAATGCAGTAAAGTTGACAGTTCTTTTGTTGTCATATGGTGTGTTACTGTGTAATAAATTTATTTTTTTTATATAAAACAAATAAAATAAAAAACGAATTTTTCAAGCACAAATTATGTGAAAACTTATTTACTTTAATTTGAGCGATAATTCCTGGGATCCCGGGAAATTGGAAAAAATTCCCGCTGTCCCGGGAAATGAAAATGTCCTGGAAATAAAAAATATTAATTATATCACATTGAGATTGATACAATTTTATACGATTCAATCCAGCGAAAATAAATTTGTTATATTGAATGTAGAGGGCTAGATATTATGGACCGATTATTAAGAGCTCAATTTAAATTTTAAGGTACAGCTTAACGTTCAGTTAAATTTAAATTTTATATGATTTACAATCAACATTTTTATGTCAAATTATAATTTTTGGAGTTTGAGATTTTAAATTGTGTTGTTCATTTAAGATTGCACTGCTTGACATCAACAAAATCATCAATTCTATGAAATCAATGGCGTACTTTATTTTTTGATCTATGATACAGTTTTTCCGCAAAATGACTTTAAAGTTTAACCCATATTTGAGCCATTGTTTGTATACAAAAATTTTCAAAAGCAATAAATCTGATTTATTTCCATTTAAGTCTAAGGATAAGACCAGGGGCCGAATTACGGCATTCGTGATCTAGTGAAATCGTTCGAAAACTGTTTTTTTAATGAGTAACTACAAAAATACTAATAATGGAAATACAAAGTTTTACATTTATTTCGAATCAAGGACCGAACTAGAACATCTCTGATAAAAAAAATTTCGTTAATATTTTTTATTTTCGGAAATAGAAAATTAATTTCGACCGATAAATTACAATCACGAATACCATAATTTGGCCCCAGTGTTAATATTTATGGTACAATATTCGATTTTCAAAGCTTAAAATATAACTATCTGCTAAGCGTTTTTTTTTCTATTTTTTTCGGGTTTTCGCCAAATAATTAATCGCGATAATCAAATGTTCACACAGTGGAAGGAGTCATTTAAGACGAGTTATATTTGTAAGAAAAAAGTTAATCTATCAAAGAGTTTTTTATACAAAATTGCGATTTGTCTAAAATTGTACATGGCACCATAGCTTTCCATGATGACCACAAGGTCCAGTTTTTGTATGATATATAAATACATTTTAAAGGTATGTTGCCAATTTTTTTTGCAAAAGTTTTCTTAACAAAAACCTTCGTTTTGGTACCTACATATTTGTAACAAAAGTAAGGTTTTTTAAGAAAAATTTGTTCAAATAGAAAAAATTGTTCTCTAGAAAATTATAAACACTATTAATTTTTAAATCACACTAGACTAGTTTTGCCTTTTTATGGACAGGCGTCGTCATCAGTGATTTTCCATTTATATGTATTATTATTTGTATCTTATAATTGTCAGATGATCTATATATGAAGGGCTTATTGTAAAAACTTGATAAGCCACATTTAATTTTTGGTTAGTTTTCGCCTCGTAAAAATTGAATAAATTTTGGAAATATGGCTATTACAGGACTTTTATACTATATTTACGTGTCACAAGTGGTTAAGCAAGGCTTCATTAAAAATTTATTCAACAGATGTCTAGACAAACAGCTAAAAATTAAAAAAATGTAAATGTGGCTTATCGCGTTTTTACAATAAACTCTTCATATGATAAATTGTTCAACAACCTGCGGCTGTAAGAACCAAACCTGCGCTTCTTCTTACATTACAAACGTAACAATACCAAGTCATGACCGCAGCCAAATTGCAGTTCTCTTTCCTAATAGCTTTTCTGTTATTGTATATTATACTCAGAAGTGACCAACACTAACAAACACAAATATTCTATTTTTAGATATTTGTTTATTTTTGTAATCTCCTCCGTCTCTATTTCACAACGTAATCAAAATGACTTATGGTTTTTACGTTCAGTGTTGACATATACGTTGAGATATCGCCACAGGGCAAATTTCATAATGTATTTTAGTACAGTGTTATTTTAACGACATATAGACAGTCGCAATTAATTTGTAATTAATATTCATTTGACAAATTTAATTTAGAAATGTTGAGGTTAAGAAAAGAAAAATAAACGGTTTTCTCTTAAAATTATAAACACTATTTAATTTTTTTATTGAAGTTTTTGCACATATACGTTGCAAAAGATATTCCCTTATTATACTAAAAGTTGTACTCTGTGTTTATCTTGGATTGCTACACAGAAAATACTAAACACGGGTTTCAATTAAAACATTTATTTAATCAATTAATATTTTAATTGATTTTGGTGATAATATCAATTAAAACTTTTATTGAAAATTAAAAATACTCACAAAAAAGTGTGTGAACGATACGTTGGTTTCTGTGTTTTTGCTTATGCTGCGATTTTTTTATTTGGATTATGTTTTTTATGGTAACTTATAAAAATATGTGCACACTAGGGTTATAGCTTTTTTTGCTAAATAATGGGCAGTAATTAATTAATAATAGAAATCGTTTTCAGGTCATTTTGAAAGAAAACCATCCCACATAAAGTGCATTTTAACATTCAAGTTGTTACTTATTGTGTTCGTTATTTTGCTAATTTTGATGTCTATATCGCGAAACAACGCTTTAATCTGTTTTATTAAAATCCGCGAAACATGCCAAATTTAAAAACGTTTGTGTCATTTAAGTTGGATGTTCATCGTTATTTTATAATTACGTTAAAATTTTAGCTAAATATTAATTTTTAGTTTAATTAAAGAAACGAAAAAATAAAATTTATATTTTTCTGGATTTATATACGGCTTTTATGTACGGAATTTATATACGGCTAGGCTAGCTAAAATTTGATAATTAAAAAAGTCAAAAGTTATAACCCTAGTGCATATAGAAACTTTCGACTTCTACTAACCCGATTAACAAAAATTAATATGATGATTTATATGAAACTTAATATGAATCTTAATACAGTTTTATAAGAGAAATGGTCCCATATAATTACATAAGTCTGCATTTGTTTAATTTTAATTTAACAATATAAGATTAAATTACATCCGATTAATGGCGCGATACAATTTAATCCGATTTTATATAGCTGTATAAATTTATATCTGAACTGATACTAGTATATACAAAACAAAATATAGTTGTATCCGGTTTTTGATTTTAAAACTTCATTAAAATGCGAAATATTTGCAGAACTAATTACGGTCTAATACTGGGTTTGCTTAAACGTTATTAATCCTTTTAAACTTTAGAAACTAGCTAAAAGTTTACGACTTTAGAATTTGTAGCAAATTCCATTCTATTTAGACATTTTATTTTATTCAAAAAATTCTCTTGAAATTACGTAAAAAAATATGTTGTCTGAGAAAAAAACTTTGAAAATGAAATTGTAATGAAAATGAAATTGCAAAATACTCAATTAAATTTTTAATAGAACTATAATTGAAAATGATATCAATTAAATAGTTACAAATTATTTTAATTGTTACTACAAGGGAGCTCTAGCCCCCTTGCTGTACTGTGTGTAGAGAAAGGAGTCAGGTTGATTGCATTCTAAAAACATATGCAACAAACTGCACTTACATGCGCCAAACTTTAAAATATTTTTTGGAAAAACTGTACCAAAGCTCGACAAATAAAGTACGCCATTGAAATTAGCGTGCCTGAAATATATGGAAATGGTGGTCATAACCTTATAAATTTTTAAAGATATGATTTTGTCCTCTGGTGTTATTTTAATATATATTTTCAATACAAATTTTCAAGATTTTATTACAATTCTGAGTAGGGTGTTATGGATTTCAAAATGATATGTTTCTTACCAATTTTTTTATTAACTTCGTCACCTCTATCTTACATTCGAATTTCATCAAAATGTAAAGAAACCACCCAACAGAGTTCCCTTGTAAATGTTTTTGTAAGTAAAGTTTGTTGAGAGTTGTTTTACTGTTTTTTTTTTTTTTTTTTTTTTTTTTTTTATCAAAAACAGTTGGTCACGTTAATTATACTATGCACATAAAACCATTGTTATAAAATGTTAAACTCGATGAAGTATTAAATTAATACAGAAATGTTTACTTGCATGTGTTACTTTAATCTACTTATAGGTTAACTAGCTTAAAAAGCCGGATACTTCGTTACCTGTAGTTTTAAATACCTGTATATATTTATAAGAAAAATAGTTTGTTTCTAGGGAATTTTCTCTTTCAATAAATTTATTGAACTTCTTGAAGTGAATACTTTAATTTTAAGTTTAAGATACATACATTAACAAATTGAGTGCCAAGCACTTTTTGATGGAAACCTCTCCCGTAGGCCAAGCACTTTCTTTTTCAAAATCTTTTAAGACATTTTCCGTCTCACCAAAATGGACGACGTGGTACTCAATGTGTTAAAGGTTCTGCAAAAATCAATAAAGAGCAGAATTTTTCTCTTTCCAACTCCATTTAAGCAACGTTTTTTTTTTGTTTTGAAATTAAGGCGAGACTTTGCCTTCTTTTTTCGTTCCAATGAGGATTTTTCCAAAATTAAGTCGAAAGAAACCTACATACGAAATTTAGGGTGCCTTGCTTCAAAGGTTTGACAGGACCTTAAAAAGAGATTTCGCTTTTGGCCTCATTTTCATTTGCATACCCCAGAGACAAATATCTGAAATGTTATGTCCAAAAGGGTATAGGCAATAAGTCCGACATTTTTTTTCGAAATAGCATATTTAAGTGGATGTCTAAGCAAGATGTGGAACCCACATAGCAAACTTCTTTGGCCAAGCCGCCAAGGAGAAGCTATCCTTTTCCCGAAGGAATTTAAAAAATTCCTTTTAAGCTAATGGGAACCCTTCTACTTAATTTAAAATTCCTCGCTTTAGACGTTTGACCAGGCCGCCTAGGGGAACCCTTTTCTTTTTACCCCTTCCCATTTTAATTAATCAAAACTTTCGTCTAATCGGCTGTCTACGGGGTACAAAGAACACACATACCGAACTTCAAGTTCTTCGCCTTCCCAATTGGAATTTCCAAAAATATCATACGCGGGATCAGAAATCCACATACAAAAATTCGAGTTCCGCCCTTTAGCGGTTTGGGCAGATCTTAAAGGGGAAACTTTTATTTTTTAACACCTATTTTTTACCCACGTTCCTGGCCAGAGTCTCAAACATGTATTTCAAATTTCAACGTTTCCGCCAAAGGAGCCTTCAGGGGGTAGTAGACCTTCAAGGGGTAGTAATTTCCGCTCTTAACCACTCCCTGTAACGCCGGTAAAAGAACTTACACTTTAAATTTCTTCTTTCTAGCTCCAGCGGCTTGGCTACCGGTCAGTCAATCGTCAGTTAATGAGTCAGTCACCCAATGTGTGAATAACTTTATTCTTTTATATGCATATGTAGAGATAAATACATTTATACACCCCAAAAACACATTCTAATTTGCAACCGAATTTACTCCCAATCGAACCCAGTAAAAAAACCTAAACTCAAAGGTCAGTTACAGATTTCCGCAGCCGATATCGAGTTTTTTTTCGATTGAAATTATTTTATATAAATTATTAAAAATAATTTTACTCGATTAGAGCTGCAGGATTTTGGTCACACGTGGCCAAATATAAGTAAAATTTTGTAACAAAATTTGTTCGTGTTCTTTAGTTAAACTTTAAAAGAGTGAATTTTTAACAATTACGAACGCTCACGGATGCGAAAATTTAATACCGCAGGATGTAGACAAATTTCTACTGCATTAGCATACGTTCTCGTTTATATTCCATAGCTGGTTCTTTTTGTAAAGAAATTGTTCTATTAGCAATAACAGCCATTCCTTCAGCGTAACTCGATTCGAAAAAGAAATTTCAAATTCATAAATCTTGCACATGTCATATAAAGAATTATGAATAGAAATTCTACTTTTTCTGGTTCCTACAAAGATTTTTGCTTAAAACTTCCTTTTTACAAAGATACAAGATTTCCGAATTCGAAAATTATTTTCTAAACGCGTTACGCAGAAAAATCCTAAGATGCTATATAACATGCTCAAAAACCAGTTATAAAACTAGTGAAAAGAGAAAAAAAATAAATTGGAAAAGTTATAATTCTAGTTGAATTTGGATCAACTCCTGTCCAGGACATTTTATGAAAATACCATATTTTGTGAAAAATTTAACACAATTTGAATGTTTTCATTAAAGTTTGCATAATTTTCGGAACAAAGTATCACTTAAATTTAATTTTAGAGATTTATTTTGACAATTTTGTGCAGTTGGGACGATTTTATTTTTTAATATTGGGATTTTTAAAAACTTTGTGATTTTTTTAAATTTTGTATTTTTTGTTTGCTTATTTCGGACGATTTTTTTTTTTTAATTCTTTCGTCAAAATTCAATTTTGACGTTTTATTTAAATTTTTTTAAATATACGCGATTTTGCCCTTTTTGAAACTATTTTATTTTTGACGAATTTTTCAATATCGGCAGTTTTTCATTTGTAGATTTATTTTGGGGATTTTTTTAATTTTTTTTTGTGATTTTTTATATTTTGGCATTTTTTACTTTTTGGAATGTTTTTTTTAAAATTTTGGCAATGTTTTCAATTTACTTTTTTCAATTTTAGCGATTATTTTTCAGTTTTTTTTCTAGATTTATTTTTTTAATGCGAATATCAATTTTCACTTCTGAAATCAGCAATCTACAGCTTTTTAGCAAACATTTTTGTTAATTTTTGCAAAATATACTGCCTTTTTGCATTATGAGTCATTCTCTATGAAAACACCTGAAAAAAATGAAAAATTGTTGCTGGACCATTTTGGATTTTGTTAAAATTTTGTAGAAATGTTCCTAAGGGTTCCAAGAACCAAAATCCAAGAGGATTTAATTTTTGCACACGGCACTACCGGTTCACGCAAAATAAAGAAAACTAAAAAGTCTTGTTTTTGTGCGTAGTGGTTTGAGCTGTTAAAATTTTTCTGCTAGAGATATCTACATGATGAATACACTGTTTTAAAGCTGAAGGATTATAGTTTCTATCAAAAATATAAAATTTGACTTAATTCATACACCCGCAAAATAACGTGGTATTGAAAATAAGCATATTTCATTGGTTTTTTGTGTTTTTCAATGAACTCCAGTGTCGGCGCTAATGAATATAAAAGCATAATAATTCTCAGATACAAATTAGATATGTCGGAGAAAAATACAAAATTAAAATTGGCTCAATCTGGCAACTCGTTATGAAAAAATCGTTACTTGAAATTTGGAAATTTTGAAAATTTGCATACTTCAGGCTACAATTTGGTCATGTTTGTTAGCAGATACAAACTTGAAAATTACAGAGTATTTACTCCCTACTTTTAACTTTATAACACTTCAAGACCCGTTTAGTTATTTTCACTCCTCTCGGATTTACAGGGTTTTAAAGAAAAGCCTTTTTGATTTTTTGTATGTATTTTTATACTTCCCTCAATTGTTATATACAGCGAAATTAAAATAAAAACAAGTATTATTATGAAGTAACAAAGAATAATTATGGACTAAAAAATATATTTAATAAATTCAGTAGATTTGTGCGCCCCGGTAGGCTAGTTGGTAGCGAGCTGGCTTATCAGTGCGGGGGTCGTGGGTTCGACTCCCACCAGAGGCACTTGTCTTGTAATTATATGATTATTAATTAATAAAAAAAAAAAAAAAAAATTCAGTAGATTTTTGATGTTAAAAAATTTTACAGTGGTGGCAAAAACTAGCCAAATGGTATATTTTTATCATTTAAAGTAGAAAAGTTATAGTTTAAATGTGGGTAATTAAGAATCGTGGAATAAGTTTTCTAAGCCGAAATCGTCTTTGTGATGACAAATGTTGATAAAAATATTTTTATTTTTGTAAAATTTTTGTAAACATAAAAAATCTACTGAATTTATTAAATAAATTTTTTAGTCCATAATTATTCTTTTTTACTTCATAATACTTCTTGTTTTTATTTTAATTTCTCTGTATATAACAATTGAGGGAAGTATAAAAATACGTACAAAAAATCAAAAAGGCTTTTCTTTAAAACCCTGTACATCCGAGAGAAGTGAAAATAACTAAACGGGTCTTGAAGTGTTATAAAGTTAAAAGTAGGGAGTAAATACTCTGTAATTTTCAAGTTTGTATCTGCTAACAAACATGACCAAATTGTAGCCGGAAGTATGCAAATTTTCAAAATTTCCAAATTTCAAGTAAAGATTTTTTCATAACGAGTTGCCAGATTGAGCCAATTTTAATTTTGTATTTTTCTCCGTTATATCTAATTTGTATCTGAGAATTATTATGCTTTTATATTCATTAGCGCCGACACTGGAGTTCATTGAAAAACACAAAAAACCAATGAAATATGCTTATTTTCAATACCGCGTTATTTTTCGGGTGTATGAATTAAGTCAAATTTTATATTTTTGATAGAAACTATAATCCTTCAGCTTTAAAACAATGTGTTCATCATGTAGATATCTCTAGGAGAAAAATTTTAACAGCTCAAACCACTACGCACAAAAACAAGACTTTTTAGTTTTTTTATTTTGCGTGAACCGGTAGTGCCGTGTGCAAAAATTAAATCCTCTTGGATTTTGGGTTTTCAGACCCTAAATATCATTTCCAGTTAGTTTGAGTAAAATCTAAGATATGCCAGCTTTGCCGATTTGGTGATTTCATACAGAATAACTCTTATGCTAAATTCAAGGTAAATTTAGCAAACATTTTGTTTATATTTCAGTTTTTGTTTGCTGTTTATAGTAAAAGTTTTTGCTAATTTTAGCAGAGTAAATTGCTATTTTCAATTAACTAAAATTCAACTCGAATATAACTAAAATTTAGCAAAGTTAACAATTTTATTTTTTCTCTTCTTATTTTACTAATATTAAGCCAAAAAGTCTGCTTATTTTAGCAGTTTTTTCTGCAACATCATTCTTAACATATTATTTATTTATTATTATTTTTCTGCGTGTATGTCTAATGTGCAAACTTTAGCCATAAAAAAACAAATATTTACAATAAACACCACATTCTGATTACAACAGCCATTGTTTGAGGTAAGCAATAACTTGTTGCTGTCATTTAGAAACTTTTATTTATTTTGCAACGTTAGTGTGTAGCAACTACAACTACCATCACATAATAGCTGTGGAAGTGAACTCAAACAAACATGAAATGATATATCTCATTTACTAAAAGACTGACATATCTCAAAAAAACGCAATTTTGCTGAAAACTCGTTTAAAATTTTCCAACCATATCTGCCTCTCTCGACCCTTTCTCTATTTATTTGGTCACGTTTCTTATAAATAGGTTTTTTTAATGCATATTACTCTTTCTGAGAGTGGGTGCGAATTTGCTAATTATCGAGAGACACGTGAGTACCACAGTATCTCTATAAAGTATATACTCTTTGCACCCACTTTCCAAAAATTGAATATATACACAGAAAAAATTATTTCCCAAAAATATCTAATTAATCGACTGTTTGAATATTAATGGCAATTTAAACAATTTTTTTAATTGATTTAATTAAAAAATTTATTGAATTTTCTATATTATAAATTTGGCAAACCATTTTTTTTTATTTTATGTAGATTAAATAATCAAACAAAGGTTTAATTATATTAATATATTATTTAATTTGTAAATAAAAAGAAAAAAAATCGGAAATGATTAACTTTTAATAAGTTGAATAGTATACCGATTTCAAATACACGCAAAATCGTAGTTATTTCACTAGAGTTTGCAACACTCTTTTTGTTGAGATATATCTGTGGTAATAAAAGTGCACATGTGGATTTAAATCAGGGGTGCCCAAGGCCTATGCGCTTGGTGCTCATTTTTTTTTTTTAAACACTTAGCTATAGGCTGTTTGTTTTAATACACATATAGAGCGCACAGCACTAGCAATACGAAATACACAAACAACTTTGTCTTATTAGTTTTTTTGCCGTTCTTCACTGTATACACGCAAGCGCAAAGCAACAACACTTTCGTATGCTTTGCTGGTAAAGATTGAAATATTTTTTTCTTTTTTCTTTGTATGTATTGGTTTTTACAACAAAAATATTGAATAAAAATTAGTTTTTCTTTAAATGTATTGGTGTTTGCTCTTCCATGTGACACTTTTCTATCGATATTACCATGGGAGATGCTCATCTGAGATAAGTGAACTTATTCCACGAGCCCGAGTTTTTATTCGTAATACTCGCTTATCTAGTAGAGCACATCCGTTTGTAGTTGATTGTCCTGTGTTTCGCACAACGCATTACAGAGAAAATTCGTTTTTTAGTCGAACGATTCGTATGTGGAACAAACTTCCCGCAGAAGTCTTCCCTGTTACTTACAATTTAGAAAAATTTAAATCAAATATCCACAAACACTACTCCCTCTTTCCTCCTTCCCATACCTTATTTTCCTGATCAATACAATGCACTGCATGAGTAGGGGGCATCCCCTGAGTATTGGTTAAATTATAAAAAAAAAAAAAAAAAATAAACCTTATCGAAAAAGGACAACTAAACTATTATTTTTGTAAATAATTAAATTTTCAGTAAGTATAAGTGTCATTAAACTATCATTTTAAAGTTGTGTCTGATTTTTTCAAGAAAGCAATTCAATTACAAGAAAAAGTTCAAGACAAGACAAGCAAAACAAAAAATGTTGTCTTTACTTTTATTTGTTTTCTTATAATACATTTTTATATTAAAAAGCTTTAATTTTATTATAAATAAAATGTCAATTTAATTTACAAACCTACATTCCTTTTTTTATTTAATGGGGGGCATATAACAAAAATAAAAAATACGAGTTTTCAATTAAAACTACCATTGTTTTCTTCTCACGTTTCAATTAAAGCTTTAATCAATTTACAAGTTTGTTATAATTTTATTAAAAATAAAAATTATGTTTTTTCGACCTTTAATTGTGCAATGAAAATGAAAATTTAACTAAACTTTTTAATTGAGGTTGTAAAGAAAATCAATAACTCTTTTAATTGATATTATTATTATTTTAATTGAAAGAGTTTTAATAAACTGTCTGCAATTTTTTTTAGTTAATACTATCATTTCAGTGGTAGGTGCAAAATCAATTAAAATATTAATTGATTCAATAAAATTTTTAATTGAAACCCGTTTTTAGTTTTTTCTGTGTACTCCTCTATCTCGCATAGTATATATAATATTTATATGCAATTTTTACACAATATGAAGCACATTTTAACTAGAGTTCTTCAGACATTTTTCAATCCCGAAAAATACTTTGGGAATTCCCGAATTTTTTTTTTTTTACAATGAATATACTATTTCAAACAGTTGAAATTCAAAATGGTATAAACAGATAAGATATTTGAAGAATCCAGAATTATTAAATGATGAAAATGTTCAAAATATGCTTCAAAATGACCTAGAAACTCTACTTCTATATGGAAAACAAATTTTTATGTTTTTCTTTTGATGAAATTTAGTAAAAAGAACTCGACACTGGCAATGATATCAATGGAAGGTATTTAATGAAAACTAAGTATTAAGTTCAAAGTAACTCTATGTCAAATGACTTAAGTCGGTTTTAAGCCCTTTGATACTGAAATTATTTGAGTACTTTCTATGACATCGCTATTGGTAAACTAAATTAGGAATATACCATTGAGTATAAAATAGTTACTAATCTCAGCTTAGTATGTTAACCTTCCGTCCTCGCACCAATTTTTTGTTACACGAGTTTTACACTGTTGTTGGGGTGTATTTTTTCCCCTGTGTTCGGACAGAAGGGTAATCATACCGAGGCTGCTTTCAAAAAGTGGGCAATTTTTTTAAAACCAAAGGTAAATTGGCGAAATAGATGCTTAAATTATAATCAGTATGACAAAAGCTATAATTTTAACAATCAATATTTGATTGAAAGACATAGAAATCCAATTTAGCAGTTTTCTCAGCTACTGACAGATTTGAGCTTTCTCCTTTATTCCAATCCGCCTGGATGAGTCTATAAAGGGATTTTCATGAAAAAACTCTTATTTTTCACACGTGATATGGGGAAATTTTACACTCACAAGAACTTTTCCATAAAAAATCAACAGTTATTTAAAAGTTTAATCGGTAAAGTTGTTTCAATGGAATATACAGTTAAATTAGCAATGAAATATATTTTTTAACTTTCTGTCTGTTATTCAATAAACAAATTAAACAAAAAAAACGGACTTTCCGTAGTAGTTAATATATTCAGTTAAAATTTTCTATTTAAAACAAAAGTTGTTATATTATATTTAGTATTGAAATAAACGAAAAAAATCTATTGTTTTTACGGATTTTGTCAATTAGTTCTTTAACAGTTGAAATTAAACTAAAAAATACAATTGTTTTAAAGGAAAAGTAAGTAGTTCTGTTTTTAACTAATTTTCAGTTAATTTAATGTGCATATTCAGTAGTCTTTACGAAAAAAATATTGTGAGTGTATGTAAAATGTAAATAACATTTAAAATATTTAAAATTGTTTGATTCTGCATCAAAGCAGAAATGATTGGTCATATAAATGGATATTTTTAAAGGAAACTCTGTTACTTTAACCTATTTTTAATTGGGCGGGAATTCCCGTTATCCCGTTTAAAAAACGCGTTTTTTGACTTATGACAGTTTTTTAGTAAATGAGATATATATTGTCTTCAAAAGTATTTGCTCTTGAAAAGTAAATATAAGTTGGTGATTAAAATCGATTGTCAATAGAGAAACTGTAATACTCAGTTATTTGTAAAGACATAAAGGATGTATCAAAAAGCGACATATAATTTCAGGATATTTTGCTACATTTTGATGACAAAACTTAAGAGAATAACAATAGCATATGAGGAATTTAAAAAATGTTTGATAATTTGAGGCAAAATACTTTAAACATTTTTTATTTGTATGACATGAATACCAGGTCAAAAATTAGTTTTATATAATCATTTATGATTTTATAAAATTATATCTCGTTAAGTATTGCCATATGTAGTATGGTTTTATATAATTATATCAGAAAATATAAATACCAGATCCAAAAAACAGATCCACTCTTGTTCGGATATGGTAATATATAATTGCGCTAATCCATATATGAGCATATATAATTTGATCCGAAAAGTGGTGAATCAGGCTAATATAGTTTTATATAATTACATATATATTGATATAATTACAAAACAGTATAAGTGGTTTGATACATGGCAATACTTAACCAGATACAATTGTATAAAATAAAATATGATTATATAAAAAAGTTTTTACCAGCGTAACATTTTGTGTATGTGTTAGCCCATGTTTAAGCATGCTTAATGAATTAAGTTTAAAACAAATTAAAAATATTTAAATTACAGTTTTAGCTTGGATTAAGCTAAAGTAACATTATTTTTTTTATTTTTATTTTTATTTATTTATTTCCTTTTCTATGCAACAAGATTAAATTTTATGATTATAGCATAGAAATATATATGCTCATAATTTGTTCGTACATAATTAAATTAAAAACAGTTGTGAAAAACATTATTTAGAAAAAACAATCAATTCTCATAGCAATTTATAAAGATTATTAAAATAAAACAAAAAACAGATATATATATTCCAATAGAACAGATATGAAGATGATCATGAAAAGAAAATACAAAGAATAAATAAAAAAAAAAAAAAAAATATATATAATTTAATATTACGAAAGAAGATATTAAACATTGTAGTTAAAGTATTTGTTTAGATCTTTTTTAAATATAATTGCATTACTGTTACCCTGTAGTTTAAGTGGTAGTTTATTCCAAAGACGTGTAACGGCAACAAAGAATTGCCAGGTCGACGACAGGTATTTAAATTTAAAAGATTTTATCAGCTTTCCTCTTTTAGATTTAGCAAAGTTCAGACGTTGATATAAATAATTTGGCTCATGTTCATATATAATTTTATGAAAAAATGTTAAGCATCTTATATTCATGAGATTATCAAAGGTTATTCCGTGAAGTTTCGAGTAATACGGTGATAGTGCGGCATATTTACTTAGTCCAAAGACATATCTAATGATGTTGTTATAAGCTACATTCAGTTTTCGTTTACTGGTAGAGTCACTATTAGCAAAAATTTCACAGCCATAGAGAAGGCTGGGCATGAGGTATGAATTTGCAATAAGTTTTCTGGTTTCCAGAGATGTGAAGGACCTGGTTACCCAAAGGCTACGTAGCATTGAATATGTTTTCCCTACAATGGTGTTGACGTGATTTGACCAGGTAAGAGTTTCATTAAAAATGATTCCTAAGTTTTTGACAGATTTGACAATCTCAATTTTTTGGCCATTCAGAGTGATATCCAAATCTTTTGTGGAATTAAACGTTTTTTTTGTAAATTAGAAGGCATTTAGATTTATTGGGGTTTATGCAAAGGCCGTTGGCTGTCGCCCATCGGTGAATGCGATTTAAATCCATGTTAAGTTTACTAAGAGACTCATCAAGCTTACTTATTGGGGTGCTTAGGTAGAGCTGGACATCATCTGCATACAAATGCACGTTGCAGTTGTCCAAATGGGTAGGAAGATCATTCACATACATTGAGAAAAGAAGAGGCCCCAAGATAGATCCTTGGGGTACCCCTCTTGTCACAGCAAGTTTTTTCGATGTAGAGCTATCAATGCATACAGATTGAGTACGGCCAGAAAGATATGATTTTAGCAATTTTACTGAAGTGTCGGAAAAATTAAACATTGATTTCATCTTGTCACACAGGATATTGTGGTCTACCGTGTCAAAGGCTTTAGAGTGATCAAGTAAAACCAGAAAAGTTATTTCATCATTATCAATATTTTGTCTCAGGTCCTCGGAAACGTTCAATAGGGCAGAAACACAACTGTGTTTTGGACGAAATCCAGATTGTTTATCTGTGAGAAGGCTATATCTTTTTAGGTAATTGTTCATCTGCTGGTGCAAAAGTCTTTCCAAAACTTTAGAGACGTATGGCAAAATTGCTATTGGTCTGAACTCTGTGTTAGCCTTGGGTACGGGTAAAATCTTGGCATGTTTCCAGTTAAGTGGAAACGAGCTGGTTATTATAGCAGTATTTATGAGATCTGTTATGTATGGGAAGAGTTTAGGAAGAAGAATTTTTATGAATTTTGGATGAACATTATCTGATCCAACAGCATTAGACTTTATACTTAAGCAACAGTTATACACGTCGATTTGGCTCACACATTCAAATTGAAACTGAGGGGTGTTTGTAACATAATTATTAAAGTTGTAAAAACTTGGATCAGGTGATACCATGGGCAGATTGGCAAAAGTTTCATTGATTTCATCTACGTTGATCAAGTTATTGGCTTTTTTTACGTATTTTCCAATACCAATTTTTTTATCGTCCTCCATGTTTGCTTAGTGTTAGCCGCATTTGAAAATCTGTTTGTATAGTATTCTGATTTAGTTTTTCTTATTAAATTATTAACATCACGTCTAGCCCTTCGATATTCTTCACGTAACATAGTGGTTTTAAAGAGTTTCCAACGTGAGAAAGCCAGATCCCTATTCTCAGTTAACGACTTGATTTCAGGTGTGTACCATGGCCTAGTCTTGTTGGTTATACGTTAAGTTCTTTCAGGTACGGTTAAATTATAGAGCTGAGCAATGCTGGATTCAATAAACGACAGTTTGGAGTCAGCTGTGGTCATAGAGTAGACTTCATTCCAATGGATATGAGAAAATTGATCATTTAACAAGTCCATATTAATGTTTTTAAAGTCTCTGTATGTATATGTTTCCTCTTCAATATACAAGTTAAAGTCATACGACAGAAATATAAGATAATGTTTAGAGAAGGCAGGTGCAGATATTTGATCATACAGTTGTACACGGGAAGTACTTCCGACAAAGATAACATCAAATCTCATTGCATTTCTAACATTTTTAAAAACACGCATATTTGCCGGTTTTATGATGTTTTTATTATTTGCAGGAAATCATATTTGATAAATATTTTATTTAATAAATTCGCAAAATGAAAAATTTTATAGAAAGCTGCTTTTTGAGGTAATGAAAACTTTTTTTGATCCACAAAACCTAAAGTCCTTATCGTTTTTTGATGCGTTTTTGATGTTAATATTAACTTTGTTAAAATCTTTTACTTACAGAAAACTTTATTGTCAATAATATTTCAATTAAACTTTTATTTGATTTCAAACTCCCTTGCCATTAACAGTTTAATAACATATATTAAAAGTTTGATAACATCGAAAATGAAAATTATTCAAGTTCGAGGCCATACTCTATATTTCTTCATTAGGATATTGTCCTAACAAATAATCTATAGAGTTTTTTGTTTTCAAATTTATTATTTGATCCTTTCAGGAATGTGTTGATAGATCTATTTCGGGAATTTTCTAGGTTCCCATCATCATGTTTGATGATCAAATGATTCAATTTATTTTTTGATCAATGGTTATAATCTTTAACTTCAAACTCATATGTATATTAGTTCTCATGTAATGAGTAAACTAGTTCATATGAATGTTTGATGTTTGGCATGGGATTGTTACCGCTTTCAAAACGTGTTCTGATGATGGGAACCTAGAAAATTCCCGAAATAGATCTATCAACACATTCCTGAAAGGGTTAAATAATAAATTTGAAAACAAAAAACTCTATAGATTATTTGTTAGGACAATATCCTAATGAAGAAATATAGAGTATGGCCTCGAACTTGAATAATTTTCATTTTCATTGCACAATTAAAGGTCGAAAAAAAACATAATTTTTATTTTTAATAAAAATTATAACAAACTTGTTTAATAAGATCTATTAAATGTGTAATTGAAAATGTATTTGGTGCAAACAAAATGTTCAGTGTTTATTACCCATACTGACTACCAAGTAAAGAGAGAGCACATAATTTAAAAAAATCGCCAAAATATTATCGCAATATTTAAAGTATTCGCCAAAATTTGAATTTAAGAAACTGATAAAAAGTTTCTAAAACTAAGAAATTGCTAAAATTTAAAAAAATCGTCAAAATCGAAAAAATCTTAAAATTGAAATGGATTGCTGAAAGTTATAAAAACACACGTAAAACAAAAAAAAAATCTACAAAATTTAAAAAATATCACCAAAATTAAAAATCGAGGAATTCCAAAAAAAAAAAAACTAAAAATGTTTTCGAGATATAGACGTTTTAAATTATGTTTAGGTGATATTTTCAATTTTGACAACTTTTTTTAATTCAAGCGTTTTTGTTTTTAATATTGATTTTTTCAATTATTAGTGATTTCTTGGAGATTTTTTTTAAATTTTAGCGAATTTTTTATATTTAAAAAAAAAAATCTTATTTTTAGTTTTTTCCAACTTTGGCTTTTAATTAAGATAATTTTTTTTTTGTGTGTTGGCGTTTTTTTTTTTAATTATGATGTTTTTTTTAAGTTTAGCAATTTTTTTAAATTTTTGTGATTTTTTAAAATTTTGTAATTTTGCCTTTTGGAGGAAACAGTTATATTTTTTTTTTTAATTTTAGCGATTTTTCCCTAATTTTTGGTGATTTTTTGCAGTTTTGACTTAAACTTTTAAAAATTTGTTTGAAATGGAAAAGAATATTCAATTAAAATTTTAATTGATTTGATTATTAATATTCAATTAAAATTTTAATTAATTTGATTAAAACGTTAATTAAATAGTTACAAATTATTTTAATAGATACCACAATTTCCTTAATATTGCCGAATTCAATGAAACCTTTAATTGAATCAAAAAATATTTAAATTAAAACTCGATTTTAGTATTTTCTGTCACAAAGAGAAATGTGTTGGAAAAAACCCTGCTGCTGTACCAGCTAGGAATAAAAAAAAATCGTTTTTGTTTTGTACTTTATCAAGCAAGCAATCAATTAATTAGTTTATTTTATCAAGAAATATTTAAATTGAACGTCGATTTTAGTTTTTTCTGTCACAAAGCCAAATGTGTTTGCAAAAAAAACCGCTACTGTACCAGCTAGGAATAAAAAAATTTTTTTTTTTTACTTTATTAATGTAGTCCGTCCTGAATATTCGCCATAAATACGTAACTATGTTATCAAATCATGTTTTTTATAAAAAAAAAATGCGAAAAAAACAATTCCATTTCGCAAAATTTTTCAAAAAGTTCATAAAAGTTTTGAGTTTAAAAATTTTAAAATATCTTTTTGACTCGTAGGTGCAGTAAAAGAAACCCAGTTCACGCAATATGCTTACCAATTTCAAATATAATTCTGAATGTTCAGACATACATTTTCAAAAAACTTACGTAAATTCCTTAAAATTTTGTGATGATATTTTCCCGTTATTGGTGCTCTGACATTAACTCAAATTGCATAAAATTTTGCCACTTTATTAATAATTAGTGTCCGACCGAACAGTTCGGCTAAAAAACTATATTTGCTCGTTTTTTGGTATCTAGAGGCAATGAGGACACATTTTGGTATTGGGCACATGTTTGTTGAGCCGATTTAATTCGATTTTGTGTATAAAATTTAAGGAAAAAGCCCAAGTTTAGCTATAAAGTTAAAAGTTCGGCCACCGAACTATTTTCGATTTGGCCGAACTTTTGGAGGCCGAACTGTGAATTCATTGCTTAAATATGCACTTTTATTTAAATTTGACACTCAAAATCGCATCTAATCAGCCCAATAAACATTTTTCCATTCTCCAAATTTGCCCATAATCCTTAAAAATACCGAATACTGAGCAAATGCATTTTCTGACCGAACTGTTCGGTCGGACACTATTAATAATGTTCTCGTAACCTAAAACCTGAAAGATTTTAAAAATATGGAAATAAACCACAATAAAACTTTTCTCCAATCAGCGATATGAAAATTACCTTTTATTGAATGTATCTCCCAAGTCCACTGACTCCATTTTCGATTTTGTTGGATCTGAAAGCTAAGAGCTATGAACAAAAATATTAAACAAATAAAAAAAATTTTGTAAATTTTAGGTAATTTTTTTTCATTTCTCGACTTTTTTGACATATAAATGGTTATAAACTCTTTGGGTGAAAACTTTTGAACATGAAACTTTGCATGTCGTATTTTTTGAGTATAGGCTACCTAACCCTGTCAATCGTTTCTCTGAATTAAAAAAAAAAAACTCGAGAATAAGGAGGCATATAAAGTTAAAGCTTCAGCAGGTGTCGAAAATTTTTGAAAATTCTCATATCTATATTAAGGTTTTTGAAGTAAAAATATCAATAGAATACTTCTTGTTACTGCTGACGATATTTTCTGAGTAATTGTGAAAGCATCGTCTTAATGAAATAAAAAATTACCTAATAATATTGATATTTTGTATAACAAAATAACAATATAATGTTGCTATCCTTACTGAGAAATAAGGGAAATAACAATAAAATCTTTGTAAACTTACTAAATTTAAAATAGCGCATTATAGAAAGAAAGCGCCACCTTTTTGAATTTAACAACTTTTCATTACAATAACAGGCGGGTGAGTAAAATTTCGATATAGTTTGGTTGTCATAATTTTATTTCTGAGTTTTTATTTTAAATGTAAAGAAAAAAGTAAGCTTAACATAAAGGATGTTGAGTGGAAGGATAATTAATATTTTTATTTAATAAATACATATTAAGCATACGTAACAATTGGTAATAAAGCTTCAACAAGAAATTACGTACATTTCTTGTCATTATGCACTAATTTCATTCTTTGTCTTTTAGTCTTTTAATTATGTATGAAACTTCAATAGAAAATAAAAACAGAAAAAAATAATGAAAAAAAAAACTGTTGTGCAAGGAAACCATTTAATATTAATTACACTCATTGAAATAAACCTGTAGAAATGTCAGAAAAAATTACTAAAAATAACGTTACAGAAAAAACATGAGAAATTGGCAGATTTTTTCGTCAAATATTAATAAAATAAAAACCACAAAAATAAAATGTTAACATTACAAAATTTAATTAGTATTCAAGTTGAGTTTTAGTTAATTCAAAAGAGAAAAATTTTTTTTTTATTTTGTTAGTTAATTTTATACTACTATTACCCTAACCGAGCACTAGCTACTATGGCCTTCGGCGCGTTGTAGCGAAAACAGACCAGTGCCTCTGGTGGGAATCGAACCCACGACCCCCGCACTGATAAGCCAGCACGCTACCAACTAGCCTACCGGGGCGCACATAAAAAAATAACAATTTACTCAGCTAAAATTAGTAAAAACTTGAACTAAATATTTGTAGACTAAAAACAGCAAACAAAGTCGGTAATATCAGCAAAATTGTTGCTATATTTAAAAGCAAAGAATGCAAATAACTGCATGTTTTGCTATAATCAACAAAAAATTTGGAAAAAGTTGTCAATTGCTGATTTCAGAAGGGCAGATTTTAATTCGCATTAAACAAAAAACTGTAAAAAATTCTAAAACTACAAAAAAAAAAATTAAACAATACTTTGCAGAAAAACTGCTAAAATTAACGGTTTTTTTTGTGCTAAATATTAGTAAACTAAGAATAATGAAAATAAATCTGTTAAATCTACAAATATTTCGTTATACTTGAGCTAAATTTTATTTAAGTATAAGTAAAAAACTAATCTGCTAAAACCAGCAACAAATTTTCTAAATATTAGTTAACAAAAAAGTCATTAAACAAAAATTCTAAAAATTTTGTTTTTTAAAATTTTTTTATGCGAATAAATATCTGCACTTCTGAAATCAGCAATCTAGAATTTTTTGCAAAAATTTCTTAGCAAAGTGTACCGTTGCTTGCATTCTACTTTTTTTTTTTTGATTTATAAAAACATCTTTATTTACAGTACTTATTTATATATTTACATTTTTCGAGATTTTATCTTAAGATATTTCAGCGATTTAGTTTTTTAATCAAAGGTATTGAATATTGTTATGTTATATTATACTAAAATTTGTGTTGATATTACAGTTTTTGTTTGAGGTTTATAGTCTATAAATATTTAGTAAAATTTTTATCAGTTTTAGCTATTTTCAATTAATTAAAATTCAGCTCGAATATAACTTAAATTTTGTAAAGTTAACAGATTTATTTTTGTCATTTTATTAATATTAAGCAAAGAAATCAGCAAAATTTTTAAACTAACTTCTAGTAGCTTTATTTTGCAATTTTTACAGGTTTATTTCGATGAGTGTAGTTGCCACACATATTTAATAATATTTAGAAAAAAAAAAAACAGTTTATTTTAGCGTTTTTTTCTGTAACGTTATTTTTGACTAATTTTTAGTAGCTTTTTTTGCGTGTAGAACATTTTTCTGAGTGTAGAACATTTTTTAGTTGATTTTAGCAGATTAATTTGTTGCTTTATTAAATAAAATTTAGCTCAACTAAAACTAAATATTAGTAGATTCAACAGATTCATTTCTGCTATTCTTTTCTTAGCAATATTTAGGGAAAAAGATCTGCTAACTTTAGCAGTTTTTTCTGCAACGCCATTTGTAATAGTTAAAGCAAAATAGTTTACTAGTTTTTTTCCATTAGTGTATATTTTCTATAAACCAGACAAAGTTTAATTATCTTTATCATCGGAGTTATAAACATTATAGTGTAACCTACATATAAAGTAATGCATTTTTTTATTTTAACGTTCTTGTTCATGAAAGGACTACCATGTGAACACGATTTACATTTATTACCAGAGCAGCGACTTTCATGCAAAACAAAACCGAAAATGTTAGCTTAAAATAGCAGTAAAAAATGTAAAATATGTTCTTAAAATATGCACTTTAATTAAATTAAAAACCAAAAAAAAAAAAATATGCATTAAAAACCAAAAAATGTGCACTTAAAATTTTACGATTTTTAAAAATCGTAATTATAACTCGTGAGCGTTGGTTTAAAAATAAAACACATTATGAATATCTAACAAGAAAGCATATCTGGGTACTCAAAACAAATTTACAACATATCGTTCGATAATCTGCTAAAATGTCGTTCTTTATTTTTTTACATAAGATAATATACACTAGAGAACCAGACTACCTCTACCAATGCCTGAATTTTTTCCAATCAAACAGGGGAAATAAAATTAGAACAATCATTCGTCGTTCTCAAATATCAAATATCAAAAAGACACTTTTTTATAAACACTATCCATCTTTGGAACCACCTACCTCATTCAAACTACAAGCAATGCAAAGCATTTTAAACGTGATATTTTTGAGCATTTTAGTTGACAAAAGCTTTAAATTAAAATTAAATTATTCAAAACAGTGGACATTAGAGTGAGGTAAGTTTCTAAAAATAGAATTGTTGTGTTGAGTTGGAGTTGTACTTCTGAGATTATGTATGCAAGAACAAAAAAAAAAACACCGTGTAGTGAATAAAACTAGTTTTAATCACAACAAAACTAGACCTGACGATAGATCAGTGGGCTAAAGCGCTCTGTCTAACGTGTAATGCATGTGGCATTAGAAATCAGTTTATCTATACCACGGTCAATGATTGCACAGAAAATATCATATAGACGCAATCGAACAAATAAAAACATAACAAATATTACATTTTCAAAAAAACAGGGTCACTGACGAAGGTTCAATACACTGATAGAATTTTCCTTCATAGTATTAATGAAACGATTTTATTAAAATCGATTCATTGGTTTAATGAAAAATATTGGTATTTCTTTCATTAACATTTTTTATGATTTTTTCATAATTTCATAAAAAAAATTCATTAAATCAATGGAAAAATTTTAAATTTGTCAAATAACTTGTTTTCTAATGCTTTTTTCTGTTAATTAAAGTAAATTATCACAAAAAAAAAAAAAAAAAAAAAAAAAAATTATAATATTTCTGTTAATATGGAAAAATATTCATGATCTTTAACCGAACTAACCAACATCTCACACACAATTTATAGATCAACAATAAAAATTCAATAATTTTTTTCAATTTAAATTTTTTAACAACATTGCTAACAATATTTAACATTTTTATCTAATATGGTCGTAATTTAACTACAAAAAGTGGACTATAACCGTCGATGTGTGGCCCTTTATTCCCAATAGGGCATAATATATAATCGTCGATCGTTCTACAGAATTCCTAGCCAGATCGATAAAAAATTACATATTTTGTACCGACATATAAGAAAATATGTCATCTTTTAACACAAATTATAAAAAATGTAAAGGAAAGGTTGAACAATTTTGCAAAAAGTAAACAATAAAAACAGAAATAAATTAAAAATTTTTTTTTTAGTTCAGCTATTAATTTTTTAATGCCTGTTAATTATATTTAAACGATTTTTTCAATCATTAAAGTTCTTCATATACATAATTTAAAAAAAGTACAATAACTAAAATATTTCTTTTTATGGATAAAAAAATTTTATTTTTAAAATTTGTAATTTGTATGCTAAAATAATCATAAAAAGTATAAATTATTAAATATCAACGAAAATATTTCATACAAACTATTAATTTTATTCATTAAGCACATGAAACTTTCATAACGATTTGGTTAGGATTAATGAAAAAAATGTCATATACTTTATGAAATTTTCATTGGGTCAATGAAACCATTCATTGAAATTGATTTAATGAAACACCTTTCATTGACTCAATGAAACGTTTCTTTGGGGACTTTTTTATGAAAAAATTCATTGCATTAATGAAGGAATTCATTAATACTACGCACAAATTTCTATCAGTGTACCAGAAACTGAGCAGTCTGATCCAGAAAACTGAAAATTTACAATGTAGTTATGATTTTTAGAAAATACACTCATTCTTCACTACACTGATAGAAATTTGTGCGTAGTATTAATGAATTCCTTCATTAATCCAATGAATTTTTTCATAAAAAAGTCCCCAAAGAAACGTTTCATTGAGTCAATGAAAGGTGTTTGATTAAATCAATTTTAATGTATGGTTTCATTGACCCAATGAAAATTTCATAAAATATATGAAATTTTTTTCATTAATCCTAGCCTAATCGTTATGAAAGTTTCATGTGTTTAATTAATAAAATTCATAGTTTTTATGAAATATTCTCGTTGATATTTAATAATTTGCACTTTTTATGATTATTTTAGCATACAAATTACAAATTTTGAAAATAAAATTTTTTTATCCATAAAAAATAAATATTTTAATTATTGTACTTTTTTTTTTAAATTATGTATATTAAGAACTTTAATGATTGAAAAAATCGTTTAAATATAATTAACAGGCATTGAAATATTAAAAGCTGAACTAAAAAAAACCAATTTTAATTTATTTCTGTTTTTATTGTTTTATTTTTACAAAATTGTTCAACCTTTCTTCACATTTTTTATAATTTGTGTTAAAAGATGACATATTTTCTTATATGTATGTCGGTACAAAATATGTAATTTTTTATCGATCTGGCTTGGAATTCTGTAGAACGATCTTTTTCTTATTACTAGTCAAAATTTTTATTGAAAAAAAAATTGAAATTTTTCCATTGATTTAATGATTTTTTTTTTATGAAATTGTGAAAAAATCATAAAAAATGTTAATGAAAAAAATACCAATATTAATGCATTTTCATTCAGTTAATGAAATTTTTCATTAAACCAATGAATCGATTTTATTGAAATCGTTTCATTAATATTATGAAGGAAAATTCTATCAGTGTACCACGCCTTTCACAATTAAAATTAAATAAAATTGCATATTAATTATAGTATTAATTGCAATTGTTTGAAAAAGACGTTAAAATTCAAACTCAAATATTCAAATTATATTTTTATTTTTTTTTTTGTGTTCTTTCTAAAATTAATTTATTATTTATGTAATATGAAAGTTATTAATTATTTTAACAATATACATTTAACTAGAGTCAAATTTCTTCACAACTTATATTTGAATTTATTTGTGATAATATTGTAATTGTTTAATTTTAAATACTTTTTTTTATAAACACAATTTTTTTCTAACACTATTTTTCCATGTGCTGTTGAAAAGACTTGTGCTTGTTGAAATGGTGTGCTTTTTTGTAATAAAACAAAAATAAAATTTTGAATTTGAAGAAACTCGTACCATTATAAATAAAGCTGATTTACCTTGAATAAAATTATTTTAACAAAGATTATGAAACGATTTTATGAAATAATGTAGATAATGAAATGAAAACTTCAAAAATATGATTAATAATTGATGACAAACGATTTCCGAAACATTTCCGTTATGTAGATGGCGTTATGTGTCATGGATCCTAAAAATATTAACATTTTTGAAATCCTGAGGAAATTTCCGTTCATTAGCGTACCCACATTTATATGTTACTACGCGTACTGGTAGAAAATAGAAAAACCCGAAGATAGAAAAAAATGTTCCTTTTTAATTCTGGAGGGGACCACCTACTTTTTTTTGAGGAACGCTAAAGTGCAATTTAGCAAAAAAAAATCTATTAAAAAAAAAATTAAAAAATTCTGAGCAGCATATTTTGACATTCTGCTACCGCTGTTGAATTCATCTATTTTAAGTTTACATTTTTAATATGATTTTCAACAAAAAATAGTTTCTTACAAATGTTGAGTTTTCTTTGATCTTCTTTTATTTAAACGAGCTTAAGATCATTTATTTATTAATTATAATTAATTATTTCCAATATTTCGTATCAACATTGGGTGACTTACTCAGGGAGCAATTATTACAATTTGATTGAAAGACTTGTTTTTTAAAACAAGTTTTTCAATCAAATTTCAAGTTTTTCAATCAAATTTTGGAAAACTTGTTTTTTAAAACAAGCGAAAAACTTGTTTTTTAAAACAAGTTTTTCAATCAAATTGTAATAATTGTATCCTGAAGAAGTTACCCAATATGGAGTCGAAATATTGAAAATGAATAATTATAATTAATAAATAAATGATCTTAAGCTCGTTTAAAATAAGAAGAATAAAATAGTTTCTTGAATTTTTTCATTCTTGTAAAACATGTTTTTTAAAACAAGTTTTTCAATCAAATGCAAGTTTTTTAATCAAGTTATGAAAAACTTGTTTTTTGAAACAAGTTTTTCAATCAAATTGTAATAATTGTTCCCTGAAGAAGTCACCCAATGTGGAGACGAAATATTGGAAATAAATAATTATAATTAATAAATAAATGATCTTAAGCTCGTTTAAAATAAGAAGATTAAAATAGTTTTTTAAATTTTTTCATTCTTACTTGCAACCGTATTAAATTTCACTTTTAACATCCGACAATGCAATCAATGCCAATTAAAAATCTTATAAAAATAAACTTTTATTGCATCATAATTATGAGACTTTGTACATGTTTAAGTTGCATACTCTATTATTCTTTATAGACGCTTAAGTTTATTTTCCTAGAACGAAATAATGATAAATTAATAAAAAAAAAAACAATTTTCCACTAACAATTTGCCTTTTGTGTAAGAAACATAATAAGACGTTGCAAATTCTTAACGGGAAATGGGTAAGGTAAATAGAAAAAATTCTAATACAAAAATTACACTGTGCTACAGTGAAAGTATACTTAAAAAGCGAACTAGTTAAGGTTGTAGGTCTGATTGAGTAGACTCATTATTAAGGCTTAAGATATTTTTAAATATATAAATATTTCTGAGAAATTTGACAGATTAAAACTATTTAAACGGAGTTATGGCATATATCTGAATTTAAATTTTTTATTTTAAATTTTCTGCTTGCAGCAGTTTATTATAAACAATTATTTCGTTAACACTACTCTACAAATTTTAAAATACATATTTTTTAATAGACCTTGGTCTGCTGCACAGTGGGCTAAATCACAAAATTGTGAGTGGTTCGATTGCAATGAAATTTGGAACAGTCGTAAGGGACTTAATATTGAGCCTAAGTTTTGTAGCCTAAGCTAGTAGAGACTCACAAAAAAACATACGTACATTAGAGCAACTCAACTTGTATGGAAGAGAAAAAAGTAAAGTTATTTTTCAGAGGGGTAACAAAATTACTTTTTTTTTTTGAGTCGCTCTAACGTACATGTGCGTTCCCGAGATATTCCCATTTGAAAATGCGAAATTCCAATTGTTTAAACAAATTAAACACTTAACCTTTATAATATATTATTATAAATTTTCAATTTTTTTATTTAAATAGTTGCTTAGTTCGACTAAAGGCAATATACTTTCTACCACTGATCCTGTTTTGTGTTTAACGAAATAGATGTTTTGAACAATCGCATTGATTCTTAATACCGACCGAATAGTTATTATTTTTAATTATTTTGTATAACAATGATGTGTAAAGTTTGCTGTTTATTTCTACTCTAGAAAAATCTGTAAGTCTTTAACTTGAAAATTTTGCGAAAAAAAAAATTTGATTTTCTTCCTCGGTAAATCGTTTTTATTTTTTTTGCTTTACCTATATTTTTAAATTTATTATATGTTCCAATTTTAGGTTCATTAAAATCATATATTTTTAGATTTAACATTATTTTTTAAAATCAATATTTATATGTTGTATAAATGAATTACAACAAGTAGTACTTAATTGGATTAATTCACGAGAAGGAGAAAACTTAACCTGTCCATGCCGGTCGTTGAGGGTGTGACGGTTGGCTGCTCTAGCAGTGTTAAGTATCTTGGAGTGACTCTTGATAGCTCCCTTACCTGGAACAAACATCTTGACCACGCCAGAGGCTTTTCGGGAGAACATGGGGCCTAAGGCCACAAATGGTCTACTGGTTGTTCAATACTATTGTTAAACCAATGATCACATATGCTGCCCTTGCATGGTGGCCAAAAGTTGAACAGAGTAAGGCAAGGGATGCTCTTAAGAGAATCTACCGTCTTGCGTGTATTGGCATTACAGGGACCGGCGAAACTTGCCGGACGGCTGCCTTGGGGGTTATGCTGGGGATCCCGCCATTGCATATTTCTGTAATGGAGGTTGCCAGTATGGGTTCCTCTAGACTTTGTGAATTCGGTGGCATGAGGGGGGCGACCTAAGGAGTCACATGAGGATCGCGCGAATCTTAATAGATGACCCGATTTCTAAGGTTGCGGACAGAGTGTCACCGGAGTGGATCTTTGATAGATATTTTGATGTGTTATTGTTTGACAGAGACATGTGGACCAATCAATCCTGGGAACCGAAAGATGGCTCTCAGGTGTGGTTCACTGATGGCTCTAAGCAGTCGAATGGAAACATGGGTGCGTTCGTCTTTGGACCAGGCTTCCAGCGTGCTTTACCTATGGGAAAATATCCGTCCATTTTTCAGGCGGAGATTTGGGCCATCTGTGTCTGTGCAGGGGAATGCCTGCGAAGGGGAACTCGCACATCTCGCATCTACATTCTATCTGACAGTCAGGCTGCACTGAGGGCCTTAATGGCTTATAAGGTGTCGTCCGGGTTGGTCATGGAATGCATTGAGACTCTCAATGGGCTCGGTAGGGGCAACTCTCTAACCTTGGGGTGGATTCCTGATCATGAGGGGCATGAGGGCAACGAGAGGGCAGATGGTCTTGCCAACCGCGGGGCCCGAAGGCCCTTTATTGGTCCTGAACCATTCTGTGGAATACCTGCGGGGTATGTTAGGGAAAGGCTCAGGGCATGGAGAGAGTCTGAATTCTCTGGTTACTGTGAAAACTCTCCTGGTCAGCGCCAGGCTAAAAGATTGATCTCTTTTTCCAGTAGCGGGTCGAGGCGACTCTTGTCGCTTGAAAGGGGGGGTTTGAGGACACTGGCGTCGTACTTAACTGGACACTGTAATCTCAGATACCATCTGCACAAGAAGGGTCAATCGGACACGGATATGTGTAGGTTTTGCGAGATGGTGTCTGAGACCTCGGAGTATGTTCTTTGCGAATGTCCCAGGCTTTGTGATAGGAGACTTAGGTTTCTAGGTGATCGCTTCATTTCGCCTTCCGACATCGCGAATATTTTGCCTAATAGGATAATTGGCTTTATAGGTAGCTTGAATCTGTAGGTAACTTTAGGCAGCACAAAAGACCAACATTGGTCGCGGTGAATAGTGCCTTCTGATCTTATCTAATCTAATTGGATTAAAATAAAAAGTACGAATCTTTAAAACATTTGAAATTTTTTAATTAAAAATTTATTATATATAATTGTATTAAATTATATATAATTTTATCATATTTAATAGACAAATTTTTCGTATAAAAATATATGAGATTATATCCCATGAGATAGCTGTTTTATAGTGTAACAAGAGTTTGGATTTAACGCTACACTCATAGACATAAACCTGCAAAAATAGAAGAAAAAGCTACTAAAAATCAGTTAAAAATGACGTTGCAGAAAAAACTGCTAAAATTTTTGCTAAATATTAAATAAACAGCAAAAATAAAACTGTTTACTGTACAAAATTTTAGTTATATTCGAGTTGAATATAAGTTAATCGAAAATATCAATTTACTCTGCTAAAACTAGCAAAAACTTTTATTTATTATTTGTAGACTAAAAACAGCAAACAAGAACTGTAATATAAACACAATTTTTGCTATATTTACCGTAAATGTTGTAGACCGCAAATAACGGTATATTTTGCTAAAAGCAACAGAAATTATTGCTAAAAAGTTGTAGATTGCTGAATTTAGAAGGTCATATTTTTATTCACATTCACAATTCTAAAAAAAATTTAAAAATTTAGTTTTTTTATAATTTTTTTGTCTACTAAAATTTAGCAATTTTTTTGCTGACTTAGCAGATTTATCTGTAATTAACTAAAATTAAGCTTAAATATAACTAAAAATTCGTAGATTCAACAGATTTAATTTTGCTATTCTTATGCTTCTAATATTCAGTAAAAAAATATGCTAATTTTAGCAGATTTCTTCTGCAACGTCATTTTTAACTAATTTTTAGTAGTTTCAGCAAAAAATTTTAAAATTTTTTTCTATCAGTGTAGAATTTTCATATTAATTTTACATACGTGCATAACTATGCTTAAGCCTTTAACTTTTATTATTTTCAGATAAGTTAGCTGACACTACACTGGTAGAACTTTCATTAATAGTATTAATGAATCGATTTCATTGAAACAGATTCATTGATTTAATGAAACATTTTATTAACTGAATGAAAATCCATTAATGTTGTTAATTTTTGCATTAAATTTTTTTACGGTTTTTTCATAATTTCATGAAATAAATGCATTAATTAATGAAAAATTTTAAAAAAAATTTCAATCAAATTTTTAACTTGTAATATGCAAAAAAAGATGTGGAAGGTTATTTAAAATTCATTAGATTTTGCAAAAAATTTCATATATTTTATTTCATATATTTTATGAAAAATTAAATTTAAAATTGATTTAATGGATCAAGTTTCATTGATTCAATGAAACATTTCTTTGGGGACCTTTTTATGAAAAAACTCATTGCATTAATGAAGGAATTCAGTAATAATACTCAGAAAATTATTTCAGTGTAGTTGTTTGTAATGCCGAAAGCAATTCTGTAAGTCAAAACGCGACATAAACGTACATTGATTACTAAAAAGCCAACAACGATGATGATGATTTAATTCCCCTAGTGACAAAACACTTTCAACACGAAAGTTTAATGTGGCACATTGTGGTACACCAGAATGACTTTATAAAATACGAGTACACTGAGAGAATTATCTGCATGATATCAATGAATGTTGGCACTAGATATATGAAGTGTCACCGGAATGCGCCCATTGATACTTTTTATTAAACTAATACAGTTTTTTATTAAATTTTATGAAAAATTACATTTATTTATTAAAAATTTCATACACCTAATGAAAGAGTTTAATTAAAATTACGAAGCTTTTTCATAAGGGTTAAGAAATTTTTCATTTTCATTCTAAAGAAAACTTTATCAGTTTAGTGAAAATTTTCATTAAAAGTCTTCCAAGAGATATCTCTCTGTGTAGTGGTAAAACTTAGAGAAAATATTTAATGAACAAATTTGGATGAGCGAGTAAGGGTGCTTGCAAAAAATGTATATGTCAGCAGAAATAACAAAATATGACATATACTGCCCCTTTTTTGCAATAACAAAAAGGAAACAAAAAAAATTACCTAAGATGTGTATCATTTGCTCTCGCTTTAGCCTGTCTACCTGAACTTATATATGTTTGCAATTTCATATTGCCAATTTGACCACAGAGCATTAATAATCATTATAAGCATTTACTTTTCAAATATACATTTAATCTTTACTAAATTTAAATACTTTATTTTGTCTTTAATTTAATTATTAAACAATTACTTTCACAAGCCGAAGACAACAAAAAATATAAGTTGGTTTACTCCACAATTTTGTTTTATATATGAAAAGCAGATACAAAAATCTTCCATGGTTGATTTTTTTATATATCTTACATGAGTTGTTCTTTTTAGTATTATTTCCCAAGTCTCTACTACACCTTGACAAGACTCGACATCTATTTCATGTTACGTACATCTTTCAATATGGTTGTGGTCCACAATATTAATGTGCTTATCTGCACACTTGTTTTGGCAAAAGAAATTAGTAAAACATTAGTAAAATATTAGTAAAACACTAGTTCAAAACGGGTGAATGCTGAATAAGTATAACTACAATTTTAGCTGAAAACATAATTTTAGCAAACATTTTGCTGAAAAATAGTATACTTCATTTACAAAACGTTTTACTAACTCATTTTTATTTTTTTGAGTGTATATAAAAGCTAATTAATGACAAGTCTGTTGCTGACAATGTTTTACAAAATAATTCAAATTAATAGCCTTCTGCCTTTTAATGAGTGACGTAATGGATGAAGACTAAATACCGTATATGTTATATGATAATTTCATAAACGTCCTGTACATTTTTATGTAAATAATTTCTTTTTAGTCTTTAATAAAACGTACAACCCACCAAAGCTGATTTAAATTTTTTTTTGATGTAAATATTTGCGTACACACAAAAGCAAATCCGCAAAATTGAAATAACACTCTAACCGTTATGTATTTCAGTACTTTCATTTGAAAGGTCGCAGTCCAACAAATATTAAAGCCGAGCTAGATTCTACTCTGGGGAAGTCTGCTCCTTCGTTTGCGACTATAAAATATTGGGTGACAGAGTTTAAACAAGGCCGCACGAGCTGCGAAAACAAACACCGTAGTGGTCGACCAATTCAGGTGTCCCGAAATCCACAAAATGGTATTAGCTGAAGGAGCGTGAGCTTTCTGAAATGATAGGCATTTCCAAAATGCTGTACATCGCGTATTTGCCGAAAATTTGTAGATGAGAAAGCTACTCGCAAGAGTGGAAGATGTGTCGTGAAGATGTTTCAATAGAGTGTTTGGCGATGTTTCACCGCAATAAAGCCGAGTTTTTGCGTCGATTCGTAACCATGGCTGAGACATGGGTCCACCACTTCACAACTGAGACAAAGAAACAGTCAAAGCAGTGGAATTGGTTTTTTTGATGCGAGTGGGATTATTTTTATTGACTATCTTTAAAAAGGAACAACAATCAACGGAGAATTTATTGCAGCGTTTAAGTGGTGAAAAATATTTTTAATTACAAGCGCTAAAAATGTAAATATTACCAACTGAGAATAATGGTACAAAATTATTGTATATTGGAAACCGCTAAAAAAAATGCTTTAAACATTTTCGATATATCGAGGCCCGTTAAAAAATTGTTAACCAATAAAATATTGCATTTTAGTAAAGTTAAAATTTTTAAAACTTTATAACTTTTTACTGGGTTACCTATAAAGCGAAAATGTTTACATCATTTTTCTCAGCTAAACATGCCCTTTGATTTTTGAAACAATTTTAATTTTTCCGATAAAAAGGGGAAAAAAAGTTTTTTTTTACGAAATCGAAAAGTTGGATCCAAATTTCATATCAATACAGCTCTTTTTTCTCAGCAGGAAAAGGAAACCTAAATTAGCGTTTTTGGCTCCCGAGCGCATGTGAAAGAAGTTGGAATTAAAAAAAAAAATTTTTTTAGAAGTGATGATATCCCAAAAACAAAGTAATTTTATACTTTTCTGACGAACTCTTATAAATATTGTGTTATTAATCTTGATAAGTAACAGGTTTAAGTATATATATAAAATGGATTAACTCAGACACAAAATCAACATATACGAGTGCAAGTTGTTAGCGTAATTTAATGCCTATTTGAGTGGAACGATTAACTCCTACTCATGTGCCATTGTGGTAAAAGAAATAAAAAAAATTTGGCCATTTTTTTTTTTGGTTTTGTTGTGGTAAAATAATATTGTAACCGAAGCCATCAACAAAGTTTTATTAACAAACAAAAAACATGCCTTATGCTATTAAAATATCCAAAATCAGTTAAGAAATTTGTATTATTTTGTTTCTAATATTTCCAAACAATAGGATTTCAATGCTTTTTTCTTTGCAACAATATAATGGTTAAGTAACACATGTCGTATGATTAATATTTGTGTTAACAAATAACTCCTACGCTGTGTGGTACCAAATAAATACAACTTGTTCCGATATTAAAGTATTTAACTAAGATTATATATTAACCCCCGTATTCATTAAAATATTAAACATCATTTTAGCATTAAAGCTGTATTCATAAAGGATTTAAAATAGGCATTTTAAGCTCATATATCCTTATACACTCAGGGAACTTCTACTGTGAAAATTTGTAGTTGTTTGAGTTTGTACTAGAGCATCTTTATTTTTAAGTGAAAAAATGGTCATTTGTAGAAGAAATTTCAGTTTTTACTACAAGTTTACACTCAAATAAAAAAGCTAGTAAAGTCAGCAAAAGATTTTGCTGAGTCAGGAAAATTTAATTCAGGAGGGTGCTTGTAAAAACTTGCTAATGTCAGCAAAATCTTTTGCTGAAAATCAGCGAGCTGATTTTTAGCAACAAAATTAGTAGATTCAGCAAAAGTTTTGCTAACACTTAGTAGATTAGAAATTAAAAAGCATTGCTAAAAATTAATAAAATTTTTGCTGAATATTAGTAGACTGAAAAAAACTCAAAAAATTTGTAAAAAACTTTTACTTCAGTTAATTTATTTTGCTGAAAATCATAAAACATATTTTTGTGATTCTTTTTAAAATAATTTAATTTAATGAAAATGAGAATTATTCAAGTTCGAGGCCATACTCTATATTTCTTCATTAGGATATTGTCCTAACAAATAATCTATAGAGTGTTTTGTTTTCAAATTTATTATTTGACCCTTTCAGGAATGTGTTGATAGATCTACTTCGGGAATTTTCTAGGTTCCCATCATCAGAACACGTTTTGAAAGCGGTAACAATCCCATGCCAAACATCAAACATACATATGAACTAGTTTACTCACTACATGAGAACTAATATACATATGAGTTTGAAGTTAAAGATTATAACCATTGATCAAAAAATAAATTGAAAACTTGTTTGATGTGCAAGATCCACCTCTGGTGGATATTGAATACACGTTTTTTGTTTTTCTCTCCTTTTGATATTTTGTTTAGTTTGTAAACAAAATAGTTGGCGGTACTTTGCCTTTTATACAAGTTTGTTATAGTTTTTAATTAAAATAAAAATTATGTTTTTTTTTTTTTTTTTTTTTTTTTTGTAAAGATCGAAAAAAACATAATTTTTATTTTTAATAAAAATTATAACAAACTTTATATAACATAAACAAAATTATCTTTCAACTACTTACACCAATGGTTGTTTCAATGATGCTATATTTTAAAGGAACGCGAATGCCTCAGAGAATTATAGAACAAAACGAAAAAAAAACAAAATGTAACATATACAACCAGTTTTTTTGCAATAAGAAAAAGGAAACATAAAAATGTAACTAAGATGTATGTCTTTGTCTTGACCACTCAATTTGACTATAAATACACATTTATTCTTTTGTAAATTTAAATATTATATTTTTTGTATTTCATTTAATTAATAGACAATTACTTTCACAAGCCGTTGAAAACGCAAAATTTAAGTTATTCCAATCCACAATTTTATTGTATGTATGAAAAAAAGATGCAAAAATCTTCCATGGTTGATTTTTTTGTGTCTTACTAGAGTTTTAGTATAATTTTCCTCGTCACTACTACATCTTGACATATAATTCATTCGGCGTATAACTTTCAATCTGCTTGTCGTTCACACTAATGATGTGCTAATCAGCACAATTTTTTTTTTTTAGCAAAATAAATTAGTACAACATTAGTAAAATATTAGTAAAACATTAGTTCAAATTAGTTAAGTACTGACTAAGTATAACTAAAATTTTGGTTTAAAACATAATTTTAGCAAACAAATTTGCTGAAAAATAGTATACCTGGTTTACAATATGTTTTACTAACTTTTCTACTAACTCATTTTTTTTGAGTGTAGTTCATTAAAAAAAACAAACCACATCAAATTACTGTTTTATGATTTTCATTTAATTTTTTACATTAGTTTTTTTTTAAATCTAAAACAAATAGATGTTTGTTTATTTTTAACTGCATATGTTGTTCATTTTTACTACAATTGTGGTTCATTTTTGAATAGTAAAATCAAATGACAATGTTAGTTGAATTTACTGAAATGTAAGTCGTCTTTTCTTGAAGTGAAATTTCATTTATTTTTAACTGCATTTGCAGCGGTCGTTACATACATAGTATTCTAAGGCTTAAAATATGTTTTTACTAAAATGTATTTAAAATCTGAATTAAGATTTTTTACGAATACGGGCGTAAATATTCTAAAATTATTCTAGTTTTGTAAAATTAAAACCACCAAAGAGACTTTTTTAATAAAATTTTAACTAATTTTTAAAAATTAAAGAAGATTTTCTGCATCTGTCTTGATATAAGATTTTCAAATGAAATTCCCTCCCCTATAAAGAAATTATTAATGAAATATAAAATAATACGTAATTTTTCGCATTTTTGTTTTATTCCCAGTTTCAACTTAAATTACATTTTATACAAATTTGATATTTTAATTAAAACGTTAAAGTAACTATGTATGTAGAGAAGGAACACTTGTTGAAGATTTATTTTTAGATTACAAAGTCGTTAGATGTGCGATTGGGTTATTTTGTAGTTGATTACAAGATAAATATTTTAATATGTGAAAAATGTTTGCTGTTTTGGGTTGTTAAGTGTGTTGTGTCAACACTGAAAGAAAAAAAAAATAGTAAATTTTTCGCTAAAACTACTAAAAACTAGTTAAAAATTACGTTGCAGAAAAAAATAAATATTAATAATATAAGAACAGCATAAATAAAAATTTTGTTATATTTGAGCAAAATTTTGGTTAATTGAAAGTAACAAACTAATCTGCTAAAATCACCAACAAAATTTGCTAGATATTAGTAGGCAAAAAAAATTCATAAAAAATTCAAAATTTTTAAACTTTTCTTAAGATTTCTGTTTAATACAATAAAACTCATCATTTCTGAGATCAGCAATTTACAGTTATTTAGCAAAAATTTCTGTTGATTTTACCAAATATATTGTAATTTGTATTCTACAGAATTTAAGGTAAATATAGCAAAAATTCTGTTGATCTCCCAGTTCGCTGTTTTAATTCTACAAATATTTAGTAAAGGGTTTTGCTAATTTAGCAGATAAAATTGCTATTTTCATTTAACTAAAATTTAACTCGAATGTAACTAAAATTTTGTATAGTTAACAGTTTAATTTTTAGCAGTTTTTTCTGCGACGTAATTTTCAACTAATTTTTAGTAGATATTTCTGCTCTTTTTACAGGTGTAGTTTCATCAAGTCATACAGGGAAATTTTTTAATACTATTGAAATTTTATTGCTATTGAAACTTAAGGAAATCAAAAAATTATGATCACTATTTCATGGTAACGAATTATGTTGTATTCAAGGCAACATTACTAATGATAAGTGCAAGTTTTTTGTGACATTTGCCGCTAAATTCTATATTTTGTTTGCACCACCTGAAAAATTCTTTGCCATATTTGTTTTTACCAATCAAATTACAACCATTCAGAAGATTTTTTTTTTTTTTTAATTTTATTATATTTTACAAGATTAATCGGAAATTGTTTATGTAAAATTTAAAAGATTGCTTGATATAATTTTTATTAAAAATAAAAATTATGTTTTTTCGACCTTTAATTGTGCAATGAAAGTTATTCAAATTCGAGGCCATACTCATATGTCTTTATTAGGATATTGTCCTAACAAATAATCTATAGAGTTTTTGTTTTCATATTTATTGATTGACCATTTTCAGGAATGTGTTGATAGATCTATTTCGGGAATTTTCTAGGTTCCCATCATCAGAACACGTTTTGAAAGAAGTGACAATCCCATGCAAAACATCAAGCATTTATATAAACTAGTTTTCTCACTAAATGAGAACTAATATATGAGCTCGAAGTTAGAGTATGGCCTAGAACTTGAATAATTTTCAGTTTCGTTAAGAGATTGTTTTATAAACATTTCACAAAATTAATTGAATTTAAGATATTTGAAAACCACAAAATTTTTGAATTTCCAACTTTATTGGCAAGTTCGCTCCGGTGGCTAGTTCGCTCCAACCAACGGTTGGCTGCATAACCGAACGTTGCCGACGGTTTGACAGTACTGTGCCGTTTGTATTTTTCTGCCTCGGGTTTTATTGGCGGTAAATCTTTGTATTTACGATGGAATGTCTAACCATAGGCCACCCACCCCACTATGTTAACATAAATTTGCCTGTGTAATTTAGAAAACAAAATAAGAAATGTAATGCAGTTGGCAATCATGTTCACCGTTAAATGCATTTAAAAAAAAAAAAACAAAAAAATTCTATCGAATTGATCATGATATTTTATGAAACCATATTTACATACTAATTGCATAATAAATTCAATAGTGCTATATATAAATCCATAAATCCGGACAATTTCCTGTAATGTAACAATTCACAAAATGTCCATAAAACATGGATGATACATTACATTATTGAATTAGTGTTTACATGGGGAGGCAAGTAAAATTATGAACATAGAACAACAGATACAAGAGTTCAGTCGGTTGGCACTGGCTTATACTCAAAAGATTGCACAACAATATTTTGACTGTATCAAAATTCTAAAAATACCAACTAACGATGGACATTAAGTACATTCAAAAAAAAAAGTCAAAAAAGTCAGCCACATTTTTGCTGGGAGGATCCTGGCAGAAAAATTGCTTATTAGTAAATTCAGCTGATATTAGCAGGTTTTCTGCAAGGATCCCCCAGCAAATATGTTCACTGAATTTTTTATTATATTTTTTTTTTTTTTTTTTTTGAGTGTAGACAAAACCATACAAAACAATATCATACACACATCATCCTGCTAATGTTAACCGGACACTGAAGTTTTTATAGTGAAACAAAACATTTTGTATAGCAGTCATTAAGTGGAAACCAAAAAACAAAAATATTTCAAAAATTCATTGGAAACTTAGTTCGTTTAAGATTCCAACACAATTTGTAAGGCAAAAAAGATTTTACAGGAAACCATCAACAACTAACCAATTGTTGTAATTGAAATAATTTTTTTTTTAAATTGAATAATTTTTAATTAATTAAAAACAGGATAAATTTTAAACTTTTTCAATATAAATGTTTATGCCAAAGAAATGCCATTTATATCAAACAAAAATTGTAAATTTAGTTTTCTTTAGTTTGACACATTTGTGGACTATTTCATGATGAGTGCCTTGAGGAACTCTTATCGATTACAGAGTTAATGTCTTCTAAATAGAAAATTTTATTTTTTTAATTTCAAATGGAAATTTCTAACTTGAATTGATGTTCTTAACTTCTCTTGATGTCTTAAAATTCTAAACACACATATATAAATATATATATTAGGGTGGGTCGATTTAGCAATCGATATTGTGCCATCGATTTTTCCGATAGCTTTTGGCATGAGAAAAAAAAAGTTCCACTACGACATATCAAAAAAAAAATCTTTTTCGAGACGCCCAAATTTCTATTTTTTGACTTTTTCTCAACTTTTATTTTTAAGGTTTTTTAGTAGGTAATAATACTATTACCTTTCTAAGGTGAAATTGTACGCTGATGGCGATAGCAGTTTTTCCAAAAAAAATGTTTTTCTTGAGGTTTTGAATGATTTTTTGTCGATACGCTTTAATTTTTAAGGTTTTTTTTTTGATTTTTTTCGATTTTTCATAAGCGAAACTAAATTTTAGCATTTATTTGGCAAATAAAAAGCATCTTCAATATTGCTAATAAATCAGCAATATTTTATTACCTACTAAAAAACCTTAAAAATAAAAATTGAGAAAAAGTCAAAAAATTTAAATTTGGGAGCCTCGAAAATTATTTTTTTGATATGTCGTAGTGAAACTTTGTTTTCATCGTGCCAAAAGCTATCGAAAAATCGATGGCACAATATCGACAAATTTTTGTCATTACAAATCGGCCCACCCTAATATATATATACATATATATCTTTTTAATTTCATTGCAAAAAAAATCCATTACAACATTACATTATTTGTTCTTTTTGTGCTTGGGCAAATTTACAATTGATATCGTTTACGTGAAATGGCTATACTGTCAATAGAAGACTTAAAACACTAACAAATATAAAACTTAAGCGAAAAAAATTTTAAGCCCGGCACTTTAAAAAAATGTATGGAAAATAAATTTTCGTCATTGGTTGTTGATTTTATAGTGTTTGTATTTTGCCATATATTTGTCTCACTTTAAAGGCTCCATTAGTTTTTGAGTTCCGTGACGTTTCCGTAACGTGCCGTTCCATTGTTTTGTGTGGTTAGTCTATCCCGTAACAACATAGCAGCTGCTTTGGCTAAATGATTATATACACTGATAGAAATTTGTGCGTAGTATTAATGAATTCCTTCATTAATCCAATGATTTTTGTCATAAAATAGTCCCCAAAGAAAAGTTTCATTGAGTCAATGAAAGGTGTTTCATTAAATCAATTTTAATGAATGGTTTCATTGACCTAATGAAAATTTCATAAAGTAAATGAAATTTTTTTTTCATTTATCCTAGCCTAATCGTTATGAAAGTTTCATGTGTTTAATGAATAAAATTCATAGTTTGTATGAAATATTTTCGTTGATATTTAATAATTTGCACTTTTTATGATTATTTTAGCATATCATTAATTTGGTGGTTATTGAGAAATTATTATTCGTTGATATTATTTATAAGTTCTGGGTTTTATAGGATCTATAAAATCTTTTTATAAAAAAAGTTCGAAAGTAAACATCACAGGGTGTTCTGCAAAAGCGATGGCAGATTTTTATTAAACTCAGCCTGATTCAGCAAATGTTCGTTACTTGTTAAAATATGACATATTTTCTTATATGTCGGTACAAAATATGTAATTTTTATCGATCTGGCTTGGAATTCTTTTGTAGTTAAATTACGACCATATTAGATAAAAATGTTAAATATTGTTAACAATGTTGTTAAAAAACAAAAATTTATTATCGTTTAATATAACGTTTTTGTGTAACATCGTCAAAACGATAACAATTTAGGTCTCGTTTTGAACAAAACTATATCGTTTTTCTTAGAGAATCTGTTCCCTGGAATTTAGTGACCAACTATTCAAATTCGTCAAAAACTGTTAGCTCTAGGCCAAGGGTGCCCAAGCCCTATGCGCTTCGTGCTCATTTGTTTTTGTAAGAACACTTAGCTATAGGCTGTGTTTTTTAATACACACATAGAGCACTCAGCACTAGCAGTACGAAATACACAAACAACTTTGTCTTATTAGTTTTTTTTTGTCGTTCTTCACTGTATACACGCAAATGCAAAGCAACAACACTTTCGTATGCTTTGCTGGTAAACATTGAAATATTTTATTCTTTTTTCTTTGTATGTATTAGTTTTTACAACAAAAAAAATTGAATAAAAATTAATTTTTCTTTAAATGTATTGGTGTTTGCTCTTCCATAAGGAACTCTTGGGCACTCCTGCTCTAGGCAAACTTAATAAACAAAATTTATTTATTTTTTTATTTCAAAATGATAGCACAAAAAAAAAATTTTTTTTCTTATTATAATTCAAAATTTTTATTGAAAAAAATTTGAAAATTTTTCATTAATTTAATGAATTTTTTTTATGAAATTATGAAAAAATCATAAAAAATGTTAATGAAAAAAACTACCAATATTAATGAATTTTCATTCAGTTAATGAAATTTTTCATGAAACCAATGAATCGATTTTAATGAAATCGTTTCATTGATACTATAAAGGAAAATTCAATCAGTGTAGTCATTGCTTAACTAGTTGCAAATATGGTAGTCATTTTATTATCATAATGTGTCACAAAACCTTTTTTTATATTATTTTGTACAATTTAGCTCATAAAATTATAAAAAAAAATGTCATTGTGTTGGTTGTTTAGTTTATTTTTTGTGAGAGCAATCAGCTCTCACTTAATGTAGTGAAGAAAATTCTGTTTTTACAGGCTCCATTAGTCTTTGCGTTCAGTGTCGTTTCTGTAACGTGGCGTTCAGGATGGCTGTTTTCTGTGTTTAGTCTATTCCGAAACAACATAGCCGCTGCTTTGGTTAAACGAATGTAGTTGTTGTTTTACTAATTGCAAATATGGTCATTTGGATATCAAAATGTGTCACAAAACCCTTTTTTATATTATTTTATACAATTTAGCTCATAAAATAAGCTAAGCCAGTTGCTTTTGGTGTCGGTAATGTCTTCTCTCGATTTATAACGAGTTTTCTCAGAGACCGCACTATACGTGTTGTTATAGATGGGGTCTCATTAAATGAGTTTCAGCTAAATTCAGGGGTACCGCAAGGTTCTGTTCTTTCTCCTACCCTTTTTCTTATTTTTATTAATGACCTTCTTGGTCAGACCTTCAATCCTATATACTCTTTTGCAGATGACAGCAACATTTGTCATTCATTTTCATTCGATCACAGGCCAAGCTCTTTGGAGATAGAGGGCATGCGGCAGAACATGAATGACACACTCAATCAAGACCATTCGGAATCGGATACTCTTGATGTTCTGGGCATGAGAATACAGTGTGATGTCCGTTGGAATATGCACGTATTTCAAGTGTCGAAAGAGGCATTCAAGTGTCTCGGTTTTCTAAAACGGTGCAAGACTTACTTCACTCCATCCGATCTCCTTAATATTTATACCAGCTATATCCGGCCAAAAATGGAATACAACTCTCATATATGGGCAGGGGCTCCACTGTCTATTATGAAGCTTCTGGACCGTGTTCAGGGGAGGGCGGTGAAGCTTATCAATGACAGTAGTGTAACCAACTCTATTGATTCATTGGAGCATCGTCGGAATGTGGTTTGTGTGACACTTTTCTATCGATATTACCATGGGAGATGCTCATCTGAGATAAGTGAACTTATTCCTCGAGTCCGAGTTTTTATTCGTAATACTCGCTTATCTAGTAGAGCACATCCGTTTGTAGTTGATTGTCCTGTGTTTCGCACAACGCATTACAGAGAAAATTCGTTTTTTAGTCGAACGATTCGTATGTGGAACAATTTAGAAAAACTTAAATCAAATATCCACAAACACTACTCCCTCTTTAATCCTTCCCATACCCTATTTTCCTGATCAATAAAATGCACTGCATGAGTAGTCGGCATCCCCTGAGTATTGGTTAAATTAAAAAAAAAAAAAAAAAAAAAAAAAAAAACACACACACACACACACACTCCTTTTCATAGATCAAAAACAAATCAGCTAATTCGGCACGGAACGTTACGTACAAACTAATTCCGCCTTAACAGACTCGTCCGGCACGCAACGTGACATTACAGTACCTCACATAAACCATGAACGAAATAGCTGAAAGGCCTTTAGAAAATATAATTTTTAAAACTAAAAACTACCAGAAATTATTTTAAATTCTGAAACATAAATTTAAAATATGATATGATGTGTTCTTAAATTTAAAGGACATTCTTCTAAACAATATAAAATTTCGAATTTTTATTTTAAGTGTTTAAATTGATAATTGCATTTTTTAATTTCAAATGAGATTTTTCAACTTCAATTGGTATTCTTAATTTCAATTGATGCACATATGAAAATTCGACACATGTACATAATTTTTTAAATACCATTTCAAAAAACAAAATGTGTAACATTGAAATGTGTTGTTTTTATGTGAAATATCTATATTTTCAATACACAATTCAAAAAAAAAAATTAAAACATTGTATAAAAATTAATGAAAATTAATCATGATTTTTAATATTTATGAAAGATTTCATAAAAATTTATGAAAGTTTCATGTTTCATAACATTTCTAAAGCACCTCATAAAAAGTTATGAAACTTCTTCTCCTTATTTCATCAATTTGCACTTTTATGAAACATCATCATAATATTTATGAAGTATTACATTGGAGCAATTCCATTTAATATCACCGTGAAATTAATCGATGTTTTCCGATTTTGATAAAATGTTGTGAATGTGTGGGGTAGTGAACGCAAGTATTAAAATTTTTTTTTTTTTTTGGAAAACTTTGGCAACCTTATAGCTTCAAATTGTGGGGTAGGGACTTCACTTAAAAGGTCATAACTTTTGATGTGTAAAAAATATATATAAAATTTCAAAGTGGAAAGCTCCTTACTTAGTGAGATATCAGAAAAAATGTAGAAGTATGTACACCAAAAAATGTGTTTTTTTTAATTGTTGCTATTGAAAAACTACTACTACTATTACTATTGAAAAAAAAAAACACATTTTCTGGTGTACATACTTCTACATTTTTTCTGTTATCTCACTAAGGTATTTAGAACACATGTTTAGCTATTTCTATAAAATTTAAAAAAAAGGATTTTTTCCAAAAATTGATTTTAAAGTTTTTTTTTCAACAATTTTTATTTTTAAAAATTGTCTAAAATTTTTTTTATTTATTTTTTTATACCCCAAAACCTAGCCGTTCTTATGCAAAAAAAAAATGTGTCGATATTTTTTACACAGCAAAAGTTATGACCTTTTAAGTGAAGTCCCTACCCCGCAATTTGAAGCTATAGGGTTGCCAGAGTTTTCAAAAAAAAAAAATTGTTTTTAATACTTGCGGTTACACCGCACTCACAAAATTTTATCAAAATCGGAAAACATCGATTAATTTCACGGTGATATTAAATGGAATTGCTCATTGGACGAAAATCAATGGAGTTTTTCATCATATTTAGCATTTGTGATGAGTGTAGAGTTTGTGTGTACAAAAAAGTAGTCAAAGTATAAAATCCATATATAACACTTTATTTTTAAAAGTGGTCTATGATATCGAAATTATTCGATTTAATCGAGTAATTATAAAATCTTACTCAATTATTTGATTAAGTTTCAAACCCGAAAATCGAGTTATATATTTACTCAAACAAAACCAAAACCAAGTAATTTGAATACTCCACCAAAAACCAAGTAATGAAATAAAACTTCCTTTATTTATTTTCCCATTTCCAGAGCCTACAGGAATTTTTCACGAAAGTTTATCATAGTTTAACAATTTATTCAAGCTTATATAACGTTATATATTCAAATTAAGCTATCTTCAAATTTGGTGGAAATGAATATTAGCAGACTTTTTAATTGGTTTAACTTTTTGTAAAGATCATTTTAAGTAAGGATTCTGATTTTAAGTAAGAATTCTGTATTCATACACACAAAAAAATAAAAACTCATTTCAATCACGAAAACCACCGATTCAATACCTTTAATTGCTGAAATTCGGCCAACAACGAAAATTGCTAATTCAATTAGACATCGATGGCTTTTTAATTAAATTATTTTTCAATTAAATAAAAACGCATTTAATGAAAAAGTGATCCATATTGTATACCTTCTCAAAAAGTAAAAAGCAATTGGGTGTAGTTAGCACACCAAATGTTTTTTATAGCTTGAATTTTATAACATTGAATTTAAACATGCATATAATTCTCATCTAGTTAACAAATTTATTTATACTTAATGTGAATGTGGTGTTGGCCGATCGAAGAGTGAAAGTGCGTGAGATTGTTGATGCCATAGGTATATCATATGGCAGTGTGGTTTCGATTTTAAGTGATCAGTTGGGTTAAAGAAAGCTGTCTGCAAGATGGGTGCCGCGTTTGCTCTCAATTGACCACAAACGTAATCGTGCGACAACTTCAAAGGATTGTTTGGAGTTGTTTAACCGCAATTCTTATGAGTTTTTTCTGCGTTTTGTAACTGTGGATTAAACATGGATCCATTACAACACTCCGGAGACCAAGCAGCAGTCTAAATAATGGGTTTCTCCGGGTGAACCGGCTCCGAAGAAGGCCAAGGTAAGTTTGTGGGCCAATAAGGTGATGGCAACAGTTTTTTGGAATACACGCGGGATAATCCACATCGATTTCCTTCAAAAGGGAAAAACAATAAACGGAAAATATTATGCCAACTTATTGGACCGATTTAACGAGGATTTTTAAAAAACGACCCCATATGGCCAAGCAAAATGTTCTTTTTCATCAAGATAATGCACGGGTGCACACGTGTGCAGTCAATGGCAAAATTCCATGAATTGGGCTACGAATTGGTACCTCATCCGCCATAATCTCCGGATTTAGCCCCCAGTGACTATTTCCTATTTCCAAAACTCCAATGATGAAATTATAGATCAAACAAATGCCTATTTTACGGACCTCGAAAAATCCTATTTTTTGGATTTGATACACAAGTTGGAGAAACGATGGACTAAGTGTATTGAGCTAAAAGGAGATTATGTTGAAAAATATTTTTTTTTTGCAAAAAGAAACTGTGTTTCATTCAAAAAGTCACGGACTTATTGATCCGCCCTCGTACATACATAAATACATATTACAAAAAACAACAACAAAATGTGGATGTTATCTAATTTTTTGAAATGCCTTTAAGCGATGGCATAAAAAAATGTGAAGCAAGTTGCGAATTTGAGCAATTATTTAATTGATGCAATTAATATTTAATTGACAGATTTAAAAATTTTCAACAAATCGATTTAATTAAAAAAAGTTTGGAAATATTTTTTTCTCTGTATGATGTATGATAAAAAAAAATTTAAAAAAATATATTAAGAAACTAAAAACTGTACAATTGTCTGCCTTGTTAACACTAATCAAATGTTTAATCGATTTCCGCGCCGAATTTACTTTATCCAATTCAAATGCGTAACGAAAAAAATAAGCCCAATCAGATTTCTTTAAATTAATCCTAAATTTTTGGACACCTCTGCAATAATTGTTTATTAATTTCCAATAAAAAACATGAGCTAAAATCTACTGTAACATAGCAAATATTAAAATTTATTTCTAAAAAAGTACGTATCGTATTTAGTAATAGCTTCAAATTAAAATTTCCAAACTTCGATTAAAGTTTTTATATAAGCCAATTACAGGGTGTTTGCACTTTCCCACAATGTTGGGTTTTTGTAGATAGCTGAAATTGAATATAAGAAACTGATGAAAAAATGAAAGTTAAAGTTTGCAGGAAAACCAATCTATCAATTAAATTAATTTTCTGAAATTATATTAGCATATAATATATTAACATAAACTACACATTAGCAAAAACTTTTAATAATTTGGTTATAATTTATTTTTAATGAGATTTTTGTATAGATAAAGTTTTTGTAACAACTTCTTCACAATATCAGAAAATGTTGTTTAACAAGTTAATCTATATGAAACATATAGAACTTAAATATTTAAGTTTCAATACGATTATGAAATTGATTTGCTTATGACAGCTAATAGAGAATTTATATTGCAAACGTATTTTTGTTTAAATAAAACTCTAGCTACACTCAGCTTCATATTAGCAGCCTCAGTAAACATAATATGATCAGTTAGGATCGTATTTTTTATCATAACGAGCATTACTTCACATTTGTCCACTTTTAAGTATTCCGAATGTTAAGAACACATGTGTAGCGCACGCTTTATTGAAAGAAACTCTAATCCAAAACTGTATTTGAGTAATCCCAGAGAAATATTGCGAAATAGAAAACCATTCCAGATACGAAAAAAAGACTTAAGAGCAAAATTATTCCCTAAGAAAAATGCAATTGATATGGAGTACTTCAAAATTTGCATTGCAATCTCAGGAAAAACTAACCAGGATTTGGTAAGCAGTAACTACATTTGTATATTTCCGAAATAGCGCTTCACAGCCTGACATACAATAAAGCAATTAGGGAAGTCATTCTGTTGTGCTTCCCAAAATGTCCTCTTTGAAATGCTTACAATTAAACAATAAAGAATGCATATCATGAAGCAATAATGTTGTCAACATACAAAAAAAGCGCTTCTTACTGCATAAGAAGGCATGAATTTATTGCTTCTTAGAGCACATGAAAGTATCGCTTTTCACCTGCTTAAAAGATACATACCAAGCGGGACATCACGAACAAAAAATTATGCCTTCTGGATTTGCTTTGGGAGCGCTTCGTAATTAAATATTGCCTTCCGGAAGTGCATCGGGGTAAGCACTATTTTTAGCTGGGATGTTATAGCTGGCAAAATATAAGTTTTGCCAAAAAATAAGTTTTGAAATTTGGCATAGAGTTAACCGAAATGGCTTTAAAATTGCGCATTCACTAAAATGTCTACGATGACTTTGCACCGCTTTAAAGTGAGTCTTCAAATTTGGAAAGGTTTTTAGCGATTAAAGTACTTGTAAGAGTTCGACATCTTTGGAAATCTTGTTTAAGTACCTTCAAAATTATGTATAACATTGTATATTATCCAGAGATGGGAGTAGGTAAACAAAGGTTTACACAACTTTGTTATAATGCATATCTGATTTTAAATATTTTTTTTTTTTCATAATTTTAATAATAGAAACTTTTTAAAAACAATGAGCACAAAAAAACACATTTTAACTTAATCTTTTCTGATTTTAGTAAAAATTGGTATAACCATTCTCCTAGTTAAGTGTTTTTTATAGTTAAATGTTTAATGAGTACAAGTATTTAAATAATTTGTTTAAAAATTTAAATTTAAATGTACTTTTGAAAAGTCATACACTGCGTTGCAAAACTATAATTACACATTAATTTCACTAAATTTTGTAATTAAAACAAAAAGTAGAAGGGTTTAACCGGCATAAATGTAAAACCAATGGTAAATTAATAATATTTAACAAAACAACAATTAATTTATTTCTTATTTCACTATTTAAAAAGTAATAACAAAATCATCTAGTGTTTCATAATTATATATGTGCGCCCCGGTAGGCTAGTTGGTAGCGTGCTGGCTTCTCAGTGCGGGGTCGTGGGTTCGATTCCCACCAGAGGCTCTGGTCTGTTTTCGCTACAACGCTCCAAAGGCCATAGTAGCTAGTGCTCGGTTAGGGTAATAGGATATAATTTGTAATTATATGATTATTAATTAATAAAAAAAAAAAAAAACTTTATATATATCATTGAGTATTGCCAAATGTAGGTTTTTATATGAATATATATAAAAATATATTTAATAATATGGAATTATATTCACCAATTTTTCGGATCAAATTATATATGCTCATATATGGGCTAACACAATTACATATTAAAAGATCCAACAAATTGTGAATGTGGCTAATATAATTTTTTATAATTAAAAATGTTTTGATATAATCTTATAAAAATCTTCAGTTTCAGTTTTATATTAAATGTATTGGTTTTTCATGCCGAAACCAAACCCTGTGTAATAAGGCGGGTCGATTTAAAAATCGCTCAACGTTCAAGGAAAATCGTATTCTAGGGATCAAAATAAGAAACTTTGCCGAAGGAACCATACCTCTAAAATGAATTCTGATGTCCCGACTTTTGACCCGTAGGGTGAAATTTTGAAAAAGCCCACTTTGATATTTCAGAAAGTAGGAGGAATCTCTCCAAGATTATGGGAGCTACTTCTTCTCCGGGAGACGCGCTAGCAGATTAATGCATAAATCATCATTCTAGGTGACCTTTAAGGGGTTAAAATTTAAGTTGAAATAGTGCCTTTTTAGCCGTGTTTTTATAGCAAAATGTACAAATCTCGGGATAGAGATATTTCAGAAAGTAGGAGGAGTCTTTCCAAGATTACGGTCTCTATTTCTTCTCCGGAAGCCGCTCTAGCAGATGAATGTATAAAATATATTCGATTGGGTTGCATTCGATTGGGGCACTCTAAATGGGTCAAAGTGGGATTTTTCAAAATTTGACCCTACGGGTCAAAAGTCGGGACATCAGAATTCGTTTTAGAGGTATGGTTCCTTCGGCAAAGTTTCTTATTTTGATCCCTAGAATACGATTTTCCTTGAACATTGAGCGATTTTTTTTTTTGCCTATATACAAGTTGACCCGGCCTACTGTGTAACGTTTTAAAACAACGATACCATAAAGAATATATATCTTCAAATTTTAAGATTTTTAGCCTACAATTTTTCCGATCCGAATTCGAAATATATACCTAACACCGTTAGAAAGCCGTTTCAATACCGAAACAAGAATTTATAACGGTGTTGACCATATATTTCGAATTCGAACCGGAAAATTAGCATGCTAAAAATTTTTAAATTTAAAGGTTGATACACCTGATGAAAATCCTTGTTTTAAAATGTTCATATCGGGTTTGGTTTTGGCTCGATAAACCAATACCTTTATAATAAAATTGAAGCTATGGCCGACCTTGAAAAATATATATTTGGCTATACTCAATAAGATGTAATTGTACAAAATAATAATTGATTATATAAAAATCCTTTTTACTCGGGTATATAACAGTGTTTTAAAGACAATTTATTTTACTTTACCGTTATTTTTTTTTATCGTATGAAAATTTTCAATGGATTTGCAATTGATTTACAATTTAAAATTATTTTAAGCATATATTAAATTTTAATGGATAAAACTATATATGCAAAATTTTCCACGTCCTTGAAATACCGGTAAAATATCCTGAAATAAACACAGACATGATTATACTTAAGTGAACAATAATTTTTTGTAAATTTATATTCTTAAAAAAAAATCATGATTTTGAGGTTAAATTTCGAAAAATTAAGAAAAATATACTACAAACATGGGGAGAGTGATGTAAATATAAAAACCGATATTTCATAAACTGCAAATTGAATTTTTTGTCTATAAAAAAATATGTATCTCAAAGACAGGTTCTGAAAAAAGTTTTGTAATTTGTTGAGTGGTGTAAACGCTTCATTAGTCTTTACGTTCCTGATTTAGCTAAACGATTATAGTGGTGTTGTGTAAGGCGTGGTAGAGAAGAATGAGTGTATTTTCTAAAAATCATAACTACATTGCAAATTTTCAATTTTTTCTGTATCAGACTGCGCAGTTTCTGGTATTGAACCTTCGTCAGTGACCCTGTTTTTTGAATTTTTTTTAAATAATGTAATATTTGTTATGTTTTTATTTGTTCGATTGCGTCTATATGAAATTTTCTGTGCAATCACTGACCGTGGTATAGATAAACTGATTTCTAATGCCACATGCACTTGCACTACACGTTAGACAGAGCGCTTTAGCCCTCTGAGCTATCGTCAGGTCGAGTTTTGTTATGATTAAAACTAGTTTTATTCAATACACTGTGTTTTTGTTCTTGCATACATAATCTCAGAAGTACAACTCCAACAACACAACAGTTCTATTTTTAGAAACTTACCTCACTCTAATGTCCACTGTTTTCCCATATGTTGTAAGTGATGCCATATCTATGATATATTCTTTGTATATTCGATAGATGGCGCTTACGTAGTTAGGGAAGAATTGCCAGAGAGCAAAGTTTGATTTTTTTTAACTTGTTGCAAATATGGCAGTAATTTCATCATAATGTGTCACAAAACCTTTTTTTGTATTATTTTGTACAATTTAGCTTATAAAATTTAAAAAAAAATTTTTCTTGTGTTTGTTGTTTAGTTTTCTTATGTGAGAGCAATCAGCTGTTTTGAGCTGTCACTTAACGTAGTAACGAAAATTCAGTTTTGAACAAACTAATTCAGCCTTAAGACTAAAGGTATCGCTTAATACAGTTAACAGTATTTTTAAATTTTTTTGATAAATACTGAATTTATATAATAAAAACTTATAGAAATATAAATAAAAAAAATGCGATAAATGTCAAAAACAATAATGACGATAAATATTTGCTATAATCAGGGACAGGAACGTCATGCACTAAAAAATGGTGTTTTAGGCGACCATATTCTCTACACACGCTTTGCACAATTAACACAACATTTTAATTCTTGGATTGAAAAATATGCATTTAGAAAACCACTAAAACCTGTATCACTTAATTCTAGTTTGCAAAAAATATTTAAGAGAACACTTAAAAGGGCTTGAGTACCTTGGGGCCTCTTTAAAACTACCCGAGTCAAAACTTTTACATATAATCATTCATATAATCATCAACTTTGTTCTCCAGCTAACGATAACATATACGTATATACATGAACTTCCGAGCCCTAATAATAACATATAATGTAATATTCAAAAAAATGTATTTCATTTTGGCTAAAACGATATATTGACCTATTTATAGATATATATCGTTCCATGCCAGAAAATATAGATCTTATTTTGGATAAAGCTATATATTGCCGCATTTAAAGTCTGATGGCTGTAGTCAGTTCCAAATTTAAAAAATTTGATAATTTTCTCACGCACACAAACGGATAGGTATTATTCAGCTGTTTATTGATTAAAACTAAACATATTTTTGAGGGTACATGAATATAGTTGCTACCAGCGGCCTTCGTAGTGTATTTTAAAAAATTTTTTACAAAGAAGAAGAGTAGGGAACTAGTATATGATGAATTTCATATCAAAACCGATATGCGTTGAACCCGACCCTCTCAGAATTTGATGAAATTTTGCATACAGCTACATTTTACCTATACAAACACAACCTAATATTTAGAAATTGCATTTTTGAAAATATGTGGGCGTGGCAAGGTATTGAAGTTTTTGAAAAATGACGATAATATGTACTTTCAAGCTGTGATTACTACGGAATGGCTCAACCGATTTCAAAGATTTTGGTACCATTAGAAAGGTATTTAAATTAGCTTTTGAAAACATACACTGCCAAAAATAAATCTTTAAACGTGGAAAACACTTCAAAGGCCAAGTGTTTTTTTCCAAAAAAATTTTTTTTTAGAATTGTCTATTTAATATATACAACATATCTAAACACTATAATGGCGTTTTTTTTTCTTTTTTTTAAAATTTTTTTAAGTAAATGCATCTCTTGTTAACTTCCTTATATTTTGATATCATTGTGTGACAAAAAAAAAAGTTATACAGATTTTTTTGTAATTCTAATAGATTAGAACAAGAATCGTATTATCAAATTTTTCAGACACTCCAAAATATGGACTTTTTTTATATTTTTAGATTTAATATATAATTTTGCCCAGCTCATACTGTTGACTTTCGGAATATTTGTTAACTTTTAGTGAAGTTTCATATAAATGTATAAAAGAATGGAAGCTTTGAGTTCTTGTAATAGTTTTAGCATTTTTATACCTTGAAAATAGCTCTCCTTTTGTTTTGTTATAGTCGTCAGCGTCAGCATAAGCAACTTCTATAGATGTCTTATAAGTTTCAGTGTAATATAATATATTTTGCAATGTATGTTCAGCCATTCCGTAGTAATCACAGCTTGAAAGTACATATTATCGTCATTTTTCAAAAACTTCAATACCTTGCCACGCCCACATATTTTCAAAAATGCAATTTCTAAATATGAGGTTGTGTTTGTATAGGTAAAATGTAGCTGTATGCAAAATTTCATCAAATTCTGAGAGGGTTGGGTTCAAAATGTGCGTTTTTTATAGGTTTTGATATGAAATTCATCATATATATTTTCATACAATCATATAAAAAAGTGTAACATTTAGTGTAAGTTTACCAGACTAAAACTAGGATCTAATTATATTTTGATGTATCAGTTTACATAAAATCATATATCAGGTCAAAATCCAGATACAATAATATCTGGTTTTTGTAATTATATCCATGTGTATGAGTTTAGATATAAACTGATACAATTAGACACAAAACTGATACAATCTAATACAATTCTATCTGACCATAATTCGGATGAAATTTTACTGGACATTTATCTAATTCCATCAGATTAGATCTTAACCCATACAAACAGATGCAAGTATATGGGCAGATATTACAGATGAAATTTAATAAGATTACATATAGCGTCATATAGAAATTGATATGACTACAAAAAACTCCATATCAGTTTTTTTAATCGGGTAAGAAAAATTCTGTAAAAATATGCAAAATAAGTAAAAATATGCAATTAAAATATACATTTAAAGCAAAATAATTAAAAATATGCAATAAAAATAATTATTTAAAGCGAAATATGCATTAATAGCAAAATATGCAACAACAAAAAAACATGCATTAACAACTCGATGCCATTTTAACGCAAACTCTCTGATTCGCAAAAATATTTCGTTTACCCTGTTCTCAGACTTAAGGAAAAAAACATGCATTTGAATGAACTTCCGGTCCCTGGCTACTGTTTTTTTAAATCAGTAAAATTTGTTTGTTGTATTTGCAGAATTTGATTTAGCTTGCGTCATGATGATAATTCATTTTTATGTAATCCCATCTCTTGAATAATGTAGTGCATTAATACACAGAGAAAATTATTGGAAGAAAAATAATGAAAGTTTACGGTAAACTAATGAAACTTTTATTCACAAAATAAAAACAAAATTCTTAAAATTAATGAAAAGAATAAAACATCTTTTGAAACTAGTTTTACATTGAGTAAATGAGACATTTACTAAATAAACTGAAAATATTCATAATGACATCTTGCTTTAGTTCAATGAACGAGTTCCAGTGTAACTTCATTGCTTGTATGCAAAAATGAATTATCATGCAGATAATTCTCTCAGTGTAGATATCAACGTATTAAAAATCAAGTTATTATGCAACTGGCATTTAATATGTTCAAGGTTTAATGAAATAACAAAAATATTATTTAAATTATTAAGAAGAAAATAATACACATTTTAAAAATGTATTGTATTTTAATACATATAATAATATATGATTGTATATGGGTATGGCGGATTCTATATCAAAATACAAGGTTCAATTTATGATCAAAAATTTCTATATTTGTTCGAATCTAAAATTTAAGGCCTAATATGATAATTTATGTTCGTGTATGAGCATTAGGGTGTCCAAATTACTCGGGCTTGGTTTTGTTCGAGTAAACGAGTAACTCGATTTTGAGGTTTTTAACTTACTCGTTTAATCGAGAAAGACTTTGAAATTATTCGAGTAATTCGAAAATTAAAAAAAGAAAATTAAATAATATAATATATATATTAGAGTTCGTTTTCAAATTTTTTTTTTATTTTGATTTCTGGATATTATCACTTTTTAGAAGGTTTTTGTATCAGTAAAAATAATATTTTTTTTTTTTTAATTCCAACTCCTTCCCGTGCCTATAGGCGACTCAAATCGCGGATTTTGGGTCCCTTTTCCCATACAACAAAAACGGCTAAATATATGTCAAATCGTACTTCAGTATTCGATTCTACGGGAAAACTTAGGCCCATAGGCTTTTTTTTTAGTTTTTGGAATGCAACAGAATGCATAATTAGAGTGGTTCAAAAAAATATTTTTTAAAAAAAAAAATTAAAATATTTTTTTTTGTTAAATTTTTTTTTTTACAATGAAAAAATGCTTACATCTGAGAAAAATGGTCCAAAAATTTTAATTTTGTAGTTACCCGTTCAAAAGCTATTAAAGTTTAAAAATTTAATTTTTTAGTGAATACAAAATAATTTATTGGTTTATATAATAATTTATAGGATTTGAGTCGCCTATAGGCACGGGAAGGAGTTGGAATTAAAAAAAAAAAAATACGCCATTATTTTGATTGATACAAAAACCTTCTAAAACGTGATAATATCCAAAAATCTATTTTTCAAAATTAATTCTAATATATATATATATACAATTGAGGGGTTTTACATTATTTTCTTGTTTTTTTTTGGAAAGTTCGACTTTAATAAGACATTAGAGATATAACTTTTAGAATTTTTTGCAAATATCAAAAATAATATGGCATATCAGTCTATGCCTCGGAAAAATATAGAGAAAAATCATATGAATTACATAAACTTTTAATTTATTTAATTAAGTTGAATATAAATCCGGATTGAAGAAAGGAGTGAACGGCCCAAATTCGAGCTTTAACAAAAAAAAATTATGAAAAGTTAAGCACTATTCAAATCTTGCAAAAAAAATTTAACACAATCTAATGGTTTTGCGATGGTTGCGATTTGTATCTTACATTTTTTTGTTTTTGTAGTTTAGACCATTTATTTTTAGTACAATAATGTCTGTTATTTTTCAATGATACTTTAAAAATATCTTTAGAAATTGCTAAAAATGTCATATTTTAGACATTGGTCTCGATGCCGAACGTATTTTCTCCAAAAATAGCAAAGACAATTTATTTTAAGTTCTGTATTGCCTATAGCGTGGTGCTACGTAACAAAGTTATAGCCCTACTACACATATATGTATAATATTTAAATTAACACGGTAACTGACACATTGCTCTATATTTTATACTACGTTCATACTGTTCACATTTTACCAACAATTTTTACCAGCTTTCACAAAATTTTAACAATTTTTTTTTTTTTTTTAATTTTAAGCCTCTATAAATTTTGCGTCCCTCGTTCAAAATGATGCACGCTACCGGATTTAAGTTTCTTATAGCTAGTGTTTCAAGTGTATAAAGCGCCATTGATGTGTCATCAAAAAATTTTTAATTTATTTTTTTCCCAAATATTAAAAAATATGACGTTCAAACCAATATTATTCCTAAACCAATTGAGATATTACCCTCAAATAAATTGCAACAAATTTTGTATTGTTCGCAAAATATAATATATGTTTTTGAAAAAATGAGCACACGGTAGGCTAGTTGGTAGCGCACTGGCTTATCAGTGCGGGGGTCGTGGATTCGATTCCCAATAGAGGCACTGGTCTGTTTTCGCTACAACGCGCCAAAAGTCATAGTAGCTAGTGCTCGGTTAAGGTAATAGTATATACATAATTTGTAATTATATGATTAGTAATTACTTTGTACTTTGTTATTTAAAAAAAATTGATACATAAGGTATAATAAAAACAACTTTGGATTAATATATCTCTTTACACTTCAGCGATAAATCACAAATTTAACCGTAGTTTCTTACACACATATGATTGTAATGCATATCTGTAAAAACTTTTGAAATTTACAGTCAATTGTAATTTTTATAATTGGTTTTAAATTTCAACTTTTAGCCGCTATAACTTTCGCGGCCCTCTCTCATATTGAAGCACGCGAACGGATTTATGATATTTATATCTAGTATTTCAAGTCTACAAAGCGCTATTGATGTGCCACTAAAAAGTTTTAATTTTTTTTAACTCCAAACATTAAAAAATTTTGAAAAATGTCCATATATTTATATATTAATTGATATAATTACTATTTAAATTAATTTATTTTACTGTCATTTGTGTAATTGTTTAAAAATCAATTATTATAATAATTGATTTCATCAATTTCGTACTTTAAACTAGGTTTAAGGTTTTTCTCTGTATTTTAAAGCACTCATGACACCATGACATACAATTTGTTCTCTTTTATGCTATAAAAAAAAAGCTTTTACTCTTTAGAAGTAATCAACTCTTAAAAGAGAGTAAAGTTAATATAAGTGCATATATTTTCTAAACTGGTTACTAAGGAGACTATAAAGAGAAACCAATTAATGCTTATAAACGCGCTACCAAGAATTTAGAAAAATAGTCCTTTAACGGCAGTCAGGACACACAAACCAAACGATTTCAAAGGAAAAATGTAAATTTAAAATTACTTTGAAAGCTTTTAATAAATACGAAACTATTTTCAATAATAATGAATTTGTTGATATGATTGATTTGATTTATTTGACTATTATGGATTTGTGGTCCATATCTCTAATTAATTTGTTTTGATATTTACTGTATATTCCAAATTAAATACATTTTTGGTTACAACAAAAATTGAAAATAAATACGATTCAAACCAAGAAACAAAAACTGCATGCATAACCATGACAATAATTGTGGTTAATCTTTCAGTGAAATAAAAATTTAAAAAAAAACAGCAAATCGTTACTTAAAATGCCAACCGCTCTAACTAACATTTTATTAATTTAACAGTAGAAGGAAAAAAATGTTTTTTAGAAAAATATTATTGCTTTCATTGCAAACTTTTCTAATATTATTAAAAAAACACAGACCGATTTATTTTTGGTTAAGCAAAAAAAACTTATTTTTAATATTCCAGCAGTTATTAGTTAGGTCCGTTTGTAGTATATTTTTCTGAAACAAAAAATCCTAACCAGTGGAACAAGTCGACCAAAATAATCGGCGGCGCAAGCAAATAAGAGGATAGAACAAAAATTAAAAATAAAAAAAAAATTAGTTTAAAGTTATAGAGATTTAAAACAAACAAATATTTAAACAGGCCATAAAATAGAAATTCCAGCCTACTTTTTCAAACCATTTGGGGGTTTTATATTAGCCAAGGATGGACACCTTAACCGCTAAAATACCTCACCTAAGTGAAATACAATATAAGCCCCTATATTTTTTTAATTAATTTTGATAAAGTATTTATATAAAAACATTACCAGCATAAAAGTTGCAAAATATTGAAAATGAAAATCTCTTAGTTACTAAGAATGAATAAAATGTGGTGGGTAACATATTTCAAAAATAACCCAGCAAAACCACACATTACCAAATCATGGGTAAAGTAATGTATCGCCATAGGGCTTCACGCATTACAATACACCTTACTTCACTGATGAATTTCACAGGCGATGAGCCTAAAAGTAATGGGTGGACTCATTATCTTGTAGGGGGTAAAGTAACTGGTTATATGGTTACATGGTGGGAAAAAGTAATGTGTCTATAAATAGATTTTTATAAAAAAAAATCATAATAAATTTAAATTTATTTTCATCGGGATAAACATTAATTGCACTTACAGTAATTAAATGTACTAAAGTCCCAAAAATTATTTAACATATTGTGAAAAGCAATCTGATGTAGGCGTGTCCTTATCCGGATTTCATTCCTGCCCAAGGAAATCTTCAGGGGACTTTGTTATTAGAATTTCTAGAGATATTTGTTATGTTAAATCACAAACTCAATGAGAATTTCTTGTCCTCGTCTAGGAGCGAGATTCATAATTAAAAATATCAAAGAAAAAACAAAAACAAAAACAACAACAAAAAATTGTCACAATTGGCTTTGTCATCTTTGGTTGCCTGCAACCAAATTTTCCGAATTTGTAAAATTTTTTTTTAAATTCTCTTAACAAAAATATGTTGTATGACACATTATTTTTAACTAATTTTAGCATTCTGAACTTGGATTTTTTTTTTTTGTTTTTATAACGCACTAATGAATCGCGAAACGTTGCTACTTAACTTTTGCTCAAAATTGGGGTTTTTTATTCCATTTTTATAGAATTTTTTTAAAAATAACTCCGACTTTCCTTAGATATTACACAAGTTCTTGTACAACTTTCAGACAAATCGAATTTTAAATCGACTAAATATTAACGCTTTTTTTTTTTTGGTAAACCAAAAAAACTTTTTTTTTTGAGCCCACTTGTATCCCCTAAACATAAGATTGGGCCGCTTAAACAATACGTGTCCTTTAATTTTGTTTCTTTATCGCATATCCAAATCTCATTAAGAGCGGAGAGAACCCTTCAAGAGACACCCCTTGTTAGCTAAAAAAAAAATTATAAGTTATACTTTCATTTGAAAAAAAAAAATAAATAAAAAACTGTAAAAATAAAAAAGTTATAAGCTTTTCAAATCAGTCAGTCGAAGTTGGCCCGCCCTGTATAAAGATGAAAAACCTTAGAATATTTTTACTTGGGTGGCAGATTGTCATCAATTTATTTTCAATACATCATTTCTTTATAGCTATTTTAACATTGATTCCAGCTGAAAATGTTTGTATTATTACAAAAAAAAAAAAAAATAGCAAATCACAACATTTTGCATCTTTTTTATTTTAGCCATCTGTTCCATGTTTACTTTATATCCCAGCAAAACTTTGGTAATGGGTGCGATAAAGTAATGCATTACCTTGTAATGTGTACTCCTTACCTGTATCATTATTTTCCAACAAGAAGTAATGAGTTACCGATAATTGAACACTCATGGATTACCACCTTGTAATGACCCCTCGTTACATTTTACATTACTTCAAAACATAAAATAATGACTTACCCATCATCAATTACATAATGCATGAATTATAAACGTAAAGTAATTATTAATATATATTTTTGAAAATCTATTTATAGACACATTACTTTGTGATTTTGTGTAAGCATAATGGTAAGGTGTATATTTTTGATATCACGAACGAAAACACGAAGCACAACAACTCATCTACATTTTAAGCAATAAAATATTGTATGTATCGATAGCTCAGTTGGTAGAGTTCTCGCCTAACTTAATGTTAAATACCAGAAACCCCAGGTTCGAATCCCAGCATGACCAAGTTATTTATTTAATAAAAAAAAAGTTATTTATTTAATTACAAAAAATATCTGTAAAAAAAAAATTTTATGCATTTTTTTTATGAAAATCTATTTATAGACACATTACTTTTTCCCACCATGTAACCATATAAGTAACCAGTTACTTTACCCATTACAAGGTAATGAGTTCCTTTGAGGCTCATCGCCTGTAAAATTCATCAGTGAAGTAACGTGTAAAGTAATGCATGAAGCCCTATGGCGATACATTACTTTACCCATGATTTGGTAATGTGTGGTTTTGCTGGGATTCTATGTTTGAAACAAAAAATGCAATTATGACTTTATATACTGGTTAAATGTCCAGGTAGCAACCTTTTAAAACTTTATAACCTCTCCTAAAACCATGAAAGTTTGTTTGTTTGAAAGTGGTTTGTTTTTATTTATTACACCAAACTTTGGGAATATTTTATTATCATTAAGCGCAAAAAAAATATTTTTATTTCATCTTTAACCATAAATTGTTGGTATTTTTATTTTAATGTTATAATTTTCATAAGATATTTAAGCATGAAGTACAATATAAATCTTATTTGCTCCTGATGTTGTACACATCCAGTCTCGAGGGTATTTTCATGCATAAACACCTGGGCAAAAATAACATATTTAAAGAGCTACAGTAAGTTTTACAAGAAAGATTTTTCCAAAAAACACAAGAAATTTATAAAATGTTTCTTGATTACGATAAAGTGTTTTAAAAATTAAATTTCTAGTTATATAATTTTAAACAACAGTTGCATTTCTTATATAATTTCAAACAAAATTTTAATTTTTAATCCAAAAGTCGAAAAACCGAAAAAGTGGAGCAGAATTTTAGATTGTCAGCAGAATTGCTGAAGGATGTGATCTACGAACATTCTTTCTTTAAGAAATCCATTAAAAAGGACACTCGCTGGACTTTTGCAGGATAATCAAAGAATACACGAAGGACGTCTTAGGTAGTGACATACGCAGCACTTCCTTGATTAAATCTCATTCAAAAAGATTCGCAGGAATATTCGTGTATACTACACATGATATATACAAAGGATGTGACCAACAAACGGCATATTTCCTGCATGAAAATTTCGTTCAAACGATATTCGCAAGGACCTAGAAAAATATTTACACGTCCTTAAATTATATCCACAGGATCTTCAAAGGCATTCATCAGACAGCAACAGATATTTACAGGAAAGGGCTGGCCTCAAACGATGTTCCTTTCGCCATCACCTGCGCTTTCAAACAATAAATAAAATGCTTCATATTCAGTTTGTTTAATATTTTGCAAAAGTAGTTTTTGTGAAATGCACTGTATTTAGAGCATACGGGTTGAACCATTTTAATTCTACTTAAAATATTACTGTTTTTGACATCAAGTTTCAAATTTGCTGACTTTTGATAGGAATAAATAAATATCACAGAACTAAGACAAATACAAAGTTTGAGGTCATCGACGCATCTGAATCCAGAAATATGAGGCCTTGAAAATCGGAAAACTATAAAAATTTACAAAGCTGTACTTAATTAATTGTCAGTTTTTTGTCTTATAGGTATGCAACTCATCAAGGTTTCATTTAAAAGGTTATTAAATTACTTTTGGTTTGATATACAACGTGATTTTTTATTTGGATAGGTCAAAGGTCACTTTTATTGACATATAAGCCTGGGGTGATTATCTTTGAAAGCTACTTTTTCATAAATTTTAATATATGATAAAGTAAAGTCAGCAAAATATTTTGCTGAGTCAGCAAAATTTTAGTTAAGAAGGTGCTTGCAAAAAAATTGCTAATGTAAGTAGATTCAGAAAACATTTTGCTAACACTAAGTGGATTAGAAATTAAAAAAAAAAAACCCTGCTAAAATTAATAAAATATTTGCTGAATATTAGTAGACTGAAAAAAGCTCAAAAAATTTGCAGAAAAATTATACAAATATGCAGGTGCTTGTGCAAATTTAAATGTAACTGACACTAATAGAAAACATATGATTTTCTATTGTTGATTTACTTGAATAAACGTCACTACATTGCTAGGTCTGTCAAAAAAACAGAGTAGTATTTGGAAGATGACTAAGCCAATTGTGACAATATTTTGTTGTTGTTTTTGTTTTTTCTTTGATATTTTAAATTTTGAATCTCGCTCCTAGACGAGGACAAGAAATTCTCATTGAGTTTGAGATTTAACATAACAAATATCTCTAGAAATTCTAATAACAAAGTCCCCTGAAGATTTCCTTAGGCAGGAATGAAATCCGGATAGGGACACGCCTACATCAGATTGCTTTTCACAATTTGTTAAATAAGTTTTGGGACTTTAGCACATTTAATTACTAAAAATATACTTAAGTTAATTTATTTCCTGAAAATCATAAAACATATTTTTTTGATTCTTTTAAAAATAATTTACAATACGTTACAAACTAGCAAAATGTTCATACTTCTAAATTGACGACATGAATTAATGTAATGTCTTAAAAAAAAAAAATAATTGTATAAAACATAAATAAAATTATCTTTCAACTACTTACATCAATGGTTGTCTAAATGATGCTATCTTTTAAAGGAAAGGATAATTATAGAAACGATATGAAAAAATAACAAAATATAACATATACAACCCTTTTTTGCAATAGGAAAAAGGAAACATAAAAATCTGTCTATCGCTATAGTCTGTCTACCTGTTGTATATTTGTTTGCAATTTTAACACACTAGATTATTAATCTCTATTAACATTTAGTTAACAAATACACATTGAATCTTTAATAAATTGTAATATTTTATTTTGTCTTTTATTTACAATTACTTTCAGAAGCCGGTGACGACGTAAAATTTAAGTTGTTTTAATCCACAATTTTGTTTTTTTAAAAACAGTTACAGAAATCTTCCATGGTTGATTTTTTTATATGTCCTACTAGACTTGTACTTTTTAGTATAATTTTCCTCGTCACTACTACATCTTGACATGCCACGACATCGAATTCATTCTGCGTATATCTGTCTGGTTGTCGTCCACACTATTAATGTGCTAATCAGCACAATTTTTTTTATCAAAATAAATTAGTAAAACATTAGTAAAATATTAGGAAAACATTAGTTCAAACCAGTTAAGTGCTGAATAAATATAACTAAAATTTTAGCTCAAAACATAATTTTAGCAAAAAATTTGCTGAGAAATAGTATACCTAATTTACAAGACGTTTTACTACTTTTCTACTAACTTATTTTTTTTTGAGTGTACAGCTGTGACAAATTCCAAAGTGGAGGTATTTTTAGATCCAAAAATATAAACCATATTATAAAGGTAGATATTTTACAAAAAAAAAAAACAGGTAATAGGTAACGGCGATTGCTGTGAATTTTGGCTATGTAATACAGAATTCAACAAAAATTTCAATTATGTGAGTACAACTAACTATGTACATTTTTATATTTTTTTTTTCTAATTTTCAATATCTCATATTTCCAGATCCAGGTGTATCAGTCCAAGCCCCCAAAGTTTGTAATTGTTTTAGTTCTATGGTATACCGTATTCCTACGAAAAATCATGAAATTAAGAGGAGGTAGGATAGAGTATTTATTTGATTTGACATGGAATTAGACATAACCTCTATTTATTAACTGTAAAGCAATGTAAAGTGAAATTTTTGGTCTAAAAGATATTTTTAAAAAATCAACGGATGACTAATGAGAGGTAATTGATGGTGTAAAGGAACGCCAGATTTAAAGTAATTATTATCGTATCATATTAATATTCATAAAAAACATAACTGATGTGAAGTAATCACTTCTGATTATATTTAATCGTGGATGGTGACCGATTCGATGCGGGTATCGGAAAGGGTATCACCATTTTTCTTTTATTTCGGTAAGGGTCTTTTATGGGTTACGTTATTTCAGTTATTTCGGTAACGGTTTTTTGGCGGTAACAGTATTTTAGTTATTACAGTAAAGTTATTTTAAGGATAACGGTTTTTAAGTTATTTCGGTAACGGTATTTTAAGGGTAACATTATTATATTTACTCAGGCAATGTCACTGCACTCGGATATTTTAAGCGCCCTTATACCCGAATTCCAATGACTGGCCAGTTTATGATACAAATTTGGGAAAATTTATATATTTACAGCGATTATTGTTTCGTCGGCAAAACTTCACTTTATGCGGCGTGCCTCAAAAAAAAAAAAAAATATATATATATATGTATGCACAGCGCATACTTTAGCAGTGCATACATATATATATATATAGCAGCGCATAGTTTAGGGACACGCCCAAAATTGTCGCCGGAATATGCGTTGTATGGAAAAAATTGTCCTAATCTAATACGCTAGATGTATGAAAAGGCGCGAAAACTTTGGGGACAGTCCCCAAAGTAAGCAAATGTCCCTAAACTATGTCTAGAGACATTTATTCGTTCCCCCGCATAGTTTAGGGACATTTGCTTACTTTGGGGACTGTCCCCAAAATTTTCGCGCCTTTTCATACATCTAGCGTATAAGATGAGGACAATTTTGTCTATACACCGCATATTTCGGCGACAATTTTGGGCGTGTCCCTAAACTATGCGCTGTGCATATATATATATATATATATATATATATTTTATATATATATATATATATATATATGTATGCACAGCGCATAGTTTAGGAACATGCCCAAAATTGTCGCCGAAATATGCGGTGTATAGACAAAATTGTCCTCATCTTAAACGCTAGATGTATGAAAAGGCGCAAAACTTTGGGGACAGTCCCCAAACTAAGCAAATGTCCCTAACCTATGCGGGGGAACGAATAAATGTCTCTAAACTATGCGCTGTGCATACATATATTTTTATATATATATATGTATGCACAGCGCATAGCCTAGAGACATTTATTCGTTCCCCAGCATAGTTTAGGGACATTTGCTTACTTTGGGGACTGTCCCCAAAGTTTTCGCGAATTTTCATACATCTAGCGTTTAAGATGAGGACAATTTTTTCGATACACCGCATATTTCGGGTACAATTTTGGCCATGTCCCTAAAGTATGCGCTACGCATACATATATATATATATATATATATATATATATATATATATATATATATATATATATATATATATATATATATATGTATGTACACCGCATACTCTAGAGACATTTATTCATTCCCCCGCATAGTTTAGGGACATTTGCTTACTTTGGGGACTGTCCTCAAAATTTTCGCGCCTTTTCATACATCTAGCGTTTAAGATGAGGACAATTTTTTCTATACACCGCATATTCCGGCGACAATTTTGGGCGTGTCTCTAAAGTATGCGCTGCGCATACATATATATATCTATATGACCCCTTCTGGAATTAAAAAAGAAAATTTTGTCTATATGTTTGGGCCCTGTACCGGAGTGAGTACCCAAATAATAGGAAATTTCATCAAGATTTCAAAAATGATAATATTTTTATAAGCCATGATAAATTATAAAAATTAAACTTTTTAAACTACTAAAACCACTAAACCAACGGTTCCAAACTGGGGGTCCGTATACCCCCAGTGCTCCGTAGGTATATTCAAGGGGCTCGTAGGAGTATTTAAATAATATTTAAAATTATTAAAAAATTTGAATGGAATTTTTTTTTTTGGACTCCATTACCCAGCAAAAAATAGTACTTACCCATAAGCGCTTACGGAAGGCATTATTTGATAACGAAGGGCTTCCAAAGCAAATAAAGAAGGCATGATTTTTGTTCACGATGTCCCACTTGGTATGTCTCCTTTAAAGCGCTTCTTTTATGTGCTCTTAGAAGCAATAAATGCATGCCTTCTCAGGCACTAAGAAGTGCTTTTTGCATGTTGACTACATAAGTGCTTCATGGTATGCATACTTTACTACTACTTCAAAGAAGGCATTCTGGGAAGCACGACAGAATGCCTTCCCTAATTGCTTTATGGTATGCAAGGCGGTGAAGCGCTATTTTGGAAGCATACAAATGTAGTTACTGCTTACCAAATCCAGGTTATTTTTTGCTGGGTAGTTAGATAAATTGATTCTCTCCTAAAATTTCCAAACAATTTTGAAAACCTATTCATACGAAAAAGTATATGACTATAGGTATGACTGTATTCGGCATGTTTTTGTTGTTGCACTACAAATTATGGTACATTATAAGGTACAAAATTCAGTTTTTGTTAAAATGTAAATTTTCACTATTCAATAAAATATGCATTAATAGACACAATCCAATGAGTTTATAGACTTTAATAGACTTTTATGTCAACAATGTGAAACTTATGTCCGAATTTATGATTTGCTGTAAGCAATCCCACAATTACCAAAAAAAAAATAAAAAATTCCTAAAATGGTATTTTTTAAATTTTTTGTTGCCATGTCTACATTTAAAGCGGGGATTATGACAGACTTACCCAATCAATTAGCTAGATGTTGGAGTACCTATAACCGGCTGCGCTACCTAATTGGAGGCATGCACAATTTTTAACAGTGGGTTAAAATTTATATTTACCTTAAAAATGAGGCGAATTATGATTTTTTTTTTAACATAACTCGCTTTTATATAATAATTCCTTTCAGAATAAATAGCATATACACTTTATATTTTCAGAAAGACAATCTTTATTTGGAGCTAAAAGACTGTTGTTGCTTTTTGGGGAAAAAATTGCAAAAATTTTTTTTTTTTTCTTAATTTCTACATTAAACGAATGTAATTTTGTGGGTGGAACATGATATTGCATTCATTTTTTTATTTATTCAAGACTTAATTTAGTTAAATCACCAATATTTTAAAAATGAATTTGGCCCCAATTTCGTCCGGCTATTCGCAAAAAATTTTTTTTTTTTTTTTTTTTTTTTTTTTTTAACGAAAAGCAACACTCAGGAAATTCTTCCTATTAATTAATGTGTTGCTTTCTTTGGAAAGGGGATAGTGGAGAGATGAAAGGTGGTGAAAGATGAAGGGCTTCAAACATGGCAACACTGTAATTGCGCGAGATGATCAGTCTTAGAACAATTGTTGCTCGCCACCTGATGTAGAGTTGGCGAATTTATTGAAGCTTTTTGTTTCATAGCCCTGATTCATTAGTTTACTTCGGTGGGGTTAAGTGCTATGGGAACACCGAAGGTGGGCGCAGCGATACATATAAGTGATAGAAAACTCATACATATAATATTTCTAAATTGATGTTGTCGACACCGGGAATCGAACCCGGGACCATCTGTGTAACAGTCCAACGCGCTAACCATTACACCACAACGCTGCACTCTAAAAGTTCCCTAGTTTGGGTGGTCATATTGCAGCCCCCGGGGTGCTTAAATAATTTAAATAAACAAGTGAATTTTTTACCTTTAATTAAGAGCCCTTTATAAGTAAATTAAGAGTTCTATCGACTATATATGAAGGGTTTATTGTAAAAACTTGATAAGCTACATTTATTGTTTGATGAATTTTCGCTGTTTTATAGACATCCTTTGATTGATATTTAATAGAAGTCTTGTTTAAATAATTAATGCAAGTACCTAGAGTAGAAATGTCCTGCAAAAGTCTTATTTTTTGCATTTTTTTAACCTTTAAAAGGCAAAAACAAACTAAAAATAAAATGTGGCTTATCAAGTTTTTACAATAAGCCCTTCAAATGTATATTGAAATTTTTTTTTTCCAAAAAATTACTGCTTAAAATATGAGGAACGTTTTTGATCAGCCTTAGTCTTTACATGTTTAAATTGAAATAAAATGACAAATTCTAAAATAAATGACATTATATTTGATTTTATTCGTTTACAAAAACAAAATAACTATAATCATTTGAAATTTCAATCTATTGATAAATTGATCTTATTTATGACCATCATAAGACAACATATCATTAAAAGCTTTTACTACACAAAATTCCCAATACAATAAATTTCAACATTAATTTTTTCCTTTTATTTCTTCTTATCATAACATTTGTTCTAGTTATTGTACTTTGCAATTTTCATATGAACAGTTGAAAAAGAAAATGTTTCTCTTCTTGTTAATATAAAACATACGAATTTTATTATATTTGAAATTTGTTGATTGACTTCTTGTCTGAAAAGTTTGAGTTTATTGTATTGTTAACAACATTTACTTTCTAGTGACGTCTCAAGGATATTATTATGTATATTATTTATGTGTAAGTATTAACCCAGCAAAAATAGTGAGGATAAATTAGTAATATCAACTGTACAACTGTTGAATCGGATGTTGTTCAAATTGGGGGGTTTTCCTCGGTGAATTTAGCATTGGCTTGTTTTAGGAAAGAAGTTGTTCCTTTTTATAACAATCAATGTAAGTTTAAATAAAGGGTCCGCCATCTAACGTTTTTTTTCAACTAGTGCTTATTTCGTGAATGGTAACACTTAGCTCATGTCTGATTTGACATATAATTAGTTTTATCCTTCCGTTGAATGAATATGGTCCGTATGTTCGTTATCTTGTGAAAAAAGTGAAAGAAACTGGCATCCTCATCGATAAACCAAAGCGTGAAAAGCCAAAAACAGTGCGTACACCCGAGAATATTGCTGCTGTGGCAGAAAGTGTGCGTGAAGCGCCATCAACATCAATTCACCGTCGTTCTCAATAATTGAACATTTCGGAGACATCATTGAGACGAATTTTGCATAAAGACCTTGGTATGACGCCATACAAAGTCCAATTGGTTCAGGAGTTCAAAAAAAATAAAGTTATTTGGAGGACCCTTTATCAATGAAAAGGATGTTCTTTTTCACTTGTTTTAATCTTATGGCTGGCGTGGGGTCTGAACACACGAACTTGGTCATACCAAGCTGACGCTCTACCCCTGAGCTATCGCTTGATATACATGATAGTTAACTTTTAGCAGACTTATTCTTTTTCAAAACAAAAAAAAATGCATACATGTAAAAATATGTTTTTAAATAAAGTTATTTTTTATTTAGTAAGAATTTGTCAGTATAGAATTTTCTAAAGCTTTGATATATGTATGTTCAATCCACCGTTTTGGTGAGAGTAAGGTGGTTGCTCTGGACATTTCCAAAGCGTTCGACCGTGTGTGGCATGGTGCGCTTATATCAAAGCTTATTGCTTTTGGTGTCGGTAACGACTTCGCTCGCTTTGTTTCGAGCTTTCTCAGAGATCGCACTATACGCGTTGTTATAGATGGGGTCTCATCCGACGAGTTTCAGCTAAATTCAAGGGTACCTCAGGGTTCCGTTCTTTTTCCTTCCCTATTTCTTATTTTTCTAAATGACCTTCTTGTTCAAACTTTCAACCCTATTTACTCTTTTGCAGATGACAGCAACATTTGTCATTCATTTTCCTTCGATCGTAGGCCAAGCCTTGAGAAGATTGGAGGCAAAAGGCAGAATATGAATGATACACTCAATTATGATCTTTCTACAATCTCTGAGTGGGGTCGTGCGAATTTGGTAGAATTTAATGCGCAAAAGACCCAATGTTGTATGTTAACCCATAGGTCCGTGGATTTAACGCTGTCACCTGTTCAATTGGGTGGTATTAATATTGAAGAATCGGATACTCTTGATGTTCTGGGCATGAGGATTCAGTCTGATGTCCGTTGGAATAAGCACGTTTTCCAGGTGTCGAAAGAAGCATTCAAGTGTCTCGGTTTCCTGCGACGGTGTAAGAAGTACTTCACTCCTTCCGATTTACTTAATATTTATACCACCTATATCCGACCGAAAATGGAATACAACTCCCATATATGGGCAAGGGCTTCAAAGTATATTTTGGAGCTTCTGGACCGTGTGCAAAGGAGGGCGTCGGCGCTCATCAACGACGAGAGGGTATCAAGCTCTATTGACTCATTGGAGCATCGTCGGAATGTGGGTTGTGTAACAGTGTTCTATCGATATTACCATGGAAATTGTTCTGCTGAGATAAGTGAACTTATCCCCAGGGCCCGTATTTTCATTCGAAACACTCGCTTATCTAGCAGAGCTCATCCGTTTGTAGTCGATTGTCCAGTGAACCGCACAACTCATTACAGGGAAAATTCGTTCATCAGCCGTACTAGCCGTATGTGGAATAAACTCCCCGCGAAGGTCTTCCCTGTCACTTACAATGTAGCGAAATTCAAATCAAATATTCACAAACACTACTCCCTCTTTCCTCCTCCCCATAACCTAATTTCCTGATATCAACACAATGCATTGCATTATAGGGGGCATCCCCTGAGTGTTGGTCTAACAACAAAAAAAAAAAAAAAAAAATAAAAAAATGCATACATGTAAAAATATGTTTTTAAATAAAGTTATTTTGTATTTAGTAAGAATTTGTCAATATAGAATTTTCTAAAGCTTTGATATATGTATTTTTTTTTCAAGCTACTTTTTAAGGATTTTTTCGAAATGTTTTAAAAATTTGCTTTAATAAAAAATTAAATAAATATAAATTTAAATATAAATATTAGAATTAGAATTTTCTTTATTATAAAAGTTTCTTAGGTATTAATTAACATGTTATTAATAATAGTTTAAATATATAAAAAGAAAAATATTAAAGAGATTAACGACATGTTTTTCATAAAAACGTCTGTCGAACGATCACAAACAAGTATCGGCAATTAATGCAAAAATAAAATTTGATTATTAAAATTTTTAAAATTATGACAAATTTAGTTAAATTCTGTTATTAAAAAATGTCTATAAACTAACGCACATTTCAAATATTTTACTAAATTCACCCAGTCTTCTTCAGTTTGGCCATTTAATATATGTATCATATCTTCTTCCGCTAGGTAATATTTCCGAAAAATAGCATATCTAAATTCTTTTAGCACAGGACAAATACCAAAAAAATGTTGGAATGTTTCATGTTCCTGTAAATTGCACAATTTACAAAACTTGTCTTCGTTTGCTGCGCCAAATCTGTTATAATTTAGTGCAATTAACCCACTGCGTGCTTTAAATATCCATGTGATTTGTTCAGTTTTTAAGTCATCATTAAAGTAATGTATTCCTCTTTCATAATCTAGATGTTTGTAAATTCTTGTGGTGGTTTTTGATTTATTCTCCAATCTGTCATTAAAATTATTAATTTTCAAGTTACTTAGTAATTCCGTACTAAAGCAATTCCATTGTTGTTCCGTGTGGTTTGTTTCTGGCCATTGCATGTTTAAGGAAGTAGCTTTTGATTTTAATTCGTTTACCCAAAAAACGTTACGACGCAATAAAATTAAGGATAATTGGTGAGGTAATCTATTCTGTGTATAATTATACATTATCCTACTTAAATATTTAAGATGAAGTCCCAAAGTATATAGATGACTGTCTTCAGCAGCGGTTTCTAAAATAAGAATGTAGTTTGGGGTGAAGCTAGGTAAATGTAATATTTTTTTCATGAAATATCGTTGAAGTTTATTAACGTCTTCAAAATGTCTAAAGCCCCACACCTGAGCTGCATAGGCTTGAATTGCCCTGCACACTGCAAGATAAACTTTCCACTTCATTCTTAGGTTTATATCTTGTTTTCCTAACAAACTTTGCCATGTTGAGTTTATTGCACTTTTTGCCTGATTGTTTCTTTTTTCCACATGTTTGTTAAACTTAAGTTTTGGTGTGAAGATAACTCCCAGGTAGTTGAATTCAGAGGATATTTTTACCTCATCTCCTTTAAAAAACCATTTTTCTTGTTGACTTAGTCGACCACCATTTCTGAATACTAAAATTTCGGATTTGTTTAAATTAACTTCCAGATTCCACATGTTGCAGTAATTTTCAAGGTTTTGTATCATTTTTTGCATTACCGTTATATCATCCGATAATATGACTATGTCGTCAGCATAGAGTAAAAGTCGTATATTCATATTTTCCACCATAAGTCCACCTTTCAAACAATCATGTAAATCATTAATGTACAGGGCAAAAAGTAATGGTGACAGTAAACACCCTTGTTTAACCCCTGATTTTGTTTGAATATATTCTGAAAAATCTTCACCAGTCCACACGGCAGATTGTGTATTAGTATATATTCTTTCTATGAACTGGACAAATTTGTACGATACTCCCATCTTAAAGAGCTTATAAATCAGAGCTTGTCTTGAGACACTATCAAACGCAGCTTTGAAGTCCACAAAAAAAAAGCATAAACTTTCTTTTTTTCTGCTAACTTTATGCTCACAATAGCTGATAAATATTGTCAACCGTGGAATAATTTCAGCGAAAACCTGCTTGATACTCATTAAGTACTTGATTATGTTCTACCCAATTTAACAATCTTTCATTTAAAATGCCCATCATTATCTTAACAGCACAGTTCATAAATGAGATACCTCTATAGTTTGCAGGTTGACTTGGATCTCCCTTTTTTAGATAGGAAAGACAATAGTTTTTGTAAATATAAATATAATAGTTAATAAATAATTATAAATTAATTTAAAGAAGATAAAAAAAAAACAATTTTAGGCTTGTTATTTTCCTATACATGTTACGAAATCCCATACAAAATTTTACATTGGGCATGTTAAGTGTTAACCCCTTTCAATTTTTTTAAACTTTGATAAATTGTCAGTTTGTATTAAAATATATTAAAAGTGCTGCGAATCGATGTTTTTCACATCCATGTTAAGTGTGAGGAATAAAACTGGGCTTTTGTTGCAAATTTTTTCTAAAATTTCTATATAAAATACACGGAATTAACTTTTCTACGTTTACACTCAGGGAAAAAAGTTTCATCATATCGATAGAATTGTTTCTCAAATCGCTTGTCATAAATTATTCATCATATTTATGAAGTTTTTATAAATATGATGAAGAGTTTCATAAAAGTGTATGACAAATGTTTCTTAGACCTTCATCATTTCATAAAAAACGTTTCATAAACTTTATTTTTTAATTTTTTATGGAAATAGTGAAATTTCGAAACTAAAAATTTAATTTTTGATTAGAAATATAAAATATATCATTTGCAATTCAATTTTTTAAAAACTTAAAATCTACGAGAAACTATTTAAAATTCTGAAACATAAATAAAATATTATTTGAGTTGTTCTTAATTTTAAAAAGAATTAATATAATATAAAATTTCTAAATTTTAATTGATGTTTTTTAAATACAAAATTATATTTTTTAATTTAAAATTTCGGAATTTTAATTGTTTTTTTTTTCTAAATAGAAAATTATATTTTTTAATTTCAAATGGAAATTTTTAATTTGAATTGATAATTTTAACTTTAATTGACGAATAAAAATATTTATGAAACATTTCATAAATATGAAGAAGTCTCTTTTATGACAAAACTTCATCATATTTACATTGGAAGAAAATCAATGAAGTCTTTCATCATATTTATGAAGTTTTTCATAAATATGATAAAATTTTTTCCGAAGTGTACTTTATATATATAAATGTTAAAATATTTGTGCATTAATGAAAATTGAGGTAATATTTACATGTATGAAAAACAAATTTTTTGTGCCTTTTTCCACTGGTTATAACTTTTTTTTGCAAAATTTTTGCCTATCGCTACCGGATAAGCAAACATCATTTTGGAACAAAAACCTCCAGCAGCAATTTCCAAAAACAAAATGTTTCACGTTTTTACCATTTAAGTTGCATTAGTTGACCAAAACTACTCCACAACATATTTAAAATTATTTTTAACGGAAAGTGCTAGTAGTTTCAAAAAAAATTTTAATTAAACCTTTGTTTGATTTCAAACTCACTTTCAATTAAAAGTTTACTAATATGTTTTTAACGTTTAATTGATAATGAATTTGGTGCACAGAAAATGTTCAGTATATTTCCCATAATAACATAATAACAATAATGACATAAATACAAAAATGCCAAATTTAAAATAGAAAACATCACAATAGAAAAAATAGCTACAATTTAAAAAAATCCAATACTAAAAAAAATCGCTAAAATTTTAAAAAATCGAAAAATCGAAATAAATCGCTAAAATTAAGAAGAAGAAAAATCATCAAAATTAAAAAAACAATGAAATTAAAAAAAAATTACAAAAATTAAATACGTATTCGAGATACACGACGTTTTAAAATTTAATTTTTCAAAAAATTTAATTGATTTATTCAAATTTCGTTGATTTTTTCAAATTTTGTGGCCTCTTTCATATATGTATGAAATTTTTTTTAACTTTTAGCGATTTTTCCAATTTGGGCGTTTTTTATTTTTTTTCAACTTTGATAATATTTTCCAATTTTGGCGTTTTTTTTAGTTTGAGAATTTTTCTTGTTTTTTAATTTTGGCGATTATTTCCAAAATTTTTGCAATATTTTCATATTTTAGCGATTTTTCTAAATTTGAATAAAGAAATGCTATTTTAAGCGATGTTTTTCCAACTTTGTCTTTTTTTAAATGTTGGTTGTTTTATTTTTAGTTTTGTAATTTTCTCCATTTTTTTTTTTTTTTTTATTTTCCGCAATTTTCCCCAATTTTTGGCTAGTTGCTAGTTTTGATTAAATTTTTAAAATTTTATTGAAATTAAAAACAATATTCACTTAGATTTTTAATAAATATGAAAAACTTTAATTGAAAATAAAATCAATTAAATAGTTACAAATTATTTTAATTGATACTACAATTTCTTTATTTAGGTACAGATTTTATTAATCACAATTTTGGTACATTTACAAATTATTAAATTTTTTTTTTTTTTTTTACTCACTTTCTATGTAAATTTACACATTAACCAAAAACGTATATTTCTTAGGCCTAGGTCTTTATTTAAACAAAGTTTGATCAAAAAATATACAGCTACACTAAATCCGTAGCGAAAGGGTTAAAAACCAGCTTTTCAAACTGAACCCACCACGTATGATTAATATTTAATGATATGCTTATAACACTCATACGTTCAAGTGTCATCATTTGTGTATGTATAAATTCGTGTAAACAACATGTTACTAATGTTTAGGGTGGCCATTCGTTCTAATTTGTTCAGTACGATTTTCGATCACGTGTTCTGATGAAATAAACGTGTACTGATTTGTAGTGATTTTTTGAAATTTGTACAGATTGTACTGATTTTTTACATTTTCAAAAAATTATATTTGTTTCAATGAAAAAGCTCAAGTTTTAATAGATTTAAAATAAAGTTTTAAGTACTTGCGAGTTTTTCTATAACGAAAAGCACTTTGAACCAAATGCTTTTTCACATAAAAAATTATTAATCAATCTGATGGAAGCTGTAAGCATGTTTTTTTTTAATCTGAAAGTATTTATGCGGCTAAATTCGTTAAAAAAAAACAAGATCGATTTGAAAGGAAGTGCTTAGAATCTTTTTATTGCGTGAATGAATATTTTTATAGATAAAATGATATTTCTTCGTACATTTTTTGAAAACTAGGCTTAACTTAATAAAAAGTTTCAATAGAATAATTCTAGTGCTATTTCATTGATTTTATGCAAAAACTCTTTCATATCATGCAGACAATTCTCTTAGTGCAATATCGAAATCGTCTATAACGCATTAAATTGCAATAAACCATAAAATATATTATTGTTTTGCCGAACTGTTGTGTCGGATAATGCACTGAGGGAATTAAATTAAATTTTTGAATAGAAGCAGCTGGAACTCGTCCTAATCGAAAGTTTTATAAAATACCTCATAGAATGATACATGAAACATTTCATAAACAACTAAATTAATTTCATCATATTTATGAAATGTTTCACTATATATATGAAGCATATTTTGTATTAGTAAGGATTTCATTATTTTTTTGTAGACAAAACCCATGGAGACCATGTTATGGTCATTATAAATCTTGCTGTTTATGAAATGTTTCATACATATTGATGAAATTGTTACCTTGGACGAAAATTGACGAAATATTTTCCCGGTTTTCTCTGGGTGTAGTTTCAAACACTCAATAAAAAAGTTTCATTAATTAACTAGTTTTGATAAAAGTAATAAGTTTTTCATTAATTTTAGGAAGTTTTTAGTTCACTTTATGAAGAAAAGTTACATTAGCTTACAAACCATTTTCATTATTTTAAGTCCACTAAAATTTTCTTTGTGTAGAAGTTATCTTCATCATCATACTTTTTTAGGTTTATGTGTTAGCAGAAAATACCTTTTTATGGTATTTTATGGTTTTTGATCTCGGATACAATAATAATTGTTTTAAATAAATCTTTGAATAAATACATTCACAGAAAAAATGATCAACCTTAAATATCTAATGAAAGATTTTATTTGAATTAAATTTTTTCCTAAACAAATATTTAATTGAATCAATATATTTCATTTTAGACATAATTCTCAAATTATTTTTTCCCACACTGTAGCTTAAATAGAAAATTTTCAATAGTAAATACCAAATGAATTTGAAGGTTACAAACAAAACAAGAACATACACAAATGTACAAACAGACATAGCATTACTAAAAGCACATATACATACAAACGTGTCGTTCACACACTTTATTTCTGAGTATCATCATTTTCTTTTTTTAAAATATTTATTTATGGCTTTTTTCTGCTAAATTTTTAATAAAAGTTTTAATTAAAATTATCATTGCCGTTATAGGTGCAAAATGAATTAAAATATTGATTGATTCAATAAATTTTTTAATTGATTTTTATTTTTTTTCTGTGTTATTGCAAAAATTGTTTTGTTATTGTTGCAATTTTTCGGTGCTTTTTTAAAGTTTTGAAAATTCACTTTGCAATTTTTTGTCTTCTGGTTAGCCGAAATTATTCTGCAAAACATTTCAATGTTTTGTTGGGTACTAGCCTTATTTAATATTAGATGCTTGACAAATAGAAGAAACATGCCTATAATGCAGAATACCGAATAAAGATCATATATTCTTGACATATGAAAAAAAATTGCTATCAAAAAAGTAAAAATGGAAAAAGCTGGATCCGTGCCTGCTATATAGGAAAAGTGAAGACTCTGTGTTTTCTGGAATTCCTCAAAAAACATTTTTTTTTTAACTGAATTCATGTCAGAAAAAAATGGTCACTCTACTCATGTTTAGTCTTCAAAATAAATTAATATCATACATAAGAGACAAAATTTTAAACTTTAAGCAATATTTGAAAATAACAAACATTACAAATCTTAAATCGAAATGAACATCTGAATTATATTTAAACCATAATGCCATTTATTTTATCAAACTTTAAAGCTCATGAAAAAAAATATTTAGCTTAAAAGAAACGAAATAAAGAAAATGCCAACAGAAATAAATGTACGTACATATATGCAGTGTTGCCAGGCTTGACGATTTTTAGTACCCAAAATAACTAAATGACGATTGGGCGATTTTTGCTTCGAAAACAACGATTTTTTGACAAAAGTGCAATATGTCAGCTAAATATATTTATTTTTCATTCGTAAAAAATCACCGGATCTAGTTGTACATTTTTATTATTTCGTTAAAAACAAAAAAAAAAAATATTTTTATCGAAATCTAACATTTACTTCCTAATATGATGTGAAATAAAGTTTTGCAAAAATGCGATAAAAAGTTTTGCAAATACTAGAATTAAATAAAGCTAAATCCAAAACGGATTTATTTATTTTAGCTTATACCACATTTATGCTACAGTCAAATACAACTATTGTTTGAAATCATCTAGTTTTTGATTTCAAATGTTTCCCAGCAAAAAAACAGCCTGGATTTGATTTGCTAGCGCTTCACCGCCTGGCATACAATAAAGCAATTGGGAAGGCATTCTGTTGTGCCTCCCAAAATGCCTTCTTTGAAGCAGTAAATAATGCTTACAATGAAGCAATAAAGAATGCATATCATGAAGCATTAATGTTGGCAACATACAAAAAAGCGCTTCTTAGCATAAGAAGGCATGAATTTATTGATTCTAAGAGCACATGAAAGAAGCGCTTTTCACCTGCTTTCGAGAGACTAACCATCAACATGGGACATCGCGAACAAAAATCATTCCTTCTTGATTTTCTTTGGAAGCGCTTCTGGGTAAGCATTATTTTTTGCTGGGATATGGAATTTGACAAGTTAAAACAATTAGTTTTCTAAAAATACTAGTTTAAGGATGTAGTATGAATGTGGTATTAATACAATTTCTATGTTTACATTTAATTTTTTTACATTTTTATAAAATGTAATTAGTGTAAGTTTCAGCTAGATTAGATTAGACTAGAGTGGCAATATGCACCGCGACCAGAAGTTGGTATTTTGTGCTGCCAACGAATACACCCTATAGGTTCAGGCTCCCTACGAAGCCAACTATCCTACTAGGTAAACAATTCCAAACTTCCGATGGCGTCACTATTCGACTACCAGAATAACGCACCATACTGTCGGAGAGCCTCGGACATTTGCAGAGAACATGCTCTGAGGTCTCGGGTTCCAATTCACAAAACCTGCACCTTGCACAATTGATACCTAAGGCCACAGTATCCAGTGAGGTAACCCGTCACGGTCCTTAGTTCGCCCCTCGTCATAGGCAAGAGTTTCCGTGACCTCTCCCCAAAGGGAGATATAAACAGCCTCGCCTGTCGCTGCCCAGGCGATCTGGCCCAATAGGCCCCAAACTCCGACTCCCTCCATCTTCTGAGCCTTTCTCTGACATACCCATTGGGTACGTCACAAAAGGGTTCAGGGCCAATGAATTGTCGACGAGCTCCGCAGTTGGCCAAACAGTCAGTCCGTTTAGACATCGAGCTGGAATAAGAAATATTTAAAGGTCGGATAAAACAAGTTTAAAACAAACAAAATAAATATAAAAATAATTCTTAATAATATAAATAAAGTGCTCCAAAGTGAAACTTTAGATACTCACAATTTATATATGACAATGGAAAAACAAAATGGAAAACCTGAAATAATCTTAAATTTCAGAATCTTTTGTATTAAACTATGTCATCAGATGTAGAGTGATTTAGAATTTATTAATGGAAGTCCAAACCTAATAATTAAAGACAATAACATTGTTAAATGATTTTCAAATTTTGTAAAAAAATTCAAGATTTGAAAATTGTGCAGTAATGTTGTTCAAAGAATTGTGTAGAATTAACAGTTTAAGCGGTGAAGTGCTATCGTTGTAAAATATCATAATTTGCGAAGTTTAAACCATAGAAAATTGTCAAAAATCGTGTTATATTACAACGATAGCATGTTAGCACTTGAAATGCGAATTATATTATTGTCTTTTATTTTTTTTATTAAAACTATTCCCACTTATAAAGAATGCTTTTCATTTTGACAATTTTTTACAGCTTTTTAACGATTTTTAAAAATATGATAACGATTTTGACGATTTTTTCTGGAAAATTTAACGATTCTATGCTCAACAAACCTGCACTCAGGGAGCTTCTGCTTTAAGAATATGCAGTTGTTTGGATTGTAATACAGTTTCTTTGTTTTTAATGTAAATTTCAGTTCATTTGTAGAACAAATTAAATTGTTTACTAACCTTGTAGTTCATTTAAAAAAACAAACCACATCATATGACTGTTTTATTAGTTTACATTAATTTTTACAGTCGTTTTTTGTTATTTAAAAAAATAAAAAAATTAATGTTTGTTTATTTTTTATTAACATAGTATGTGGTTTATTTTTATTAAAATTGTTTTGAACAGTAAAAACAAATGACAAATGTTAGTTGAATTTAATGAAATGTTAGTCATCCTTTCTTCAAGTGAAATTTCATTTGTTTTTGACTACAATTGCTATCGTCTTTACCTACATAATATCGTTAGTGTGGCAACACTGTGTACATGTCTGAACAGCATCTAATAAAACAAGAATTAATATAAATATTTCTCCAAGAATGCACTATAGTGTTATACAATACCACTTAAATACACAAGACTTCTTTTAACATAAAATGGAATCTTACACTTTTTTCCAGAAGGATTGTCGTAATGTACAAACCACAAGTTATTCCCTTTTTTCTCTTTTTCTTTGTAATGCTGCAGATAATATTAAGTTAAGAAAAAACTGTATAAAAATTTAATTTTGATTTAAGTTTAATTTGGATATTGGCTACAAGAAAATTTGGAAAATATAAAAAAATATGAAATTAAAACGACAATATTTCTCATCTGAGGAGACTTTTTTTTTTTGTTTGTTATTATTAGTAAATACGAGGTATATCTGATAATTTCAATTCACTATATATTTTTATGTTTCTTAGGTCGCAAATAAAAACGGTTTTGACTAAATTACACTACTCAACGGCCAAAAAAAAAAACGGCTTTGAAACAAATCTTTTTTAATACACCAATGTACGCTGGATCCAAATCTGGCATAATTTGTTTTCTCATTTGCAGTTTTTGAAATATCGTGGTTTTTATATTTTGATTAATTTTCGGAAAGTTCATAGTGAAATTATGGAATCATGGTAAGAATATAAATCTACACACAAATATCTTTAATTTGAGTACAATGATGCTGACGTTTATATCAGAATATCGCACCGCTACTGCACGGAAAAATGAAAATTGTCATTTTTTAGTTTTATGCTTATAAAGGGTGATTTTTTAGCAACTTTCTTTTTGAAAACACTGTTGTTGACCGCTCAGCTGTTACAGTTAAACATGTTCAGTTTGGTCTATAATTTAACCATGAATCGACTTACAAACGAACAACGCTTGCAGATTATTGATCGTGCACTTCTTCCAATTAATGGTCAGTTTGAGCTGACCTGAGGCTGCTATTCGGAATCTTGTGACTAAATTTCGCACCAAATTTACATTATTGGACATTAAAATATCGCAGCTGTATCCGCCAGTGTTGTTGATGACCGTGAATTATCGATTCGGCGCCATTCGAAGCAATTGGGTCTCTGTTATTCCAATACGTGGAAAATTTTGCGGAAGGATTTAGGTGTAAAACCTTTTAAAATACAGCTGGTGCAAGAATTGAAGCCACATGACCCACCACAACGGCTAACTTTTGGTGAATGGGCGCTGGCAAAAATAGATTGAGATCCACTTTTTTTATCGGAAAATTGAGTTCAGCGACGAAGCTCATTTCTGGTTGAATGGATAAGTGAATAAGAAAAATTGTCGTATTTGGTGTGAAGAGCAGCCAGAAGCATTGCAAGAACTGCCAATGCATCCCGAAAAATGCACTGTTTGGTGTGGATTATGGGCCAGTGGTGTGGATCATTGGACCGACGAAGGCAGGAACGTTACTGTGAATGGCGATGATTAACGTGCTATGATTACAAATTTTTGTTTGACCAAAATGGAAGAGCTGGATTTGAGTGACATGTGGTATCAACAAGACTGTGCCACATGCAACACAGCACGCGAAACAATGGCCCAATTGAGAGGCGAGTTCGGTGAACAGTTTATTTCACGGTTGGGGCAGGTCAATTGGCCGCCTAGATTGTGCGATTTAACGCCTTAAGACTATTTTTTTGTGGGGCTATGTTAAGGCTCATGTTTATAGGGAGAGAGTATGCTAAAATTGGACCCAGCGTATGAACCATTTGAGGCGTAGCAGCGGTCAACATTTACATGAAATCATCTTTAAAAATTGAATTATATAGATCGTTCTATCGACTCAAATAAAGATTTCATACATTGCTCTTAAATGTATGTGCTATTTTTTTTTAATCAAATCCGAAAGCTCTTAAAAAGTCACCCTTTAAATTGTATGTATGTTAGATTAGATTAGATTATATGGCACTATGCACCGCGACCAACTTAGGTCTTTTGTGCTGCCTAAAGTTACCCTAAAGATTCAAGCTACCTATGAAGCCAATAATCCTATTAGGCAAAATCTTCATAATGTCCGAAGGGGAGACAAGGCGATCGTCAAGAAACTTGGCACGCCTTACACAAAGCCTCGGACATTCACAAAGAACATGCTCTGATGTCTCAGCTACCAGTTCGCAAAACCTACACTCATCCGTGTCCAAAAGACCCCTTTTGCGCAGGTGGTATCTGAGATTGCAGTGTCCAGTCAGGTAAGACACCAGGGTACTCAAGTCACCCTTCCCGAGGGATGAGAGTCTCCTCGATCCTGCACTGGAAAAAGAGATTAATCTCTTAGCCTGTCGTTGGCCAAGAGAGTTTTCCCAATAGAGAGAGAATTCTGATTCACTCCACGACCCGAGCTTCTCCCTAACATACCCCAAAGGTATACCACAGAATGTATGTTAAAAAATTTAAAATATTATCAGCGCAAAATTATCAAAATTGAAGTCGTAAATCTATGGAAAATGTCCTGAATTCGCACGGTGTTGCAAAATATATAAAATTTAATATACTTTTAATATGACTTACAATGGATTTATCCCGACCCGAACCGGCTAATTAATGAACTTCGGATATTTTGTAGAGAATTAAAATTTAAGGGACCCGTAATTTTTTTTTTAGCGGCCTAATCTCATGTTTAGGGTTTACTAAGTGGGAGTCAAAATTACCATTTTACGTTTTTTTTTCGGTTTATTTTGTTTTCTTTTTTTTAAATAACTATAGACAAAGTTGGTATCAAATGAATTGTTTTTTAAAGACACATTTAATGGTCCACAAATAATGTCTAAAGACTTTCAATTATTTTCGTTATTCATAAAAATATGTTATGAGTTATTCTTAATGCTGTGCTCTATTCGAAGAAAACAATAAAATAAAATTTAAAATTCAATATTTTATCATTATTAAAATTGAATATTTTATATATTTTTTAATTAAACCCCTTAAAGGAATGAATAACTTTTTAAAACATTTTCGAAAATTTGAATATTCGCATTAAAAAACAACAAAGTTTGAATAAAATGTTAGTTTAGATTTATTTGTATACAGATTTTTTTTTTTAACCCCCAAAAAAGTTGTAAACATTTAGTAGCGGTTTGTCTTAAACTTCATTTACATTTACCATTGAAATCCAGTTTAAGCTAGATTTTAATCATATGGTAGTGTATAAAATGATACACGAACTAGATTTCGAAATCTAATCTTAACTGGATTTTGAGCATAATGCAAACGCAACCTTACAAAAAAAAAAAAAAAACTAATAAAAACTAAGTGCGTAGCGTAGTGAACAATTGGATTTTAGTAAAATTTGTTACACTATTTGCTCAAAAATAATATTAAAGGAAAAAAAAATCAAAAATGGATAAACATTTTCTAAAATGATTGAAAAATTGCTAAATGCCATTTTTCCAATATTTTGATTCAATATTTTTTTTTAAATTTTATTTAAAATCAAATATTTTATGGGATTTTAGTAAATCCAATTTAATCTCAAAATATCTAACTCGATTCAGTAAAAAATACTTATTTTTTAGATCCGCTTAGAATCTCATCTGATCTGCCAAGATCAATCAAGATAAGATATAACTGGTTCAGATAAGATATTATTGGTTCCCCCAATTTTGAGATCAGATGTTATCTAACTTAATCCAGTAATATATTTGAGGTATCTAATTGGATATTACTGGATACCATAATTTTGAGCTGAACTTGGCTAAGAATAAATATCGATCTATATCAAATTAGATACGATTTAATATTTGAGATATAATCTTTTTTAGCGGGTAGGTAAAAATAAAATTTTTATTCTCAAGCGGATTAAAATTGTTAAAGTTACAATTTTCATCCGCTTTTAACAAACAAGGACTCATTTTACTCACAAGAGAGCTATCCCGACCCGAACTTACAGATTTTAATGAACTTTGGATTTGCTGTAAAGGAAAAAAAATTGTTAAAAATTCATTTGCTTTCGTATGAAAACTTGTCTTTAATTTACCAAAACTAGAAAAAAAGTCTGTAAAGTCAGGAACATGTTTGCTAGGAAGATTCTTGCAGAAAAATTGGTAATATCAGCAAAAATGTTGCTGAATTTTCTTTTTGTGTGTAGATGTATTATTTCAACTGTATAATTATAAATTTCATTATAAAATCTTATAAGTATTAAACACTTCATCTTCATTATTGTATTTTTCAATGTTGTCACAAAACTTTAAATCTATTGTTTTTCTTGTTCTTGAAAAAATAAAAAAAACTCCATAATGCTCTTAAAAGTTGTTAATGTATTTTCATTAGTAAAAGTAAGTACTATTTCTTAAAACTCTTATAAATAATTGTCACGCTATTCAATAAGTAAAAAAAAAATCAATAACACTAGTTTACAAGCATTTTGCTGTTTGTAAGCATAAATGTTTTGAGGCATTTTCAAAATTATAAGCACAAAAACATGACAATTTCAACTTTATCCCTTTTGATTTTAGTAAACCGTGGTAAAAACATTCTCCTAGTTCATATGGTGTTCACATACACAGAAAAATGTATCAACCTAAAATATCTAATTAAAGATTTGTCTTGGATTGAATTGATTTCTACACAAATGTTTAATTGAATCAATTAATATTTTAATTGACTTTCAAATATATAAATACATATTTTATTTTAAACATAATTCCCAAATTATTTTTTTACACACTGTAGCTTACACAGAAAAAATTATCAACCTAAAATATCTAATTAAAGATTTGATTTGAATTAAATTTGTTTTTAAACAAATATTTAATTGAATCATTTTATATTTTAATTGACTTTTAAATATATAAATACTCAATTCTCATATTATTTTTTCATACACTGTAGCTTCAATAGCACATTTTTAGTATAAAATAGCAAATGCATTTGTAATTTACAAATAAAACAAGCTCACACTCAAACATAAAAACAGAAGCAACATTAACAGAAACACATATACTAATGTATCGTTCACACACTTTTTTTATCAGTATCATATTTTTTTGGTAGAAGGTATTATTAGCTTTTTTCCCTTTTTAATTTTCAATAAAATTTTTAATTTATATTATCATTGCCGTTATAAATGTAAAATCAATTAAAATATTAATTGATTCAATAAATTTTATAATATTTTCTAAAATTCGTTACTAACAAATGTATGCGGAATGAAATTGCAACAGATTTTGCAAGGCTGATTAAAGCAAAGGTTATTTGCTATCAAAATGTTACCTTTTGTTTCAGATAGACACATGTTTTCTTAAGTTAATGCGTCAATTTTATGCAAATTTTGCATATATTTTCTTTTTAATTGGCAAAAAAAAGCAGAACAATTAAAAAAAAAATTGTAAATTTTTTTTATAATCATTATTTGTTGTAAGTAACTATAAAAGGTACTTATAGTCCGCTCCCATAAAAATTGCCCTAAACTCAAAAAAAGAAGTTAGTAGAAAAGTTAATAAAACCCTTGTAAATCAAGTATACTATTTTTCAGCAAATTTTTTGCTGAAATTATGTTATAAATTTAAATTTCAGTTATACTCATTCAGCACTTAACTGTTTTGAATTAATGTTTTACTAATATTTTACTAATATTTTGCTAATGTTTTACTAATTTATTTTGCTAAAAAAAATTGTGCCAAAAAGCACACATTAAAAGTGTGTTAGACAACCAGATTGAAATATATACGCAGAATGAAGTAGATGTCGCTACATGTCAAGATGTAGTAGAGACGAGGAAAATTATACTTAAAAGTACAAATCTTGTAAAAAGTACAAAAAGTACAACTCTTGTAAGACATATAAAAAAAATCAATCATGGAAGATTTTTAAATCTGTTTTTCAGACAAAATAAAACAAATGACGCCAACAACGTGTATCGTATACATATAAATTTAGGATTTAAAAAACTTACATTTTGTCGAAGAAATTGTCTATTAATTAAATTAAAGACAAAATAAAATATTTAAATTTAATAAAGATTAAATGTGTATTCGTAAGCTAAATGATTATAATGACTATTAAATTTTTTTCTGAATCTTCTAATTTTGTTGCTAAAAATCAGCTAGCTAATTTTCAGCAAAAGATTTTGTTGACATTTGCAATTTTTTTGCAAGCACCCTCCTGACTAAAACAATGCTGACTCAACAAAATGTTTAGCTTACTTTACTAACTTTTTTTGTGTTCTTATCAAGGCCGTATATCCAGCATAGAAACAGGGTTTAATGCTACTTAATAACACTAAAAAAAAGTTTCGCAATCATACGGGAATACAAAAAAAAGTTCTTCTGAAACGTAAGAAGTAAACTTATATTTTCAATTAACAAATTTCTCAAAAATATTCAAAAACGCTTATTTTTAATATATAACGAGCTTTTAACCTCCGTGTATTTACAAAAGTAAAGCAAATCAAACTTATTAGCTAGGTTGATACTAGCATTTCGATCTGGCTAAAGATCTCATTAGAACAGAAAGTTTTAGAACAGCTAGAGCCATCAAAATAGGCAGAGCTTTAACAAAAAACCTACTAATCATCAATATAGCTCTATTTTTGTCTTCTTAGTAATCAAACACCTGGCTAGCGTCTTTTCCTAACAAGCATCGGTGATAAACTTTGAAGAATAAAATATAATTAGTTAATTGTATCATGGACTATTACACTCAAAAAAAAAAGTTTGTAAAGTCAGCAAAAAATTTTGCTGAGTCAGCAAAATTTTAGTCAGGAGGATGCTTGCAAAAAAGTTGCTAATGTCAGCAAAATCTTTTGCTGACAATCAGCGAGCTGATTTTTAGCAACAAAATTTGTAGATTCAGCAAAAGTTTTGCTAACACTTAGTAGATTAGAAATACAAAAGCCTTGCTAAAAATTAATAATTTTTTTGCTAAGTTTTAGTAGACTGAAAAAAACGCAAAAAATTTGTAGAAAAATTGTAATTTAGTTAATTTATTTGCTGAAAATCATAAAACATATTTTTGTGATTCTTTTAAAAATAATTTACTATAATAACGAAATATAAAAATTTTCATTTTTCCACATTGACGACATGAGTTTATTTAATATCTGAAAATATATAGAAATAAATATATATAACATAACAAAAATTGTCTTTCAATTACTTACATCAATGGTTGTCTAAATCATGCTATCGTTTAAATGATGCTATCGCAACTGCCGAAGATAATTATAGAAACGAAATGAAAAAATAAACAAAATGAAAAAATAAACAAAAACAACCCTTTTTGCAATAAGAAAAAGGAACCATAAAAAAATCTACCTGTCTTTGTCTTTCACTTTACTCTGTCTACATTTCTGTATATGTTTGTTTGCAATTTGACCACACATATAAACATTTAGTTTAAATAAATAAATATTTTATTTTGTCTTTTATTTAATTAATAGACAATTATTTTCACAAGCCGGTGACAACGCAAAATTTAAGTTATTTTAATCCTCAATTTTGTTTTATGTATGAAAAACAGATACAAAAGTCTTCCATGGTTGATTTTTTTATATGTCTTATTAGAGTTGTACTTTTTAGTATCATTTTCCTCTTCTCTACTACATCTTGACATGCCGCGACATATACTTCATTCTGCGTATATCTTTCAATCTGGTTGCCGTCCACACTATTAATGTGCTTATCAGGACCATTTTTTTTTAGCAAAATTAATTAGTAAAACATTAGTATATTAGTAAAGCATTAGTATAAAACAGTTAAGTGCTGAATAAGTATAACAAAAATTTTAGCTGAAAACACGATTTTAGCAAAAAAATTTGCTAAAAAATAGTATACCTGATTTACAAGACGTTTTACTAACTTTTCTACTAACTTATTTTTTCGAGTGTAGTCATATGTAAGCTTAGATGGCAATAAATGGCAGGAAAAACACTTTTCCGAAAGAAATAACTTTACAAACGATGACATATAAGATTTCGATCAAACCAATATCAACACCACAAAAATCTAATCAAAAATTTTAAAAAAAAGCTTAACAAAATCCCAACATCGAAATTTTCAATAGCTATGGACAAAAATCATCCAAACAGTATCAAAATTTGTTCAGTTAGGGAAATTTTTTTTTTTAATTAAATTAATGTACACTCGTAAAAAAAGTTAGTTTAAACGTCTGTTAAACGCCCAGCTAGCATTTTTTTGAAAATTTTAATCAAATTCCAGTCTTCTTCGACACTTCTGCACGATTTAAAATACCGAATGTGCTACTTTTGTCGGGAGAAAATGGTACCCTACCCTCGACTCTTCTTGATGAGACATTTTAGATCCTTTTTTTTTTGTAGTTCAAATCATTTTCGACCCCTTTCTTAATGATATTATAGTCTTTTTCGACACTTCGACACTTCTGCACGATTAAAAATCCCGAATATGCGCTCATTTTCTGATCATAAATGATTCTTTTGTCGGGAGCAAATGGTACCCTATCCTCAACTCTTCTTGATGAGACATTTATGACTCCCTTTTTTTTTTGGTAGTTCAAAGTCATTTTCGACCCCTTTCTTCATGATATTATAGTCTTTTTCGAATCGTATTCTAGTCATTTATTTGTCTTATTTCACACCATTTTTTAGTCGTTTTCGAGTAATTTACTAGTTTTAATTCAAATCGCTTACAAGTCTTTTTTTTTAATTCACTTATCAGTCTGTTTTGGTAGTCTTTCTATAGTCATTTATCAGTCGTTTTTTTTTATTCATTTGCGAGTTCCATTTACATTATTTGTGTTTGCTTTTCTAGTCCTTTATCATTCGTATTGCCAATCGTATTTGACTCTTTTTCGAGTGTTTTTTTTTGTCGGTTTTCCAAATAATTTCTTAACAAAAATAAGAGTTTAAAATAATATTCATATATATTTACATCAAAATTTATTTAAAATAAAAAACTAATACATAAAAATAATTATTAAAATACAAAATTATACAAAAAAAAAAAATAAAAAAATTATAGAAATAAATCATTTGTACAAGAGATCCAGTTATAAACATAACACATAACTTTTTTAGCCAATATTTGTATATGTCTAGCTGACACAGACTTTTTTATTTAAGTGTAATCAGTTATTTTTTTCAGGGACCGAAAATAACAGTTATTTTCAAATTTTTAAACAAAAAAAGCAACTAGAAGTAAATGTCGGAAAACTGTTTGAAGTATACCATTTTGATCCTTATGAAATAGTCTATAATAAAATGCATTGCTTTTTAAAATTTTGATTTTTATTTCTTTTAGCAAAAATAAGTTATTTTTTGATTTTGATTTTTATTTTTTGAGCAAAAATAAAAATTATTTTTTGATTTTTATTTTTTCGAGCAAAAATAAAAGTTATTTTTTGATTTTTATTTTTTCGAGCAAAAATAAAAGTTATTTTTTGATTTTTATTTTTTCGGGCAAAAGTAAAGGTTATTTTTTGATTTTTATTTTTTTTTTGAGCAACAATAAAAGTTATTTTTTGATTTTTATTTTTTCGGGCAAAAGTAAAGGTTATTTTTTGATTTTTATTTTTTTTGGGAAACAATAAAAGTTATTTTTTGATTTTTATTTTTTCGGGCAAAAATAAAAGTTATTTTTGATATTTATTTCAATTTCTTGAGTTGTAATTCCATAAGTTATAAATTTTTATTTTTATAACGAATAAATAACAAATAACGTAGTTATATTTATATGAACGAAAAATATAAATTTTATGGTTACCTTTTGTAATATTTTCGTGTTTTATAAACAGTAAAACTTATTTTTAATATGACGATTAATTGAAGAATTCTTGTTTCCAAAAATTTGCGCACTGCTCGTACAAATATAGATGTTTGTCTTGTAGTTAGATACTTAAAAAATTTATAATAATATATATTAACACAGTTATCACAAAAAATAACATTGCAAAATATTTGCTGTATATCTATCATCACTAAAAAATCATAATAACAAAGCTAATAACTTTTATTTTTGGTAAAAAAAAAAAATAAAAACCAAACAAATGTCATTTATACTTGCTCGAAAAAATAAAAATCAAAAAATAACTTTTATTTTTGCTCGAAAAAATAAAAATTAAAAATAACTTTTACTTTTGCTCGAAAAAATAAAAATCAAAAAATAACTTTTATTTTTGCCCGAAAAAAAAAATCAAAAAATAACTTTTATTTTTGCCCGAAAAAATAAAAATCAAAAAAAAAAACATTTATTTTTGCTCGAAAAAATAAAAATCAAAAAATAACTGTTATCATCTGACTTTTATGAAAAAAGGAATAATTATTACGGTCCCTGTTTTTTTTTTTAATATTTACATTTAATTTAACACACTTTTCAATTGTTTAATTTATTCTTCGTTTTATTAAATATTCTTTTATTTTACTTTCATAATTTTTACATCTTTTAAGTAACTTTTATAAATAGTCAAAAATTTAACTTTTTGACACTTACTTAGAAAATAAACAAATCTGTTATCTAACTAAAGTTATTAGTTCTCCCATTTTACCACATGAACATATTTAAACCGTGCTTGAACTAACATTTTCTTCTGATATTTAGTTGGTTTGGTGTAGTGATTTTGAGAACGCATCTGTTTATATAGAAATATTCATTTGTATCTTTTTTAATGTGTTTACAAAGGCACGGCTTGTATGGTTGTGTGTGTTTTAATGTGTGTGTAATGTATTTTAAAGTGTGCGGGCAATTCTTTAATAAACATTTGATGGTATTTGTGTATTTTTAGTGTGAGCGATGCTAGACTGTTATAGGTAGGTAGACTGCGTTTGTATGTTTTTTTTTGTTAGTGTGTATTTCTCCATTCGTAGAAAACGAAAAAATAAGAAAGTATTTTTTTATTTCTTAGAGGCAATTTACACGAAGAAATTAATTGCAGGCAATTTTTGAATTCTCTTTTAAAGTTGCTTCTAAAAATCATGAACATTTACACGAGGAGTTTTTGCATGCAATTTTTTTGACGTTTATTTTACCAATCTTCTTTAATTGTTCATTCGTTGAAATTTAACTTATTCGTAATAATTTATATTATAATTAATTATAAAGATTCTCATTTTCCTGGTACTGTATAAGTAAAAGTTCCACTAGTTCTTTATTCCACATTATTTATTTTACGAAATATTTTCGATACACAACACTTTAGAAGCCGAATACGAATAAAACAAATTAACAAGAATACGAACGATAGCAAAAAGAAATGTCCAAAAATATCTTGAAAAACGAAAATCGTGCAATTTTTGCTACCCCGCTTGCTTCTCTACCCCGTTTGCCTACAAACAATAATTGCATGCAACATTGCATGCAAAAATTGCCTCGTGTAAATTGCCTCTTAGACGAAAACAAGGAGTGAAAGGAAGCATGTAGACAATTTCGCAACATCAAATAATATTAAATAAATGAAATTATATGGTAAGTTAAATATTAAATATGTATATTTATTAATGTGAATGATATTAAATATTGTTTTTATATTCTTCCAGCTATTTGATATGTTCATCAATTTGTACATGGCATCAAGAAAGAATACATAAAACAAACAAATAATGCAAACATTCTTTACATACACACGACAAGAATGATCCAGAAAAATAAATTGAAAAGTGAATAATAAAAGAGATATTCAGTATCGCATTTAGAAACTCTATTTAGCCACTTAAAAATTGGCGGTTTTAGTTTTTCACGGTTTTCCTCGCGATTCAGATATTTTGGAAAAACGAGAAAAATGCAAAAAGTGTGTAATTTTGAATCATTTTATTTATAGAAAAAACAAGTTCGCAGTAAATTTCGTCATACTCAACAAACTGAGTCACGTTATGTTTTTAACTTAACTAGTTGAGTTAAATAGATGATGTTTACTATTTAACACTTTAAGGCACGAAGAATGTTGATGAAGGCCGTTGCGGGCTAGAAAGTTAACTCCATTCATGCAGGTGTCAAATAACTTTTTTTCTAATGTTTTTTCTGTTAATTAAAGTAAATTATCACAAATAAAATTATAATTTTTCTGTTAATATGGAAAAGATATTCATGATCTTCAACCGAACTAACCAACATCTCACACACAATTTATAGATCAACAATAAAAATTCAATATATTCATCGGATTATCACCACTTAAGTTGCACTTTAACTGTATACTCCCCTATTCGGAAAAGTTTTTTTCAGCGTTAAAAAATTCGTTTTTTATGCAATTCCTTTTTAATGCTCTTTTTTAAATATGGCCACTCTCGATTTGAAAAAGAGATGCTTATTTGTAAAATATGGAATTTTTACTAAAAAACAACACTTTCGTTTGTTTTTTTTTTTTTTGGTCCCGGGGTGTAGCTACTATTAACGATTTATTAAAAAAAAAGCTAGCATTATGTTTCCATAGAGAAAACATCAATTTGTAATTTTGTATATATAACAAAAAACTAATAAAACTGCAACAAATATTACTTGAGCCAAAGTAAAAACTAATTTTTTTTTATATAAATAGAACATTATTGGTCTTCAAAGTTTAGTAACGTCATGATGCTTGTTAGGAAAAGACCCTAACCACGTGCTTGATTACTAAGAAGGCAATAATGGAACAAAATTGATGATTAATAGATTTTTTATTAAAGTTCTGCCTATTATGGAGGCTTTAGCTTTTCTAAAACTTCGGGTTCTGATGAGATCTTTAGCCAGATCGAAATACAAGTATCAACCTAGCTAATATGTGTGATTTAATTTAAAAAAAAAAAAATTAATTTGAAAATGTTGAGCACAGGCACCGTTTAAATGTCTCTCTTTTCAAAGCTATACATTTAATTTTGTCTGTGCGCCCCGGTAGGCTAGTTGGTAGCGTGCTGGCTTATCAGTGCGGGGGTCGTGGGTTCGATTCCCACCAGAGGCACTGGTCTGTTTTCGCTACAACACGCAGAAGGCCATAGTAGCTAGTGCTCGGTTAGGGTAATAGTATAAAATTTGTAATTATATTTATTAATTAATAAAAAAAATTTTGAAGATTTCTTTTCTACATGAAAGATAAAAGAATGTACTTAAATATTAAGTTCTTAAAATTTATTTTTTAACCCTTTAAATATCATATGTCTTTCTATGGAAATCTGATATTAGATAAAAAAAACGTGTGCAAAACTTAAAAATTAAAAATTTTGAAACTAAGATATGCTTTGGACTTTTGTATTTAATAAAGTTTAAGTAGGTTTCTTTAACAATACAAGTCAGAAGGAATTATTTGGCCACTTTTAGTTTTCCGGTCACGGTTAACCTTTCTATGGAAGTACCCATATATTACAATAATGTATGCATTAGAGGGTTAATTACAAAAACAACAAAAACAAATATTCATAGCAAATTTACATCAATTGGCCAAAGTTAATTTACCTAAAAGCAGGGTAAAGCAAATTATCATTTAGTCATTATTGATGATTCTTTATTATTTATGACACTTTAACTGTTTGTTCTTTAATCTAATTACAGTTCATTTATTATGATTGTTATTATCTCTATAATAAACAATATTTAAATAATTAAATAAATTATAATTTAAAAATTTAGTCAAATAGTTGTGAAAGTCTTAAGTTTGAGGGATTGATTTTGTTTAAAACTGAGGCGATTTAAGTATAAGTTGGAAATAATTTATTCTTCATACGATTTACTACTTTTTGCTAAATTCAGTTTTGTTTTTTGCCAAATTTTATAAAAAAAATCTGTAAATAAATTTAAAAATTTTTTGCGAAATTTCAATTTTGCCACATTGTTGCTTAAACCGAGCTCTAACATGAAAAACTCGTGGACCAAAAATTTAGTAAAGTAAAGTATCTATCGCATCGCAAAATTGTTGGGTATTTCATTTGTGAAAAATTTTACACAAACTAAAGATGGCATCACTTACAACATATGGGAAAACAGTGGACATTAGAGTGAGGTAAGTTTCTAAAAATAGAACTGTTGGAGTTGTACTTCTGCGATTATGTATGCAATAACAAAAACACAGTGTATTAAATAAAACTAGTTTTAATCACAACAAAACTCGACCTGACGATAGTCTTGTTTTTTTCTTTCCATACCCAAGAAAACTTTAGTAATGGGTGCGATTCCCCTAGTAATGCATTTCCTTGTAATGTGTACTTCTTACCTTTATCATTATTTTCCAACAAGCAGTATTGAATTACCGATAATGGGTTACATAATACATTACCTTGTAATGAATACTCCTTACATTCAACATTTTTTTAAAACCTAAAGTAATGAGTTACCGATTGAACAGATGAGGGGTTAAGGGGTAATGAAAGATGTCCTCTTATATACCAATTCTTTCTTGCTGGGAATATTTATTAAACAAAAAGATGGCGATTTTCCTAAACTTTATAATAAATAGGGGTTTTGTTTATTGTTTATAATTTTTAGGATAATTTTAAGATTAGGGTTTATAATTCAATATTTTTAGGTAATTTTAATTTTTATTATTAAACTACAATTTAGTTTTAGGGGGTTTAGAATTTTATATCTCTTTTCTTCAATATATTAACAATTTCAATTTTAAATATTTCACTTTGCTTTAAGTTTAGGGTTTGAGTTTTAACTTAAGTATGTAAGTTTTCACGTTAACTGGAAATATAGTTTTTAATTTAAAAAATCACTTTAGATTTTAATAATAAGGGTTGACTGATTGTTGCTAGTTTGCTTGATTTCTTCTTGATAATACAATTATGATGATCTTTGCTTTCTTCTCTTTGTTGACAATTTAAAAATTCCTTTATTGAGAAGTTGGCTGCAGTTTTAACTTACACAGCTGACAACTATTGTCTATATGGCAATTCTGTTAGCCAAGGATGGGTAGTTTAAACTTTTGTTCACGGCGTGAACACCGATAATTAAACACTCATGGATTACCTTGTAAAATGATATGTCATTAACTTTTACATTACTTCAAAACATAAAATAATGACTAACCGATCATCAATTACATAATGCATGAATTATAATCGTAAAGTAATTTTTAAAATACTTTCTGAAAAGTCTATTTATAGACACATTACTTGGTGATTTTTATAAGCATGTGGGTAAGGTGTATATTTCTGATATCACGAACGAAAATACGAAACACAACAATTCATTTACATTTTAAGCAATAAAATATTGTATATATATAGATAGCTTAGTTGGTAGAGTTCTCACCTAACTTTTTGTTAACAACGAGAGACCCCAGATTGGAGTCCCAGCCTGACCACGTTATTTATTTAATTAAAAAAAAAAACATTTGTAATAATTTTTTTTTTATTTTTTATCAATTTTTTTATGAACACCTATGTATAGACACATTACTTTTTCCCACCAGGTAACCATATAAGTAACCAGTTACTTTACCTTTACTTTACTTTACAATGATTCCACACATTACTTTTCGGCTCATCGACTGTAAAATTCATCAGTGAAGTAAGATGTATTGTAATGAGTGAAGCCCTATGGCAATACATTACTTCATCCATTACTTCGTAATGTGTTGTTTTGCTGGGTATTGAAACTAATTTCAAATTTTAAATAAAAATTGTCCAACTTAAAATCGCTGAATTCATTCCTAAATGTTAATCCTGTGGTGTGGAATGCCTCATATCAGTTTACTTCTCCGCATGATAGAAAACGCTTTATTTAAATAATTAACAATCACTTTACAATAATAATTGACTAAAAAACATATCAATAAAAACAAATCATCGCTCTTTGATTTATGATTTATAATAAAATAAATCATTTATTTCACTTTTTTTTTAGGGATGCCACGGCAATACCGCTAAAATGCTGTTATCGATTCAAAAACCTTTCAACTGACTATCGTTATCCCTAGAATACCGTGACCGAAATAATTGAAATATCGTTATCCGTGAAATGCTGTTACCGACATAACTAAAATACCAATTTTCTTAAAATACCGTTACCGAAATAAATAAAAATAGCGTTATCGCTAAAATACCGCCACCGAAATAATTTGACAAAATACAAAAAAAAATAATCGCTGCTAATATACATATCTTCCCAAAGTTTGATCATAAACTAGCAAGTCATTGGAATTCGGTCATAATGGGGCTTAAAAATAGTGGTGTGCATTGACATTTCATGAATAACTAAAATAACGTTATTTTTAAATTCCGTTACCGAAATAACTGTAAACTCGATATCCTTAAAATAAGGTTACCGAAATAACTAAAATACCGTTACTTATAAAATATCGTTAACGCTAAAAAGCCGATACCGAAATAACTGAAATAGCATTTAACCTAAAATACCGTTACCGAAATAAAAGAAAATAGCGTTACCCTTGCCGATACCCGCATCGAATCGATTACCATCCATGCTTTTTTATCATAATTGGCTAAATATGCATACAATAAACCGTTATTGATATTAATATAAAAAAATTTATTACTCAGCTATCAAATAGATAAGTTAGTATTAAAAAAAATTGTATAAGGGAATATTCGCGAATGTGGCTTGTTCGCTAAAATGGACCTTTTGCTTTTTCGTGTTTTTGCATGAATGTGAATGCAGATGTTTTTCCTTTTTTTAATGTGTCATTGCACAAAAAAAAAAAAAAAAAAAAATATTATCCATTAAGGGAATGTTCCCTATTGTGGCCTGTTTCCTTTCGTTTCTTTTTCGTGTTGTTGCATGAATATGTCAAAACTATCAACTGTCATCGAGTTTTAATTTCCGCTATTATAATTTTAAAAAAGTTTCGACTTGAATATTTACCAAAAAAAAAAGTTAGTAAGGACAGCAAAAACTTTTGCTGAGTCAGCAAAATTTTAGTCAGGAGGTTGCAAAAAAATTGATAATGTCAGCAAAATCGTTTGCTGAAAATTAGCTAGCTGATTTTTAGTTTACAAATACAAATTTAATCTTTATCAAGTATAAATACTTTATATTGTCTTAAATTTAATTAGTGACAACACAAAATTTAAGTTGTTTTAATCCACAATTTTGTTTTATGTATGAAAAACAGATACAAAAATATTCCATGGTTGATCTTTTATAGAGTTGTACTTTTTACATCTACTTCATTCTGCTTATACTTTTCAATCTGGTTGTGCATATCAGTACAAATTTTTTTTACCAAAATAAATTAGTAAAACATTAGTTAAGTATTAGTGAAACGTTAGTTCAAAATAGTGAAGTGCTGATTAAGTATAACTAAAACTTTAGCTGAAAACATAAGTATATCAAAAAATTTACTGAAAAGTAGTATACTTAATTTACCAGACGTTTTACTAACTTTTTAACTAATTTATTGTTTTGAGTATACACGCTTTTCTTGGTTTTATTGCGTCATTTAAAAAACGCAATATAGAGTATCATTTTTCGTAAGCGTAAAAATTGAATAACACACAAGTTTAAAAGAATTTTCTAAGTTGGATGTTTGCAAATGGTAAGAATTTTATTCACAATTTTAATAAAATTCTTACCATTTGCAAATATATATAATAAATAAAACAAAAATGCAAAAAATTAAATTTCCATAATATTCCCTAAAGTGACCCTTTGATATATATTCTTAATTTTAAAAATTTTTTTCCAAGTTTTAGTCTTTATTAAATGGTTTAAGCATCACTTTAACTGTTCCTGTCTAGAAATATGGTTCACCTTAAGCAGTTTTAAATGATACATACAACTTTTTAATAAACAAAATTTTAATTTATCTAAAATTTTTTGTGGATTTAACTTAATTTTCTAACACTTGTATATGCTTTCAGAGAGTTTTTTTATTTTAAGTCCACTCAAAAAAGGGTACACTCAAAAAAGTTTGACAGTAGAATCTACAGAAAATGACAATTAAAAAACTGTAAATTCAGTTAAAAAGGCGACAAAGGTAATTACCTACCATTTAAATAACTAAAAATGTAGTTGTTTATAACTGTTGAAAAACTACTAACAATGTGGTAGAAACAACTGACAACGTTTTACTACTAACATTTTCAAACAGCTGCAGCAATTGATAAAAAGGACTGTTTTCAGCAGTTATTTTTTCTGTATTTTTAATAAAAAAAAATTTCTTTCCTTCAATTACAATCAAAATTTGTATATTCTACATCCTAACTAAAATGCAAAGTCAAAATTTCAAACGGTACTCCAGTTACAACGTCTTTATGCAATGGAAATACAATGAAATTTTCTAATTATTATTTGAAAACTCTGAACACATCAATAACACTGATGCCAACTTGGTGCTTTTCTAGTTAGAATAATACTGCGTTTAAATTAGTCTCAAAATTATGTTTTGTGTTGTATTTCAATCACATTATATTGTATAAAATGGTACACGAACTAGATTTCAAAATCTAGTTCTTGTGTCATATTATGCAATATTTTTTTTTTCATTCAATTGACCGCAGTATAATTCCAACTATAAAAGCAACAAGTTTGCATCAATGATCAATAATAACAAATATAAACTAAACGAGAATTTTTATAAACTCAATGTAATCTTCTATTTTTACTTAACTAACAAAAACTAACTGTTTCATGCAACTGTTCCAAAAATACATTAATTTTTTCAGTTTTTGAGGTCCCCATATAAAAGTAATGAGACTTGTAACGACAATTGCAAGTACTTTTCCTTGCAGAATACTAATATAACCACTTATATGGTAATGCTTTTCTGCACTGGGAAGTAATGCAAGCCCTCTCCAAATGATTGTTTTATATATTAAATGGAATTAACTAAATTTACAAAATATTATGTGGAGTAATTTTTGTGTGCAGCGCACGTAAAATTTCAAAAAGAAATATTTTGAAATTAAAATAATTTTGAAAAATCATAAAAACATATTTATTTTGACTGGAAAATGTTGGTTTTAAACTCAGAGTAATATTGAAGCTGAAACATTTAAAAAAAAACTCTTAATTTGGTACATGGACATATCTAGGTCTAAAGGACATCGTCTTAACTTGAAAACGTATGGATGGATTTTCAGGAAATTTGGCAGAAAGTATACACACAGAACAATACAGTGCCAACCGAATTTAAAAGTGTATTTTGTAAGCTATAACTAAAAACTTCATTTAGTATTTCAATATTTTAATGCGATTTCTAAATATTTTGATTGTTACAACTGAAATTCAAATGTATAAACTGAATTATGTTGTGAAAAGTTGTAACAACCGATTTTTTAGTTGGCAAATGGCAACATTTTTTTCTATGTGTATATTTAGTATTAGTACCAAAACAGCCTTTAAGCCCTTGAGATTAAACGTGAGATTGGACAGCTTAAATATATATACCTGTTTCTTTTTTGTACTCCTCCAAAACAGATCCAAAGTGCATTTAAATCTGCGGTTTCAGGTCGAGATACAGCCCTTTTGAGAGATAATAATTATCTGTATGATATTAATGAATTGTGGCATTAGATCTATGAAGTGTCACTGGAACTCGTCCTTTAAAACTTTTTATAAAATTAATGCAGTTTTTTATAAAATTTTATAAAAAGTTAAGTTTCATATAATTTATTACAAACTACATACTCGTAATGAAAAGTTTAATACAAATTATAATGCTCCTTAATAAAGTTTAAGAAATGTTTCATTAACTTTGTGAAAAAAACTTCTTACGTTTAGTAAAGAATTTCATTAAAAATCGTCCACGAAAAGTCTCTCTGAGTAATGCTGGTGTATTTGGATTTGAAATATTTTACTTAGTTTTTAGCCCAAAAACCTGATATAGGGCCACATTAGCAAACATTCCCTTATAAATTGTGTTCGAAAAAAAATTGTATACAAACAATTGTAAATATTATAAAAAAATACAAAAAAGTAACAATAAAACATATTTATATTTTTTTACAAAGCATTTGCGGAAAGCATATTTTTTTTATTTCATTTAAAATATGACAAACATATTTAAGGAAATATAAAAAAGCCCTGTAATTTATGACTGCATGTGGCTTATTGAAAAAAAAATACAACATATTAAACAAAAGTTATACAAAAGCAAAATGTTTTACTTTATTGCCCATAAAATTTAAAAAAGTTTCCAGTGAAATTTTCTTATACAAAAAACAGACTAATCTGAATGTCCAAAATGTTTAAAATTGACATCTTTACACAGAGAAAATAGCTGTACACTATAGAAAATGGTTTAAACACGTAACAATGAAAATAAGATCATCATATTATGATCCTAGATGATGAATAAATCATCTCAGTGATCATAACATTATCGGTCAGAATCATGTTTTTGATTGTTATGATCATAATATTATAATTTCTTGTCCCCAATTATGTTCAATCATATATTTTCTCTATGTGTTCAAAATACAATGGTGAAATAAAGTTGTTCCCTGAACATTTTTAATTCCAATCCTTTAATTTCAATTATGCATTGAAAAATCATGAAATTAACACACTCCCTGTAAACAACCGAATTGGGTATTAAAATGATCGTAAATTCATTTGTTTTTACTTATCGCCTAAATTAGTTAGTAACAATGAACATTTGAAATATTTTCTGTTGTTTCAGTGTACATTTGCGGTTAGTTTTATATATTTCTTTAAAAAAAAAAAGCATGTGTTTATAAAAAAAAAACATATATTATTGTGAATAGAGTTTATAAAAGTTAAAAGTTTGCGAATGTGACAATCAGGAAATATAATAAAAACCCAAATAAAAAAAATACTAACCAGAAAAATATTTACAAAACAACCCTTTTTTTATTTTATACAAAAATTGTCTAAAACCCTTTTAAATATCAAAACATACTCTAGTTTTAACACACAGCATGAAAATCATTCACACCATCCCACTATGGGCCAAGATTCCGTGTTTTGTTTTACAAAAAGAGCAAATTTAGTAAAGCCAAAATTTGAATTTATTTTCATAATTTAGACACTATAAGCATGTGTTGAATCTTCAGATATTTTATGAACACTGCTCTAAAGTCAAAATTTTAAATTAAAAACTTTATGTTTCGAAAAAAAAGAAACTGTATTCAGTTATAAAATCTCCAACAATTTTTAGAAAAATAAAAATTCGTGAAAAAGGAAGCTATAAATAATATGTTGTTTGTTTTTAAAATTGTTGAAAATATTTTTTAGTTATCGCCAATCAGGCAGGGATGGCAGGCAATACCGCTAAAATACCGGTGTCGCACTGTGTCGCGATTTCATACAACGGGTGGCCAAAAATAGAAGCAGCTAGAGTAGGGTGGTGAAATTTGGCATGAATGTTTTTCTTAGGAAAAGAAGTATTTATGCGAAATTTGGAGAAAGTCTAACAAGTGCCACGCCCACCTCCCATACATCCTAAATTTAAAAATTGTTAAAACTTGGAAATTAGTAATCAGATAAGAGCGACAGTTTGCATGTGAATATATTTATTAATATTTTAATATATTTCCAATTTTCAAAAAAATCGGACAAGCGCCACGCCCACCTCCCATACAACCTAAATTTAAAAATTGTTAAAACTTGGAAATTAGTAATCAGATAAGAGCGACAGTTTGCATGTGAATATATTTATTAACATTTTAACATATTTCCAATTTTCAAAAAAAATCGGACAAGCGCCACGCCCACCTCCCATACAACCCAAATAAAAAAATTATTATAATTTGTAAACAAGTGATCAGATAAGAGCAAAATTTTACAAAAGTAAATTTAGTACGTAAGTCCTTGCCGCTCAGTAAAAACAAATTTAGAAACATAAATTTTATTTATTTAACATAACATATTTAACATACATACATACATAAAATATATATAAGTATTACAGGCAATCAAAGTATATTAACAATTGTCACTGTAATAACTTTCAGATTCTACCAATGATTCATTCGCTACTTTTATGTCGTTAAATCTTTTCTTTTCAACTAAATACCCTTTCAGATCATTTAAATCACTTTTTCTTAAAAGTATTTTCTGACTATGCATCGAAATTGATGGCTCTGACTGCAAAATAAGATAATTTATGAGGTCTCTCATGGAGGCAATCCTACTTATTTTTCTCGTATGTCTTAATCTTGCATTTCTTATAATTTTGTGACTTGATTCTAATCAAATCCCCACTTGCATTCCAAAACTATATCATTTTCGGTATCAATATCATGAACATCTAAAATGCTTCTTACAGTTTTGTCTAAAATTTTTTGTAAGGGAACCTCTGCAGAAGTTTCTGTTACTTGAATGTCATCAGGCAAAATCTTTTTTTTAGCATCTGCAATCATATAGTATGACGGAAAGCAATCTTCGTGAAGAGCATTTACTACTTTTCTCATCATATTGTACTGCCTCATAGATAAATCCATATCAATGTATAATGCTAGAGCACTTTCAACAGAAATTTTCTTATTAGTATTTGAACCTGTTACCCTTTCTGCGGCTTTTTTAAGAGCTTCAGATGAAGTAGAAGCGATAAGTTCTTCCACTCGCCTCCTTTTTGTTCTCATTGAACCCTCCTCGTAGGAAACATTCGGTCGGCCTCTACCACTTGTATTTGCTTCCTAATATAGTATAACACAATTTAGTTTTATTGCAAAACCAAAACTTTATACGGAAACTTACATTACAAATGAATTCACCAAATAATTCGCTATCTAGCCAGTCACTCAACTCAGTTTCAAATCTATCTCTCATGCGATGATATTTAGACCAATTGTTAGAAAATTTTAAAAGAGTAAGCCTTATTTTCTGTTGTTCCCTTTCTAATAATACTCGTTTAAAATGATTTTCTACAAAATCTTTAACATAACGCATAACATCGCAGGGTCTGTTTTGGTTTATCTCTAGTATCACAGTTGAAAAATAGTACGAATCCGCAACGAGGTTGACACTAAAAAACAATCACAAAAAGAATTCGGGCAATATCGGGCAGCTGAAATTTAAATATATTAAAATACATACTTGCAGCTAAAAAATACAAAAAAACAGGAAAAGTGTTATTTCTACTTTCTTTTAAATTCTCTACGAAAGTTCACGGTTGCTGAAAAATCTTGACAATGCCTCACCACTATTTTTTTCTAACGGTATCTGACATATGATCAATATTTGTAAACAAACACAGTGTTGTAATTATAACTTGAAGCATCACTTACAACCCTGTTACAAATTTTGGTAGCCGTTATATTCAAATACTTAAATTCTTAGTATTATAAATGAACATTAAATTTGGGATTTTTCCATAAATTTCGTATGCTGTAAACAAATCTTAACTTTGAACCACTATAACTTTACAATTTGTAAACATTTTAAGATGATATTTTAGATATCATCTAACCAGAGTGTTAAAAAAAAATAAATAAAAAAAAAACGTTCAAATTCTAACATTCACTTTAACCATTTTTGGCCACCCTCGTGACACAGTGTGTCGTTTTAAAAACCTTTCAACAGACTATCGTTATCCCTAAAATACCGTTACCGAAATAATTGAAATATCGTTATCCGCAAAATAATGTTACGGGTATAAATTTAAGAACAATTTCCTTAAAATACCGTTACCGAAATAACTAAAATACCGTTAACGAAATAATTGAAAGAGCGTTATCCGTAAAATAACGTTACCGATATAACTTAAATACCAATATATTTAAAATACCATTACCGAAATAACTAAAATACCGTTATCCCTAAAATACCGTTACCGAAATAATTGAAATATCGTTATCCGTAAACTACAGTTACCAATATAACTTAAATACCAATATCCTTAAAATACCGTTACAGAAATAACTAAAATACCGCTATCAATAAAATACCGTTACCGAAATAATTGAAATATCGTTATCCGTAAAATAACTTTACCGAAATAATTTGACAAAATACAAAAAAAAATAATCGCTGCTAATATATATATCTTCCCAAAGTTTGATCGTAAACTAGCCAGTCATTGGAATTCGGGCATTTTGGGGGCTTAAAAATATCGTTGTTCATTGACATTGCCTGAATAACTAAAATAACTTTACCCTTAAAATACCGTTACCGAAATAACTGTTAAACCGTTACCCTTAAAATAACGTTAACGAAATAACTAACATACCGTTATCGCTAAAATACCGTTACCGAAACAAGTAAAATACCGTTACCGAACAAGTAACGTTAACGCTAAGAAACCGATACCAAACTAACTGAAATATCGTTACCCCTAAAATATCGTTACCGAAATAAACGAAAATAGCGTTACCCTTACCGAAACCCTCATCGAATCGGTTACCATCCATGCAAAGCAGCTAAAAAGGATCTTCAAATCTTGCAAAATAACTATCAAGCTTAACGCTTTGACGACTTAAACTTAACCAGCTGAAGCTTTTCTAATTAAACTTCGTGGAGACATAGGCCTATGACTAAAACTAAGTTTTAATGCTGCTTTTGGAGCTTTACTGCTCCCCCTATCGGAGAAGTATAGTACTAAAACTAAAACACATCCAGGATGTGTTTAGATTTTGTCTAAATTTTAATTTTGTATTTAACAAAACAATTCCAGAAGACATGATTTCTGTTCGCGATGTCCTACTTGGTATGTCCCTTTTCAGCTGGTGAAAAAGAAACAATAAATTCATGCCTTCGTAGGAAATGAAAAGCGCTTTTATTTTGTGTATTGAGAACATTAATGCTTCATTGTATGCATTCTTTACTGCTTCATAAGAATGCACAGCAAAATGTCTTCCCAATTGCTTTATTGTATACAAGATGGTTAAGCGCTGTTTTTGGAAGAATATAAATGTAGTTGCTGCTTACCAAATCGAGGTTATTTTTTGCTGGGTAGAAACACTAAAAACAAAAACCTACAAAAAATCATAAAAAACAAATAAAAATATTTTTGACTTTGGGTTGACCTTGTAGGGCTGTGAGACTATCAGGTCACAATTTATGGGTATCGCTAAAAAGCTACATCTCTCTGGTGTCGATCACAACAAGTTTTGTTAAATTCGTTCTGCATAGCTAAAAGTAAAAATGGGACATACATATATAACACATTCGTCGTCAAAGGGTTAAGTTTTTGTTTTTAATCAAATTTTTAAATAAAAACAAAAATCAAAAGTTCCACATAGGTCAGAGCGTGCCACTAGTGGCACGCTTTAAAATTTAAAATTGTCTCAAATCATTTAATTAATATGTTTTTGTTTTAGTTTTCAATACACAAATTGAAGACATACATACATATGTGATTTATTATTTAAATTTTTAATAAAAACTTCCTTTTAACAAAAAAAAAAAAAAAAAACATTGCTTAGCATCAAATTACTAGTTTTAAATAAAAATCCCGGGAATTTATAATTTTTGCCAGGAATCCCGGGATATGAAAAAGTTCGGGAATTCCCAAACCCTAAGCGCAGTTTTTATTTTTATGCAAAAAATATATGGCTCTGGCCCATAGTACATCCCTTTGAGTATCATAAATTATATTTATTGTTCAATAGCATAACAATTCCCAGTAAAAAAACGCTGCTTGCATGCAAGCAGGTTTGTAAGGGAGTAAGAGAAAAACAATCCCTTACAAAGCTGCTTACATACGCCATGATTTTTATATGGCGAATTCCGACTTAGAAGTATTACTTTTTGACAAAATAAGCGCCGTTTTTAGCGATTATGGCTTTTAGTGAAATCATATTTCATGTCTACATTAATTAATACGATTGATAGTTATAATATAAATATTACATTATTTATTTTATATAAAATTCTACACACAGAGAAAAATTTAGCTTTTTGCTAACTGAAATTTAGTTATTACGACTCAAATTCGGTTATTGCTAATTTCAGACGGTTGGAACAACTTAACATTAGTTATCACAACAAAGTTCGGTTAATTCAACTGAATTCTAGTTGCAACAACAAAAAGATTCAGAAATCTAATGTAAATATCGTTGTACTAACTGAATTTAAAAGTTGTTACCATTAATATAGGCCTTTCAATTCGGTTGGCACTGTATTTCTCTGTGTGTACAGATATTAATTTTTTAGTTTTAGACATATTAATATAAAAATGTTAAACGACTAATTCTCTTAAATATACTCGAAACGCCAAACACAATCCAAAATCACTTGGGAAAACTGAACAGATTATTTAAAATTCACGATATGAAACTTTCTGCATTACAAGCTGCATCCTTGTAAGGGAAAAAAGTAAGTTTAAAATTTTTTTTGTCTATTTTTAAACGAATATTATTCGTTTCTCAATATAATGTAATAGTACACAGAAAAAATGATGGGCCAAAAATATCTAATGAATCGATTGTTTGAATATCAATGGCAATTTAAACAATTTTTTTAATTTATTCAATTAAAAAATTTATTGAATTTTCCATACAGTGTTGACAACATATAAGCAAAATTTTTAAAAATTTTGCAAATTATTTTTTTATTTTATTTAGATTAAATAATCAAACAAAGGTTTAATTATATCAATATATTATTTAATTTGTAAATAAAAAGAAAAAAAAATCGCAAATGATTAAGTTGAATAGTTTACCGATTTCAAATACACGCAAAATCCTAGTTATTTCACTAGAGTTTGCAACACTCTTTTTGTTGAGATATTCGTGTACGCACGAAAACTTAATTTAGTTTCGTGTTTTATCTGTGGTAATAAAAGTGCACATGTGGATTTAAATAAACCTTATCGAAAAAGGACAATTAAACTGTTATTTTTGTAAATAATTAAATTTTCAATAAGTATAAGTGTCATTAAACTATCATTTTAAAGTTGTGTGTGATTTTTTTAAGAAAGCAATTCAATTACAAGAAAAAGTTCAAGACAAGATAAGCAAAACAAAAATTTTGTCTTTACTTTTATTTGTTTTCTTATAATACATTTTTATATTAAAAAGCTTTAATTTTATTATTAATAAAATGTCAATTTAATTTACAAACCTACATTTCTTTTTTGTTTAATGGGGGGCATATAACAAAAAATAAAAAAATACGAGTTTTCAATTAAAACTACCATTGTTTTCATCTCACGTTTCAATTCAAGTTTTAATCAATTTAACTAAACATTTAATTGAGGTTGTAAAGAAAAACAATAACTCTTTTAATTGATATTATTATTATTTTAATTGAAAGAGTTTTAATAAACTGTCTGCAAATTTTTTTAGTTAATACTATCATTTCAGTGGTAGGTTCAAAATCAATTAAAATATTAATTGATTCAATAAAATTTTTAATTGAAACCCGTTTTTAGTTTTTTCTGTGTATGCACTTACATCAGCACATTTTTTTTATCCTGCTTCTAAAAACACGATAATTTTATACTGGGATTATTTTATTTGTATTTTGTTTATTGACCTTCTTTGCACATATTGATGTTAGGTATATGTATTTATTTACATACATGTGTTTCAACTTATATCGAAGTTAGAAAAAAAATCTTTAAAATGAGAAAAACAATATTTAAAAAGGGGCATGAACAAACATGTTCTAGGAATTTACTTAAAACAGTTTCTGGATATAATAGAGTTTTTAAAAGTTGTTATAATAATAAAATTTCACTCTTTCAAATTTGATATAATTTTTATTAAAAATAAAAATTATTATCCTAACAAATAATCTATAGAGTTTTTGTTTTCAAATTTATTAATTGAACACTTTCAGGAATGTGTTGATAGATCAATTTCGGTTATTTTCTATGTTCCCATCATGAGAACACGTTTTGTAAGAAGTGACAATCACATGCAAACATCAAACATTCATATAAACTAGTTTTCTCACTAAATGAGAACTAATATATGTGTTCGAAGTTAAAGATTATCACCATTGATCAAAAATAAATTGAAAACTTGTTTGTTTATGTGCAAGCTCTACCTTTGGTAGATATAAAATACTCGCTTTTTGTTTTTATTCTCCTTTTTACTTTTACACTTGTTTTGTTTTATTTAAAAACAAGATGTAAAGGGGAAGTAAACTAAGACCTTACTTTGTCTTTTTTACAAGTTAGATATAATTTTTATTAAAAATAGAAATTATGTTTTTTCGACCTTTAATTGTGCTATGAAAATTAAAATTATTCAAGTTCGAGGCCATACTGTCTTTCTTTAAAATAATAAAAAAAAAAAAAAAAAACTGTAAAAAAAATCTTAAAAAGCTTAAATTCTTCCAGCCAATATAAAGAAAGCCAATATAACAGCTGCAAATGTCACATTTTCGCTTTATTTTTAAATGGTCCACCCAATTTCTCAACAATAAAACCGACGTAACAGAAGTAAAAAAATTGTAGTTTTGGTGGATTTCTAATTGATTGATGTGTGTGCACGAAAGTTACTTCACCTGTACTGAATAGCTTTAAAATACGAACTTTTTATAAAAATGTTTTTTTTTTATTTTAAAGAGCATGTTTCCAGTTTTAAGTGCATTTTTAATGGTAATAAAATTAATTCAGGTTGCTCTGCTAATTATTAACAATCTAAATTTGTTTGAAACTGGTCTCTTGTACTAGCAGACTTAAGTTAATTTTAGACGTTATCTAAAATTTTTTTAATATTTTTAATATTATTTTCCACTAAACTCTCAATGCCAAATTTACCTGAAACTAAAAAAAAAATCTGGGTGCATAATTCTGGAAAAAATAATCGGGTCCCTCCGCAAAATAAATTCCTGGCTACGGCCCTGAACGCAATGAAGTTGCACTAGAACTCGTCCATTGAAACTTATCATAAATTTTTATGAAAAATATCATTTTATTTATTTAGAGCTAAATTGACTCAATGTAAAAGTTTTATTAAAAAAAGTCGTTTCATAAAAGAGATGAAGATTTTCATAAATTTTATAAAATTTTTCGTTCAGTTTGTTCAGAAATTTAATTATTTTACTAAAAGTTTTTATTATTTTTATCCACTAAAATTCTCTCTGTGTAACTGTTCGATTGAATCAGCAGCTTAAAATATAAATAAATAATAAATTTTTTTTTATTTTATTTGCAATTATTCTGCTTTTCCAACACATTTCTTTAGAATTTTATATTTTACCCTAATCTTTAGTATCATGTTCAGATAATCATAAATTGTATTTTATTGATCAATAATATTTACAATTATATTCTTCATTGATATTCTTTGGATTTATTTATATCGTTTAAATTTGATATATTTTATTGTGACGTTTTTAATGTAATTTATTTATTTATGGTTTTAATTTTCTCACTTTTTTCGGCACCACAAACAAGCTGTTTTTGTAGTGTTTCCATGTTTTTAGATATTCAATACATACATATATATATATATATCTGTTCTGTATTCAATACTTCCCAGCAAAATTCTTAAGAAGCGGTTAACACCTGCATTTATAGAAGAATTGTTTTTTTTTTTTGTGCAACTGGTCCCATGGAATAGTTGTTTAAAGTCATGCTTGTGAAAAAAATACACAAGATTTGTATGTCCTCGAACTAGTTCTTTAATTGCACGTGCAGAGAAAACATGGTTAGGGCAACCATATTTGTAGAACATCATACATTTTTGGATTTATAATTGCGAAAACCATGTTACTACACTCTAATTAATTTCTGTTGAAATTTACCCAACTTATAGTAGGAAACTATACTCCTACTTTAAGTTGGGTAAATTTACTCTATGTGTGTAAATGAAAAAAATACACACATTACGTGTAAGTTGGTCAACAAAAATCGTGTAAATGTACTATGCAAGTGCGTAAAAATATAATTAAATTTAGAAATAAATGAATAATTTCACTGAATTTTTGAGTAAAAGAACATGCTTTACTTGTAAATATACGGATAAAATGCGTAAAAATACATTTGTATATGCGTAAGAACCCCCTAAAAATGCGTATATTTACCTTGCGGTAAGAAAGAAAAACAGACCAAAAAATGTTTCAAAGAATTAATTTTTAGAAAGAGTTTTATTAATGTGTTGTATAATAATAAATATAAAATATAAATATAATATAAATATTTGTATATATGTGGTTGTACATATACAGAGCTTCAAAGATTGAATTCTATTTTGAAAAAATCAGATCGGATTTTTTTAAATCGAATGATTTTTTTCTTAATCAATCGCAGAGAATTCATTCTTTGGAATTCACTAGTGGGGAATTCAATCAATTTAGCTAATACGATATTATCAATTATTGAATTCAATCATTGGGAAGTCAATTGTTGGGAATTCAATCATTGCGAATTCAATAATTGGGAATTCAATCTATTTTTTACTCAATCGATTTACAATTTGCCAAAATCAGCAAAACTGAAAAACTCCGGCAGAATTGAAAAAAAAAACGCTAAAATTGAAAAAAATCCCCAAAAATTTAAAACAATCTTCAAAATTAAAAAAACGCCAAAAATGTAAAAAATCACTTAAATTGAAAAAATCAACAAAACTTAAAAAAAATTTCCAAAATTAAAAAAATATCACTAAAATTTGCCAAAATTGAAAAATCACCTTAACTAAAAAAAATTGCCAAAAATAAAAAATATCGCCACAAATGAGAAAAATTGCTAAAAGTGAAAACATCGCCAAAATGAAAAAAAACTTCAAAATTTAAAAACGGCAAAAGTAAAAAATCTCGAAAATTTAAAAAAAAATCACCATAATTGATAAAAAAAAAAAATAGCTCAAATTGGAAAAAGTTGTCTGTGTCATTTATTTATCTCTGTTAGTTTTTGAAACATAGGCGATGTTTCAAATAAATAATCTTTTTTATCTACGATGCTTACTTTTCGAGAAAAATGCGATTTACGAATACAGCCAATCAAATCGAAATTTAGGATCGTTGTAGGGGTAATGGGGTTAAGTTTTGAACAATGGTGCAACCATTTTACCTCCAGATCCATTAGTTTTCGAAATATGTACCTTTTAAAAATTGACTAAATAAAAACCGTCCATAACTCAAAAAATAAAAGACCTACTGGAATTGCACCGGTGTTCAATACTCAACCCCAATACCTGTTCTAAATTTCTTAGATCGCGGTTTTCTAATTTTAACGACTTTTTTTTTAATTTTTGCAGATTTTCTTTTAATTTTAGGGATTTTTCTAATTTTTTACGATTTTTTAAAATATCAGCGATTTTTTTAATTTTTGACGATTTTCTTTAAATGTTAACGTTTTTTTTTAAATTTGGAGATTTTTTTTTTTAATTTTAGCTATTTTTTTTTATTAATTTTAACATTTTTTTTTAAGATTTTTTCAATTATAGCGATTTTTGGCTGACTGAATAAATCGAATGAAGAATTTTACTCTTTAAAGCTCTGTACATATATTATATTTTGAAAATATTTTTCCACAATTAGGCTGCAAACACTTGGAAATAAACTATAAACTAAACACAATCACAAATACTACAGTTATACATTTTTTTTTTGACTAAAATTCTCAATAAATTAAATTTTTTAGATTTTTTTGACTTTTTTTAATATGTTTAATTTTTTTTCAATTTAAAAATGTCAAAATATTTATTACTATTATAAGTTAGTATATTTACAAACTTTGTGAGTAAAAATTTTATTTAACAAAATAATACTACTTTTAGCCACAATGTGTTTAATTGTAAACACATAATTGGTAAAAATACTGTAAGTGGGTATTATTGTATATAAAAATGTGCGCAAAATAGTTTTACGCATTTTTATGTATAAATTTACCGAATTTGCGTAATAACACATGAAACTTTACTCGTTGTATAGTAGTAAATTTACAATCATTTTTTAGAGTGTATGGCATACTCTTAACTTTTTCTTAATAATAATATGCTAATTAGACTACCATATTATGGCGCCCAATTGATCTCAATATTATGATATTATGGTCATGGAGATGTTTATAAATTATCATAGTATGATGATTACATTATTCTCCCAGTATTTTGTTGAAGCTGGATTAAAAAGTTATGCATGTTTTTTTTTTTTAAATAGCACAAACGTATGTTTATATATTTAATAATTTACACATTTAAATAAATTTATTTTAAAATAATTTTAGCAGTCAACTTGTCTTTGCGCTGACGAATAAGATTTGTGTTATTAAGGAGTTATATAAACCATTATTTTGTCGCAATGCGATGTTTACATATATTTTTTTATTTTAGTGTCTTAAAAATAAAAACTAAACTTTATATATTTTAGCACAAATCTTATTTTGTCAGGAAAAATAAAATAATGTAACACATGCTTACACATTAGGGCATAAATACCCACTAGCATATTGTTAAAAATAAAATTGTACAGTACATTTATAATGATCATAACATGTTTGCAGCAATCATAATATTTGCACTATAACCATATTACAGTCCTAATTATCATCATTTATTACCATATTACGATTATTGCAAACATATTATGATTATATCGTACTACAGACTTAAAAGCACGTGTATTTTGTTTAAATTTTTCTTTCATCTTTCTTTAAATTTTTTTTTTTTTGTTTACAATTTATTTTGCCTGAGTACAACAAATTTTAAAATAAACTTTTTTTTTCTTACTTTTTACTTAATTTAAAACACTTTTATATATAATAAATCATAACTTCATTTAAGGGATGCGTGTCAATTTAACTGTAACTATTATTAATATTTTTTTTATTAAAGTATTAAAAACAACGTTTTAATTATTAGGTTATAACAAAGAGTATATGGGCAACTTCAAAAATTTACAGCACCTAGACATTTTTTTTTTTAAGTTTTTTTTTTTTTGTCTGACATCAATGTCGATTTGTGTGTGTATAAGCCGATATTTGAGCATGTGAAATCCGTTCGCGTTAATCATTTTTATTAAACGGCGCAAATTCACGGCGGTTTTAAGTTAAAAATTAAAAAAAAAAATATTAAAATTACAGTTTCTGTTAAAATTGAAAAAGGATAACGCTATGGCTTTCTTAGCACACTAAAATATTTGTAAAAGCTTCAATACTTTTTAAAATACACTGGAAAAAAAAGTAAAACAAATTTTTTTTTGATTGTGTATGCATATAAAAATTTATTTAATATTGTTAAATATTTTATAAAATTACGGCTAGTATAAGACATAATTTGTAATATTTTGGAAAAAAAAACTATTTGCCTATCGCTAATGGTTTAAGAGATATAACCATTTAAACTTTACCACTCATGATTTTTTGCTATTTTGATTTGTTACCTTTGAAAATTTGTAAAATTGTTCTGCAAATTGGAAGCTGTAACTAACGTTTCGTTAGTTAAATCTTGGGTTCCAGTGATAAATTCTTAGCCGTTTTCAATTTTTTTTAATCCGCAATTTTTTGTTTTGATGGCAATGTTTTTATTATTATTGTTATTTAAAACCGAATACCTAACTGACTTTCTTACACCAATTTGCGATTTGTTTGTTTTTTTTTGCTTTTTATTTTTTTAGATTGGCGATATTCGCTTCTCAGTTTTTATGAATTTCACGTTTTTTAATGTATAATCTGAAACCATTTTACTAATTTTTATTCACAACTGTTCACGCACATAAATAAAATAAACTGAATTAAAACTCAAATATTTATTCTTAGAAGCATTCAGCAAAGACTACTATGATCTTAGAGTTTTTATAATAAAGCAAGTTCTTTAAGATGTCATTGCATCGGCGGTAATTTGGCGGTTTTCGCGGTAGTATGTTTTAATTGTTTTGTTGAAATTTGTTAAGGTGACCCTCGTGAATATTGTTTAAAAATATAGTCTCACTTTCTAGGGGTTCAAAAAAAAACGCGTTTTTTTTTTGCAAATATTAATATTGGACCGATTATAAAATACTTGTTGGGATTCTGGGTTACTTATTAACCCGAATTCAAAAAAAAAAACTTTTAAATTTTAAAAATCAAATATTTCATACAAGGATGCTTTTTGAGGTTAGAAACATTTTGTTTCCTCCATAAAATTTTAAATCCTGAAACTTTTTTGGTGCGTTTTCGGTTTTAGTATCAAGCTCAGTAAAGTCTTCCATTCGATGTACGTTTGAGCGGAATTGATACAGCGCTTTAGTTGTCCCAAAGCAAAATGTGTTTTTAAAAAACTGCCGCTGCACGCGCCAGGATTGAAAAAAATTAATTTTTTTTGCACTTTATCAGTTTAGTCCGTCGCGAAGAATCTATTTAGATACCTAAACATGTTCCCATGCCATGTTTTGATATAAAAAAAGCTTAAAAAAAAATTGTTTTTTTTTGCAAAAATTTTCAAAAGTTCATAAAATTTTTACGTTTAAAAATTTTAAAGTGCGTTTTCGCCTCGGAGGTGCACTTTACGAAGTTACTCACATCACGCAATACACTAGCCAACCAAAAAGACAATTCAGATTGTCAGACGCAAAAAAGATACATTTTCAAAAAATTTACGCTAATTTCTTTTAAGTTTGTGATGCCCGTGATACGTTATTGGTGCGCTGACACCAACTTGATATACCTCTAACTTTATAAAATTACGCCGTTTTTATAATTCTGCGCTTAAAACTCATTTTAATTAAACGGCGCAAAAACCCTATTTAAAATCTTCAAAAATTTCAAAATTCGAAAAATTTTGGTTTCACTCGTAAACCACCATGCAACTTTTCACCCAGCAGCGATATCAAAAAAAAAAAAAAAATTTTGCGGATATCTCCTCCAAGTCTAGTGACTATATTTTGCATTGGTTTGGATCTGAAAGCTAAAAACTATTACAGAGAAAACGGAATTAATGAAAAAACTCTTGCAAGTTTCAAGTCGTTTTTTTAATTTTTCGAATATTAGATGACCAACAATTATTAAGGTGAAGACTTTTCAATGTAAACCTTTGCACGTCATATCCTTCAAATATAGTCATCCAAACCCTGTACAACGTTTTTTTTTTTCAATTCATAAAACTTAACGAAATAAGAGCCATAGTATGTTGGTTTCAGCAGGTGCTCAAAAAATTTGAAATAGCCCATATACAAATAGAAAAGCTAATGTACACAGACTGATGTACCAACTGAGCTCGGGGAGGTAATGAAAACATTTTTTTACACTAGAAAATAATTGCAACATGTTGATACAAAATTTTTGTTTAAAACATTCACTTTTATATTGCTTATATTTTATTATTTTCTATTAAAATTTAATATATTTTAATTTTATCTTGCTTATTTTATCGTTAAAATTTAAAATAATTAATGCAAAATGTTTTCATTTGCTCGGTGCGAGTTTAAAAACAAATAAAAAGAGGGGCAGATTGAGTTAGACTGAGTTGGATAGAAACCCACTGAATGAGGCAGGTAATATTAAAATAGAGTAAAATACACAAAGTTAAGCTGTAAGTCATGGGTAAAAATGTTAACATTAATTTTTTGCAAAAATTTATATATATATATATATAATATACAACTAAATGCGGTTCTTTTACACAAATTCCAATGCACATACAAGGAACAGAAAGACATGTACAATTATTAACGAGTGTTTCAAAACGAGTTATAGAAAAGAATCGTGAAGGAGTTATGGCAGTGACATTAGAAAGTCGTAAGAAAACTCCTCGAATGGAAAGTAAAAAGGGCCTTAAAAAATAATATTACCGCGTTAAAACATTAAATTGTAGGTCGAGAATAATATTTAAAAATAAATTGAATTAAAAATGTAAAAATAGTGTTTTTTTTTGTTGAAACCTTGAAAATGTTGATTTTTTCAGATCGATTTTCCTACAAAAAGGAGTTTGAAAACAAAAAAATTTATCGTAATAAAAGTTGTTGGAAATTATCTGAACTTTCATAATCTGCAAAAAAAAAAAAAACTCGAAAAAAATCGAAGAAAATTCAGAATTTATTAGTTAAAAGTTCATTTTAGGCTATTTTTCGACAAAAAATTTCTTATATCTATACTAAAAATAAAAAAAAATATTGGTACCAATACAGATTCTCAAAGGTGATAAAAATACCTTTCAAACAAGCCCAGATTGAGAAATCTACTATAATTCTATCCGATTTTATGACGAATTTAATTAAATTATTCTATGTATATATGGAAAAATATCAATTTTGAAATTTTGGGGGGCTCCAAATCCGACTTAGAGCTATGGTCTCTTCAGCAAAATTTCTCAGAATCACCTATAGATTACGTTTTTGCTATACGCTTCATCAAAAAAAATCGTTCCATTCAATTTGACCCGCCCTCATATATATCTATAATTTACGTTGGTTTTAATGGGTAAATGCAATAACCCCCACTGAAATAACCCCCACCGCCGAAATGAAATAAGCCCCACCAAATTTATAAAAAATTTAAAGTGGTGCTTATCTCATTTTTGGTGGGCAAAGTTTCATTTTAATACGTGGGTATTATTTCATTTTATTACCCACCACATTTGGTGGGGGTTAATTCATTTTCATTGGTGGGGATTAATTCATTTTGGTTAGGTTTAATTCATTTTAATTCTAATATCAATTCTTGGTTTTTGAATTAATTCCTACTTTTACAGTACTAGTTTTATTTTGTAAAGGTGATAGAAAGAATACGTTATTTCAATTAAAAAAACACATTTCTTCTTATTAAAAATCCATTCGTGCCCATATCACCAGGTTCCTTAGTTGGTAAAAAGCTAATAATTTGCCCTTTTACACAATGTTGACATAAAGGTGTATCCATATTTTAGAAGGACACGGTGGGGTCCAATAACACCAACTGAAATAAAACAAAAATGGAAATGAAGTCAAATTCACAGGTTGACTTTATTTCCAACAAAAATGGAAATAAAACCAAGTTGGCTATATTTGCTTTTAAAGAATATCGTGTTCTCCAATTTAAATCAATATTCCATTTATTTAATCTCAACGTGAAAAAAAAAATTTAAAAAAAAATGTTTATTGTTTTGTGTCGCGGGCAGGAAAACTTTATTGAGCGAAGCCACCTGCCGCGTCCTACTGGAGGAAAAAACCCTTAAGAACGGCCGCAGGCCGCCACGCAGAAAAACTTAAGCTTGCGAAGCCATATTTCATTATTTGCCTCGTATTGATAAAATGTGCCAACTTTGACCCCTTATATCTTCTTTATTTAAAGGGTTAAGAGGTTAAGTTATATCATAAATGAAAGCTAAAAATGTGGACTATAAACAAATACCAATAACAATATACTTTAATTACAAACCCAACATTTTGCTCTTTCCGTGCAAACATTTAAAATTGTGCAGTGAATGTTTGTCTAAAATAGAAGCAGAGAGTTTCGCAAACAATTGTCATAAGTTCAAATGTCCAATGTGTCGCCAAGAAGTTGATGAACATCTACAAATTTTCATTTAATTTTCTTTGTTTTGTATATTTTTTAAAATATGTACATACATATGTATTATATCCAGTTATGTTGAAAATACTAATTAAAAGTGTTTGAAATACTTTATAATTATCAATTACATGAAGTTTTTGTAAAAGTTTTATTTTATAAAATAAAAATATAAATAATGTAAAGTGGGGCTTATCTCATTTTCGGTGGGCAAAGTTTCATTTTAATACGTGGGTATTATTTCATTTTAATGCCCACCAAATTTGGTGGGGGCTAATTCATTTTCATTGGTGGGGAATAATTCATTTTGGTGGGGATTAATTCATTTTGGTGGGCACAAATTCGGTGGGGCTTATTTCATTTTCGGTGGGCAGAAATTCAGTGGGGCTTATTTCATTTCGACGGTGGGGGTTATTTCAGTGGGGGTTATTTCATGCACCCGGTTTTAATAAAACTTACTTTGAAATTAAATTACTTAATTTATTTTTTTTACAAATAATATTATTCTTTTTATAAGATTTTATTCAAAATATAAATTGCAAGTTTTATTACAATTGAATAAAATTAATATTCTATGATATACGTACAATTTAATGATGTAAATATATTAAATATGTTATAACAATTATTACATACATATCATTTCATTTGTTGACATCCTAGACGTATGAGTGATATCTTAAGTATAATGTGTTTATATATCACTCATACGTACTCATAGTTTGTTATACAAAATACATGGACTAATTCAATTAGGGAATTCACATGGTGCCTTAAAGTCATAAATCGTAAAATCATATGCAAAAAAAAAATTGTACATACATGAGATGCATGTTGTATTTTCTAATTCTTAAATACCAAAAACGTCAAAATCGAAATGTCGGCAAAAAAATAATAAAAAAATGCCGACAAAAACCGAAAAACATAAAATTATTACGGCTTTGTGCGAAAAATATGCATCCGATGTAATTATGGTAAAAACAAATAAGAATTTAACGGTTTTTTCAATATCCACTTCGGCTTTATCTGAAACAGCATTTAAGTTATATTTTTTTTTTTGTATATTTTTGTACAAAAACTTACCGATATAATTCCTTCTGCTTCCATTTTATTAATTTTCCATATTTCCTTTTTTACTGTCACTGACAAATTTATTTGTTTTAAATATTTCAGAGGCACGAAAAAAAATCTTCAAAATGGAATAATAAAAAGACAAAAAAAGCTGATTAAATAGTAAACAAAAAACAGCTGACACTTAACATTAGGGCGGGTCGATTTAAAAATCGCTCAACGTTCAAGAAAAATCGTATTCTAGGGATCAAAATAAGAAACTTTGCCGAAGAAACCATACCTCTAAAACGAATTCTGATGTCCCGACTTTTGACCCGTAGGGTAAAATTTTGAAAAAGCCCACTTTGATATTTCAGAAAGTAGGAGGAATCTGTCCAAGATTATGAGAGCTACTTCTCCGGGAGACGCGCTAGCAGATTAATGCATAAATCAACATTCTAGGTGACCGTTAAGGGGTTAACATTTAAGTTGAAAGAGGGCCTTTTTAGTCGTGTTTTTATAGCAAAATGTGCAAATCTCGGGATAGAGATATTTCAGAAAGTAGGAGGAGTCTTTCCAAGATTAGGGTCTCTATTTCTTCTCCGGAAGACGCTCTAGCAGATTAATGTATAAGTTATATTCGATTGGGTTGGATTCGATTGGGGCACTCTAAATGGGTCAAAGTGGGATTTTTCAAAATTTTAAACTACTGGTCAAAAGTCGGGACATCAGAATTCGTTTTAGAGGTATGGTTCCTTCGGCAAAGTCTTATGTTAATCCATAGAATACGATTTTCCTTGAACGTTGAGCGATTTTTTGCCTCCATACAAATCGACCCGGCCTACTAAACATACTACTTACTATACTGGAAAAACATACATGCTCAAGTTGTATTGTCGTAAAATATATTTGCACGAAGAATACCAACAACATTTTTACAACTGTTGTATAATATTAGCACATACGACAAATACAACACTATAGTACACCTTGTGAATTCCCTAAATATGTATTAGTTAGTATATTCTATTATACCTTTAATAATTTTAATACTTTAGCATATCAGAGTAAATAAATAACCATATCGCCTATTTACTGGAAAACTGTCATAACTCAAAAAGCGAAATTTTTAATTTAAACAGAAAAAACTAAAATTGAGTTTCAATTAATATATATTAATTCATAGACAGAACACAAAAATTCATACATGGAATGAATTTGTTACTAAACTGAATGAATTTAGCATAACTTTGTTCCCCCCAAAACCATTTTATACAATGCATGAACTTGTTTCTATAATAAATAGTATGAAAACTTTCATGATTTTGAAAGAAACCTGCCTCATTAACTTGACGTTTTATTATGGAAGAATCTAAGGACTCTTTAAAACAAATGCTGTCGGTTATGTTCAGTAGAAATAAACACTTGGTTACACAGTTTTTCTAATTTTAAAAATATGCCAGATCTTATTTTATCTTTATAACCCGTTCCAGTGTCGGGTTTTAATACAATTATATTTGTTTGCAATTGGTCCAAAGTTTCTTTTAACTTTAAATTTAGGATTGATCTAGTTTTTTTGTAATCCTAATTTACCATAACAATTACTTTCATCTGTATCTGAACGAATTCTTCATGCTTATATTCAGTAATTCTTATTTATTAAACTTTAAAATTTTCCAGTTAGCTCAAACCATAATTGTTTTGAAAACATTATTTTTTATTTTAGTCTACGCTATCAGTGTTACTGATAAAGATTTCGTTTTTTATAATCATAAAATAAGCTATATTTGGAAACTAAGCAATATAGAGCAAAATGTACAAAATGTTTTTACTCTGCTTATTCTCCCATAAACCTTCCTCTGATCAGATCCGGAGAGTCCAAAAACTCAGATTTTGAGCGAAATTTTACTATGAATTTTAGCTAAAAATTCAGTTGATTCAGCAAAATGGTCAATGTATTTAGCAGTGTAGTTAGCTAAAATTTAGGTGACCTAAATTTAAATTTTTCAACTTTATTGAAAATGCTGCAGGCACAAATACGGTTCTATTTTATGCTATCGTAGCAGAATTTTAAACAATTTATACGAGCTTTTTTTTATGAATGTAGAACTACTTCTGAAACTAGTTCCAGGTAGGTATTTCTTACATTTTCAGCGCAACGGTTCCATGAAACTGCTTCTTGTGCAACGTGTTTTAGAATTGTTCTTTTTGCTAACAATTTTTACTCGCAATTTTTTGACAAATTTAAGAAAATAAGCTAGTTTTGAGAATAAGTAAAGTCAAAAATCTTTATAAAAAAAATTCCCGGTTAATCGACCCACTTTAACCGATTATTCGGGTCGAATAATTATTAGATTTTAAAATTATTTGTTTCGACATTAACCGAAATTAACCGAATTGAAAGTACTAATATATTCTTAATAAATGTCAGAAAATATCATTGCATCTCCAATGCATAAAAACATAATAACTGGATTACCGTTTGTAATATTAACTTTAATATTTGAAATTTCACATTTTGAAACGGGAATATCTGTGGAACTATTAGAGATAGCCCGCACATGTACTCATATTCTTTTTTAGTCTCTACTAGCAGATTACAAATATGTTCATTTTTTGGAAGTCGAAATAAAAACAAAAAAATGGCGAGCACTAAAAATGTTATATGCAATGAGTTCCCTATTGTGGGTGCTCATATTGCCGCCCGAGGGAGGCCTGGAATGTTTCAAATCAAAAATTAAGCTCAATACTACTAAATAAGAAATGGCCGAATTATTTCCAAAAAATTTGTGATATATTCCATTGTACTTAAGCACAAAACTAATCTTCAACAGGTGTCGAAATTTTTGAAATTACTCATATACATAAAGTCTATGCTCATTATTATCTATTAATACGAGTTGAGTATTATTTATATAAAATACAAAAATTTTCAGAAATTTCCAAATTTATTAGAAAAATGTTTGCAAATACATTTTTCTAATAAATTTTTTAATAAACATACGTCAATGTTATCAAATGTCTACATGTATTCATATTCGAATCTTATATGTTAACAGGAATTTTATTTATTATTTATAGCAGTTGACATATTGCTTATTTGTCAGTTGTATTTATTTAAAGACATTTGTATGAATGTAAAAATCAACACATAAAAAGCTACATTTAATAAAATTCTATTTCAAAAATTTTCTTAAAAGTAATATTTAAAACACGTCTCAAAGATATGTACATTAAAGTGGGTCGATACACAACAATTTTCTAGTGGCCCCCAGAAAAATGAACTTTGGCATTTTTTATAAGTATTCCGAAAATTTTTAATTTTTTGCAACAGCCGTAAGTGAGCTGGACCATTTAGAAAAAAGTGTATCTGCTTTACTTCAAAAACTTTCGGCAACTATTGAAATCGACTTCAAATGCCTATTATTCTGATAAAGTGCAAAAAAATTTAATTTTTTTTCATTCATAGCGACGATATCGCCAGTTTTTTCCAAACACATTTCGTTTTCTGGTAACTAAATTATGGCCGAACATTACTTTTTCGCCGTCCATTGAAGCCGAATACTTGGTCGGACACTAATGCTAGTTTAAATCAAAGAATGGGACAAGTTTGTGGTGAAATGACATAACATTGTATTAAGCGACATAAAATTATATTCGATATCATGTCAATTAATATATGTATATATCATATGTACTAATATATGCCACATTTACGGTAATATAAATCGATATATATTTAGATATTAATATGTATGGGACCATTTGAAAAAATTTCAGAAAACCAAATCCAAGAAAAATTATACATATGTGATTATACACACAAAAAAATATTTCTTAAATTGCGCCAAGTAAACATTTTGTTGAATAAAAAAAACATAATCAATTACTTTTTTAATTGACTCAATTACTTTTTTAATTGACTCAATTAAAAAGTAATCAATATTTTAAATAATATTGATTACTTTAAATAAGCAAAAATATTGATTACTTTTTAATTGAATCAATTAAAAAAGTAATTGATTATTTCTTTTTATTCAACAAAATGTTTACTTGGCGCAATTTTTTTTTTCTGTATATGTGCCATCTTGCGGATCTCAACAATGGCATATCAGCACTGGTGTTGAAACAGTGCTCTTTAACGTTGGCACGTCCATTGACAAAATTTTTCAGCTCTTTGTACCGTGCGGAAGTCTTCCCCTCATCCTTTAAGGTGGCCAATGTCCAGAAAATCCCTAAAAACGGTGCGGCTAACAACCCTGAAAATTACCGCCCAATCGCAATTTGCTCTGCGCTCTCCAAAGTGATGGTGACCATGGTTAACTACCATCTTGTGAAATATTTAGAGATTAATTCACTTTTAAATGATTGACAGTATGGCTTCCGTAGCGGTCGATCTACGGGAGACCTGTTGGCGTTTCTATCGGAACGTTGGAGCCGGTCACTCCACCACGTTGGTGAGAGTAAAGTGGTTGCTCTAGATATTTTAAAGGCGTTCGATAGCGATGGGCACGGGGGCACTCATGACTAAGCTAGTTGCTTTTGGTGTCGGTAATGTTTTCTCTCGATTTATAACGAGTTTTCTCAGAGACCGCACTATACGTGTTGTTTTAAATGGTGTCTCATCAAACGAGTTTCAGCTAAATTCAGGGGTACCGCAAGGTTCCGTTCTTTCTCCTACCCTTTTTCTTATTTTTATTAATGACCTTCTTGGTCAGACCTTCAATCCTATCTACTCTTTTGCAGATGACAGCAACATTTGTCATTCATTTTCATTATATCACAGGCCAAGCTCTTTGGAGATAGAAGGCATGCGGCAGAACATGAATGACACACTCAATCAAGACCTTTCTACAGTCTCCTAGTGGGGTCGCGCGAATAAGGTCGATTTTAATGCAAGCAAGCCCCAATGATGTGCGTTTACCCGCAGAAGTCTTCCCTGTCACTTACAATTTAGAAAAATTTAAATCAAATATCCACAAACACTACTCCCCCTTTCCTCCTTCCCATACCCTATTTTACGGATCAATACAATGCACTGCATGACTAGGGGACATCCCCTGAGTATTGGTTAAATTAAAAATAGAAAAATAAGATAAGAATGTATATGAACATTTTTAATTACACACAAAAGGTTACTCAGTCACACAAAAAAGTTTTTTGGAAAATATTTTACCTCAAAGTGACGATAATTTTTGATAATTTCCCCATATTTATTATAATTTTTTTTTTGTATTTTTTTTTTATTTTTAGATGCGTCTTCAAAAGATCTAACATTTGATACCCATTCTATACACAGTTCCTTAAAACTTTAAAAAACTAAAATGGAGACCTTTTTTAAAAATGGTCCATCTGACTAATGGTTATCGCAAAACAAAGGAATACTCTTTCGGGAATATTCTTAGAAAATGCCAAAGTTTATTTTCAGGCGGCCACTAAGTTTTTTTTTCTGAAACGACCCACCTTAATGTACATTCGACAGGGAAAAAAAGTTTAATTTGTCCACCCCTCAAAATGTACCTTGGTATGTTTTAGTTTTTCAAAGAATTTTGTACTTTAACTAATGACAACGTATACAATATTAGTATCATATGAAATGTTTTTTATATACATAGATACATACATACATATTTGTAAAGAAAATATAAAAGTTGTTTCGAAGAAATATAAGAAATAAATTAAATGCTCGAGCAAGAGGTCAGTTGTAATTATTATAAAAACTCATGTATTTCCCAATATTTCGACATTCGTCGAATGCCATCTTCAGGTGAATTATCTAAAAGATTTTAATAAAAACAATAGCACAACATTTACTACAGTTTTTACCAAAATTATTAGATTTTTTAAAATTTACAGTTTTTTCAAATGGGTTTAGTGGCGTTTAATAAAATTTAGTTTTTGAGAATATATAAAAAACGGAACAATATTTATTAAACCAAGTTAATAACAGCGCACCAATAACGGGATACGAACATTACAAACGTATAAGTAGTGCAACTAAAAAACAGTTTTAAAAACAAAGTTTTAAGCGCTTAAAAAAAGCTCGAGAAACAGTAAAATACACCGCTTAAATATAAAAATAAGATTTTACATTTAAAAAATAAACTGTTAATTTCATTACTTTTTATTCAAAATTTTCAAACCCTGCCATTTCGCACACATGCGTTTTCGGGAATGGTCGTAGGGGACATATTTTCATGAAATGAGCCTAGGAATACGCTGGTGAGATTCGGCGGGTCGTGACTGAATCACCCTGTATATTTTTTTTTTTTTTAATACACCATTCCCTGTACACCATAAAAACTTAAAAACAAATTTGCAACAAATTTCTGCAAAAAAATAAACTGAATATTTTATTAAATTATATCTGTAAAATAGCAGAACATTATCTGTAAAATAGCAGAACATGTTTTTTCTTTGATATTTTAAATTTTGAATCTCGCTCCTATACGAGGACAAGAAATTCTCATTGAGTTTGTGATTTAACATAACAAATATCTCTAGAAATTCTAATAACAAGTCCCCTGAAGATTTCCTTGGGCAGGAATGAAATCCGGATAGGGACACGCCTATATCAGATTGCTTTTCACAATTTGTTAAATAAGTTTTGGGACTTTAGCACATTTAATTACTATAAATATATATCGTTTATCCCGATGAAAATAAATTTAAATAACAAATATGCAGGTGCTTGTGCAAATTTAAATGTAACTGACATTAATAGAAAACATATGATTTTCTATTGTTGATTTACTTGAATAAACGTCACTACATTGCTAGGTCTGTCAAAAAAACAGAGTAGTATTTGGAAGATGACAAAGCCAATTGTGACAATTTTTTGTTGTTGTTTTTGTTTTTTCTTTGATATTTTAAATTTTGAATCTCGCTCCTAGACGAGGACAAGAAATTCTCATTGAGTTTGAGATTTAACATAACAAATATCTCTAGAAATTCTAATAACAAAGTCCCCTGAAGATTTCCTTGGGCAGGAATGAAATCCGGATAGGGACACGCCTACATCAGATTGCTTTTCACAATTTGTTAAATAAGTTTTGGGACTTTAGCACATTTAATTACTATAAATGCAATTAATGTTTATCCCGATGAAAATAAATTTAAATTACAACACTATTTTAAATTTTAATGTTTTTATGAGCGAGTCAATTCAGAGTTATAACGCTCACAAGGCTATTTAGAAATAAAATCAGTTGCAGATTTTGCGACTTAAAAAGCTAACTTCTAACAACTTAAAGAAATACTAATTGTTTATTTCTAATAAATAATAGATGAACAATAATTTCTTTTGCTCTAAGTCAATGATATATAAGTTAATATATAATCACATATGAATTCACATAGTTAATATCACATATTTAAAATAATGCACGTTCATATATTACCAATATATTCACATTTGACCTGGTTAAAATTTTTTTAACTAAGTATGAAAACTGACATCCATTAAATGGCGTCCGTTTTCCTGTTGGCATTTAATGGCTCTTTTCAAGGCGTTTTGCATTACGTTGCGCAACGTTTCTGGCTCGAATTCTGCAATTGCTGTGAAAAATTGCAGAAACCTTCGAGAAACCGCACAAAAAAATCAGAGGTCGTCAATTCAAGCCAACGAGGTGGCCACGCAAAATCAGCATCTTTTTAAATCATTCCGTCATAAAAAATTTCTCGCAGAATCGCCATTGTTTCTCTCGTGGTATGAGCTGTGACTCCATCTTGCTGGAACCATACGTCAGGATTATTGAGAACTACCGGACGTAAAAAATGTTCCAACATGGGCCGATATACCGACCCGGAGAAAGTTTCTGGTTCCCCAGCTTCATTTTCAAAAAATATGGGCCGATAACTCTATCAGCCATAACTCCACATCAAACCGTGCATCTAAGAGGGTTAATACAACTTAATTTTGGTGGCAAACACTAAAATATCCAAAAATAAAATTTGAATATGGTTGTACTAACCAAATTTATTGGTTATTGCACTATTCAATTCTCTTGGCACTTTATTTCTCTGTATGTAGTTATGAAACACTAACAAAATATTGATACACAATTTTTCTCTTACATCAATTAAGTAATCTCTGAAATTTAACGCAATAAGAGATCAGTTGTAAAACTCTTAAAAACATTTATAAGTTTAAAAAAAAATTTTGTATTGTTAGCAAAAATTATTAAAAATCCTTTGTAATTATACACACAGAAAAATCAAGTCCCAACCGAATTGAAAAATGAATTTTGATAGCTACAACAAAAAATTCGATTAAGGCAACAATATTTTAATGTAATTTCATAATATTTTGGGTGTTGCAACATAAAACTCAGTTGTATTAACCGAATTTCGTTGTGAAAACCAATCTTCAATTGTATCAATCGACTTCAGTCGTAGTAATCGAATTTTAGTTGGCAAATGGCCAACTATGTGTAGTTATGCAGTATTAGCTAAATATGCCATCTAAAAATATATAATTTTGAATATCTAAAAGTAAAATATATGCCAGGTGACGTGAAGCGACAAAGTTTAAAACTTTATAAAAAAAACCAAAGGCAGAATTAGTTTGTACGTTCTGTTCTGTTACGAATCAGCTGTTTTGTTTCTGTTCAATTAAAAGTCTGTATGTGTGGTTAGTTTTCACTTTGTCGTTCTGTTCTGTTGCGGACAATTCTATTGAAAATAGAATTCAACGTTAAGTGACAGCCTAAAGTGCATATGTATTGGTTTGTTGTGAAATTTTTTTTTCAATATTTCAATCAGGAATGATAAAGTTGGTACTATAGTACTTTTAATAGTACTATTTGAACCTCAAATGCACCATGATACTCCTATGACTCATTTAGTACAATTTACAAATTTTTCTATGTATGAATTTCTTGGTCCCTTTAAAATTCAATAATTATTAATTCGATTTGCAGTCCTATATGAACAATGAATTAATTTGGAACCAAATGCTGTGAATTCAATCACATGATTTCACTGAGTGCGACTGATTACAGGTGATTATATTAGAGTTTTATTAACCGATTAAACCAATTATTGAATTCAATCACTAAGGGTTATAATTATTATTAACTAATTTTGATTTTCAAAAAAATAAATAATAAAAATCTTATACAAATGTGAAATTGACTATTAGCTGCGTGTTTTTAAAATCGAATGAGTTCACGAACAAATTTGTTTGCTACCAATCACAAGGATTGAATTCGCAAAAAACTGTGAGAAACGTAATTCAATACAGCAAAAATTAATAGGACGTCCAAAAACTATTAAAAATTTGGTGAATTTAAGAAAAAATCTCAAAATTTTAATAATCTTTTAAATCAAAATCAGCTAATTTTCTTAGTACGCACTGCTCGTTTTTACATAGCTTTATGTACATTTTTCCGAAAAGTTTGGTATTGAAAATGAGCAAAATCGCTCCAGCGGTTCAAAAGTAATTAGTGACAATGTGAAAGTACCTCTAAATTTTTCATACAAATTGGTGTATAATGCACTGTATATTATTAGAATTCATTGTAGTGTCTGATGTATAAAATATAACGTCATATTTTTCCACCAGACGCTAAGAGGTGAATAATATTTAAAATTCACCGCAATTTTTTTTTTCTCCACAAAAAAAATTTTTTTTTCACCTCAAAAATAGTTTTGTTACCTCAAAAATGTTTTTCACGACACAATTTATTTTTTTACAGCCAAAAAAGTTTTTCACCTCAAAATTTTGTTTTCACATCTTAACATGTTTTTTTTTTTTAATATATTTTTGTTGTTTTATTTGTAATTGTTCATTTTGGAGGGTACAAAGATTTGTTCGTTAATTTATATTTAAATTTTTTTTACTTTTGATGCCGAAAAAGTACTATTTTATATGCAGGTTGGTACTATTTTAAAATCGCAATTATCATCCCTGATTTAAATGTTTTTGGTTGGAGTTTCTTTTACTTTTGAAAACAGCTGATTCCTTTCACAGAAAAAGTAATTACAAAATATTACCTACAGAACAGAACGACACAGAACGGCAACAGAAAGTAAAAACTAATGAGGCCTTAACTCTGTTGGATATGTTCCAGATTTTTTTTTTTTAAATTATTCAAAACAAATTTGATTTAAATTAAAAGTTTTAAACACCAGCTACCAGCAACGCAGAAATAATGATAATAAATGTTGTTTAGCGGTATCATACGTGACATTAGAATGTCAATGAAAAATTAAATTAAATCAAAAATGTATTATTTGGTGATCTTTATTTACCCCGTTTGCATTTTTTTTGGAGTTAATTGTTGTTGTAACAAATATTTTGAGATAGGAGTATACTTGCCATTAACACTCTTAAAGAATTAAATATTTAAGAGAAAATCTTACTGAAAATTAAAAAAAAATTTAGCAAAACCATGAACGCAACTTTGCAGTAAGTTTTATCAGTGAACATAAAGACTAAAGAAGAACTAAAGTAGTCAACATATGTTAATGTGCCAACTGGTTTATATGCCATCTGGTTTTAAGAGAAACAGTTTTTAAAAGGGTTTTTTAATCAATATTCTTTAGTATATATAAACGACAGTTTACATTAATTATTTGCAGAGAATGCATTAAACAATACAAATTAACTTTAAAATTTAATTAAAATTGCTTAAAAGCATAACAATTATTTAAGTAAAAGTAACACTGTTAGCACGTTTTTTCAAAACTCTCTTAAAACCAGTTCAGGTTTTTAGAAGAGAGCTTTGGACACGGTTTATTTTTATCATCATGGCAGCCAAGATATGCTTTGGACTATTTAATTTAATAAAAAAAAATTAAAATTTTTTAGACAGGTCAGAAGGAATTATTTGTCCACTTTTAATTTTTCGATCACTGTTAACTTTTCGGTGGAGTATGAGTATGAGTTTGTATTTGGCAACAAGTGTGTATGAGTTTAACAAAAAAAAAAGCACAAGATGGATGGAAAAAAAATCAATTTATGCTTTTGGGAATTAGAAGAATTGACAGACAAGTGACCTTTTTTGTAGTGGTTAGAGTTTGTTTTTATCAAACTTCAAATTTTTAACTTTTGTTGATATATTCATTCGTATTATTTTTTTTGTCAAACTTAAATCTCAAGTACAAACATTATCTACATCATTTTGGGATCACAGTCTTTGACGTTACGACAAAATTAAAATGTCATTCATCTACAGATGTATTAGTCTACCAGTCCACAGTGGGATATATCACAAAATTTTTGTAAATAATTCCGACATTTCTTACTTAGTACTCCGACTGTAATTAAATTTGGAACAGGCATTAGTAACGTAATATCGAGCTTAAGTTTTGTTTTTTAACCTTCCAAACCCGCCGAGGTAGTATGACCACCCAAAATAGGGAACTTTTTGCATAAACAAATTTGAGGGCTCGCCATTTTTTGTTTCTAATCCGATTTTACATATTTGTAGTTTACTAGTAGAGGATAACAAAAAACATTCTTGCATGTGTGGGTTACACCTAACAGTTCCCGAGATATTCCCATTTGAAATTGTGAAAATCCAATTTTGATCCGATTCAGGTCCAGTTTTTTGCAACATTGGCAATTTAATTAAATAAAGTCCTGATTAAATAATAAAAAAAATTAATTGAATATCTTTTTCCACTCAAAAGCTACATTCGTTTAAAGTAGAAATTAAGAAATAAGTAAAATTATTTCGACTTTTTCCCCAAAAAGCACCAACAGTCTTTGGGCTCCAGATAAATATTTTCCTTCTAAACATATAAAGTGCATACGCTTCCGCTTCCCAATTGGAGGCGTGCACAATTTTTAACAGTGTGTTGATATTTGAGTTAAAAATGTTTCAACTTTAGAAGCGTTTAGGGGAAAAGTTTATACAAATCAAAAAAATTTTTAACACAACTCGCTTTTATATAAAAAGATCTGTCAGAATAGTATGCACACTTTATATGTTCAAAAAGAAAATATTTATCTGGAGGTAAAACACTGTTGGTGCTTTTTGGGGAAAAAACCGGCAAAAATTTGATTTTTTTAATTTGTACTTGAACCCGAAGTAGTTTTTTTGTGTAACAAAACATTGCATTCATTTTTTTATATTTAATCACGAATTTATTAAGTAATTTAAATATTAAGTATTTTAAAAAAGACATTGGTCCCGATTTCGTCCCGCTATTCGCAAAAAAAACTAGACCTGAGTCGGACCAAATTATTGATTTCACATTTCAAATCTCGGGAACTATTAGAGATAACCGATAGATTTTTTTGTTAGTCTTTACTTTCAGATTACAAATATGTTAATATTAGAAACAAAAAAATGGCGAGCACTGAAAATGGTATATGGAAAAAGTTCCTTATTTTGGGTTGTCATATTGCCGCCAACGGGGGTCTGGAAAGTTCAAAATCAAAACTTAGCCTCGATACTATGTCTCTTATGCCTGTTGCAATTATTTCCAAAAATTGTGTGAAATATCCCACTGTGCAGTCATACATAATTTTTGTATAAAAATTTTGACACAAGCATCATTAATTTTGTGGTTTTTAAATCAAATTTTATATTATTGTAAATCATGAACAGATGAACTTTAGCAAATATAAATTTTGTTGGTATTGTTTTTTTACTACGGAATAATGCTTTAACTCCTCTGTCTTTTTTGGGTCAAAATGACCCAATTTTTTTAAAACAAAGATAAAAAACTAAACTTAAAACTGCTGTACAGTTATATTAGTTTTTTGTTTTTATATACATCGAGATTATTTTTATGTTATTTTTTTGATACTAGTATTTCGATCTGGCTAAAGATCTCATCAGAACCCGAAGTTTTAGAAAAGCTAAAGCCTCCATAATAGGCAGAACTTTAACAAAAAGCCTATTAATCATCAATTTTGCTCCATTCTTGTCTTCTTAGTAATCAAGCACGTGGTTAGTTCTTTTCCTAACAAGCATCATGTTTTCCAATAAGATTTAGTTTTATTTATTAATTTCGTAAAAAATTCATTATTGTAAAAATATGTATAAAAGCATTTATTTTGTTTTCCTCTATGACCCAATATTATATTTTCATATTTTTACAACTGAGATTGCTTTGATTTGAAATTTTTTGATCAGGATTGATAAATTATAGTACTTTTATTTAAATTTATAACTTTGATCGCCTATAAGTTTGAAACGATAAGAGGTTTTAACCCTTCAGCTGCGTAAGAGTATATACGTTTTTTCGTAACTCTATAATGTTGTGTAAAACGTATATATACGTCCAGCTCAAATAAGTTCTACAATTCGGAATGAAAAAAAAAAATTCTTTTAAAGCGAATGAATCAAATACTGTATGCAGCTTTCGAAATGTTAACAAAAAATCGGTGGCATAAGTACCTGCATTTAGAATTTATTAGCATTTTTATTAAAAACATATTCTGTTGCGTAAGACGTATATATACGTCCAAATTGCAAACCTAAAATAAATTGAAAACTTGTTCGTTATGTGAACATAAAAAGGAGAATAAACACAAAAAGCGTGTATTGTATATCTACCAAAGGTAGAGCTTGAACATAACAAACAAGTTTTCAATTTATTTTTGATAATCTTTAACTTCAAGCTCATAAATTAGTTCTCATTTAGTAGAAAACTAGGTTATATGAATGTTTGATGTTTTGCTTGGGATTGTCACTAGAAAATTCCCGAAATAGATCTATCAACACATTCCTGAAAGTGGTCAATTATAAAATTTGAAAACAAAAACTCTATAGATTATTTGTTAGGATAATATCCTAATAAAGAAATATAGAGTATGGCCTCGAAATTGAATAATTTTTATTTTCATTGCACAATTAAAGGCCGAAAACATAACTTTTATTTTTAATAAAAATTATATCGAACTTATATTTTTTTAATAAATTTATTGCCCAAATTTTTTTTCAATTTTGATGAACTCCTGATTTTGTATTTATTTTGAATTTTATTATGAAGTTTTAGGGAAAAATGAATGAAATAACACTATTGAAATTATTCGAGTTACTCGAGTAATTTGAAAACCTTACTCGATTAAACGAGTAACTTAAAACCTCAAAATCGAGTTACTCGTTTACTCGAAAAAAACACAAACCCGAGTAATTTAAATACCCTAGTATATGCTGATAAAATACTCGAAATGAGACTCGGTTTTGGTGCTCGAAATGTGAGGCCCTCTCTGCGTTGTGCCGTGTGTTTCGAGGATTACCACACAAAATAGTGGATTTTGTTAACTATTTCTCTATAAGCTTTTAATTTTTAATATGAAAATATATGAAATTAGCGAATGCTTCAGTTAGTAATTACTAGAGCAAGGAATTGAAAACGCACAAAGTTTGTTAACAAACTTTAAAGTTATAAATGAAAACACGCTGCATTATTTCATAGAAATGTGATTTATATTGTACATAAGTATTTATCAGAAACTAAAATGTTAAATATTAAATAAAAAAAAATGTATTCATTTGCTAATGCAATGCAGAATTCAACTACTGACAGGTCCTTACATTTTTCTGTTCGCGTCACCGAACTTAATCAGAGAAACGAATTTTTTTCCGAACGATAAAAATCAATATATCGCACTTGATCAACAAGACGGTATTAACTCAAAATTTTTAAAATATCACTTTTTTCAAGAAATCAACTAACAACATCAATACCTATCTATTGTAAAATTTTCAACGTATTCCGATAACTCTTTCATCTCGGATACCACTTTTGAGACCATTTACATGATAATGTAGTGATTACCTTTATTTCAACAAAAATGTATTATTTCGAGTTAATACAAAAGTTCAAATAGAAATGAATCGTATATTTTCAAAAAAAAGATATTATTTTGATTTGAGCCTTTATTTATGTTAAAAACAATCAAACTGTTTTATTTATATTTGGTTGTATTTTGAGTTGATACTGTTTTGTTGATAAAATTTGTTTTATTCTATAAATTTAAATCGATAAAATTTCAAAAAAATGGTATTAACTCAAAAAATTGATTTTTTTTGCAATGAGTGGTAAAATTTAAAACAAAAACAATGTATATATACTTTCAAATGGAATTTGCTTATTATGATATGTTTGAATTTTTAAATTCTGTTAAAATGTGGCCATAAACAGTTTTTTGACTCTACTGAAAATTTTAAAATTTTGAGTTAATACCCTCTTGTTGATCAATTGCGATATGATTTTGTAACTTATGCGTTTGTATAAAGAAGGATTCAAAAGATATATGTACATCTGTTTCCATAAATTTAATATGCCTTAGTTTCTTAAGAAAAATTAAAAAATCTACATCCGTGTTAAGTTTTAAACATAAATTTTTGTATGTCCTTATAAATGAAAAACTTTTCATATGAACACATTTTTTATGATTTTGCAACTTATGGCAAAGTAAAAGTAAATGGTTATAAAAAAAAAATGTTATAGCATATAACGTAAAAATATAGTACATTGTATACATTTAACATTTAACATTGTAAAGCATTCATGATTTTATGTGTGAAACATATTTTTTGTTGTTCTTCAAACATGTTAAAAAAACGAATATTTCATAATAATAATGTACGTGTTAAAATGATGAATAAATGACAAACAAGCGAACTGCAAGTAATTTATAGAAAACAAAAATATTTTTTTAATATAAAATATGGTACATATAGCACACCTAGTTCAAAAGTGACTCAACTCAAAATTTTAATTTTTCGGTTTAATTTTTTTTTTTTATTAAGACAAGCAACACTCAGGAAATTCTTCCTATTTATTAATGTGTTGCTTTCGTTGGAAAGGGGATAGTGGAGAGATGAAAGGTGGTGAAAGATAAAGGGATTCAAATATGGCAACACTTTAATTGCGCGAGATGATAAGTCTTAGAACAGTTGTTGCTCGCCACCTGATGTAGAGTTGGCGAATTTATTGAACCTTTTTAATTCATAGCCCTGATTCATTATTCTACTTCGATTGGGGGTTAAGTGCTATGGGAACACCGAAGGTGGGCGCTGCGATACATATAAAGGATAGAAAACTCATATATATTATTTATCTAAATTGTTGTTGTCGTCACCGGGAATTGAACCCGGGACCATCTGTGTAACAGTCCAACGCGCTAACCATTACACCACAACACATTTGTTTATCTCTAAAAAATAGCAGTATATTTTGTTGTTATTAACTGCTTCTTTATGTTTCAATTGGTATAAAGTGGCAAATATTTTTTTTCGATTTCTGAAAAATGTAAAATTTTGAGTTGAGTCAGTTTTGAACTAGGTGTGCGATATGTGTCAGTAAAACTAAAAAGGATATGTACTGAAAAATGTCGATAAATATAAATATAAACTAAACTATTTGGAAAATATATCTAAAATTATTAATAATAATTAAATGCTTATTTTACTTCGACCTTTTTGTTGTAATTCAATAAAATAAACATTCAAGCTTGAGGTCAGTGTAGACAACTGACCTCGAGCTTGAATATTTATTTATTTAATTTAAATTATTAATATTGAAATAGTACGATTAATATTGATAAAATCGTTAACAAGCGATAAAATTAGTGAAAATTCATGAATCAATAATTACACAGTTAAACACTAAAAATGCATCGAATATGTAACCTACACTGATAATAATCCATGCGTAAAAATACAAATAAATGTCAAAATAACCAAAAATTTTGTAAAATAAACGAAAATTTGTTCATTTTACAAAAGATTTTGTTGTTTTGACATTTATTTCGTATTTTTAGCATGGATTATTATGAGTGTATCAATTTTGTTAATGTGAAAACCAAATTTTAATATTAGCTCCGGTTGTTTAAAATATTAGCGGATTTAACTTTCACTAAAAGTCAAGTTTTTTCTTTAAATTTCTTATTAATTCATATACCTAAATAAACTTCGGGTTCTGGTGAGATCTTTAGCCAGATCGAAATACTAGTATCAACCTAGCTAATATGTTTGATTTGCTTTATTTTTGTAAATATACGGAGGTTGAAAGCTCGTTATAAATTGAAAATAACATAAAAATAATCTCGATGTATATAAAAACAAAAAACTAATATAACTGTAAAAAATATTACTTGAGCCAGAGTACAAACTAAAATTTTTTTATATAAATAGAACATTTTTGGTCTTCAAAGTTTAGTAACGTCATGATGCTTGTTAGGAAAAGACCTAACCACGTGCTTGATTACTAAGAAGACAAGAATGGAGCAAAATTGATTATTAATAGGTTTTTTGTTAAAGTTCTGCCTATTATGGAGGCTCTAACTTTTCTAAAACTTCGGGTTCTGATGAGATCTTTAGCCAGATCGAAATACTAGTATCAACCTAGCTAACATGTTTGATTTGCTTTATTTTTGTAAATATACGGAGGTTGAAAGCTCGTTATAAATTGAAAAAGTTATTATTAAATTGAAAAATAATTCAATCAAAGAGCTATCAATTTCTAATTGAATTAGCAATTTTCGTTGTTGGCGAAAATTCAGGAATTAAAGTTTTTTAATTGTTGGTTTTCGTGATTTAAATTTGTTTTTATTTTTTGTGTGTAAAGTGTTATAAAAAGACTGGCTCTTGTTACACTTTGTATCAAATAAAAAATTAAAAAATAAATTCTAAAAACCAGAAAAAATGTTATTCTGTAAATTTCCTAGTGGGTATTTTATGCTGAAAGGTGAAAACATTAGCCCTATATGGATCAAGTAACACAACATAATTATTTTAATCAAGTGGAAAACTTTTTTTTTTATCCATTTAAAATCTTTATATTCTTTTCTTGTCTTGTCATAATTTAAATTAAGATTCGTGGGTTTTTTTTTTTTTTTTTTGGTCCCTTGGCCACTAAGGGTTAAATATTTTTTGAATAAAAGCAAAGATATTAATAACAGTCTAATAAAATATAAGTGCTATTGCCAAAAAATTATTCTGTAAATTTATTACTGGGCCGTTTTTGGCTAAAAGTACAAATATTAACCCTATTTGGATTAGGTCACATAAAATAATTATTTTTATTAAGTGGAGATATTTTTTTATAAATCTTAATGCTTTACAATCTTGTAGTCCTTATTAAAATTAAATTTCATGGGTTATGGCTTTTTCGGATAACAGTAAAAATACTTATAAGCTCTAATCAAATTTAGGTGATATTTTACCGAAAACTATGCAAACTTTGATAAAAACATTAAAATTTTGTGTAAATTTTGATTAAATAATCAATTTTGAGAAAATGTCCTTTTAAAGGAGTCGCTCCAAACACAAACTTGAATTATAATTTTTCCCATTTATGTTATTTTCTTTAACTATTTACAACTATTTTATTATAAAAATAGCAATCGACATCTTCAAATTAGGCATTTTAAAAAAATCTTTAAAATTATTAAAAAAAAAAATAAGTTTTTGCATTTGCATCAAATCTGTGGGTCATTTTGGACTCCCGCTTAAAGGTGGTTAATGATATCCGATGTAGTCAAAATTCCATATGTAAATAATTTTGGGTATATTAAATTGGGTATATTTCGAATTTGTGTAATTTTTATAACAATATACCAACTTCCCAAAATTAACGTTTTACCAAAAAAAAAAAAAAATCGATTTCTTCCATTTGGAACCATTTGTAATAAAACTGGGGGGTGTAATGAATGAAAATCGACAAATCGTTATTTTAAGGGACATCCTAATGCTTATATATAACTTTTGTAAGTCAGTATTTACCTTCTGTCTTTATGTGTTAAGTATTAAGGATTTACGATAATCCTTAACATTAAACTTTAGGCGCAAATTTAATTTTGCCAAGATTCTTTTTTTTTTATTTACCTAAACATTTTGTTCAAACTTCTTCAATATTGTTTTCTGGACATCAACAAAATATGGTGTAAAAGAAGTAAACTTTTCTTTCAAACTTTTGTGGAAAGTAAAACGTGAGTTAATGTAAAAGTATCTAGAATTTTATAAATAATTACAAAGCTTTACAAAATTGACCCATAAAATCGTAGACGTGAGTACCGACCATTGATCCAGCACTCAAAAAAGATTTACAGTTACTAAATGGTCCGCCATCTAACGTTTTTTTTTCAACTAGTGCTTATTTCGTGAATGGTAACACTTAGCTCATGTCTGATTTGGCAGATAATTAGTTTTATCCTTCCGCTGAACGAATATGGTTGTGTATACGCTTGGACAACGCTGATAAATATTGCGACATTACTTTCAAAATCATGGTAATGTTGCAGAATGTGTGCGAAAATTGCGTACGGATTTTGGAAGAAGAGAAGCACCGTCAGCTCCGTATGTTCGTGAGACGAATTTTGCATAAAGACCTTGGTATGACGCCATACAAAGTCCAATTGGTTCAGGAGTTGAAGCCAACTGACCATCCAATGCGTTTTCGCTTCGCTAAGTGGACCTGGTGAAATACAGCTGCACACAATCGATAATGTGCTTAAAAATTAGACCGATCGTGTAGGCTACTGCATGGCCAGCCGAGGCAGCAATTTGAATGAAATTATTTTCCATTATTAACCGGAAGTATTGTACTTTCAAATAAAAAAATAAATTTGAGAAAATATTCAGTAGTTTTTTTTTATAGCATTTTCAAAAACAAAAAAGTTATTTGGCGGACCCTTTACATGACTGTTGTTTGTGTAGTAAATGTAGTAGTTGTTTTTAACTGCAATTACAGTTGTTTTGCTATGAACATTTTCAAAAACAACCGAAGGAAACTACTATTTTTTTAATAGTAGTATTTAGTATTTTAGTAAACAACTACCAAAACAGTAATTTTGCACTAAAGACTTAATTTTGGTTAGTTATTTAAAAATATAAGATTATGTCGAGTTTTTAAAAATTCTCGTTTAGTTAATATTTGTTATTATTGATATGTTCATAGTTTGCATATAAATAATTAGAAAATTTTATTGTTCATAGCTTCATAGCTGGAGTACCGTTTGGAATTTTGAACTCCCGAGTAAAAATGTTTACATATAATTATACATTATTGTATATAAATATATATGTTATTGCATGCTATTATATGTTTATGTATGTTTATATAAAAACAATATTTACTCTGAATTTTTTAATACGATACCGCATATAATTACATCTTATTACATATCGACCAATGCATAATCGTATATGACATATACAATTATATATGGTTAATCTATTTATGTACGAACACATGCATAATTAAATTAAACACAAATCAAATTTATATATAATAACATATAGTGTAATATTCATTTTGAATAAAACGATACCATGACCTATTCATAGTTATATGTTAAGATATATATTTCCATATCGAAAAAATGTAGATCTTATTTTATATGTAACTACTCAAACGATAGGTTTTATTAAGCTGTTAATGGATAAAAACCAAACAATAGCGTACTTTTGTTGCTACCGGCCTTCGTAGTGTATTTTTAAAACTTTTGAACAAAATATAGTTTAATAGTATTATGCCCAGTAAAAAACGCTGCTTACCTGGAAGCAGGTTTGTAAGGGAATAATCCAAAAAGAATCCCTTACAAACCCGCTTACATATGCCATGATTTTTATATGGCGAATTAACATTTAGAAGCATTACTTTTTGGCAAAATAAGCGCGGATTTTAGCGCTTATAAAAAGCTGTGATTTCATGGCTTTCAGTAAAATCATATTTCATGTCTACATTATTACGATTAAAAGCAATAATATGAATATTATATAATTTATTTTATATAAAATTCTACAGGTATTAATTTTTTGTTTTTAAAATTTAAGACATATTAATATAATAATTAAATTTTCCGCACCACGTGCTTACTCTTCAGAAACAATTAAATGACTATTTATATTGTACAACATACTCAAAAACACCAAACACAATCGGAAATCACTCGGTAAAACGGAACAGATCGTTTATAATCCACGATATGAAACTTTCTGCATTACAACCTGCATCCTTGTAAGGGATTAAGGTAAGCTGTTTACAACCTGCATTCATGTAAGGGAAATCAGAAAGCTCAAACATTTTTTTTTTTTATTTTTATACGAAAATTATTCGTTTCTTTTGCTGCTTCTCAGTATTATGTAATAGTAAGCACTTACATCAGCGCATTTGTTTTATCCTGCTTCTAAAAACACGAAAATTTTTTACTGGGATGGGAAAATATTTATAAAATGTCCATAGATTAATTTTGCTCCACCTCAGCATTATTTAGTTTGAAATTTTATAAATGTTTTTCCCATAATATTTTTAAACCAAATTTTGTCCAAAAATTTTTAAAATACACTACGAATGCTGTCCCGCATTATAAAACTTTAAAGCCTCATTTTGGAAAAAAAAAAAAAAAATACGGTTTTTTTTTTATTTTTCCCACTATCGATTTTTTTATTTTTCCCATAATCAACTGGATAATACTTATCGCTTGACCACTACTTCGAAAAATGGTCCACGTTCGGGACACCTTAATGTGTATTAAAACTTAAAAAAGGTTTATGAGGCAACTTTTTTGAAAACCGCAAAAAAAATAATACGTTTCTTAATATATTTTATGGAATGATAGGATGAACATACATTTGTATGAAAATAGGTATATTTTCATAAAATCATATACAAAAATGCAACATTTAGTACAATTTTAGCAGACAAAAACAGGAATCTAATTATATTTAGATGAATCAGTTTACATAAAATCATATACAATTATTTCAGGTCAACATCCGGATACAATAATATCTGGTTTTCATATAATATTGTATAAGTTTAGATACAAACTGATACAATTAGATACAAAACTGATACAATATAATACAATTCTATCGGGCAATAATTCGGATTAAATTGTACTGAACATTTATCTAATTGCATCGAAAGTGAATAATTCTACGTAATAGTGCTAAAACAATGAGTATTATCCACTATGAGAAAAGTAATAAAACTTCGAGAATACTCATAGTTTGATACCCATAGATATTTGTACAAAATTGGGCTCATGTTTAGTGATGCTGAGCATATTTTTAGAAATATATTTATAAAATTTGAATAGAGTTATTTTGGTCTACTACATCAATTTAAAACAAATAATTGTTAAAATTACTTGTTTTAAATTTATTTTCATCGGGATAGACATTAATTGCATTTATAGTAATTAAATGTGCTAAAGTCCCAAAAACTTATTTAACAAATTGTGAAAAGCAATCTGATGTAGGCGCGTCCTTATCCGGATTTCATTCCTGCCCAAGGAAATCTTCAGGGGACTTTGTTATTAGAATTTCTAGAGATATTTTGTTATGTTAAATCACAAACTCAATGAGAATTTCTTGTCCTCGTCTAGGAGCGAGATTCAAAATTTAAAATATCAAAGAAAAAACAATTTAAATTAAATGATGCTGTGGTGGAACAAAATTAATGTATGGAATTTCTATAAATGTTTTTTACATAATATGCTCAACATTCCCAAACTTTTAAACTCTTCTCTGTCCAAAAATTTTAAAAATACACTACGAAAGCCGCGAGTATCAAATACAAGTACCCTTAAAAAAATGTTTGAATTTTATCCATAAACTGCTCAATAATAACTATCGTTGGAGTACGTGACGAACTTCGCAATTTTTTTTAAATTCTGAACAGGCTAATCAGACTTTTACATTTTTCTGGTACGGCACGATATATAACAATGAATAGATCAAGATATCGTTTAATCCAAAATAATTTTTTTTTTTTTTAATATTGTACGTTCTTTTATTATATACGATTAGATTAACCATATATAGTTGTATATGTCATATACGTTTATATATTGGTCGATTGTAATGAGAAGAAATTATATCTGGAATCGTATTAAAAAATTTAGCGAAAACATTTTTTATATATAAACATACATAAACATATGTATTCACATATAATAGCAAGCAATAACATATATATATATATATATATATTTATATAAAATAATGCATGGTTATATGTAAACGTTGTTACTCAGGTAAAAAGAAGTATATATAAATAGGGTCACATAGAAATTGGTATGACTACATATGAATTTTTTTATTCAGGTTTGCATTTTAAGTAGGATGTGGGAAATACAAATTGTTATTGTAGTTGAAAGAAAAAAAATATATTTTATCAAAAATTATTTAAAAAATGCCGAAAAAATAACTGTTAAAAACAGTAGTTTTTACCAATTCTTACAGTTGTTTCAAAATATTTGTAGTATTTAGATTAGACTAGAGTGGCACTATGCACCGCGACGTATTTTGTGCTGCCAGCGGATACACCCTATAGGTTCAGGCTCCCTACGAAGCCAACTATCCTACCAGGTAAACAGTTCCAAACCCTCTTGTCGGAGAGCCTCGGACATTTGCAGAGAACATGCTCTGAGGTCTCGGGTTCCAATTCTCAAAACCTGCACATATCCGTAGAGAATCGTCCCATCTTGTACAATTGATTCCTAAGGCCACAGTGTCCCGTGAGGTAACCCGTCACGGTCCTTAGTTCGCCTCTCGTCATAGACAAGAGTTTCCACGACCTCTCCCCAGAGGGAGATATAAACAGCCTCGCCTGTCGTTGCCCAGGCGATCTGGCCCAATAGGCCCCAAACTCCGACTCCCTCCATCTTCTGAGCCTCTTTCTGACATACCCATTGGGTACGCCACAGAAGGGTTCCGGGCCAATGCATTGTCGACGAGCTCCGCAGTTGGCTAAACAGTCAGCCCGTTCGTTGCCCTCATGCCTCTCATGGCCAGGAACCCAGCCCAGTGTCAAGGAGTTGTTTAGTCCTAGACGATTTAGAGAGTCGATACATTCCTTAACCAGACCAGACGACACTTCTTGAGACCTCAAGGCACCAAGTGCCGCCTGGCTGTCAGATAGAATGTAGATTGTGACCCCACGTGTAATCCTCCGAAGACACTCTTCCACACAGATACAGATAGCGATGACCTCCGCCTGAAAAACGGAGGGATATTTGCCCATCGGCAGAGCACGCTGAAATCCGGGTCCGACGACATCCGCCCCGCATCCATGTTCGACTGTTTTGAGCCATCCGTGAACCAGACTTGTGCACCAACCTCCGGTACCCAAGATATAGTCAACCACGTGCTCCTGTCGAAAATCACAACAACAAAGTGCCTCACAAATAAATGCACAGGCAGTATCCTGTCACTGACCCTTATAACCGGGTCATCGGCGAACATTTTCGCAATCTCAAGATGCCCCTTCAGATCCCCACTCCTCATGCTGCCAATCTCCCGCAGCCTTAGGGATCCCATGCACGCGTTCTCCTTTACAGAGATATGCAAAGGAGGAATGCCCAGCATGACTCCAATGGCATCAGTCGGACATGAGTTCGAGGCACCAGTGATACCAATATATGCCAGTCGATAAATTTGTAGTAAAAAAATGGCGGTTGTTTTTTCAAATCTTTAGTTATTTTTACTACATTTGTTAGTTGTTATAAACAACTACATTTTTAGTTACTTTAACGGTAATTAAATTTGCCGCCTTTTTAACTGAAATTACAGTTGTTTTAACTGTCATTTTCAGTAGATTCTACTGTAAAACTTTTTTTAGTGTAAATATTTCGGACACGCTGATTTTAATGACGTTCTTATCTTTCTACACCCGTATTCATAAAAAATTTGAATTCAGATTTCAAATACATTTTAGTTAAAACACATTTTAAGCCTTAAAACTGTATTCATAAACGAATATTGGCTTAAACCTTAAACCTTGTGTAAAAGTTAATATTCATTTTAAGGCTAAAATTTGTGTTTTAACTAAAATGTATTTCAAATGCTGTTTAATATTTTTATGAATACGGTGGCTAATATTTAGCAAAAAAAAATGTGTGCTAATTTTAGCAGTTCTTTCTGCAACACTAATTTTAACCAATTTTTAGTAACTTTTTCTGACATTTTTGCTGGTTTATTTATATGAGTGTATTTTAGCTAAGTAATTTATTGTGGGTTTCAAAATATATTAATTGGATTTCATTCAACCACAGCGTGTTTAATTTCTCAATGTGTCATTTTTAGCAATTATAAACCCACCCATGTGATAAACACTAGAAAAAAAAAATCTTTCAAAGTTCCTTAAAACGTTTTCCCCATAACAATGCAACAACATAAAAACGTTGACAAAAATAGCAGAAAATAAAACCTTTGACATATAACAAAGGATTATCAAGAATGAAATCTTCATGAAACAAAACACAGAAAATTGTTAATTTATTTCAACATTAACAGCGGTATTCATAAGTTTAAATTACGCATCGATGCGTTCGAAAAAATGTTAATACACAAAAAATTTAATTAAAAGTTGAACACAAAACCTTTTTTTTATTAATAAAAAATATATTCTATTTTACAAGCAAAAAAATATCAGTTTTATTCTCCCTTTATAAATTTATTCAACTTTTCGGGAAACCCTCCCATTAAAGACTTTAAATTAATTTTGGTAACCTTTTAGAATAAGGTTTTCCATCTCTGCACAGTGGTTCCAAACACAAAAAACATGGTAATAAATATAGATCTTTTAAACTACTGGTCCAATCGGGAAATGGTGTTCCCAAAAATTGAAAAGCGGGAGCTAACCTTTAAGGAAAATGTTTCTGTGGTCACCCTGTTTTAACACAGGGTGTGCTACAGGGTGTCAAAGTTGACCATCTCGAGTATGAAAGAGCTTTAAAGGGGTATAACTTCTATAACCATGCATCGATTTTAGTGTTTTTTGGACTTTTTTAAATCTAGGTTACGAGACAAAGCAAAAACATGCTTCATGTACCATAGTAACTCTTACAGTTAAAAAAATATTTCACTTTGAATTTCAAAATCTTCATTTTTCGCCTTGACTTTTTTAATAGTTTTGCCAATAGATTATTCATTTTTCAAAGAAAATGCTCAAAATTTTTTCAAGTCATTCTAATGACCTTTCTTAAACTCCTAAAGAAAACTTTTTTGAATTATCTTAAGCCGTTTCGCAGTGATACTATTTTAAACTCAAAAATTAAAAGTGTGTTCTGAAAAATGGGGTTTTTTGGTCAGATAAGGGGTAACTTCACACACCTTTATATATATTTTGCTGATATTTTTTGGATTAGTTTTTTACATAGTTTGATAGAGTAGACTTCAAAAATGCTTAATGGTATAGTTTAAAGCATTTTTGGATATGCACCCTACGTCCAGCATTGGTCGAAAATGATGAATTTTTGAACGGAATTCTATGTTTATGACCGTGATAAAAAAAAGTCACGCCACTTAGACACGATTTGAAATTTTTATACTGTAAAGAGATTTATTCTAATGAGTTTGCCACTTCATTTGCCGCCGCCCGCTCAAAAACGTAGCCTGGAGAGCAAATTTTGTGGAAAAAGTCATTTTTTCAAAAGCCTTTTTTTGATTTATAAAAAAAGCGTACTTATATTATCAATTTCAGCAAGATTTTATTTTATTTTTAATAAAACGTAAATAATTGTCCTACATTCCAAAAATCTTTTCGATATTGCTTATGGTTATTTTTACATAAAACATCAAAGTTCAATGTAGTATATCTAACTATAATTAATTGTACATTTATTGGCTTTTGCTTTCGGTAATGTTAAAAAATTTAAATAATTTCAGAAATTTTTTTACATATTATTAAATTAGACTTAGTTATCAATTCAACGATGCATAAATCGTTTATCTAGTGTAATAAATGAATTCAAACTATTGCGCTTAAATCAGGCATTTCAGGTCAAATTGCAGTATTTAACAAATTTATATATTCAGGTATACAGAGCGTGTTGCATTATATTTCTCTAAAAGGGTTACGGGTTTTTTTATTTTTTTAATACTATTTCAAAAACCTAATAAGATATAAATGCAGGTAGAAAATGCGTTTTATGATGTAACATTTGCATAATATATTGTTCTAATTTTCCATATAAAACAGGTAAATAACTACCATATATTCATTTATTTGAAAGACAAAATAATGTTTTTTTTTTGTTCTAAAGATAAGGTTTTATTAAATTTAACTGGTACAGTAGTAATTGTGCTAAAAATATGAATATATTCCTAAGGACTACACATTTTCTACAAAGTAGTCTGAAGTATCAAAAGTTAAAAGGTCGTTTATATGCATAGATTCAGAATCTTCCTTTTCAATGTCTATGCTTATTTTTGGTAACCATTTTGTTCTTATGGAGTAAAGTACTGGATCCGATGATATTAATAAAAATTCCATCAAATCGGAATTTTGAGCTATTCTGGAGCACTTACGTGTGTTAAAAAGCCTAAAATGTTTGACGTCTCTATTTCTGGCCTCCTGGGCTTCTTCAGTCAGTTCGCCTAAAGGCAACATACTGTTTTCTATTATTTCTTTGGCATGAGCTAATACTTTATGTACTGTTGGTGTCATTGGCCTCCAAGAGTACATGGTGAGTATAATGTCTTTTGTTTCATTGGCAAAGAGTTTAAATTTAGCCACATTAATAGGTTTTTTACTGTTAATGACTGCTAATATAACTTTAAAACGTTTTAGTAGGTTTTTATCGAGACCCGTAATTGAGGAGGTAGTTTCTGGATCTTCGAAAAAACGCCTTGCTGTATTTCCGTCATTGGAACTTCCAAACCCCTGAAGGGGCGTATCAATGATTAATCCAAGTCTTAATTTAAATTCATCTTGAATTCTTTTCTTCTCTTCTTTTCTCATGTTGTGTAGATCAGTGTTTTTGTTTACGGAAAGGCTTAGGTTTCCTGGAATAAGGCGGTATTTGAGATCGTATGCGAGGTGTAAACAATATTCCATAAATCTTATTCTGGCATGAAGTGGCGATATCCCAAACCTCAGAGCGTTTTCGTTCATAGAAATTGTATCACTATCTTCATGAAACTGTGAACTTAATTTTCCACATATATTACATTTCCAAGTAGATGTTGTGTCTGTAATTGCATTTGCAACTTTTCCATCAATCATTGTAAGTTGTGGTTGAAATGAAACTTTAATAACTTGTCCAGATATTTCCACGTAAAGTGGAGACAAGCTCGAAATTTCCCTTTCTATTGAATCTACTAAACTTTGTGTTGAAATCATGTCTTCTTTTACATATTCAAATCGTATTGGACGACATAAAAATTTAGATCCAGGGGTTAAATTCGTCCATATATCATTTGCAGACGAGGTTGAAGGTAATTTATTATACAACCGCATTCTTAACGGCACAAAAGAAGCCATAAAAATTGATGAAAAACTTTTTTCTTTGCTGCTTCCAGATGGTTGTTTGTATTCGGAAAACCCAGATGTGCCATCACAGCCCCATTTGAACATTAACACGACATCAGATTGCTTGCATCTTTCAATATCTTTGCTGCTAAATGTGGACATAATTCTAGAAACAGTATTGTCAATTAACTGTGATAGTTCAACTTTTGCGCCTTCAATAGAGGCATGCACTGGGGATGTTATTGGTTTTAAAATATTTTCTTTTGTTTCTTTTATTGCTTTACTGCTAGGAAAAATATCATATCCTTTTTCAATGAGAGCTTTTCTTAAAATACCATATTTATTTCTCGTTAACCCCAAATTTAGAAAAAGAGCTAATGCATCTTCACTGGTAAAGGAAGTTGATGATTTTGGTGTTGGAATACTTTGTATCATGCGCTTCAAACGCTTAGGAGACGCAGTTGGTAGGACGTCGACAATTTTCCCTGTTTCTTTAGGCTGTATACGTGTCAAAGCTGCTTTAAAAGAATCCTTTATTTCATTAGCGGAGTGTGTGTTAATCATTTCTTCCTGTTTTACCTTCTTAGTCCTAATCTGGACCTCTTCATAATCTTTTTTAGGGCGGCCCCTTTTTTTCTGTTCAATAACTACTGACATCTCCTTATTAAGCCAATCTTGACTCTTCTTCATAAATTTTTGTATAGAATAATCGGAATCTTTAATCCTTTTTTCATAAATTTTGTAAAAATTTTCAATTTCATCTGGCTTTATATTTAAGCCATACGAGTAGACAATGGTATCAATCAGTTTTCCTATTTTTTCCGATCGTATATCAGTATTGGCAAGAGTATCCCAAATTACTTTACAAAGGGAGCTATATTTATTGTAACCTCCATGACTGCTTAACTCAAATAACCTCCTTTTAAAATTACTACGCTTATATATTACAAATATTTGTTTTTTTATAAACAAAAAATCGAGCAGGTACTGGATTTGTAAAAACAAAAAACTGAAATAGGTAAAATAAAAAAAAACGCATTATATTAGCCCATTAAAACAATATGTTATGCAAATGTTACATCATAAAACGCATTTTCTACCTGCATTTATATCTTATTAGGTTTTTGAAATAGTATTAAAAAAATAAAAAAACCCGTAACCCTTTTAGAGAAATATAATGCAACACGCTCTGTATACCTGAATATATAAATTTGTTAAATACTGCAATTTGACCTGAAATGCCTGATTTAAGCGCAATAGTTTGAATTCATTTATTACACTAGATAAACGATTTATGCATCGTTGAATTGATAACTAAGTCTAATTTAATAATATGTAAAAAAATTTCTGAAATTATTTAAATTTTTTAACATTACCGAAAGCAAAAGCCAATAAATGTACAATTAATTATAGTTAGATATACTACATTGAACTTTGATGTTTTATGTAAAAATAACCATAAGCAATATCGAAAAGATTTTTGGAATGTAGGACAATTATTTACGTTTTATTAAAAATAAAATAAAATCTTGCTGAAATTGATAATATAAGTACGCTTTTTTTATAAATCAAAAAAAGGCTTTTGAAAAAATGACTTTTTCCACAAAATTTGCTCTCCAGGCTACGTTTTTGAGCGGGCGGCGGCAAATGAAGTGGCAAACTCATTAGAATAAATCTCTTTACAGTATAAAAATTTCAAATCGTGTCTAAGTGGCGTGACTTTTTTTTATCACGGTCATAAACATAGAATTCCGTTCAAAAATTCATCATTTTCGACCAATGCTGGACGTAGGGTGCATATCCAAAAATGCTTTAAACTATACCATTAAGCATTTTTGAAGTCTACTCTATCAAACTATGTAAAAAACTAATCCAAAAAATATCAGCAAAATATATATAAAGGTGTGTGAAGTTACCCCTTATCTGACCAAAAAACCCCATTTTTCAGAACACACTTTTAATTTTTGAGTTTAAAATAGTATCACTGCGAAACGGCTTAAGATAATTCAAAAAAGTTTTCTTTAGGAGTTTAAGAAAGGTCATTAGAATGACTTGAAAAAATTTTGAGCATTTTCTTTGAAAAATGAATAATCTATTGGCAAAACTATTAAAAAAGTCAAGGCGAAAAATGAAGATTTTGAAATTCAAAGTGAAATATTTTTTTAACTGTAAGAGTTACTATGGTACATGAAGCATGTTTTTGCTTTGTCTCGTAACCTAGATTTAAAAAAGTCCAAAAAACACTAAAATCGATGCATGGTTATAGAAGTTATACCCCTTTAAAGCTCTTTCATACTCGAGATGGTCAACTTTGACACCCTGTAGCACACCCTGTGTTAAAACAGGGTGACCACAGAAACATTTTCCTTAAAGGTTAGCTCCCGCTTTTCAATTTTTGGGAACACCATTTCCCGATTGGACCAGTAGTTTAAAAGATCTATATTTATTACCATGTTTTTTGTGTTTGGAACCACTGTGCTCTGCTTGAAATCGTGCATTCCATGATACACATTTTTTGTGGCCTTTAATTCTATTTTAGCAAATGCCCAATATCTTTCAACTTTTCTTAGCTCCGGGCAGTTTTGCACATTTCCCTCCCTTGGTACAAAAACAATGTTTTTTTCCTTTATACCACTGAAGGACTCTCTTGCTGTAGTGGAAAGATGTCAAGTCAGGCGAGAAGTATGTGGACATATTGTGTTGGCGTATAAATGAAAGTAGTCTTTTTTGCAAACATTCTTTTATAAAAATTTCGGCTTTTATTGTTCCTGTTCCGCATATTGGTTGCCATACCAGGAATTTTTTACGCAATATTTTGATAATGACGACCTCGGTTTCTTCCTCAGCCAGATTTTCTCTCAACCGTTTCCTTAAACGGTAGAATTACTTTTACTTTTTTTCATCACTCATTTTGTGAAAAATTTACAAAACAAATTCTAGATTGTCATTAATTAATTAACTGACACATTTTTAAAAACTAATATGATCAAAAAAAAAATTTAAAGAAAGCTTATGCCGAAAGTTATAAGGGAAAATGCATGTTAACATTTTTCCGAACGCACACCTTACATACAATGAGTTTACAACTAGAATGTTTTTTTAGACTTATTCACTGGTTATTCGTGAGTCTATTCCACTGTCAAACAGAAATTTTAACAAACTTGTTTTTGTAAAAACAAAAATATATCATTTTCGAGTTAACAACATTAAAAATGAAAAAATATATAATAATAATTATAATAAATTAGAACTGTTGAGGTTAAGAAGAAGAATAAACGTTTATAAACACTATTAATTTTTAAATCAGACTAGACTAGTTTCTGCCTCTTTTTATGGACAGGCGATTTTCCATTTAAATTGTATTATTATTTGTGTATTTATAATTGTCAGATTGTCTCTGTATGATAAATTCTTCAACAACCTGTGGCTGTAAGAATCAAACCTGTGCTCATCTTACATTACAAACGTAACAATACCAAGTCATGACCGTTTAGCGATCACACCCAAGTATGGCAGCTAAGTTTCTTCCTATTAGCTTTTCTGTTATTGTATATTATACTCAGAAGTGACCAACACTAACAAACACAGAAAAACAGGGTCACTGACGAAGGTTCAATACCAGAAACTGCGCAGTATGATTCAGAAAAATTGGAAATTTACAATGTAGTTATGATTTTTAGAAAATACACTCATTCTTCTCTACCACGCCTTTCACAAATATTCTATTTTAAGATTTTTTTTTTTTATTTTTCTAATCTTCTCCGTCTCTATTTATCAATGTTAACAGATTGACGTATGGTTTTTAAGTTCAGTGTTGACATCGCCACAGGGCAAATTATAATAATATTTAAATAAATAGTGTCAAAATGGCAGAAGTTATTCATGAGATAAGCAGGATTTGTACATCGTTTAGTAAAAGGTGTTATGAATAAGAAATCCTTATTCAGTGGATATGCTGTGCCTAAATAATGCTTATGAATACCACAGTAAGAAGATGGGATTTTTTGTTTGTATTTCTTTTCAAAATTAATACACAAAAAAACATAGATTTGTAAAAAGAAAAAAGAAGACTCGTGTTGAGATTTCTACACTCTTAGAAAATAGTTAGTAGAAAAATTAGTAAAGCCGCCAGTAATCCAACTTTGCAAATTTTAAACAAATTTTTAGTACAAATGGAGATTTTAGTTAAATAATTTTGTTGTTTTGACTTGATGAAATACTAAATTTTTAACTCTTTTTTTTTTGCTGAATTAACTACAGTCTAAAAATATTATTTTGATAATCAAAACCAGCGAAGTTTGCGTTTCAGTATTTGTGTATTTTTTTATATTGTGTCAGTATAAAATAGACAAGTGAAGTCAACACGTCGTACATTGGATTAAATCGTTGGTAAACTGGCCCTTAACTCAGGGAAGCTTTAAAAGTATGATGTTAGATTTTTTTTTGAATGAACGTATACTGGTTAAAAACAAATATATATTTTTTTGAAATATTTTAACAAAACCTTTATTTTTATTTTTTTTTATATTTATGAATAAAAAAATTGTTAAAGAAAAAAAAATTTAATTAATTTAAATTTACAGCAAAATATTTTTATTGAATCAAGAGTACATTGGCGAATAAAAGCAATTTTATTTATATACGAGTAATTTTAAGCTAGACTTTAATTTTTTTTTAATTTTAGTCATTTTTAAACAGAAAAATGCTAATAATAAATTAAAATTATTTCAAAAAAAACTCTGATTTCAACAAAAGGGATAAATTTTGAGAAAAAAAATAAAAATTAAAAAAAAAAAAAATCCATAGTCCCTACGTTTCAAAAAAAAAGTACTTTCTGTGAGATATTTGTTTACATAAATCTAAATAAATCTATGAACTATATAAGAATTATAAGCATTAAAATCAATTATAGAAAATTCAAGCTATAAAAAATACATTTGGTATAACAACAACACCCTGGCAAGGCTTTTTGATAAGGTATACGATATTTATCACTTTTTGATCACATCAATTGGTTTTTAATCAAATATACACATACACTCGAAAAAAAATGTTAGTAAAGTCAGCAAAAAAAATTTGCTCAGTCAGCAAAATTTTAGTCAGAAGGGTGCTTGCAAAAAAATTGCTAATGTTAGCAAAATCTTTTGCAGAGAATTATCGAGCTGATTTTTGGTAACACAGTAGATTAACCAAAAGTTTTGCTAACACTTAGTTCATTCTAAATTAAAAAATCATTGCTAAAAGTTAATAAAATTATTGTTGAATATTAGTAGACTGAAAAAAACTCAACAAATTTGTAAAAAAAATATACTTTAGTTAATTTGTTAGCTGAAAATCTTAAAAGTTTTTTTGTTATTCTTTTTAAAATAATTTACAATACTTTACAAAATATAAACATGTTCATAATCCCACATTGATGAAACGAATTAATTTAATATTTGAAAATATATAGAAGTAATTATATGTATATAACTAGGCTTGTCACATCCCAAAACTCAGCCATCTTGACACTAAGCTCAAATGAGCTTGATTTTAAACAAATATCTTGACAAATAATATTACTCATACGTATAAAACAACTAAATTTTATTAAAGTGTTGGTATTTTTTAAGTTAGCAATTAAAATTAATTATGGGTTTTGGGAAACAATATAAGAATCCGTGTTGGGGTTTGGTGGTTAAACAATTGATGTTACATTTTTTTTTTAATATTACATTTTTAAAATTTTAAAATTTTAAAAATTAAAAATAAACTTTAAAACGTGAACAAGTGACAAAATATATTTTATCTCGACACTTGACAAGACCTAAAAAATCTTGACAATCAAGCTCATTCCAGGCCATGTGGCAACCCTACACATAACACAAACAAATTATCTTTCAAGTAGTTGTCTAAATGATGGCATATTTCTAGAAACGAAACAAAACGAAATAACAAAATATGAAATATATAACACTTTTTTTCAATAAGAAAACGGAAACATACAAAGTTACGTAGAATGTGTGTCCTTGTCTGTCTACCTGAACGTATATTTGTTTGCAATTTGACCACACTACATTAATAGTCATTATAACCATTTAGTTTACAAATACACATTTAATCTTTATTCATCTTTTTCATTCTGCGTATATCTTTCAATCTGATTGTCGGCCACACTTTTAATGTGCTTATCAACACAATTTTTTTTAGCTAAATAAATTAGTAAAACTTTAGTAAAACATAAGTTCAAAACAGTCAAGTGCTGAATAAGTATATAAATTTTTTACTGAAAACATAATTTCAGCAAAAAATTTTCTGAAAAATAGTGTATTTGATTTACAAGACGTTTTACTAACTTTTCTACTAACTTATTTTTTCTTTTGAGTGTAGGAAATACAATACAATACACACAATTTTGGTATATTGTCAAAGCTCACTTGATAAAAAATATTTAATTTGAAGTATGTAAAAGAATTTACAAGATAAAATGCGTGCACTAGTTTGACTGATCTCACTAATTGCTTAATTAAATTTTTACATATTTCTCTACTATTTTCACTTTTTTAGATTACGCTTCAGTCTTTAACACATAACATTCAAAGGATATTATAAAGCCAAATAAAAGACAGATACAACTCTGTATTTTTATTTTAGTTTTTTTTTTTTATTAATTAATAATCATATAATTACAAATTATATACTATTACCCTAACCGAGCACTGGCTACTATGACCCTCGGCGCGTTGTAGCGAAAACAGACCAGTGCCTCTGGTGGGAATCGAACCCATGACCCCCGCACTGATAAGCCAGCACGCTACCAACTAGCCTACCGTGGCGCACAATTCTGTATTTTTTTTTACTTATAAATACAAAACTGAATTTTCGTTGTCTTATTATTTATAGTAAAAATGTTCACGAATAGATGGCGCTTAGTTTTCATGGAAACAACTAAAAATTTAACTAAAAGTTAGTATATATTACAGTTTTTTTCGCTATTTTTATTTGACTAATATTTTGCAAAAAGATTCTGCTAATTTTACTGCTCTTTTCTGCAACGTCATTTTAAACTAATTTTTAGTAAATTGTTCTGCTATTTTTACAGATTTATTTGTATGAGTGTATTATTACTTGTCATATTCAAGGGAAAAGGGCTGGGTAACACTAATTATAAGGTTTAAAAAAAGCTTAATTTTAAGAAGAAAAGAAGTCATGAGAAATTTTTGTTATAAACCAAAAATACCCAAAGAAAAATTCGTAAAATTTGCCCACGTTGAGGTTTCTTTATATCAAAGGTATTTGACACTTTATTAAAGTCGTTGTCATAGCAAATCGATCCCTTGTAACATGTCGCTAAACTTTCTTAAAAATCATAGTTTGTTAATTTAGACATTTTACAGGCCTAACTACCAAAGAAACTACACAGTGTTGAATCCGCAGATTTGAATAATATTTGGATCTGTTGTAAAGGACAAAAAAATTATAAGACACGTATTTTTTTAGAAACGCAATCCTAAATTTGTGGGTTTAGGGTCAGAAACAACCCCATTTGAAATTTTTTTTATATATTTCTTATATAAGTCAGCAAACTATTGGCAAAGCGGGTGTCAAATAAAAGGTAATATAAAGACACTTCCACTGATATATAAAACGTGTCCGTGCATGCCCGAACCATTCGAATACCATATTTGCATGCGAAGTTGATGTTGGTTTGAGTTCAAATTAACATATAATAATGCTTATTTAATTTTTTTGAGCGGGTAGTTGGCTTTTTCAATTTTTTGGAGGATTTTGTCCCAAGTGACCGAACTTTTGAAACCGATGTCTTGGGATCGGGATGAAACTTACACCAAGTTGAGTTCTATCAGATAGTAGGTCCCTCCGAGTTGTAGGGTGCTGAATTTTGACCTTTTTCTTAAACAGCCCTTGCTTAGGATAGATATAAATTACCCATTGTAGTTAGAATAGCTTTCTCTTCGATAGCTTTCTCTTCAAACTTAAAAAAAAAAATTACAATACATTTTGACTTTGTTTCGAAAACCCAAGTAAACAAGTTTTGATATAGTTATATACTACTTTATAGAGTTATTTATAATGAAATATTGCACAATATATATCCATATAAAATCATTTAAAATTATATCTCAAGTATATATGTAATTGTATATTTCTTTATATTACACTTCATATAGTACAATATGTAAAAATATATAATTACATATCGATCTATATATGATTACATATTTTACATGTAATTGCGTATACTTTTATACAATTGTATATAATTTGATATAATTATATCACATTATAAATAATTTCATACATTTGGATTAGAACAAAATTCGGATTCTATTATATCTATTCTATTATATCAAATTATATATAATTTCATGAAATTAGATATAATTGTATAAAATACTGTCTTATTGTATCAGATGATTAGATATAATAGATACAATTAGATGTATTTATTATTAGGATATAATTATATATAAACCGGAAATTCAAAAAATATTTTTTTTAATTTTTTTATTTTTTTTGAAAAGTCAAAAAATTTTTTGACATTTTTTTAAAAAGATGTATTTTTTGTTAGAAAGCTTAGGGGTTTTGCTTTAAGAGCATTGTGGTCGCTTTGTGGTATGCGAATTGTTTATCTTTCTTCGTTTCTTCCAAAGTATGCTACTTTATGCATCAACAATTTTGAGTACTCGTCAATTTTTTGTGGGTTATATCTGAAAGTTTGTGAGATATTCCCATTTATTTTAATGAAAATCGGATAAAAAACAAAAAAATGGCGAGCATTCAAAATTGTTGGTGCAAAAAGTACCCTACTTTGGAAGAAAAGAAAAAAGATAAAAAAGTCGCATCCCACTAAGCGAAAGATCTAAGCTTAATAAAAGCAAATCAAGTATCAAAATTTTAATAAATCTAATTTTCGTAAATTAAAGACAAGTTTTCACACACAAAAAACAAATAAGTTCTTATGCCCACTTTTTAATCCATAAACGTGAGATTGGGCAGCTAAAAAAAAAAAAAGTTTATCTTTTTTTTGCTCTTTTACAACATATCTAAAGTTTGTTTAAATCTACGCGTTCACGTCGGGATACCTCCCTTGTTAGTGACCTGTCCTAGGTTACTGCTAAGACATATCATAAAAGGGTTAGTTTCCTTTTTTATGATAATGTCATGTAAAAGTGACAATATCCTCTTAAAAATAACAACGGCTTCACTGCCAGTTTGTAAAAATTTTCCATAAAAATATAACTTTGTTTGAAAAAAAAAACAAAAACTTAAATCCTTCTTATTATTTTTTCGTTTTCTGGAAACATTACGTGACCATTGACCTTTTCATTAATATGACGATGTGTACACAACAAAATACCTGTAACAATGTTCATGTAAATAAAAATAACTACATATAGCCGTTAAACTTTTCCTTTTGAAAAGACTTCACTTCCATTTTTTTTTGTTTTTTTTTATACGATTTTATGAGGGACTTTTTTTAAAGACCAACATGTGGAAAATAAGGTATTGAGGCATTGACATTAAACTGGACAAAAGGTATTTGAAGCCAAGACATCGTCTGTGTATGTTATTTTTTTACAAAAACACCCTTCTGTAGATATAAGCGTAATGATTGCTTTTATTGCCTCTCGACAAAAAGACTTATTTTAAAAATGAAATTAATGTATTTTACTTTATAACAAACAATAATGCGCAATAAAGGACTTTAAATAGTATTTATAGCTTAAAGAAAACTTATGTCCTGATAAGTTTTTTAGAAAATAAATGATTCAAAAAAACAATAACCCAAGAAACTATACTCAGGGAGATATTGAGGTAAACTCAACTGAAAATGACAGTTGAACAACTGCAATGCTTATGTACGCAGACAGAAAAACGGACCACCGCTGGCAAGGCACTTTAGCAAGTGGTACAAGTACTTTCAACAAGTGATTTTACAATCCCAAAATGATAACATCATTAGAAGAAAGGTCCGCGCGATTAAAAAGTGTCGAACAAGCACTTTGAAAACAAAATTTCCAATGTTGGTAAAACCCTTGTTTTTTTTGTTTTCCAAAATAAAAGTTTGATTTCATTTTTATAAAAAATAAAAATTATGTTTTTCGACCTTTAATTGTGCAATGAAAGTTATTCAAGTTCGAGGCCATACTCTATATTTCTTTATTAGGATATTGTCCTAACAAATAATCTATAGAGTTTTTGTTTTCAAATTTATTAATTGACCCCTTTCAGGAATGTGTTGATCGATCTATTTCGGGAATTTTCTAGGTTCCCATCATAAGAACACGTTTTGAAAGAAGTGACAATCCCATGCAAAACTTCAAGCAATCATATAAACCAGTTTTCTCACTAAACGAGAACTAATATATGAGCTCGAAGTTAAAGATTATCATCATTGATCAAAAACAAATAGAAAGCTTGTTTGTTTATGTGCAAGCTCTACCTTTGGTAGATATACAATACACGTTTTTTATTTTTTCCTTTTTATTTGCACACTAGTTTTGTTTAAAATAAAAACAAAATTTACAGGGGGAGTAAACAAGACCGTACTTTGTCTTTTTTACAAGTTTGATATAATTTTTATTAAAAATAAAAATTATGTTTTTTCTACCTTTAATTGTGTAAAACAAAGTTCATGTATAATTTTTTTGGTACCGCCGCGATTTGAAACCCTGGCAGCCGGATTGGCAGCCGACAGCTCTAACCACTGAGCTAACGAAACATGTAACACCGTCCAACACTAATTTTCACGCATGGACAAAACAATATATACGTGAAACTTGAAGCCATAAATAGTTAAACTGCGTTTTTAGATTTTCGAAATCACATCGAAATTCCTTTAAAAAGGACTTTAAAGTTGAAATTAAAAAAAATATTAAAATACTTGTACTCATGATATGACTTAAATATTGGTATCAAATGAAAAGTGAGAACCTCTGCTTCAAAAAGTTTGATATTAATTTTTGTATTGATTTTAATTTTTAAGTGTCGAAAGTTTCAAAAATGTGCTTAAAAAAAAGCAAATCATCAATATGCTTTTTGATTTTTCATAAATTTGTGCGAAATAAAATCTTTCTATACGCTTGAATGGCAAATATACCCAGTTTTTATCAATCTGGCTTTTTTAATTAATTTAAAAAAAAACAAATTTTAAGATGGTGCCCTCCGGTTGGCTAGTTGGTAGCGTGCTGGCTTATCAGTGCGGGGTCGTGGGTTCGATTCCCAACAGAGGCACTGGTCTGTTTTAGCTACAACGCGCCGAATTCCATAGTAGCTAGTGCTCGGTTAGGGTATATAATTTGTAAGTATATGATTATTAATTAATAAAAAAAAAAAATTTTAAGTTTTCTTATATAAACAAAAATCGACAAATTTTAAATTCCTTATTTAATTAGTACACACAGAGAAATATAGTGCCAATTGAATTTAAAAGTGTATTTTATTAGTAACAACTTATAACTTTAGATAGTACAACGATATTTACATTAGATTTCTAAATAGTTTGGGTGTTGCAACTAAAATTCAGTTAAACGAACTTTGTTATGAAAACTGATGTTCAATAGTACCAACCGATTGAAATTCGTAATAACCGCATTTGATCTCGTAGTAACCGAATTACAGTTGGCAAATAGCTAAGGTTTTATCTGTGTGTAGGCAACAAATTATTAATCAAATAAAAAAACTATTTGTTAAAAAAGCAATTTTGTGACGAAAAAAAAGTTCTGTAGTGAAAATTAAATATTATTCATCCCTAGAGTCGGCTAACAAAAATGTTTATTCACTAGACGCCTTGAGATGAAATTGTTTTGAAATACACCAATTTCCAAGCAATTTTTAGAGGTACCTTCACATTTTTACTCATAACTTTTTAACCACAGAACCGATTTTGTCATTTGTTTTATTAAAATACTCAGAAATATTTGCATTAATCTAGGTAAAACTGGGGAATGCCACTTGCTTGTTCGTACGGAATTTAGAATCCTCAATGATATTGAAGGATTCAATTTGTAAAAGGACATTTGTGAAATTTTTATTTGCGATAACTTATAGCCAATATTTTTTTAAAAATAGCAAAGATTTTTCACCTTTCATGTGTCACCCATCTTGGCATCCGAAAGTGAGTAAAAGTATGTTGATACTTTTTGAAAAAATTTAAACTTTGAAGCCCTTCAAAGTAAAGGCAACGTTTTATACACACAGAAAAAAATTTAGCTATTTGCCAACAGAAATGCGGTTACTACGACTCTAATTCAGTTATTACGAATTTCAGACAGTTGGCACAACTTTATATTAGTTTTCAAAAAAAAGTTCGGTTAATTCAACAGAATTTTAGTTGCAACACCCAAAATTTTCAGAAATCGAATGTAAATATCGTTGTACTAACTGTGTTTATAAGTTGTTACCATTAATATACACTTTTCAATTCGGTTGGCACTTTATTTTTCTGTGTGTATAAATGAACATTCGTTCAAGAAAAAATAATATTAATAACATAAAGATATACCTAATATTTTTTTCAATGTGTCAAAATGTAGGTATTATAGGTAGTATTAAGTATTAAGTATTAAGTATTAAGTATTAAGTATTAAGTATTAAGTATAATGTATTAAGTATTAAGTATTAAGTATTAAGTATTAAGTATTAAGTATAAAGTATTAAGTATTAAGTATTAAGTATTAAGTATTAAGTATTAAGTATTAAGTATTAAGTATTAAGTATTAAGTATTAAGTATTAAGTATTAAGTATTAAGTATAAGTATTAAGTATTAAGTATTTTAAGTATTAAGTATTAAGTATTAAGTATAAGTATTAAGTATTAAGTATTAAGTATTAAGTATTACGTATTAAGTATTAAGTATTAAGTATTAAGTATTAAGTATTAAGTATTAAGTATTAAGTATTAAGTATTAAGTATTAAGTATTAAGTATTAAGTATTAAGTATTAAGTATTAAGTATTAAGTATTAAGTATAAGTATTAAGTATTAAGTATTAAGATTATAAGTATTAAGTATTAAGTATTAAGTATTAAGTATTAAGTATTAAGTATTAAGTATTAAGTATTAAGTATTAAGTATTAAGTATTAAGTATTAAGTATTAAGTATTAAGTATTAAGTATTAAGTATAAGTATTAAGTATTAAGTATTAAGTATTAAGTATTAAGTATTAAGTATTAAGTATTAAGTATTAAGTATTAAGTATTAAGTATTAAGTATTAAGTATTAAGTATTAAGTATTAAGTATTAAGTATTAAGTATAAGTATTAAGTATTAAGTATTAAGTATTAAGTATTAAGTATTAAGTATTAAGTATTAAGTATTAAGTATTAAGTATTAAGTATTAAGTATTAAGTATTAAGTATTAAGTATTAAGTATTAAGTATTAAGTATTAAGTATTAAGTATTAAGTATTAAGTATTAAGTATTAAGTATTAAGTATTAAGTATTAAGTATTAAGTATTAAGTATTAAGTATTAAGTATTAAGTATTAAGTATTAAGTATTAAGTATTAAGTATTAAGTATTAAGTATTAAGTATTAAGTATTAAGTATTAAGTATTAAGTATTAAGTATTAAGTATTAAGTATTAAGTATTAAGTATTAAGTATTAAGTATTAAGTATTAAGTATTAAGTATTAAGTATAAGTATTAAGTATTAAGTATTAAGTATAAGTATTAAGTATTAAGTATTAAGTATTAAGTATTAAGTATTAAGTATTAAGTATTAAGTATTAAGTATTAAGTATTAAGTATAAGTATTAAGTATTAAGTATTAAGTATTAAGTATTAAGTATTAAGTATTAAGTATTAAGTATTAAGTATTAAGTATTAAGTATTAAGTATTAAGTATTAAGTATTAAGTATTAAGTATTAAGTATTAAGTATTAAGTATTAAGTATTAAGTATTAAGTATTAAGTATTAAGTATTAAGTATTAAGTATTAGTATAAGTATTAAGTATTAAGTATATTAAGTATTAAGTATTAAGTATTAAGTATAAGTATTAAGTATTAAGTATTAAGTATTAAGTATTAAGTATTAAGTATTAAGTATTAAGTATTAAGTATTAAGTATTAAGTATTAAGTATTAAGTATAGTATTATTTCGTGAATTAAGTCCGCATATCGGTAGCTGAAATGCAAAAAGTTAATACCTTTATCATAACAAATTGTCATATATAATAATACATTTTCATATTATTTAAGATATAATAATATACATTGTATTATAAAAAATATTTTTGTATATTATATAAAATTTATCATATAATTATATATAACATTAAGATTACAAATTTAGTTTGTGATATGATTATATATGTGCAGTTTTTTAGACATTTTTCTTTCAATTTTTTTATATTTTTATTAAAAATAATGTTTGTCTCAAAATATCTCTTCTATCCACCAAAAATTACTTATCTTTTTGAATCTAATAAGATCCAAGTAGATCTAAATTAGTCCTACGGGATATTTTGGGAACTACGGGATCTTAAATTAGATATTTTCGGATCCCCCAATTTAGTGATCAATTTTGATCTAACTTAATCCAGTAATATATTTGAGGGATCTAATCGGATATTACTTGGATATTAATCAGTATAGTTCTATATCAAATGAGATCTGAGTTTGTATTTGAGATGTAACTTTTTTTGATCGGATGGTACTAATTCATACCTATTTTCTCATGTCAATGCCTCGCCTATGCTCAGGCGAATGAATATCTGTTTATGCTCGGTGAATTTGTTGGAGTATAGACATATTTAACGTAAAGGAGAGAAACATTAAAGGTAAAGATTAATGTTTCCAATTGCAGCATGTTCCCCGAAGTGGACATTCCGTTTTTTTTACGTTGTTAAATGAATATGTCAAATCTGTCAACTGTCATCGAGTTTAATTTCCGGTATCACTATTTTAAAACAACAAAAAAGTTTTAAATAATTTTCCAATTTGGACTATTTAAAACGTTAAGAATTTTATTTGCAATTATTAAAAATAATTATGTTATATAGGGTTAACGTTTCCACTTTTGACCAAAAAAAGCGTAGTAGGAAATTCACAGTCTGATTTCTTTCATATTTTCATTAAATTTGGATACGTGATAAAGGGTACTAGACTAACGGACAAGCGCAATTTTTTATCGTACCAATCTTACTTTTAATGGTTAAAAAGGTATATAAAAAATGGCCCCAGGAAAAACAAATAAATATGTATCACTATAAATTTGATTGTCAAATCGTTAGATAGATCTTTAAAATGTGTTTAATTTTTAACCCATTTTTGTGTGAAAACAAAACAAAAAAAGGAAACTGTGACCCCACCTTTTTAACATTTAATAGTAAGATTATTACGTTAAAGAATTGCGCGTGTTTGTTATTTCGTTTCCCTTTAAAACATATCCAAATTTAATTAAAATCTGAATGAAGTTATTCTGTAAATTTCCTAGTGCGCCCTTTTTGGTCAGAAGTGAAAAAGTTAACCACATATGCATGGAATTTTATTAAATAAATATTTTTATCAAGTGGAATTTTTTTTTATGAATTTAAAAGCTTTACACTCTTGTAGTCATAATATAAATTACTTTCTGTGGGTCTTTTTTGCCCCCTGGCCACTAAGGGTTAAAGATTTTTTAAATAAGAAAAAAGATAATTATAGTCTAATCAAATTTAAGTCATATTTTTCGAAAACTATCTAAATTTTGATGAATACATTCAAATTTTGTTTAATTTTTGACAAAATAATTCTTTATCTAAAATGTCCAGAAAAGGAGTCGCTCCACACACAAACACGAATTATAATTTTTTCAATCTATTTTTTTCTTTAAGTACAACTATTGTATTATAAAAACAGCAATCTACATCTCCAAATTAAGCAACTGAAAAAATCTTTAAAATTTATTTTTTGCATTTTTATATAATTTGTAGCTCATTTTTGATTCCACGCTAAATTGGGTTAAAAATATACGATGAATAATTTTGAGTATATCAAATAATAATTTTGAGTATATCAAATGAATAAATTTACTGAAAAATTCATTTTTTTTTTCAAAATTTCATATTTCAGGAATTTCTAATAATACACTTTTTTCAAAAATTTTCCATTTTCGCCAAAATTTCGCCATGCGTTAACGTTTTCCAAAAAAAAAATCAATTTCTCAAATTTGAAACCCACCTGGAGATGAAATGAAAAATCTGGTTTTAAGGGACACCCTATTGTACACACATAATTCTGAAGAAATATGTGGATAAAATAAATTAGTAGGGTAAAGGATTGCAGGTTGCCAGTGCTTGCAGGTTGCCAATGTATTTTGGCATTCCAGCGGTGTAGTTTCCTAAACTCGGACTGGAATCCACGTAACAAGAGCAGTTAACACTTTTAACATACTTCTGAGCCGGATAGGCGCAAAATTTTTATTTTTATTCCAAAATTAATTAATTCCAAAATTATTAATTTCAAAACTCTATCACAATGCAGGCTGCCACACACTTTTTCTAATTTTGTTTCAGTAGGTTTTTAATGAAGAACAGGAAAAGGAGCTGGTCGAATAAATGGTTTAGTGACTTGAACATCATTGTATTACAACATTTAGCATATTAGTTGGCTCTAAAACTTGATGTCAAATATCCAAGAAGCCACGATTGCAAACCATCAGTTCACGCTAAATGTGCCAATGTGCGCTTTAGTGTTTACATATGCCCGAACTGTTATTACATTGTACAAATTTAAATTTGTATGCTGAATTTCACAAATTTTGTTATGTTTGCAGCCACCGAATGCAAATTAAATTTATTAGTTATTCTTAAATTTTTCAAATCAGGTGTCTCACCTGCATTTTTTTTACATTTTAAGCATGTTGGAGGGTTGCAACATGCACTATTGAAAATTTGCAATAAAATTTCTATTTTTTGCAAATTTTAATTTTTTTCTAGCTCAGGATTGTAAATTGATATTTTGTCTTGCCAACCGATGAATATGACAACAATTCGTTGGTTTTATAATGAGTTAATGGCAAAAATTTTAAGGGGTGGCAACCTGCAAGCCTTTCCCCTACCTAATTAAAACGGTAAGTTAATAAAACAAATTAATCAAAATTCTTTACGTATCAATTCATTAATAAAAGATAATTAATTATTTTCTTATCACTAATCGTTTTTGGGTTTTTCCTAATGGTTGATAAATAATAACCGAAAATGGTAAGTAATAATTAAATAAATTGTATGTGTATTTTTATGTAAATAATTTGTTTGTCAGTATTTAATGAAACGTCTAAACCTCATAATTTTTGTATAGTGAATTTAAATAAAAACTATTTTATACAATGTTTCCACTTTTGGTGGCAAAAAATGTATGGGAATTTTCGATTTTTTATTTTGATTATATATACTTTTTTTTTTGTAACCCGGGGAAACTTATTAAAATATGTGCACACTAGAGTTACAGCTAAATTTTTACTTATTGTGTTCATTATTTTGCGAATTTTGATGTCTATATCTCGAAACAACGCTTTAATCTGTTTGATCACAATCCGCGAAACACGTCAAATTTGAAAACGTTTGTGTCCTTTAAGTTGGATATGCATCGTTATTGTCTAATTACGTTAAAATTTTAGCTAAATATTAATTTTTAGTTTAATTAAATAAAAAAAAGGATTATGCGGAAAACTTTTTGAAAACCGTGAAAAATAAAATTGCGTTACTTTATATTTTTATGTGCTAATATACGTCGAGGGTAGCTAAAACTTGATAAATGTAAAAAAAAGTAAAAAAGTTTCGACTTTTAATAACCCGATTAAAATTAATATGATGCTTTATATAATCATACGAAATTTAATATGAGTCTTAATACAGTTTTATCCGAGAAATGGGCATAATAATTATATTGCATTAGTTTAGTTTTAATTTGATAATATCAGATTAAATAACATCCGAATAATGACGCGATACAATTTAATACGATTTTATACAGCGGTATAAATTTATATCTGAACTGATACTGATATATACAAAATAAGCTATAGTCGTATACGGTTTTTGATTTAAAAACTTCATGAAATATCCGAAATATCTATTAATCCTTTTAGACTTTAGCCACTTGCAAAAGGTTTACTACTTTATAATTTGTAACAAATTCCTTTCCATTTATACATTTTATTATATTAAAAAAATTCTCTTGAAATTACCAAAAAACATAAGTTGTTTGAGAAAAAAAATTAAAAATAAAGATATAATGAAAATGAAGATTTTGTGGCATTTATTAACTTACACCATTGAATAACAAACAAGGAAAAAACGTTGAAACAAAATTTAGAGTTTTACATTGAAAAAAATCTAAGACTAAATTAAGAACTCATTATGTTACAAATGAAACAGGTTCTTTTTTTAGGGTTAAGAACCAGAAAGAAATCAATTCAAAAGACAAAAATTGGGATAAATTTTGTGTATAAAATTATACACAAAATGATACAATTAATTGTACTATTGTATTGATGTAATACATATTTACAACCAAAATATGATTGACAAATTTTATAGTGTGACTCTGCATGGGGTAATATACAATTTTATCTAAAATAAAATTGTGTTTTTTTAAATATGATATAATATCAAAATAATATCAAGATATATATTATTTTATCCTATATAAATTGCCCGACACTTTTCGTTAAAATTAATGAAATTCGGATAGATGATAAATCAGCAAAAATATATGAAAAACGTATTTATTTTTCAAATTGGTGGTGAAATTTAACACATCTTTGTATGAAAATATGTCTAAAGTTTAGGTAATTTAGACTAATTTTGAAAACCCTGGGTCCACGACATAGTGTCAATGTCGTGGACCCAGGCTGCCACTTATTTGAATTATTTTAACAAATTATTCACTAGTTTTTCCCCTTTTTCATATATCCGACTTTTTTACAGATCGGGGGCTTTACTTCATGTCTTGTATTAAAAAAATTTTAAATTTTCCAAGCAAGCGTGATTGTAGTCTGAAAGAAATACTGATAAAGAAAAAATATACAATTGGAAAATTTAAAAATATACCAGGGTCTTATTTAAACTAAATTATGTATTTCCAATTCACTTTGATTTATATTTTGGAAAACTTCAAATGCTTTTCAAATTTTCTTTAATCAATTTTTTAAAAACCCTTTAAAATTTCTAAAAAAAAACAACATCGTTATAAAACAAAGACTGGCTGCTTAGCTGCTTGATTTTAAAATGTCGCATTTCAAGGAGCGCCGATCGAAATTTGTTTACATTTAGTCTACAAAACAAATTGAGAAAATTTGAGTCACATTGGACCACGTTAACACATTATGCATATCAAAGTTTGTGACTTAAATTTGTTTCGAAAAATTAAAAAAATATGGTCTCTGTGTGTGGAACACGAGTCGCTTTAATGGATTTTGAGATATCGTAATATATATGGTAAAAAAATACTGAAAACTATGTTACCAGATGCGTGCGTAGCAAACCAAATTTAAATAAAAAATTAAATTTAAATACTTGCGGCACAAGTAAAATTAATTTTGATTCTTAGTGGTATCTCCATTTTAAAAGATTATGTCAAAATACACAGAAAAAATTATTGTCAAAAAATTTCAATTAAACTCTTGTTCGATTTCAAACTTACTTTCAATTATCTGTTTAATTGAAAATGAATTTGGTATAAAAAAAATTTCAGTTTTTATAACGTATAATAACATAGAAACAAATGAAAAAATGTTTAAAAATCTCCAAAATTAAAAAAATTGTTTAAAGTAGAAAATTCGCGTTTCTTGTGATTTTTTTAAATAGGTCTTTTTGACACCAAGAGCATCTAAGGGTTAATTTAGTCCAAATTATATGTTAAATGATTAAAGTACTGGTCTAAACCAGGTTTGGTAAAAAAAAAAGATTTTAAATACTTTTTGTTCAAATATGTATAAATTCTCACAGTAACTTCTTTAAACTTAATGCGGCTCGGCAAGGGTTAACGTTGTTTAATATGTCCAAAACTGTTGGCACAGAATCTTCAAGTATTGTGTTATTATATTTTACATCTCGTTTATTAAAATTCAAAAGTAGTAAAAAAATCTTCAACGTTTTTTGTAAATTGAAATATATAAGTGTGGGGTCTCTTGGGGCCTCTGGTACACATGGGTTAATGATGTCCAAAATTTTTTTTATTGTCAACTTTAAGTCATGATGATAAACAAAAACAACAAACGGTACAAAAGTAGCTAATTTTCGATTTTAAATATTTTATGACAACAAATAAGGCAAAAATTACCAAAAAACACAATTTCCTCGAAATTTGCAAGAATTAAATCGTTGCCCTACCCAAGTGTGCCAGGGGATATTTTTAAAATTTTTTATTTTCGATCTCTAACATGTTCTAAACAAGTCACTGGAGTCCAAATCTCAATTTTTGCGATTTTGTTGAAGAAATTTTTTTAAAATTTGAAATTGGAGATTTGAAAAACACTCCAAAAATTTTGTCCGTTTTTGACATCACATTAGGACAGGTTAACGCCATCCAAAAAAAAAACTTCTTCTACATCCCACAAATTTGAGTCCTTTAAGTAAAAAAAATATATTTCAGTAATCAATTTAAAAAATTTTTTAAATGTGTGCTCGAATTTCTCGGTCAAGTAATAATTGCCACCTTAGTGGTCTGGGGCGTTATTTATTACTGGGCTAGTTTTTAACCGATTTTGTGTTTTTATACCTTTTTAAAAACATAATTATATCTTCATTTTGATTAATTTACCTTCTTGAGTAAAAACTTTTACGACATTTAAAAAATTTTACAAAAACTAAAAAAAAAAGTGACTTTTTCGCCTTGTATACCGTTTTCTAAACTTTGGGCCCAACTAGGCGCGACTAGGCACTGTCGGATTGAGCTGAAAAATTAGGACATGATTTCTTACACCAAACCTCATATTTTAAGCAGCGCAAGCAATCAAATTTCAAAAAAAAAAAAAATCCCATACAAGATGCGATCAGTCTAGTAGACATATTTAATTTTTAGTTTGCATTGTCTCAAAGAATTTTTTAATTATATTTTAAGTCAAAGACTTCGAAATCTCTTATGAAATGATTTTATTTATTGCTTTTTGTCGAAAATCAACTCATACAATGATAGCCGCCCATTTGCAGGCGATGTTTTCTAATGAAATTTTAAGATTTTAAGATTCGAACCATATAAAACTATTTCCTATTTGATCCAAGTTAAAAATAATTATTTTTTTTATTAAATTTATTAATAACATCGGTAATTCCTAACGAATTGCATTAAGTTTTTAAATTTGTCAAATCATTTCGGGGGGCTCTAGCCCCCTCCCCCCTAGCAACGTGCCTGGTCATCGCCTTTGTAAATACGTTTGTAGTTATTTCAACTGTCATTTTTAGAAATGTCTATCTAAACAATTCTCCAAGTGTATGCACATCAAGTACTTTTTGTTGATTTTGGTGCTTATGCAGATATTTAGAACTAAAGTTAAAAATTTTGCAATTCTCTAGCTATCGAATGGGTTAAGGTATTTAAAGCTTTAAATTATATATTTCTTCCTAAAACTTTCCAAAAAAAAAAAAATTTCCAAAATTTTTTAAATTATTTTTTTTTTTATAAACACTTCTTAATTTAAATTGTCTTTTTATCGTGAATTTATTTTCATATTTTCAAAGCAATAATAAATGAAACATGAACGCAATAAAATGTCAATTATCTTAATCTCTGTAAAATGTATAACTTAAAACATTTAAAAAGCCAAGAATATCATTATGAATAATCATAATTGCACACTCTCAGAATGCACATAAAATATGTTTAAGTATACTTAAGGGGTTTCTTTGCATGATTACACTGTCAGAATTTTGTAATAGAATTTGGGAAATAAATTATATGGTAAGTTGTTACAGACGTTTTCAGTTTTCACCGGCCACTAGGATTTTCCTTTTTCCGGGATTTCCTGCTCAGTAAGAAAATTTTGAAAGTTTATTTTTAATTGCCAAAGTTTCCTTTAAAAATATTCAGTCATAGGACCAAGCAAAATTACATAATAATCGCATTAGCTCCGTTTATTGTAAAATCTTTTGGATTATATTTAATTTGTCGACTTTCATTTTTGATGCCTACGCGTATGAGCGTTATTATTTATATGAAAATGATTAATACGTATTCGACATTCCACTAAAAAGAGAACTGTTACACCAGAGGATAGGCTTGCCAGACTTATGGTTTTATCCTTTATCTGATTTTTTTGAATTTGGGGATTTTTTGTTGGTCTTGTGGAGAGAAATTTTTTATTGTGGGCAGGGGACTTCAAAAATATTTACCAGACCTGGGACAAAATTTCTGTATTTTATTAAATGTCCATTATCTTCGTTTATTGTTAAATTTTTACAACGCTTTTAACCAGAATCTTAAATTTTTTTAATATTTTAAATAAAAATTACATAATTTTTAGCTTTTACCTAATGTACACATTTCCTTTATTATTTCTGTTAACACTATTATTACAGTTTTTTCATAAAAAAACAATTTATACACTGATAGAATTATCCTTCATGATATTAATGAAAAAATTTCATAGAATTTTTTTCGTAGATTCAATGAAGAATTTCATAATATTCAAGAAATTTCTTTAATACAGTTTAGTACGGTTATATCGAACTCGCGGGGACCGGACGATTTAGTTCGTTATAAGCGAAGTTCGCTAAAAGCGAGGTAAATATTTTCCAAAAAAACTATTTAAGTTTAAGAATACCTTCACAAATTCAACTAATTTTACAATTTTTGTATGTATGTTATTCTAAAACAATACTTCCAATAAATTACGTTTCATAATGTTTTTAATTATTTTCAGTAAATTTGTAATTAAAAAGCGAACATTTTTAAGAATTGTTGCAGAATTTTCATTTTAGAATCTCGAATTTTGTATGTGTTTTGTAAATGCCAGAAAAATCGTTCGTTATAACCGAACTCCACTGTATTAAGAAATTTGACACAAACTTGTTTTAATAAAATTTCATAGTTTCATAAAAAAAAAATCATTCGATTCCATAAATTATCTAATCATAAATTTGAGGAAAATGTTCGTTAGAGCTATGAAATTATTTCAAAGACTTAATTTTTTTATTTCTTTATAAAACTTCATAATTTCATTAATTTTCATACATTTCATTTCATACATTTAATTTTAAGATTTAAGTCTCCCGTGTCCAACATATTTCATAAAGGGCTTTATTCTTTCAATGTAACCTTTTATTAAGTTTAAACTTCTAGCGAATTGTTTAAAAAATCAGATGCAGCAGTTCATTGGATTAGTTCCAATGTATTTTCCAAGACTATGAAACTGTTTTATAAATTTTATAATCGCTTCATTTTCGGAATGATTCAATAGTTTTATGAAGATTTTCTTAAATTCTACAAACATTTCATAAACATCGACTTTTATGGAACCTGTTACAAAGATTGTATGAAAAGTTCCAATGGACGAGTTCCAGTGACAATTTTCATTAAAGCTATGAAGAAATTCATAACCGAAGTGAAGATAATTCTCTCAGTGTAGACTCATCCATATTGAATATAAAAAATAGAGAAATTGCAAATCTCTCAGAAGCTGAGAAAAATGTTAAATTAGATAGCTGATAGCAGCCGAAATATGGTTAACAAGTAGACTGAGATTAGTATTTTATACCCAAAAGTCGATGGACAATTTTAAAGCGCTTTTAATTAAAAAACTAATTTTTTTTTTTTTTTTATAAAGTATTTTTATTTATAACACAGTATAGACTATAAATATGAATTCACATTTTGTAGATACCTGCTTTTTTAGGCATTCATGTTAATTTTTTTTTTTTTAAACAGCTTTAAATTTTTGTTTCTCATTCTTCAGAGCATTTGGCTTTCCAACCATTTTCATACACTTTTTTGGCATAAAAGACCCCAAAAGACCTCAATTGGACGTGCTTTTGGCACATTTGGAGGATTTGCGTATTTCGGTACAAAATATATGTTTTTTTAATTAAGCCGTCTTTTTGGCATAATGACAGCTTGATAAATCTGGACAAAATATTATGTTGTCTTTAGAGTGTCTATCTCTGATAAATTTTTCAACTTTTACTAAACATTTATTAATGCAAAAATCCGCGTTCATGGCCATAGCTTTTGAATCCTGAATGTAAAGTTGTGATATACCTTTTGCCGAAATGTCTGCCCACACTAGTACTTTTGGTTCAAACTTCGCTTTGGTCGAATGCCGTACCTTGTCGGGAGTTTTTTTTTTTTTCAAGTCATTAGAATAAAATCCACAATTAGTACTTCCGTTGTTCCAAGCAAAAGAAAAGTATTTTTCTTCATCCAAAATTATTTAAAAATTTTTTTCATGAAGTTATTTTCTGGCCAATTTACGATTTGATGCCCCAATTTGTTTAGCCACCGATTTTTTTAATTTAACTAGCTCAGCTGCAGTGAATTTTTTTTTGACGTCGTTTCTTTTATATCTCGTTTGATGCCATTCCATTTTCAAACCGTTTGAATATGGAATAATATATTGTGCTACGCGGCACTTATTCCTTAAGGAAATGATGTAACACTTCGTTTTGAGGATTCCGTCCAAGCATGTTACAGACATTTTTTCTTTTTGAATTTTTTCACTTTTGAATATTTACAATAATGCTTATAGTAAAGGGTCCGCCAAATAACTTTTTTTTTTTTTAAATGCTATAAAAAAAACTACTGAATATTTTTTCGTGTAGGCTACTGCATGGCCAGCCGAGGCAGCCATTTGAATGAAATTATTTTCCATTATTAACCGGAAGGATTGTACTTTCAAATAAAAAAAGAAATTTGAGAAAATATTCAGTAGTTTTTTATAGCATTTTCAAAAAAAAAAAAAGTTATTTGGCGGACCCTTTATAAGATTTTATTGATATGCATTTTGCAAAAAAAAAAATCATGTCCACTTAGCAGCAAATTTATATTTGAATTGTATCCATTTACTTAGGTCTAGTTTCAGAGATGTCAGTTAAACTTCGTTTAGCTAAACCGACAACGAATTTTGTCCACCATTTCCAATTTTATTAACAAACATTTGCCAGAACAACTTTTTCTAGTTCAGAATTTCGGTCTTTACTGAAATAAAGCAAAATAAGCAAAATTCCAATAGCAGTATGCCAGTTACAAACTGTGGGATTAAAGATAATCTTCATCCTAAAAACTCGGTATTCGCTGACATGAGTTAATAGCGATTTCAAAAAATATATTCCAACAATTTCTGCAGAAGGTTATTGGTACCAATAAGGACCCTTAAAACTGATTTAAGTCATTCGTAATGGAGGGTCTTTGAATTTGAGATTATATTTTCATTGACGTTTTTGACGCATTAAAATAATGGAGTTTTTGATAAATTTTTTGGAAAAAATTCATTTTATTTATTAAAAATTCCATAAGCCTAATGAAAAAGTTTCATTAAAATTTGTTTCATAAAAATTTTAAATTTTTTCATAAAATTAAATAAATTTGTAATTCATTAGTTTAATGAAAAATTTCATTAAAACTTGTCCAAGAAAATTTTCTGCGTACATTTTTGAATGTATACTCTTTAAAAAAATATGTTTATTAATAACATTACGAAAAAAAAACCGGGAATTACCGAAGTATTTCGGGATTGAAAAATATCGGGAATTCCTCGGAAATCCCGTTCCGGGAATTCCTGTGAAAACCTCTACCTGCCACTGTACAGGTGCTCGAATTTTAAATGACCCCTTTTTCCCATCGGATAGAGACATTTGTTAAGAAATTTTCGAAAACATAAAATAATCGCAAATCTTAACTCATTACAATTTCTCGTGCCTTGTAAAATGTATGTTATGCCCTTATTTAAATGTGAAATTGAAATGCATAAAACATTTCATAAATATAAGAAATTTTTAGCAAAATATTTAGTCATTGTGACCAAAAGTAGTCCGGTTATGCAAAAAAAATGTATTTAATAAATAACTTCATTACTAAAAATTGTCATTGATATTAAGTAACAATTCATTATCAAAATGAAAATAATTCTTTCAGTGTAGGTATATAAACTATGTGTTTTAACAACGGTTGGATGGCAATTAATTAAGATCATAAAAGGCTAACTTAAACGCGCACAATGTGATAAAGACTATATATAAATAGCAATGGTACATATGATAAAAGAAATTTAAAATATGCCATAATGAAGCATTGTGTGAAAATTAAGTTAATTAATAAGCTGGAAAAGTTGAACGTTTTCATTTTAAATATACCCGGTTGAAAAAGTTCATACATGTACAAATATGTTCATATATGGATATATATTGCTGCGTATATGGACATATATGGGTCTATATGGTAGTGTATGTGATTCCGTACATGCTATTTATTCATATATTTTCATCTATGGAGGTTTATGTGATTTCATATTTGCGAAAGGTGCTCATATACGGACATATATGAAGTATATGTTATTTCATATTCGCTAAAGAGGCCCGATTAGAAAAAACTGATATTATTATTGAAAATCATGGTTCTGTTCGAAATACGTATCGCGCACTACGTCCATTTTACGGTCAACATAATCGTCCATCAGAGCAATTAATTCGATTAATGATAACATGCTCCAAATGATAATATACATCCACAGAGACGTCGTACAGTGCGTACAGAAGAAGTCATTGCTGCTGTCAGTTTATCCGATAATGATGACAGCTGTAGAGCCATGATTACTGACTTGTTCGTTCAACAACCATGATGTGCAGGAGCTGTGGTTTCAACAAGACGGCGCTACATGTCACACAGCTCGTGCCACAATTGATTTATTGAAGGAAACGTTTGGTAACTGCATAGTTTCATGTTTCGGACACGTGAATTGGCCTCCAAGATCGTGCGATTTAACGCCGCTGGACTATTTTCTGTGGGGATATGTGAAGTTGCTAGTCTACGCCCGAAACGATTGACGACTTGGAGGACAGAATTCTCCGCGTTATTGCCAATATACGGCCACAAATTTTGAAAAAAGTCATCGAAAATTTGACCTCCAGATTAGACTACGTTCGAGCCAGTCGTGGCGGTTATATGCCAGAAGTCATATTTAAATTATAATGCCAGAAGATTATCTTTCGAATAAAGTTAATTTCATGTCAATTTTAAAAGTTCATATTTGTTTTATTCCTTTTCAAAGTTCTATACCTCTATAAAAAACACGTTTTATATTTATATATATATATATATATATATATATATATATATATATATATATGTATGCACAGCGCATAGTCTAGAGACATTTATTCGTTCCCCCGCATAGTTTAGGGACATTTGCTTACTTTGGGGACTGTCCCCAAAGTTTTCGCGCCTTTTCATACATCTAGCGTATTAGATGAGGACAATTTTTTCCATACACCGCATATTCCGGCGACAATTTTGGGCGTGTCCCTAAACTATGCGGTGTGCATACATATATATATATATATATATATATGTATGCACAGCGCATACTCCAGAGACATTTATTCGTTCCCCCGCATAGTTTAGGGACATTTGCTTACTTTGGGGACTGTCCCCAAAGTTTTCGCGCCTTTTCATACATCTAGCGTATGAGATGAGGACAATTTATTCTATACACCGCATATTTCAGCGACAATTTTGGGCGTGTCCCTAAACTATGCGCTGTGCATACATATATATATATATATATATATGTATGTACAGCGCATACTCTAGAGACATTTATTCGTTCCCCGCATAGTTTAGAGACATTTGCTTACTTTGGGGACTGTCCCCAAAGTTTTCGCGCCTTTTCATACATCTAGCGTATAAGATGAAGACAGTTGGTTCGATACACTGCATATTTCGGGGACAATTTTGGCCGTGTCTCTAAAGTATAGGCTGTGCATACATATATATATATATATACATAGTAAGCAAATGTCCCTAAACTATGCGGGGGAACGAATAAATGTCCCAAGAGTACACATACTGTTGTGATATTTATTCGATACACCACATTTATTTAAAAAAGTAATTATGTTATCAAAATTCTGACTTTAGTTTCAGATAACCCCATGTTTTCTAATATTACTGTATCAATTTTATGAAAATCAAGCACATACTTTTTTTAAATGGCAAAAAAAAAGAGCAGCTAGAAAGTCCATGTGTAGTATATTGAATATTGTTGAACAGCTAGAAAGTCCATGTGTAGTATATTGAATAGGGGATATCTACACTAAGGATATTATGTACTTAAAAACGACAGCAATTGTAGTCAAGAACAAATGAAATTTCACTTGAAGAAAGGACGACTAACATGTCATTTAACTCAACTAACATTTGTCATTTGTTTTTACTGTTCAAAAAATCACTAACAATCGTAGTAAAATATACTACTAGTAAAAAATAAACAAACATTTTTTTTTTAAATAACAAAAACCGACTGTAAAAAATTAATGTAAATTCATAAAACAGTCATTTGATGTGGTTTGTTTTTTTAAATGAACTACACGGTTAGTAAAAAATTAAATTCGTTCTACAAACGACTAACATTTACATTAAAAATAAAGAAACTGTATTACAACCTAAATAACTACAGATTTTAAGGCAGAAGTTCCCTGAGTGTAAGTAACAAGAAAAAGTACTAAGAGTATTACTTGCTCCGGTAAAAAGTGCAATTTCACCGACTTATCCTTAATGCGATGGAAAAATATTTAAAATGTTCCTTAATTATACGCGAACACAAAAAATATGCCCAAAGAATTAGCGAGCTGATTCTAAAACAAATTTTGTGAAAACTATGACAGGTAAAGTTGAGGGAAATAACTTTACTAATGATACAATTGAGAATGAGGCTTCAAAGGCAGGGTTAAAGATAAATAAATATAAAGAAGAGCAAGGTCATGCGGTGCAACACCCTTAACACCACTAAATTTAAAATACAGAATATTGAGCTAAAAGAAGTTAATACATTCTGTTATCTTGGCAGCATACTAACAAAAACTGGCTGCTGCAGTGATGATATAGCCTTTCGAATCTCAAAGGCTAACCAGTCGTTTGATATCTTACGACCTGTATGGAAATCTACTGCCATCACGAAACGTACTAAAATCAGTATATTTAACTCCTGTGTAAAGTCAGTCCTCCTATAGGGTTGCGAATCATGGAACACAACATCTCACAATATAAACACGATCCAGGTATTCATAAACCGCTGTCTGCGAAGGATATTAAAAATATTTTGGCCCAATACCATTTCCAATACGCAACTATGGGAGGAAACATACCAACGCCCAATCCACATTGATATTCTTCATCGTAAATGGCGCTGGATTGGTCACACGCTCCGCAGACCACAGAATGACACAACAAAAGCTGCTATAGATTGGAATCCCCATTGAAATACACGAGGAGTTGGACGCCCATCTCACACCTGGAGACGGCAACTTGAGCTTGAAATTAATCAAAGCTTGCATCAAGAAGAATCGAATGGAACGATTTCGTTGTGGCCCTTTGTTCCTCTTAAGGAACCATGGGACATTACATATGATACAATTAAAAATTTGGACCTAACAAATATTCGAACATCCAAAAATCCAATCAACAATTTTGAAAAGAAGCTCAGAAAAATTCCAACATCGAAATTTTCAATAGCTATAGACAAAGTACCCCCCAACTGCCTAAAAATTGGATGAATTGGTCCATTTTTCTTTTTTTTATATTAAATTAATGTAGTGCATTGTTTTTTTAAAAGTAAAATTGACTTTAAGTTTAAGTTAAAAAAAAAAAACTACAGCGTTTATCGTTTTGTTGCTATTTCATTTCGCAAACGTTATATATTTTTTTCAATACACCTTTTTAGCCACTTCCTGCAGTATCAAAAATCGCCATAAATTGTATTTATTGTTTAGTAATTTTACAATTATATGTATACCTCGAAATTTGTTACGTTCTATTGTTCATTTCAAACACGTCTTTTGGCATTTCCTGCTAAAAAAAAAAATGTCGCTATTGTATTATTTATCTTTCACTTTAAATTTGTGAAGATTTTTATTAAATTTTATTTTTAGCCAATGTCAACCCTCTTTAAGCTTGAATAAAAAGTTTCTTTGTCTTGTAAATTCTCTAAAGGAAAAAAAAACGTTGAACTTTTATTAATGCTGTTAATTTAACAAATCCCAAGCAAACACTTAGGCCAGGTAACTTGATAAAAATAAAAATATACCCTTTTCAAATTTTCAAACAAATTTTCTTATTTAAGTTTATGAATAAATGTGCAGTTAGTTGTGACCATAAAACTGGCCCTAACATTTTATATTTCCCAACATTATTCTATTAAAATGTTTCATTTGTTGAAGCAAAAAGAGTTCTTTGGCCTATATCTAAAAACGCTCGATACGCTCTTGAATGTTTAAACAATCTTTTGGATTATATTTATTTTCTTGTCGATTTTCATTTTTGATACCTACGCGTATGAGCGTTATTATTTATATGAAAATGAATAATGCTCATACGTATACGTACTAAAAAGAGAACTATTATACCAGGGGACAGGCTTGCCAGACTTAGGGTTTTGTGCTTTATCTGATGTTTTGATTTTGGGGATTTTTTGTTGGTCTTGTGGAGAGAAATTTTTTATTGTTGGCAGGGGATTTCAAAAATATTTAGTGGATTTTTTGCGTATATTACCAGTGAATTTCTATCCAACTCAGTCTCTCTCAATTTGCCCTATTTGTATTTGTTCGTAAACTCGCACCGAGCAAATAAAATCATGTTGTAGGAATTTAGAAATTTAAATTGATTTTTATCATGTTTTTGAACAACAATAAAATTTTTATTTATTTAAAATGTTAACGATAAAATAAGCAAGATAAAATTAAAATACATAACATTTTAATAAAATATAACAAAATATAAGCAAAATAAAAGTGAGTGTTTTAAGCAACAATTTTGTATCAACATTATTTAGTGTAAAACAACGTTTTCATTGCCTCGACCGAGTTTAGTTGGTAAGCATAAAAAACGCTGTGTACGGTAGCTTCTCTATTTGTATATACTTCTCTATTTGTATATACTCTTTGATATTATAAATAGTTGAAAAATATTTTAATTGAATACAGATTTATTTTATTAGGTTATTTTAGGTTTTATGTTATTTTACATTACTTCGTTAGGTCATTTTAGGGTTAACGTTATTTTTTGTAATTCTTTAGTATATGTATTTTACAGATAACTGTAATATCTAGCATACCTTAAATGTGTAAAATGCATTCCAAAATTGCAACAACAATAAAAAACCTAATTTTAGAAAGAGTAGGTCATTTTTCGATTACAGATAGTAAAAGTAGACAATTTCAGCTTTCAGAAGCTTTTTTAATTTTTAAAAGAGGCAAGTTTAGAAGCTGTTGGTCACTAGTTTTCACCATTTTTCAAGCTTTTGAAAAATTAAAAACGTACATTTAGAATACCATGTAGGGAAAGACCACTGCATATGTAGTGAAATTTCATTTGAAGAATGGACGACTTACATTTCAGTAAATTCAACTAACATTGTTATTTGTTTTTTACTGTTCAACAAATGAACCACAATGTAGTAGAAATGAACCACATATACAGTAAAAAATAATTGTGGGCGTTGTGGTGTAATGGTTAACGCGTTGGACTGTTACACAGATGGTCCCGGGTTTGATTCCCGGAGACGACAACATCAATTTAGAAAAATAATATGTATGAGTTTTCTATCACTTATATGTATCGCTGCGCCCACCTTCGGTGTTCCCATAGCACTTAACCCCACCGAAGTAAAATAATGAATCAGGGCTATGAAACAAAAAAGCTTCAATAAATTCGACAACTCTACAGCAGGTGGCGAGCAACAACTGTTCTAAGACTTATCATCTTGCGCAATTGCAGTGTTGCCATGTTTGAAGCCCTTCATCTTTCATCTCTCCACTATTCCCTTTCCAAAGAAAGCAACACATTAACTAATGAGCAGAATTTCCTGAGTGTTGCTTCTCTTTAAAATAAAACAAGTTTTATTTCTTAAATGAAAAAAAACTACAGTATAAAATTAATGTAAAATCATAATACTGTAATTTTAAGTGGTTGGTTTTTTTAAACGAACTACAATTGTAGTAAAAACTGAAATTTCATATACAAATGACGGGTTTTTCACTTAAATATAAAGATACTGTATTACAACTTAAACAAATACAAATATTTACAGCAGAAGTTCCCTGAGTGTATATAAAATCTCGAGTTTTTAAAATTTTTAATATTTGCATCAATCACCTAATTTTTTCCGTATGTTTTTTTTTTAATTTTTCGAAATTTAACCTCAAAATCAAGATTTTTTTAATAAAATAAATCTATACAAAATTATCTTTCATTTGAGTATAATCATGTCTTTGTTTTTTTTTCAGGATATGTTATAGGCATTGCAAGGAAGTTGAAAATTTAGCATGTTTAGTTTTATTAATATAATTTTTTTTTTTGCTAAAAGAAAAATTGGATTTTATCACAATGGGTAAACTAAACATTAAATTGTACTCATTTTTGTATTAAAATTGCAATTTCTTTGAAAATATTCTGAAATATTTAGATAAGAAGAAAAAAAATTAAGTTTGTAATGTAAATATAATCAATGCCTAAATCAATTATAAAATATGTATTACAAAGACCTTCTGAAAAAAGTTGCAAATTCTTTGGTAGTAGTGTTAATAATATATTTTTATATTAAGAAAATTTGTTTACTTTGGTATTTGAGTCATATGGAATATTAATTTAAATTTTATATTTTTTGCTAAATATTTCAGGACATTTTCAATGTAATTGCATGTTTAACACAAAAATTTGTTTATTGAAATGTCTAGTTTATTATAATTTTAAAAAGTTTGTAATGCATAAAATTTATAAGAATAAAACTAAAAAAGTAAAATTTTCAACTTCATTGTAATATAACAGTGCGATATCCAAACACCGACATGGTTGACATCGCCCACGTCTGTGTTGTAGTAATTTTAAAACTTTTTTAAAATATAAATATAATATAAATTTTGACTTTACATTTTAAGTAGGAGTTAGGAAACACAAATTTATTATTTATTATTAAAAAATGTTTTTAAAATACCGAAAAAGTAAATGCTAAAAAACAGTAGTTTTTACCATTTTTCCAGTTGTTTCAAAACTTTTGTAGTAAAATCAAAAAAAAAAATGTAGCGTCTTGAAACTTCACGCGTGTTTTACTCTTTACGTCTACACAACAACTTCAATTCTGTCCGTCTATCAAATCGTACAGTACGCCTATCTCCATCTGCCATCTGTCATCTCCCCTCTCATCATCAATTAACCCTAAGCAACTTCTTCCAACTTTCCCCTTTCGGTCCCACATTTTCTCGACATTGTTAGTTATTTTTACAAAATTTTAACGGTAATTACCTTTGCCGCGTTTTTACTGAACTAACAGTTGTTTTAACTGCCATTTTCAGTAAATTCAACAGTAAAACTTTTTTGACTGTGCATTTAATTTGCAGGGGCTTAAACCAACCAACCACCCTTACTAATATCTAATAATCCTTAACCTGTTGCATAACTAGTACTGTTTTCCTCCTAATTTTCATATACAACTTGCGTCATTTTACAAAGTTTTTATGCCTGCAACACACATAAAACCACCGTTATGATGAATGTCCTGTAAATAATTTAGAGGGCACATAGAAGACGAAAAAGTTTTGCAAACTTTATGTATGAGCGAAAGCAACATACTAAAAAAAATTTAAATTGTTTTTTTTTTTTCATAGAAACGATGTTGAGTCAGTCATGCTAGTTTTATGAGTATTTCACATATCTGTACTCGTAAAGAAAAGAATGGGTGGCATAAATTTATGTTGATATATGCTGACATATAAATGTTTGGTGGCTGCACAAAGCAGCACGTGGTTTGCGTAATAAAATACAAAAAAAACTGGGATTTTTTTAACAAAAAACTGAATAGGCTTTTAAAAATAAAATAATAATTTTTACTAATACTGGGAAATAGGGGGTTTTAAGCAATTCCCTGCGGGAAATGAAGGGTCGATTGATCCTAAGTGATGATTTTGTGATATATGATTAGATGGCACGTCACGAAGCTTGTGAAACCGAAATTGTGTTGTACCAAAAAGTGTTAATTTGTGTGAAATGACCAATCGCGTGACTATAGTAATGGTGACAAAACATTGACAAGTTGGTATCAGGTATATCATGTAACTGGAGAAAAAGTAACATAACATTATAGTGTACTGAAGCAACTAGGGCCGATGCAGTTGAAGTTCTTACTGTTCATTGAACTGGTTCAATCCCGTTAGCAGTTGATGAAAACATGGCAATTAGTGCCAAAGGATTCAGTCCCTTGACTTCTACAAATCGGATATAACACTGAAACAAACTTATTTTAAAATTGATTTTTGTTGTGCCTTTTTGAAGGTTTTGTGAACACTGTTTTGGGGAAGTTTAGTGACTGGTTCCGGACGGACAATTTAGCAACTCGTATATAATATGACACACGGTGAATAAAAAGTAAAAGGTTATTAGCTAATTACTTTTCGTATACCCGGCGACATGTACTCCCTAGACCAGTGCAGTGGTACTTCACAAATCTAATCCATACAAACTACCTCTGTAACAGCACACATTGCGCTTGATATGTGACTAGTTGTCCATCAAAAGCTGGTTTCCAGTTCTACGATACGTACACCTACACCAGTCACGTGATATTTATTTTCCCACTGGTCCTGTTGCATGTCACATAAATCCTAAAATTATCCAACTTTAACACTGCCTACTTCTAACTTGCCCAGTCGCTAATTAATTTCAGTCGGTACGGTGATATGTAACCTTCGTCAAGTTACAAGGTGCTCCAAAGTCAAGTCACAAGGTGCTCCAAACGTAGCAATTGCCACCTCCTATGACAAGCCCATGTTAAAAGTACCGGTCACTTTCATATAACAGAACCGAGACTAGGACAGGTTTATACACACAAAGCTCTAGTCACGTGACCATACCAGTGACTGGTTCATTTCCCGCAGGGTTACTTCACAATTTTAGTCATGTCCACTCAAAAAAGTTTGTCAGTAGAATCTACTCGTTCAAAAAGCAACAAAGCTAATTTTGTTAAAATAACTACAAATGTTGCTATTCTTAACTTTTTAAAAACAAGTAACAAATGCAGTAAAAAAAACTGACAATTTTTTACTACAAAAATTTTTAGACAACTAAAAAAATTGGTAATTTCGATTTTTGTATATTTAAAAGAGTTATTAAAATGTTCCTTTCCACAATTTGTGCAGTTATTGATCTTTTTCCATGTCACCAAATTTTACAATTGTACTTCACACGTGGTCTAGAATATACATGTTTTTGTGTTTTTTGGATTGCAAAAAAAAATGATAGAGATTTTGTATATTTCGGATAACTGTTCCATTTCCTGTATTAAAACAAAATATCCTTTAAGATGTCGAAGCGTTGATACTAATTTTTTAATATTTCTAAAAAGTGAAAAAAATAAAATTATTTGAGCGGCTGAAAGTGGAACACATACGCCCGAACAACTGGTAGGGTAGTTTCGTCGGCAAAAATTTGTAGCACTTTAAACTACGTATACGTAATATTAATTCGCGACATGGTTATATGTAGGGCAACCAAAAAACAGCTCTAAAACCATTGTTTAAAGTGCTTAAAAAAAGTTCGAAAAACAGTAAAAGCAGTCGCTTAAAAATAAAAATAAGACATTATATAAAAAAATTAACAGTTAAATTTCATAATTTTTTTAATACTGCAAATAAAATTGGTGTAAAATTTGTTCCTTGAAACTTCTTCAGTCAAACAAATGTGCAATATAGAAATTGTATCTCTTAAGTTTTAAAGCTCAAATTGGATTTTCGAAATATTTTTTGTTAAACCAACAACATGTGACATTAAATTATCTACTATCTGTTAAAAAAAAATACTTCATAATACCGATTGCTAACAAATTTTTAAAAAGCTCAATTTTAAAAGAAAAAAGCTAAAATAAGCTCAATTTTTAAAGAAAAAGTAGCTTTTATTTACAAAATAAGCTAAAATAAGTAAAAATCAAAAAATAAGCTAAAAAACGATCTAATAAATTTAACTTAAAACTTAACTTGTTTCACGGTGAAAACACGTATTTAGTCTAAATAGTTCTGTTGTTTCAAATAAAAAACAAGATCCAGCTATTTTTTGTTTTATTAATTAATAATCATATAATTACAAATTATATACTATTACCCTAACCGAGCACTAGCTACTATGGCCATCGTCGCGTTGTAGCGAAAATAAACCAGTGCCTCTGGTGGGAATCGAACCCACGACCACCGCACCGATAAGCCAGCATGCTGCCAACTAGCCTACTGGGGCGCACGGCTATTTTGTTTGTTATATGTGCTGCACGGACCAGACATAATCTTGTTTCACTAAATTCGAAGAAAATAAACTTTTTTGGAATTTTGTTGCTTAAATTACATCTATTGATATCAATCTTTATGAATAGTTAATATAAATTATAATTTTTCCGCTAACGGTAAAATCAACTTTGCAAATTTACCCCATAGGGTCGCTGAAATGGATTATGTGTAAAAAAGGAGGTTATGAAACAATTTTTTTTTTTTAATTTTTTTTCGGTTGTGCTTTGTTTTCAGAAAACCATATAAATCCCTACTCAAGAGTTCTAGATTACCGGATAATATTATTGGGGGTAAAAATTATTAGTTTAAGGGTCAATCTGATGACCTCAAATGCAAAAAATTAAAAATTTTTCAAATTCGAAACTTCAGTAACTTCAGAACAATGCAGCGCGACCCCGTATAGAAATGCTGAAACGCCCTATTATACACATTGCACTTTGGGCCAGATCGAGTGTTTAGCTGGCATAAAGTTCAATTTTAAAAGTTTGAATTTTGAAAAAAAAAATAAATTGCATTTAATTGCCAATGGTGTTGACAATTAAATGCAATTTAATGAACTTAGCCCCGTTTTTATTTTTTTTAATTTTTAGTTACTGGCCAGTGGGTGCGTTTTCAAAGTTCAAATTTAGTTTAAAAAAATAAAATTAATGTCTGCAACTTTAATATGTAATAAAACGCATAAAACGTTTCTTGTTAAAAAAAATTTCTTTTGAGTCATTAACACAAGTCCATTTTGTAGTAAAAAAAATAAAAAAAAATGTATTTCTTAGTCTGCGCTTAACGTACGCAAGCGTCGGCAAATGAAAATGCAAATTAAAAAATGAATTACCTAGATTACTACCAAAGAGTAGATACAAATAGAGAGATTACACTTCCCACGCCTCTCAGCAACAAAATACCGAACTCGGGCAAGCAAATGAAAACATTTTTTTTACTCTAAAAAATGATTGCAACATGTTGAAAAAAAATGTTGCTTAAAACACTCACTTTAATTTTGCTAATATTTATAAAAATTAATATATTTTAATTTTATCTTACTGATTTGATCATTAATATTTTAAATAATTAAAAATTATATTAAATTATTATTTAAAAACATGATAAAAATGAATTTAAACTTTTAAATTTCTGAAATATGTTTTCATTTGATCGGTGCGAGTTTACGAACAAATAAAACGAGAGCAAACTTAGCGACACTGAGTGGTATGGAAACCCACTGTTTTAACATTTGAAAAAATATTTGCCAATTTTTTTTTCGAGTTCTAACATGTACAGGGTATCAATTATGTATCTTTTTTACGTCACACGACAATGAAATGACACCTAAATCATTCTCGTTTTAACAGCGTAAATGTAAAAATTTTTGTTGCATCGGTTTCATATGACATTTGTAAGCCATGACATGAATAAACAAAATTAGTTCCATCCCCGAAACGATAATGATCTAGGAGTCATTTCATTGTCGTGTGTCGTAAAAAAGATACATAATTGATACACAGTTATATGGCGCTCCTACTAGCAGATATATTGCCAGGTTAATAAACACAATGCATTTTAATACGCGACATAACAAGAATGTGGTGGAATTTCCAGAAAGATACAATCATGTGATTTACAAATCACTGGCGTACAGGGACAACAGTAACACATGCACAACCATTGTCTTCACAATGAAGGTTTATAGTGATGAAGCATTAATACTCTAGAAAATCGAACGAATCCCTGTGAACGAACTCGAGCACAAGACAACCATTACCCCTGTAATGGAGGAGTGGAACTAAGTTTATAAAGGCATCAGATCAAAATTGCTCAGTCTGAGCAGTCTAACGGTATGCTGAGATACGCTTTAGAATAACGCAAAACAAAAACAATTTACTGTTATTTCCTATTTAAAATTAATATGAGTCAGGATAACTATCTTGATCGGCGTACCCTGTCTTGGTCAACTTGGCATCACTTTTTGTCAGCATGTTATGATAAGAAACAGCTGTTATTTGTTTACATTTTTTCGTAACAGCTGCTTATTTTCCGGTTTCATGCGTAGTTTTTTTTTGATAATTGCATAAAATATTATAAATGGCTTTACAAAAATTAAATTTATTGCCTATAAATATTATTATTATTATTATTTATTAGTTATCATAACTTATAAAAAGATTAGGATAACTTATTTATAGCAATGGCTACTAAGGCCTTCAGCTAGATATGTTACAGAATGTTAATGTATAATATTTAAACTAAATAATAGTTACAGAATTTATGTACTTAGGTTATATACAAAAGTATACGAACAACTAAATGATAAACGATTTGAATTTTCTTTTTTTTTTATATGTCTTTGTATATTTTGGTTGTTTTTAAAAATTTTAGGATAGTATTGATGTTAGTTACAGAGGGGTTTGACAGGTATTGTATTGGATTTGATTGAAAGATTTGATATCTCGTAGCTGAGAATTTTGTGCAATATGATAAAATATGTTTGATGGAGATCGTATTATTATTACAATACGGACATTGGTCTGACGAGTTAGTTTCCATTAGGTGTTTCTTTGTGATTAAAGTGTGACCTAATCTAAGTCTGAAGAATTTAGAATAACTTTGAGTATTAATAGATTTATTGATGTTAAAGTTTAGATAGTCTTTAATATTTATTTTCTTCTGATTAATTTCTCTATACCAATCTGATGTTTTTAACCATAGATTTGATTGTTGTATCAGTGATTTGCGTATATAGCTGAGTATGTCATTTGTGTTTATGTTATTAGTCAGGTAAAGGGGAGATTTGAGAGCTGTTTTAGCTGTAGAATCCGCGAACTCGTTGCCCGGAATTAGGCAGTGTCCAGGAACCCATATTATTAAGATTTTGGGATAATTGTTTATTAAGAAGTTTCTTATATTTGTGGCATAGTAGTCATTGTTGTGGATGTTCTTTATCGCATGGATGGCTGAGAGAGAGTCCGTGCAGATAATATGGTTACTTGTTAAATTTTTTATAAGTTTGATTGATTCAAATATTGCTATTATTTCTGCAGAAAAGACTGTGGAATAAGAAGGTAGTATGGAAGCTTTTATAATGGTATTTTCAGTCGTAATGCTGTATGAGAGGTTGTCATCATTTTTAGAACCATCTGTATATAACAACCGGTAGTTTTTAAGTCCATTAATAATTTCCTGAAATCCTTTTCTATAAATATTCGGCGGGGTAGAGTTTTTAGGGTATTGGCTTAAAGAGGTGATAAAACCGTTAGAAGGCAGATGCCAAGGTGGTCGAGATGAATCAATAGTTTTGTTGTATGGTGTTATTGGGAGATTATTGTCTCTACCAAATTGACAAATGCGGCTTAAAGTGGATTGGATTTTGTTTGAGTTTGTTTTTCTTGAAAGTTGTTGTGATATTTTGTGAATAGGCGAGTCTGAACTGTTGAGAACAGTACGTAAAAGTTTTAAAGTGTAAATATCTCTACTTGTTTCAAGTGGTATGAAACCCGCTTCGAAAAGCATATTGTGGATTGGTGTGGTTCGAAACGCTTTAAGGGATATTCTGAGGGCAGAATTAATAACAGTTTTGATCTTCTGAAAAGTTGATTTAGGTGCCCAACCATACAGATAAATACCATAATGGATTTTCGATAGTAGCAAAGCTTTAATTGCAGATATTACTGTAAGTGTGTTGCAGTTAAATTTTTTGTTTGAAAGGCATTTTATTATACCGAGTCTACGGGTTAAATCGTTTGTAATGTAAAGAACATGGTCATTCCAATTATATTTCGAATTTACTATTAGACCTAAGATTTTTAAAGAAGGAGTATTTTCTATTATAAATGTGCCGGAGGATACGTTCGGTTGACAGGATCTTTTCCTGCAAATGTGTAAGTGTTTACATTTCGATAATGATAATTCTGCACCTGAGTAATTACACCAGTTTTTTATATGGTTTATCAAAGATTCAATGTTTATGGTTTGATTTTTTTCCTTTGAAAGGTTTTTTATAATATAAAAATCATCAGCGTAAGCACAAAATTTGTATTCTTTAAGTGATAATAAATGTTTGCTTAGCTTGTTGTAGGAAATAAGGAATAAAATTACCGAGAGTGGCGACCCTTGTGGAATCCCATTGTGTAGTGGATATAATTTAGAATATTGATTGCCGAGCTTTATTCTGATTTGTCTATTTGATAAAAAGTTTTTGATATACCGAATAATATTGGGTCCTAATCGCCATTCGATTAATTGTTGAATTATAGTATGCCTACCTATCTTATCAAAAGCTTTTGAAAAGTCTAGTGATATAATTGAGGCATGGTTTTTGTGTGAAAGAGAATTAGTGATTATGTGATCAATGAATAGGTGGGCATCCGTTACGGATTTACCTTTCCTAAACCCTAGCTGGTGTGAGCAAAGAATATTGTTCGTAGTAACATACCACCAAAGGCGGTTTGCTATTATTTTGTCTAGTAGTTTCGAGGTACAAAGATTTAATGAGATGGGTCTGTAAGATTTTATTTGAGTCTTGTCTAAGTTCGGTTTAGGAATGGGAGCGATCGTACTAGTCTTATAAAAATGAGGAATGTAGCTTGATAGAATTAGATTGTAAAGATGAATAAGTCTGTGTTTGGTTTTATCGTTAAGATTTTTTATCATAGGGTATGAAATTCTATCAATACCAGGAGATTTACCTTTTAAGTTGTCTAGCGCAAATTCAAGCTCTGTGAAGGTAATATTTTCCTCAATTGCAATAGCTTTTTCGGTGAGATTATATACAGTAACATTATCAAATAAAGAATATTTATTTGATCTAAATTCATTTGAGAAATTACCGTCGTGTGATTCTGAGGACCAGAATTTTCCGAATTCTTCAGCTATAGATTGTTTGTCAGATAGGTATTGATTTGGGTTGGAAATTGAGCGAACAGTTTGAATTGACTGTGGTAGACTGAGACCGCAGAAAGTTCTGATATTTGACCATATTTTTTTGGTTGGGGTTTCTGGATTAATTTCTGCAGTAAAATTTGAAATTGACGTGGTTTTGGAAATTTTTAATTCTCTTTTAAATTTGGCTACTGCTCTTTTAAAGTTTACGATATTAACAGTGTTAATATTTCGTTTTAGTATGAGCCATAACCTATTTTTTTCTTTTTTTAGTTCATTAAGATGATTGTTCCACCATGGAACCGATTTTTTAATGGAAGGATTTATTTGTGGGATAGAGTAATTAGCGCTTTGAAGTATAATTTTTTGAATATTAGCAGCTTCTTGATTGATATTATTGCTAATGGGACGGTTTTCATCGAATTTCAATGATAGGTTTCTGAACTCTTTCCAATCTGCTTTACTTGTGATAAATTTTGGTCTGGGTTTAGAAGGGCTAGTTTGAGGCGGAATAAAAAGTTTAATAATTATAGGGAAGTGATCACTTCCATGAAGGTCATCTTCTGTTTTCCAATTGGATTGTATTTTCAAATACGGAGAACCAAATGTTAAATCTATTTGTGTGAGGGAGCGATGTGTACTATAATGTGTTGGTGAGCCGTCATTAAAAACTACCAAATTTGACAGGGTGATATAGTCAGTTAAGGTGTTACCCCTAGCGTTGTTTGAAGCAGACCCCCATAGGGAGTGCCAACTGTTAAAATCCCCTGTTATAAGGACATTGTTGTCGAATTGATCAAACATATTTTTTAAGGTTGTTAAATTGAAATTCTTTGAGGGAGGAATGTATGTATTGATGATTGTAAATTTATTTTTGGCTTGAATAGTTGCACCGACCGCATCAATGTCATTTGGTAAATTAAGGGAGAAATATTGAAGAGAGTTGTGTATTAAAAGGGCAACTCCTCCGTAGGAATGGGTTGCAGAATTTTTGAAAAAGATTTTATAATTAAGCGGTACTGGTAAACATGACAGGGAGTGGAAGTGGGTCTCTTGGAGTGATATTACTTTTGGATTATATTTTTTTATAAGCAACTGAAGTTCATTATAGTTGTTCGTATATCCTTTGATGTTCCATTGAATTATGGGAATGCTCATGATGAAAAAAGAGAAAAGAATGTAAATAAAATGAATAGTAAGTGAAAAAATATGTACAAGAAAAGAAAAGAGAAAAATATATTGATAAAAATGAAAAACAATGTCTGAATGAGAACTAACGAGAGAAATTGCTTGCAATGATCACATCCCCAAGCGCACCCCGAGACTAACACAGAACTAGTCCCATAGAGGTTGATAAAACCTCCATGGAAGTAGACCGCGACAATCCCGGGGCCGGCGGGGGCGGACCAAAACAAATCAATCACTCTCGCATCATGTTCTCATCATCACTGGTATCAATTTTATCATTATTTGAATTATTCTTAAGATTAAGTTTACTAGTGGCTTTTAGTTTTGATTTTAATTGTGCTTTTAGCCGATTGGATGTATTTCTAGGGAGTATTTTGGTTGATCCCCCCGATCTTAAAGCGTAGGAGGATTGATCAATATGTTCCAGAATAATAGATTTTGGTTGATTACTGGTGGAAATATTATTTTGTAGATTATTGTTGTAGTTTGTTTTAGTTACAGCCGGTTTTGAGGTAGTTTTATTAGTTGTGGTGTTATCTGCAGACTTCAGAATGGGATCATCATAGCTAACCAGTTTAGGACGACCAGATGTTGTACTATTGGAGCTGGCAACAGTAGAAAAAGAAGTGTTTTTGGTTGATTGTCTTTTATTATAAATTCGTTCAGCGTTTCCAAGGCTAGTTTTTTCAAGAACTCTGATAGCTTGAATTTCCTTATGTTTTAAAAAGATTGGGCAATTTTTATCCTTAGCAGTGTGTTTGTACTCTGTAAAGCTATTTTCCTTGCAATTAATGCAGCAAATTTCATTTTGACAAATTTCATCTGTTTCGGGGGTAATATGGCTTATGTTTCCACAGCAGTAGCATAATTTTTGATTTTGACAAGTTTTTTGAACGTGCCCGTAATGAAGGCAGTTGTTACATCTAATTGGTGGTGGAATGTATGGACGGATATTAATTTTTTGATAACCTAAGTAGATGTATTCTGGTAGATCAATAGCTGAGAAAGTCAGTACTAAGAGACCAGTTTCTTTTAGGTTTTTGTTTTCCATTCTTAAAATTTTTTTAACCTCTGTCACTTTTTGGCTGGCAAGATTTGATTGGATTTCATCTTCAGGAATATCAAATAGATCAACTGAATAAATGACCCCTTTTGAATAGTTCAATACTTTGTGTTCAGTGACTTCAACCTTAATTTCAGAATTGAAAGCAGTCAGTTTAATAAGTTTATTGGCTTGAATAGTGTTTTTGGTTTTGATCAGCAAAGTGCCATTACGTAATTTTATGCATTCGGATACTTCGCCGTAACAGACTGAATCGATCACTGATTTAATTAGGAATGGGGAGACATTTGAAAGGGTCTTATCACTTCCTACTCGATTGATCGAAAGGTAAGTAGGACCGTTTAAATTAGCTGGGATTCTTTTAGAAAAATCAAAATTTAAGCCGGGGCCCAATTGATTTTTTTTTATTGTAACATCAGGTGGTTTATTCATGTTATTTTTTTCGATAAGCAATAAACATGTACAACAAAATGTTTTTTTCTTTTATTGTTTTTTGGTTTTTTTTTAAATTGATTCCGTTAGTTTTAACAAAAGAGAACACTTTGTTATTGTTTTTAGTTTAGAAAAAATACAATGCGATCACTATAGTATGATGTTGATAGTTCAAAGCAACAAGTGAAACTGAGCCTATAAATATAATAAATCAATCTAAACGATTGTTTTCCTTTTCTGCAACAAAATGTAAAACATTTCGACAAATGTATCGTGATTTTTGGACACCAAAAGACGGTAATCATCCGCCTTATGGTCACTTTACACAAGTAGGAGATCCAGTATTGCGTTCAAAAGCAGTGGACGTGCCCAAAGATATGCTGGAAAGTAAAGAAATTGATATGATAGTTGAGCAAATGGTTAAAGTATTAAGGAAATATGATTGTGTGGGAATAGCAGCACCACAAATTGGTGTATCATTGCGTATTATAGTAATGGAATTTAGACAGGGTTTAAATAAGAAATTTACCAAAGAAGTATATGAGGCTAGAAAAATGTCTCCTTTATCTTTAACAGTACGTTTTTTAATTATTAAAATTTGTATATAACAAAATTTCTAATATTTTCTTTCTTTTTTTTCAGGTTATGATAAATCCTGCTTTGAAAATTACCAACTATACCAAACATAAACATCCTGAAGGCTGTATGAGTGTTCGTGGCTATTCTGCTGAAGTTGAACGTTATGAGGGTGTTACCCTAACAGGTGTGGGTAAACTTGGTACTCCATCTGAACTTCAGTTGTCAGGTTGGAACGCTCGTATTGCCCAACATGAAATGGATCATTTAGATGGTAAATTGTATATTGATCAAATGGATCGTAGTACATTTAATTGTACCTGTTGGGAAGCTGTAAATTCAAAGGCTGGTCGTGTAGAAATACCTTTTTATAAATGATTAATTGTTTTTTCTTTTTACTAATTTATATTTGAAATAAAATAAGCTTAAACTGTTACTTGTTATTAGCGATGATAAAAAAGTGGGTATCGAGTATTTAGTTTTTTTTTTTTTTTTTGGGTACTTGCTACTTAGGATTTCAATTTGTTTTCGTATTCGCAGTTGTGAGTTTTGTTTTTTTTTTTGAAATTTGGCATTTGCTTTCCCTATAGTCATATCGAGCCCTAACCGCCAAAAAGACGTAAGCGTCACTATTTTCGGTTTTTGCTGAAAAACTTTATTCCTCAAAATTTCATAACTATAGGAAGTACCGTTACAAATTTCATGAAAAACAAAAAAAGACGTTAGCGCCAATTCATATAGGACAAACTACAGTTTGTTTACATATTTCGTGATAGCGACAGGCTTGCGTCTTTTTTTGTTTAATGAATAACTCATTTTGAGTTGGTCAAAGACTCAAAAGACTTTTATTGATATCCAATATGCTCTTTGGACCAAATAAGAAATAACGCAAAAAAACTAAAATGGGGTCAGATTATATTCCTTTATTTAAAGCCTAAAAGTGAGATTTGGCAGCTAAAAAAAATTTTGAGTTTGAATTTTAACGTCTTTTTCAGACAAATGCAATTAATACTATAATTAATATGCAATTTTATTTAATATTAATTATGGTAGAGAAGAATGAGTGTATTTTCTAAAGATCATAACTACATTGTAAATTTTCAATTTTCTGAATCAGACTGCGCAGTTTCTGGTATTGAACCTTCGTCAGAGACCCTGTTTTTTTTTTTTTTTTTTTTTAATAATGTAAGATTTGTTATGTTTTTATTTGTTCGATTGCGTCTATATGAAATTTTCTGTGCAATCACTGACCGTGGTATAGATAAACTGATTTCTAATGCCACATGCACTTGCACTACACGTTTTGCATTATGTTTTGGTCTTTTATACCGTATTTAAATTTCATTGCAATCGGATAAACCAAAGATAAATTAAAAAAAAAAAAGCTTCTCCGCGAGCCTTAACCGCCTTTTTTGCGGTTAAGGCTCGACGTATATACAATATAATAAAGTTTCTAGAATCGATCCGTATAGAAGGAATAACGTTTAAATTAGCCAACTAAAGCAGTCACAACCGTGAAAACGAAGTGTAGCTTTGATTTTAGTAGTAATTATGCCATAAATTATTGTAAAATGTGTATGCAAATTGTGGTTGTTTCGGGTAAATTTGGTTCTCGCGGTAACGACGTCGAACCGACCTTTTATGAATAGTTTTTTGTGTTTATAATTTAACTTATAACTTGAACGAAAAAAGACTGTTTGGAGAAATATAGACATTCCCGTAGTTAGATCTTTAAAATTTTAAAAACATCGTAATTTTATTCATGTTTTTTATTTTTTTTTAAGTTTATACAAATTTATAAAAATGCGAAAAGCATTGAACTCTGAAGGCCCACAGTTTTTGAAGTAGGTTGAGTATTTCAAATATTTTAAAAGTTTCAATTTTTACAATATACATAATTTTTAATATTCGGTATTTTTTAAATTTTAAAACAACTGCAAAAACTGATAAAAAAAAAAGATTATACTGTTTTTTAACAGTTATTTTTTCGGTATTTCAAAAATAGTTTTCAATAAAAAAAATATTTTTTTTCTTTTAATTACAATAAAAATTTGTATTTGCTACATCCTACTTAAAATACAAATTTTCAAATATCTTCTTTCTAATTCCGAAACCAGTTTCTCGTTATCTTTTATTATATCTGAGATATTCAGAATCGACTTTTCATTATATCCGCAATTTTAACGTTTAATTGGTTTGATACATAGACCACTGTTTGGCACTAGAGTAAATTTTGTATACAAAAATTAAAAAAAAATACTTTATTATTGTTTTGCTGCAATTGATATACTACATACAAAAGTTTGAAAATTAATTTTATTATTGTTTGCCTGCATGACCAAAACAACGAACGTAAAATCAAAACAAAAAAAGAGAACTGCTGTTAGACGTCAAAATTTATAAACATGCAGCATAGAAAGTCATATTAAAAAGAAAAGTTTATGTGATGCAAAAAACAAGAATATACATTTTTCCTAAACACTTAATACCTTTGTGTAAACCTTCTTTATCATTTTTCTCAAATTTGATTTTTTGGTGTATAGGTCAAACCAATAATAAGCTGACGAAATGTTAAATATCCTGCTTTTTCTACCAAAATCTTGCTTTTTCTAATCAAATAAGAGATGGTCACGTTATGTATACCTTATTTCATCACATTTTTTTTCAGAGTGTATAAGTTATCATTTTACATTGAATTAACAAAATTTAACAACAACAAATTGTAAACAATCCTGAAACAGATAGAAGGATAATTTTTAAGTTGTACAATAAAAATTTATCCATAAAAATGGTTAAAACTAGTAAATTAAAAAATAATAAATGTCGGACTTGCTTAAACGGTTCCAAAGGATTGCAGTCACTTACAAAAATGGCAACTGAGGAAGAAACAACACCAAAATCCTATGGCGAACTTATCAAGGAAATAACAAACATTAATGTAAGACTGAAATTGTATACTAGATAATGGTGTAAGGAAAAATCCTTGTATTATCCTTTCCTTAATAGATAATGGATGAAACATTTAATGAAATGCCCCAATCCATATGTGCATTTTGTATACGTAAATTGAGAGCGGCCCAAGCATATGTACAACAGGCACACGAAGTCCATGATAAATTATGGTCCATGCTGTGCGATGACAATACTGGCAAACAAATTGATTGTTTACAAGAAGCCCAAATAGATATACAAAATTGTTTAGAAATAAAAATGGAAGATGAAATTGAAATTGAAGGCTCCGCTAACAATGAGGATGAGTTAACAAAGTGTGAGTTGGAATTAAAACTAGAAGATGCCGAAGAGGGTGGATCTACGGTCATAAATTTAAACAAATCCTCTACAAACAAGACGGATAGTGAGCCTGCTAAAGAATTGTAAGTTATTTAAATCAAATCGTATTCGAAAGAATTAACCCAAATGTTTGCTATGTTCTAGAATACCTATTAAAGATGTGCTTGAGACCGTATCTTCTAAATCAGATTTGAAAATGTCTGATAGTGAAGATAATGAAGAAGACAATATTTTTGACACAGACTTTCCTAAAACAAATCAAGATATATCCGATAGTGAAGATGAGTCGGCACCATCAAATGATTCTGATTGGCAGGAAGAGGATACAAAACCTTCAGCAAGAAAAGAAGTTAAAACTAAAAGTTCACGATCAAAATCTAAAAAAGTCAAAAAAGAAACAAATGTCGATGATTATCTACCAACACCCTGTGATCAATGCGATAGAGTTTTTCCAAACTCACGGCTATTAGCTCGACACAAACGTCATACCCATGTTCCCGAAGAATTAAAAGTACAATGTCCTTATTGTCCAAATAAATTTGGACGGCGTCATAATATGTACGCCCATATGAGGACACATCATAAAGACAAGCCAATCGAAGAACATATAACACAACAGCGAAAATTTCCACGTCAATATGCCTGTGAACAATGCGAGGGATCTTATACCAATAAATATTATCTATTAGCTCATATTAAGAGTAAACATAATCCCGACGATAGTGCACCCAAAAAGCCCGAACGAGTTATATTACCAAAAAAAACGTTTTCTATGTACATTATGTGGTTCCAAATTTGATACACAATCCAATTTAGATGTACATATAAGGCGACACACAGGTGAAAAACCTTACCCCTGCGATTTATGCGAACGTGCATTTTATAGGCCATGTGATATGATAGCTCATCGTCGTTCCCATACCGGTGAGAAACCATTTAAATGTACTATATGTGGAAAGGCATTTGCAAGATCGAATAAACTAAAAATACATCAGCGTACACATTCGAATGAACGTCCCTATAAATGTGCCCAATGCGAGAAAGCATTTAAACACTCGAAAGATTTAAATATACACAAACGCATACATACCGGTGAAAGACCATATCAGTGTGGGGTATGCCAGAGTACATTTACCCAAAGTAATTCACTGAAATTACATCAAACAAAGCAACAACATTTTGAAATAATCGATCAAGTTGTATCCTGTTAATAAGATTAAATTATTTAGTAGTTAATTTTTTTTAGAAATTAAGAAAATTTTATATTATAGATGCATTCCTCTATATTATAATTTAAATTATTTTATTATTTGAAATACTCTTATTTATAATAAAATTTCCTTTGTATATTAACTTATATTTAAAAAAAAATAATAATTTGAGCATCTAAAATGTGGAAAGGAAAAAAATTACCATTTTGAAATCTTAATATTATTAACAAAAAAAAAAAAAAAAAAGATAGAAAGAAATATGATACAACAGTTTAAGGACAATACTCTAAAGTGTTTGTCCATACGGGTTTTTTTCTTATTTCTTAAATTGGAAATTCTTTAGCGATTAATTCTTCAAAAACAAGAGCTATAATGTTTTTTTCTACAAGCCGATATTTTTCTGGTATATCAAATACCTATTAATAATTGCCTCATTGAGTTTGTGAACCAACATAGGTGATTAGGAGTCATAATTGTTGAGCAGCTCAAATTTGTTCTCCACATTGAGTCAGTGCATTGTAGGATGTCTGTCATTTTACTTATAATATATGTATTTTACTAATATATATTTGCCATTCAAGGTTAGAGGTAGGGTAGCCAATGCCTTGTAATGCCTCAGGTCTTACATGGTCTTGAGATATATTCCGGTACTACTTCCACTGTAGCTAGATACATATATAAAACAAGGAGACGTGCACACATGTCTGTCTATGTTAAAAGATTTTTGGGGTTACTTTAAGGATTTTGTTAATTTTCACAATATTTTCCTGTTTTATGAGACTCTTAATCTTAAGAGTCGTTTAGTTGTGCCGTTGTGTAACGAGTTTAGTTTTATTCACTCTGAGAGAGTTATTCATATTAATATTCCATTGAGCAGATGTTGTACTTTTGATAGAATTTTTCCGATTAGAGTTGCTCGTTGTTGAAACTATTTACCTTAAGAATTGTAAACTTTTTCACATTCGAACAATGCATTTCGGTTAAAACTGTTAATTTATTTTTCGAGAGTTAATTTGTGATTTTTTTTTTTTTTATTATTATTCTTTGGGTTGTTGATAATTCTGATGAACGGACTTTAATGTAATTAATATTTTTTTGCATTTTTAACAGTACCATTTCTTTTCGGCTGGGGGGGAGCCAGTATGTGTAGTTTTTTAATTAGTTTTCCAGCTCTTGTTCAGGAATTTATTGCTATGTAATACGTTTTTTGAACTAGATGGCTTTTTGTATTACAATATGGAGAAATAAATAAATAAATGTGTCGAATTTTCGACATTTCGCTGTAAAACTCAATGTTACGATTTGGACACTTATAATTAAAGTTTTTCGGGTCAGTTTAATTTTAAAAATAACAGAGTTTTAATAATTTTTAGAAAATTCAGACTATGAATTATTATGACTCTATGATATCCAATTTGTTGTAAAAATTTAGCAATTTTTGTTTTTCAGAACGGCATGGATAAAAGATGACATTTCGGTGAACTTTCACATTATGTTACATGACCATATTCCACTACTCTACGTACAAAAAAGTGACCAGCTGTTGCTAAATTATAAATTAGTGAAAACACTTTTTAATAAAAGATAGTTAAAGATGTTATACACTTTTTAAAATGAAAATTTTTCTTCGAAAATATTGTTGTGGCTCATTAAGCGCTTTGAATCGCCCACATCTCCAATTTTGTTGGCAAATACCGACTTCCTCCGACATTAATAAAAATGTTTGTATGTAAATATTTTCTACACAACAGTTACAAAGGAAGCAATGGAAAAACCAACTTTTTTTCTCCCTAACTCTTTAGAATCTTAAAAAGAATAGGAGCTTCACTTGGCCATCATCAATTATAAAATGGTTCATATGTTAATATTTATCTCTCTCAGAAATTCAACTAGAGTTCTTTAGCTGGCTGAACTTCGGGTAGTTCGTTCTTTGCTGCTTGTAGTTTACGCAATAAAATATTATGTGAAAGTCATCTTCTGGTTTGAAACATAAATCGCAAATGCCATCGCCTGCCTCTTCGACTTGCATTTTGGACAAAGTCGCTCTACTGAAAGAGTTTCCAGTCATCAATCTGTCTATATGTCTCATTTGTATACCATTCAGATTTAAGTTAATTCTTTCAATCCATGTCTTCGCGGACAAAGTCGGCAAGATCTTACCATAAACGTCATCACTTCTTCTAGCAATGCTTTCGTATGCTCTTTCCTATTAACTGAGAAAGAGAATACGAAACAGTTTCCTTTAAATTTCATTTATAGCATCTCTTTGTTGCCATTTCATGTCAAGATCTGACATGAATTGGTTTTAACCTTCAGAAATCAGCAATCTACAATATTTTAGCAAACAATTTTGTTGATTTTAGAAAAATATACTGTTATTTGCATTCTATTAAATTCAAGGTAAATATAGCAAAATTTTTCATGATATTACAGTTTTTGTTTGCTGTTTATGGTCTACAAAAATATTTAGTAAATGTTTTTGCTAATTTTAACAGAGTAATTTGCTATTTTCAATTAACTAAAATTAAACTCGAATATAACTAAAATTTTATAAAATTAAACGTTTTATTTTTGCTTGTTTTATTCATATTTAGAAAAAAAAAAATCTGCTAAATTTTTAAGTTTTTTCTGCAACGTCATTTTGAACTAATTTTGAGTAGCTTTTTCTGCTATTTATACAGGTTTGTTTCTTTGGGTGTATCCAAATTGTTTTTGTTACATAAACCATTTACGTAAAAATAACGTATCGCCTCACATAGATGATATACAAAATAAAAGCCTAAAATTGTGCATAAAATTCTTATCGTTGACGAAAATCAGTTTTTGAAAATATGTACCTTTTAACTTAAATACCAGGAAAAACGTATACATTCGCTTCAAACCTTTTTAAAATAGAGATAGAGCAAATTGAACTTGATGACATTTTCTATCAACACTGAACCCTAAAATTCCATAAATTTTTTTTTAAAGAGAAGCAACACTCAGGAAATTCATCCTATTTATTAATGTGTTGCTTTCTTTGGAAACTGGATAGTGTAGGGCTTCAAACATGGTAACACTGTAATTGCGCGAGATGATAAGTCATAGAACAGTTCTTGCTCGCCACATGATAGAGAATTGGCGAACTTATTGAAGCTTTTTGATTAATAGCCTGATTCATTATTTTACTTCGGTGGGGTTAAGTGCTATGGGATCACCGATGGCGGGCGCTGAGGGTTAGAAAACTCATAAATATTATTTTTCTAAATTTATGTTGTAGTCACCGGGAATCGAACCCGGGACCATCTGAGCAACAGTATAACACAAATCGAAAGCCTTTATGCTCATTAAATTACCTTTACAAATGATATAAAAAATTTAAATGAGAAAACATTGTCGAGGTGAAAAGAAACATTCTGAAATGAAAAACTTTTTGGGGCATAAAAACAATTTTTGTGGTGAAAAAATTGTTGGAGGTGAAATAAATTTAAGGTGATTGTAAAATAATATTCACCTCTAAGCATCTTTTTTTTTTAATCTAACCAATACTCAGGGGATGCCCCTTACTCATGCAGTGCATTGTATTGATCAGGAAAATAGGGTATAGGAAGGAGGAAAGAGGGAGTAGTGTTTGTGGATATTTGATTTAAATTTTTCTAAATTGTAAGTAACAGGGAAGACGTCTGCGGGAAGTTTGTTCCACATACGAATCGTTCGACTAAAAAACAAATTTTCTATGTAATGCGTTGTGCGAAACACAGGACAACGCATTACAAAGAGTTTGCGTTAAAATGGCATCAATTTGTTAGTGCATATTTTGCTAAAAACGCATAAATCGCTTTAAATGCATGTTTCTATTGCATATTTTTACTTATTTTGCATATTTTTATTAAATTTTTTCTTAGTTTTTCGTAAAAAATCACTTTTAATATTATTTTATATTTGACCAAGGAGCATATAGACTAAAGAGGATCCGAGCTGTGTAAGTGTTCTCTTTTTCTAACTGGGATTAAGTAACACAGGTTTCAGTGGTTTTAGAGTCACAATTTGCGGGTTTTTAATTCATTCATTGTCCCTGTAACACTTAATATAACTTTCATAAAATATTTTTATTAATAATGATACTTATTTTAAATAACTGGGTTTTTATTTCAACTTTAAGATTATTTTAAATTTACATAACTTCATCATGATGATTTTCATTTATACGATGAATATTTAATAGCGATTTGTTTTCAAATAGCTTACCACAAATCGGACAATTAAGTTGTTGCTCCTTCAGATGGGTACGTTTATGTACGGATAAATTATACGATTGTGTAAAACCTTTACCACACTCTTTACACTTGTATGGACGTTCACCACTGTGTATACGTTTGTGCTTAATCATATGAGAATTATCGCGGAAGCCTTTCAAACATACCGGACATTTATATGGCCTTTCGCCAGTGTGTAAATAACGATGCGTTTTCAAATCAAATGGTACTATAAATGATTTATAGCATACATCACATTGATAAGGTTTCTCCCCAGTATGATGACGATTCATGTGAATTTTTAATATGGTTATAGTGCTGCATATATACGAACATTCAGTACACATAAAACGTTTCTCTCTCACCTTGGCCGGAGGTTTTTTACTAACTTCTGTTTCGATTTTTGGAATATGTGCCTTTTCAATGTGATTTTTTAAATCATTTTTTCTTTTATATTTTTTACCACAATGTGGACATAAACTATACTTATCTTCAGTGATATGTACGTGGCGTTGATGAGCATATAGTGCCTGTTGATTTTTATAAATATTACCGCATTCGTCACAACGTCTGGCCAGATATTTTGTGGGTACAGATTTGGGTTGACGTTTTTTAATATTTAAAATATTTCTTATAAATTCATCATCACTAGATTCTTTGTCCATTTCTAAGTCATTATTAATACCAAATTCTTTGGGTTTTACAGTTTTTTGAATCAAAGGTAAATTATCATCACTAGAATCATTTGCTTCATCATTATCACTAGAATTTACATTTTGTGTTGTAGTCTCGTGTGTAGATCCCATAAAATTATCTGGCGTATTTAATTCACTGTAAATAATTTAGTATAAATTTTTATTTGTTAATGATAATACACCTCGACAAGCTTCCTTAGTTTGAATGCCGATACGTAATTTATATTCTCGTTGATGCCCTGATTCCAAATCCGGCATCCAAATTTGTCCATCACGCGGTTAAAGTTGCCAAAAATAGCTATTTTGACAATCAGTTAAAATTGGGTAAAGATACATTTATCGAATGCCTTCTACAAAAAAAAATATAAATACATTTTTGGTAACCATTACATTATAGACCCGTTTTTTAAAAGCAAACAATAGGGGGCCTTCGTGAAGCCTTGGGTAGTCATCTGAGAAAAAATAAATTAATTTTGTTTTACACACAAATAAATTCTTAAGGCCTAACGTAGCAGGATTTTTAAATTTTTGATTTGCATTAAAATAGTACGAGGGTAACCTCAAAAATTTAAAAACACCCAAAAAATCGTTGTTTTTATTTAAAAAAAAATACAAAATTTAAAAATTTCTGTAATTAGAGACTTCATTTTCAGCCCTCTATAAAAAAACCAAAAAAAAACTGATTGAAAATCGGTCCACCCGGTTTTCAATATATTGTTTTGAGAAAAAAGCATTTAAAGTAAATGTTGCTCATGTAAAATATAGGCCAAGGAGTTTGTTTAACAAGCTATAACTTTTTTATTTCTGTGATTTTTTCTCCAAAATTTTCATAGAATATAGAAAAAAGTTCAAACTAATGAAATATGAAGAAAAAAATCTAAAGTTAGTTAACCAATTAAGCTGTTCGGATGTGTTGTGTACGCAACTTTTAAAACGGTTAAAAACGCAATTCTTTGCGTTTTTAATCGCGGTTTTCTCAAAATTGTGACGTGATGAAAACATTTGGAAATCAGCTTTGGAATCAGCGCAATAAAATTTGTTAAAAATATATATCGCGGTTCAAACCAAATCGACTTTTTCTAATTTTTTGACAGTGTGTAATTTATAAATTTTTACGGGGTCAACAATATTTTTGAATTTTTATCAAAAACGGGAAAAGCTAAGAAAAATCTAAAAACGACAAAATAATCCTTATTCGATACATTTTCAATGATAAAAGCTGTTTTTTTTTTAATGGATTACTTTAATCGATTGATAAAAATTTGAATAAAAAAAATGGATATCCTTTTAGGTCTTATTGAGTTGACTTATCCCGGTCTAAAAGATTTTAAGCTCCTTTCTTGTTATTTTTGTGCAGGGATGGATTTTGTCGTAATTTTTTTATTTCTTGACATTGGCGTTTCTTATTAATTTCAGTCTTGAATTTGTGATTAGGAATCTAAAATACTCATATTCAGGGACCCGAACTTCATGCAAATGCATGTTTTTGCCTTATTGTTACGAATCAAAGAGTTTTGCGTTAAAATTGCATGAATTTGTTAGTGCATATTTTGCTATAAATGCATATATTTGCATATTTCACTTTAAATGCATATTTTTATTGCATATTTTACATATTTCGCTTTAAATGCATATTTTTATTGCATATTTTGACTTATTTTGCATATTTTTAGTGAATTTTTGACTTATTTTGCATATTTTTATTGAATTTGTCCTTAGTTTTTCGTAAAAAATCACTTTTAATATTATTTTATATGTGACCATCGGTCAAGCCGCTTAAAGAGTTTTCAAGCGCTTTTAAGTGTTTTCTTAAATTTTATTTGCAAAACTGGGATTATGTGATACATGTTTTAGTGTTTTTTTAAATGCGTATTTTTAAATAAATACATAATTAAAATTGTGTGTCAATTGTGCAAAACATGTAAAGAGAATATATTAAACAATGCAAACTTTAAAATTTAATTAATATTTCTTAAAAACATGGAAATAATTAATTGAAAAAAATTAAGTGCATATTTTTTAGATCTTAGTGCATATTTAAAGATTTGTAATGCATATTATCGGCACCTTAAACACCATTTTATAGTTCATGCTGTTCCAGTCCCTGGTCATAATACATGTACACTCCGAAAAGTTTTACATTTACTTACTACATTACAATTGTTTGTGTAGTTATCAGTGGTAGTTGTTTGTAACTGCAATCACAGTTGTTTTTTATGAAATAATACATAACAACTAATATGACAATTATTTAAAAAAAAAAACAAATTAAGAAAATTACTGCACTTTTGCAAACAGCTGTTTGTAGCAGTTATTTTAATATTTAAATAAACAACTACCAAACAGTAATTTTGCAGTAAACTGTTTATTTTTGTAAGTTATTTAAAAATTGAAGATTATTTCGAGTTTTTAAAAATTCTCGTTTAGTTTATATTTGTTATTATTGATATACTCATAGCTTGCAAATAATAATATTTTTTTTATTAAAAATATTTTTAAAATACCGAAAACTAAATGTTAAAAAACAGTAGTTTTTACCAATTTTCAACTTCAATTTTCAACTTGTTAGTGGTTTTTATTAAATTTTTTAGTTGTTTTTCGACACCCTGTTATAAATCGACTTATATGTATCCATACATGAGCACACATGCTTCATACGTGTCCACATGCATCCATAAATGATTCATATGTGTTCATTAATGATTCATATACGTTCATATGAGGGACATAACGAAAATTGGGGTAATATTTGCATATATAATCATACATGTCCAAACATTTACATACATGTATATATGTACACATATATACATTAACGAAAATTGAGGTAATATTTATATGTATGATCCATATCAACTCATATGAGCATATATGAACCATGAATGATTTCATACATGTTCATAAATGGATGATTTTTAACCGAACAGCTGAATTTTTAATTATTTTAACGGTAATATCCTTTGTCGCCTTTTTAACTGAAATTAGAAGTGTTTTAACTGTCAATTTCAGTAGATTCTACTGTAAAACTTTTTTTAGTGTATTTGAAAACATTAATGTGAAAAGTCTTGAAATGTCCTGTGAAAACTACATATGTTGCTTACTTACGAACTTTAAAATAATCAATAATGATATAATATTGTATTTTGACATGAATTATATGAAATGTTTTAGCGTTGAAAAGAAAATCTGGAATTTTTTGAACACCTACATTTTTTTCTATGCATCAATAAAGACAACTTTCATATTTTTAAATTTTTTATGAAATTTGTGAAATAAAGTTGTTGCATTTCATGTGCAGCATAAATAAAGACATTTATAATTTTGAAGAAAAAATAAATTTATAAAATAGGTATATAAATTTATTAAAAACTCAGTTTTCAGTAAAATATCAAAAAATGTTCTTGAAAACATGCATTTATAACAAAATATGCAACAACAAAATTCCAATATATGCATTTATCGCAAAATGCATTCAAAGCAAAAATATCCAAAAAATATGCATTATCAAATCGATGCCATTTGTTGCAAATTTATTGATTCGCAAAAAATATTTGGTTAACTTTGTCCTCCAGCTAACGACAACAAACATGTATTTACACGAACTTCCGTGCCTTATTGATAACTAATCGAATGGGCATTATTTTGTCGTGTTTAGCTTGTCAGTTTTTTTTTTTATCAAATTCAAAAATATTGATGAGCCTGTAGGAATTTCCTACACTGTATATTAATTAAGTTACTCACCAATGTTCAATTTTATTTTTAAAATTTGATTTCTGTAGAGCATCTTGTAAAGTCCTTGAAACATTCGCATTTTCTTCATATGTTCCTCTGTTTTGTCTTTCGATTTTAAGATTTTTAATCAGCTCTTTATGTACATTTTTTATATGTATCAACAAATCAAATTTTTTCAAACATAAATATGGACAAAATTTACATTTAAATTTATCCTCTTCCGTACCATGTTTCGATCGATTATGATAGTGTAATGCTGCATAAGTTTTAGCTGTGTAATCACATGATCTACATTTAATAATTTTATTCTCAATCTTGACTCTTGGGCTTTGATTTGTGTTCTTTTTATTTATACCGTGTTTATCCATTAGATGATTTAGAGATTTGTATTTGTTTGTATATTTCGAAGGACACAATTTGCAAGAAAACATTTGTTCTTTGGGTCCTGTTTGTTGTTTTTCCAAAAGTCTACCAGCATCTCTAATGTCATGTTGTATGCGCATATGTTTTATTAAATTATCACGTCGACTTATTAGTTTTTTACAAATGGGGCATAGCACTTTAGGGTCTGATGCTAAGGATGATTCTGTTGAATCATTTAAATTTGTAGTATAACTTTTATCGGATGTAAGAGAGCATTCTATTGATAAATCTTTTGTTTGATTTTGATTGCTAAAAAAAAGGAAATAAATAACAATAAGCTATTTTTTAATTATAAAACACTTACAAGGGGAGGCTCCCGATGGGATCTCTCCGATCTTAGTGAAATTTGGATATGTAATAAAGAAAAAAAATATGGGACATTTATTTTTTTTAGCGGCCTAATAACACGTTTAGGGACTAAAAGGTGTGGATAAAGTTAATACATTTTTGTATGGAAACATGTCTGAAACTAATGATTTTTTTTGAACGCAGCTTTGATATACTTTTTTATACCAATATTGTCTAAGGTTCTTTTTTTTCGTTGTTTTAATCTATACAAAGTTGTTTGTGTATACTTTTTTTACACGGTGTTCAAAACTTTTAACATAACCAATGTAGTATATAAAGAAGGTTGCAAAAGAAATATATCGCTCATTGACTGCAAGACTGACATAACTCAAAAAACACGGTTTTGCAGAAAACTAGTTTATGGATATGGACCATATCAGACTCGCTCGACCCTTTCTCAATTTAATCGTAGTGAGCGTTGTGTGCGAATTCGAAATTATCGAGAGACCCGTGAGTAGCACAGTTTCTCTATGAAGTATATACTCTTTGCACCCACTTTAAAGAAAAAATAAAATATATTATCCTCTATCTCGAAAAGTATACATGATATTAATACGAAATTTTTACACAATATAAAGCATAATATAACTAATAAATCTGCATAATATACTGAAAAATCTCATTTTTTTTTACTTATGACAGTCTTGAAGTAAATGAGCGGTATGTTAAAATTGTTCTCCATGAAGTATAGAACCACTATTAAAAGTTTTAGAAACAAAATTGTTGCAGAAACATTTATAAATAATAAGCTCATACGTACAAAAACAACAAAAAATGTTTTATAGTATAAGTTGTAGCGAGAAAACAAAAACAAAATCACATACAGTTAGAGTAACATGCCAAAATATAGTGTGTGCAACAGAAACGCTGAACTATAGTTAATTATAGCAATTGCAGAAGCATTCATTCAAAGAGTATATACAAATGGAGAAACTACACTTCTCACGACTCTCAGCAACAAATTACCGAACTCGGCCAGGAAATGAAAACATTTTTTTTACACTAAAAAATAATTGCAACATGTTGATAAAAAATCACTTTCACTTTGTTATTTTCTATTAAAATGAAATGTATTTTAATTTTATCTTGCTTATTTTATCGTTAAAATTTTAAATAAATAAATAAATATTTTATTAAATTATTATTCAAAAACTTTATAAAAATTAATTTAAAACTTTTAAATTTCTGCAACATGTTTTCATTTGCTCGGTCGAGTTTACGAACAAATAATAATAGGGCAGATGGAGCGAGACTGAGGTGGATTTTTTTAATTCGTCATATGTATGTGTATGCATGGGTAAAAATAGGAAAGCTCAATATCTTGCATATAAATTATTGACCACCTAACATACTTTTAATATGTTTAATTTTTAAAATAAATGGGCTTTTTATAAAAAAAAAAATGAACAAAAATTTAAAAGAAATACAAAATTTTAAGCTGGCTCATAATGTGGGTTAATGAATGGAGACTCTTTGGGAAGATATTTAAAATACCTTTCCCATATTAAACTATGTACCTCTCCCCTCCCCTAAAAATGTTACCATCGGTATACTCAGCGTTAAGCCAGCTTTTCCTTAATTTCAATACAAACTAACCTTATTTCATTATCATTTTCAGCACTATCATCATTAGTAGCATTCATTTTCTCAATTCTATCGGCCACGTTATCAACATCATCAGCATCCATTTTCTCAATGTTATCAAAAAGTTGAGTTGCCTCTTTGTCAGCAGTAACTTCTAAAACTTCGGCTTTTAAAAACAAATTATTTGCTGCATGTTCTTCATTTTTTATATTAATAATATCCGTTGGTGTTTCCTCCGCGGCGTCCGTTTCATCTGCCATGTCTGTTTCCTCCCCGACGTCTGTTTCCTCTGCGTCCTCCGTTTCCTCCATTTCCACATTTTCTGTGTTACAGAACGCATCACCCTCATTTTCAACTTTAATATCAATAGATTTATACAACTCAATAGAAGGTAGATCTATAGTACGTTCCTGCAGGCAATCCAATTGCTTTTGTTTGTTTGCCAATATAAGAAGTTTTTTATTCCAATGTTGGGCCTGGCCAATAAAAACATACATGTTCCTTAACTTGCGACAACAAAGCAGACATATTTGTTGTGGCAAATATCGTTCACGTTCCAAAACAAACTAGAAAATATGTACATTTATTAAAAAATTATGAAAAAAGTTGTTAAATATTTACCTCAATTTTAGCAAATTCCTTTAGAAGTTGTAAATATGTTCGCTTAGGACGACATCCTCTAGCATTTTTAATGATAGGCAACATTTTTTTATCGTTTTGGAAACAAGTTCGACATTTACGACTAGTTTCCTGATCCATTTTTCTATTTATTTATACTTTTAATGCTCTTATTATTTATTTAATTGAAATTATTTTTTTAATTTATTAAAATTAAAAATGTACACCTTCAGTTTTGTTTATTTTGTTGATACACTGTAAACAGAGGTCGAAGTCGACTGGCTTTAAGTCGGCGCACAGAAGCTGCCGCCGAAGTGTACGGCTTAAATAGTCTCAAATTTTCAAATTCTTCGAAATTTTTCCAAATCTTTATGAAAATTTTTAAATCTGAATTTAGTTTTGTGAGAGTTTAGGCAGTTCTTGCTCCCCGAAATAGAATATCTAACAACCTTTTACTTAATATAAATAATTTTATTACCAAAAGTTGGCAAGTTAGGAATTCATTTAACTGTGGAAAAACTTTTTTCTTTAGAGTTCTAAAAAAATAAATCTCCAACCATTTGAAAAAATCTCCATTAACGAATTTCCAGCTAAATGAAAAATAGTTTTATGTGGTTTAACCTCATTTCCACTTTTACCGACACGATTGCTAATTTCCATATACATACATAGAATTTAACTGTACATAAGGATTAACTTTTATCGGAACATTCCGTAATTGGGCCTTAGATGGTACGGCGAATATATTTAACCAAATGCAAACATTGCATACTATCCGTTTATAAAATTATTAAAAATACTTTAATATAAACCATCGGCTGCAAGCCGACTTTTAGCCACCGCCGAGTTATTTTTGCTGAGCCGCCAACGCAAGGCTTCGCCCTCTGACTGTAAATTGATATCAATTTAGAACAGCTGTTCGCAGTGTTGCCAGATTTCACGATCTATTTAAAATTCTCTCATCTTATTGACGATTTTTTTTAAAACCCATTGAAATCCACAAATTTTTATTTGCCAAATCAAGATAATATATTAATTGGCGCTAATAGGCTTCATTTTATTTGTGAATTTAAAAATCATCTTATTTGAAAAAATACGCGATGCACGAGCTGCTGTACACCGGTTGAGGATGAACCGGTGCTATGCGCTGCAGGGCATCCGGCATAGGACTTTGGGCGATCATATTCTGGATGACTTGTTGGTGAGTACTAATTAGGTTATATTAATTTTTCTAGTCTTTCAAAACAGAGTAGCTTTGATTCTAATTGATGCTTAAGAGAAACCAACCATCCATATCTACTACATATACTCAAAAAAATAAGTTAGTAGAAAAATTAGTAAAACGTCTTGAAAATCAAGTATACTATTTCTCAGAATTTATTTGCTGAAATTGTGTTTTCAGTTAAAATTTTAGTTTTACTTATTCAGCACTTAATTCTGAACTTATGTTTTACTAATATTTAACTAGTGTTTTACTAATTTATTTTAATTATTTTGCTTAAAAAATTGTGTTAATAAGCACATTAATAGTGTGGACGAAAACCAGCTTTTAAAATATACGCAGAATGAAGTAGATGTCGCGGCATGTCAACTTAAAAGTACAACTCTTGTAAGACATATACAAAATCAACCATGGAAGATTTTTGTATATGTTTTTGTATGTGTATTCATATAAATTGTTGATCTAAGAAACTCAAATATTGTGTTCATTCCAGCTTGTCAAAGAAATCAATTACAATGTTCAACAAAATCTAATCATTTCCAAAATTACAAGGTCAGACCTTTAAATTTTGATAGAAGAGACAAAAAAAAGACATGTGTATCAGCGTTTTGAAAGTTTACATCTGGATGTCATATTAGGGGGAGGTAAAGTTTCCTTAGAAAATCGAGTAAAGCTTACGTTTGAAGTATATGGTGTGTTCAGCAAATTTATGTAAAATGTTACGGAGAACTCTAACTCCTCAAGGTAAGGGTCTTTTTTGTCCTTCTTTTAAAAAAGAGCAAAAAACACCATTAAAAGAAATTTTTTTTTGTGTTGTACAGTGTTATTAATTAAATTAAAGACAAAATTAAACATTTAAATTTATTAAAAATAAAATGTGTATTTGTAAACTGTGGCTTTTTATGGAATGTGGAAAAATTGCAAACAATTATACCTATAGGTAGACAGACAGACTAAAGCGAAAGAGAAGGACACACATCCTAGGTAATTTTTTATATTTCCTTTCTCTATTTGCAAAAAAATGGCTTGTTTATGCTTATGTCATATTTTATTTCTTGTTTTGTTTCTTGAATTAGCTTTGGCATTTAGCTTCAGTCCAAATTGTCATCATTAGACAACCATGGATGTAAGTAGTTGAAATATTTTTTTGTTTATGTAATATATATTTTTTTCTGTATATTTTCAGACATTAAATTAATTCATGTCGAAAATGTATGGACATTTTTATAGTTTTTAATGTATTGTCATATTTTTTTTCAATGAATCAAAAATTGTTTTTAGGATTTTTTAGCAAATATATTAACTAAAGTATAACTTTTTACAAATTTTTTGAGTTTTTTCAGCCTACAAAAATTCAGCAAAAATTTAATTAATTTTAAGCAGATTTTTTAATTTTGAATCAACTAAATGTTAGCAAAAATTTACTATTTTTTTTTTTTGCTAAAAATCCACTCGCTGATTTTCAGCAAAAGATTTTGCTGACATTAGCAATTTTGCAAGCACCATCTTGACTACTCACTTTACTGACTTTTAATATGAGTGCTTATTGCGTTAAGGTAGATTTACAATGGGATATTAAAACATCGTAATATTTACCACCACTTTTTTTAAGAAAATAAAATGACATTAAATTTAATATATCCATTTAACATTTAATGTGATTTTATCGCGATAATTAAAATTCTTTTTAGTCATTAAATTTTTAAATTACCTTTTATTGTTTTTTTTTTTTTATATACCTATAAATGAAATATTTTTGTTAACTATTTTAATTTAATTTATAGTATTATTTCATGTAGTATATATTAACCAAATGCTGCTTTCAAATATCTTACCTCAAATTTTACTCAAAACTTTTTTGCTTAAGATGAGTACGTTTATGTACTTTTAAATTGTACGATTTTGTAAAGCCTTTACCACAATCCAAACAATTAAATGGGCGTACACTACTGTGTATAAGTTTGTGCTTCATCATATGTGTGTGATGACGGAAACCTTTATAACAAATTGGACATTTGAAAGGTCTTTCGCCAGTGTGTAAATAATAATGAGTCTTTAAATCAAATTTAACTACAAATGACAGATCGCAAACATCACATTTAAAAGGTTTTTCACCAGTATGATGCCGATTCATGTGAATTCTTAATAGAGCCATATTTATGCATACATATGAGCATTCAGTACACATAAAACGTTTTTCTCGTACCTTAGGAGGTTTAGATGGTTTGGGCACAACAGTTTGTGGATTATTTGAATGGGCTTTTTTAATGTGGCCTCTTAAATCTTTCGGTCTTTTATATTTATTACCACAGTGAGGGCATAAACTATACTTATCTTCGGTAATTTCTATGTGACGTTGTTTATGAGCAGTTAAAGCATATTTATTTTTAAAAACTTTACCACATTCATCACAAGATCTTACTAACGACTTTGTAGGTTCGGATTTGGTTTGCCTCCTTTTAATATTCAAAAGATCTCGAATAAACTCTTCATCACTGGATTCATTTTCCATGTCTAAAATGGTACCGATATCTTTTGGTTTCATAACTTTTTGTGACAAAGGTACGTCATCATCACTGGAATTTTCATCTTTTCTATATTCTTTTGCATATTCCCTAAGAGAATCTTGTACGTTTGTAGAATAATTACTACTTTGACTGTAAGTAATTTAAAATATATCATAGTTTTAAGTATTGCTAAGAGTATTTATTTATTAATTACCTTTGTTCTGTATTATCCACTTTAGTAGAAGAATCTTGTAATCTTGTAGTATTATTTGAAGATTCCGGTTTGCTTGCTTTTTCCCATCTTAAATTTCTTATTAGCTCTTTGTGTTCATTTTTTATATGTCCCAACAAATCAAATTTTTTAAAACGTGTAAATGAGCAAAAATTACATTTAAATTTATCATCTTCCGTACCATGTTTAGATTTAATGTGATAGTGTAAAGCTCCATAGGTTTTAGCTATACAATCGCAGAATTTACATTTAATAATTTTTTTCTCCACCTTAACCGTTTCATTGCTAGTTCCTTGAACAATTCCATGTTTGTCCCTTAAATGTTTTAGATGTGTATATTTATTTGTATATTTACAAGGACAATGTTCACATTGGTAAATTGCTTCTCTAGGTTCTGGTTTTGATTTTTCTAATAGTTTAGAAGGATCTCTAATGTCATGTTGTACGCGAATGTGTTTTATTAAATTATCACGTCTGCTCACCAGTTTTTTACATATGGGACATATTAATTTTGTATCAGATGTTTCCGCAGCTATTGTTGTATTTTTTAAATCTGTGACAAAAGTTGTATCAGACGTTGTAGAGGTTTCTTTAAAAAAGTCATTTGATTGATTACTAAAATTGGAAAAGAATAAGATTTAGAATTGGTGTTAAAAATAATTAAATACATAACTTTTTGAAAATAAAAGTTTGTTACAAACAGCAGAACCTCTCTTAAAAAATGATAGAACTGATCACAATATTTGATTATTTGTTACTGTAATAAAGATTGCAATACTTGCAATATAATGTCACCAAATTACGTTATATGGTCATAGAATAAAGATCAAAAACGAGCAGATTTAGTTATCTCGTTCATGTATTTGGGGTTTTAGTTTTCATAATCTTTGTCGTTATGAATACGACGGTTATTTTGGACACAGGTTTTAAATGAAGGTTTGGTCGGATCAAAGACTTTTATTTCCAGAAGACGTTGACCAAAATTTTGGTTTAAATATATAAAATGACGGTTCCAGCACTTATATGTCCAGTACCTCGGTTTTATACCATAGCCTTACTGAAGGCAACAGTAATTCAATAATCTGACAAACACTGAATATAAAGATCTCTGGGAGTAATTATAAACGAATTCCGATAGAATAGAATGCCTCAAATATATATGACATATAAATGTAAAAATATATTACTTGAGCCAGAGTTTTATATAAATAGAACATTTTTAGTCTTCAAAGTTTAGTAACGTCATGATGCTTGTTAGTCCCGGTTCACACACGGCAATTTTACTTGCGCAAGTCTTGAGTTTATAGAAGAGGGAGGGAGAAGATGTTTTGACATCCGCAATTTTCAACACGAAGTTTGCTGCAGGTTAATATACGAAAATTGCTGAAACAAACTTTTCCTGTGTGAAAACAAAAGCAAGTTCAAAGGAGAATTCAAGAAAACTTGCGCAAGTAAAATTGCCGTGTGTGAACCGGGACTTAGGAAAAGACCCTAACCACGTGCTTGATTACTTAGAAGACAAGAATGGAGCATAATTGATGATTAATAGATTTTTTGTTAAAGTTCTGCCTATTATGGAGGCTCTAGCTTTTCTAAAACTTCGGGTTCTGATGAGATCTTTAGCCAGATCGAAATACTAGTATCAACCTAGCTAATATGTTTGATTTGCTTTATGTTTGTAAATATACGGATGTTGAAAGCTCGTTATAAATTGAAAATACATTAAAATTAATCTCGATGTATATAAAAACTAATAAAACTGTATAAATTTGTTTTTTTTTTTTTTTTTTGTAAAAATTTTTTGTAGAATGCGAACCATATTTGGCCCTATGGGCTTGGTTTTGAATTAATAAATGAAATGAAATCAACAATGTATTGTATGAACGAATTAACAAAATAGGCATTGCTGATAATCTGAATGAAATAAGAATTTCAAGGAAATTATAAACCAATGTACTGTTACTAACAATCCTAGTAAGCAGTTCATTCCAAAAGTCTGGTGGGACGATAAATCGGTAAGGTTTTTTAGGCTACGTATTACAATAATAATAATTTCCAAAACTAAGCTAAGCCAGAATGAACTGGCCAATAAATAGCACTTCGAATCAGATGAAAAATCTTTAAAAATTATGATAGACTAAAAAGTATTGATAATGAATGGAATTCTGAAGAGAACAATGAATATCTAATAAACCAGAGAACGATATGATAGCAAAACAAAATAACGATATTTTTTTCGTTACGTATATTTCGATAAAATTTTCTTTAAATTTATTTTTGTTTTGAAAAAAAAAATTCAAAAGTTTTCACGTAAATATTAAATCAATAATTTTTAAACATACCAGAAGCCTTTTTGCTAGCCTTTTTGGTATAGCAATTAAATGGTGAGTACAATTTATTCTTTTTACATTCGCTTATTTTCAGTTTTTTCGTATTTTTTGTTAATATATATTTTATACGATACTTTTCCAAATTGTTATTACAAAATTGTTACGTAGATCAGTTTTTATATGAAAAATAAATAAAATCACGTTTTAGTGGAATATTGAATAGTTTTAAAGTTTTTTTTCGAGAACACAAAATATTAAATTAAATTAAATTAAATTAAATTAAATTAAATTAAATTAAATTAAATAATATTAAATATTTAAAAAAAATGTTGATATCATTAGCGGCACCATTTTCGATATGATTATCGCCTGGAATAACGATAGTATTTCGATACAAAACTGGACTACATCGATTTTAGTATGGTTAATCCAGGGAATTTTGATAGCGAAAACGGTATCGTATTTACATGAAATAGCGATATCGTTAGCAAAGGTACATTTATGAACAAAAAATCTATTTTTTCGTATCACAAGTAATTATCATATATTATAGAAAATATTACATAGGTGATATTGTTTCGATATCGTTTGGTTTATTCTGTACCTGCGTTTTATAATGAATCAAAATGGTGCAAATACGTACACGATTGATAAGCAAGACTATATTAGTTACATTGTTGAAATGAAATTTTTGTATCATGAGTTTGAAGAGTTTTTTAAAACAAGGACCTAGCCATATATGTGTATAGACAGCATTTCATATCGTACGATTTTAAACCTAACAGAGCAGGATAAATTAAAGTTGTTCAATGTTATGAGCTATATTTTCAAGTCGGGAATTATCAATCATAATTTAGAGGAAAAATTAAAATTCATCCAATTCAAAAAAAAAAAGAAGACTCAACAGAGATCACCAATTTCAGACCAATTTGTATGTTGCCAGTATTTCTGAAATGTGTAAAAGGTATGCTAAAACAAAAAAACGAATGAAGTGTTACCTCAAAGGCCTTTTGAATTCAGGATGACCTCATAAATATGATTGTTACCCTGTAAGAATAACACCTCTTTGCATCAAAATGACAACGCTGCATATATCTATCTATCCTTTTGTTCTTATTAACGAGAGTAGTCTTAATTTATGAGTTCTCGTGCAAACTATTATGTTGAATAAAGTTCCTTTTTGATTTTACTTTTTTCGAAAAATCTATGTCCACGTATGTAACATGGCATTAAGTGTGAACAAGATGATAATATATTTGCAGAAGAAAAAATTAACGGCATCATGTATTGATATTGATAAACCTGTCGAGTATATGAACACTGATATTCTGTAAGTCAAACAAGTTGATATAGGTTTTAATTGAAATATTATCAAATGGTTGATTTCCTTTCTCAATGATAGATTTAAATTACAATAGTTATCGCATGATTACGGACTTCCTAGTGTTTATTAAAATTAAACTGTAAACGGAATACGTCTGAAATTTTATTGACGTTATATCACATGGGACTAGCCAAGTAAATCAAGGAAAGAAAACAAGTTTTGGGTCTACCTTCTTAACCCGATTTGAATATGCATAATCCAAAAACACACCAACTACAAGAGAATCATCAGCGAGTGTAGTATCAATTACTACAAATATATGAGGAAATTTCACAATTTTTCCTTAAGGAAAAGGAATCAAGTTATAAGATAATCTTAATTTTTTTAGAGAAGATCTAATCTATAAACCCTTTTGGACCAATTTATGATGGCGTTGTTTGAATCAGCTAAGTAATTATTCTATCCTTTGACCATGTCTAGGGGTGATGAAGGAATTCCAAACACACAAAAAAAATCTACTATTAAATGATAAGGTAAAGACCAATGTCTGCTTTGATTGGCTGTTATTGGCAGATTTGATCCCATTTTATATTAAAAGTTTTAACTTACTCTTCGTCAGCACTAATCCTTTCCGCCAAATTACCAGCAAAACTATTTGATTCATCATTAAAAGTATTATCGGACAATTCGGCTTTCAAAAATAAATTATTGGCTGCATCTTCTTCGTTTTTAATATTTAATCCATCCGTCATTGTATCCTGTGTATCCACATTATCTGTTCTACATATTACATCAGTATCTTTTTCTACTTTAATATTACAAGTTTTATCCAATTCGATAGATGGTAAATCTATAGTTTGTTCTTGTAGACAATCTAATGGTCTTTTCTTTGTCATTGTTATCAGTTTCTTATTGCAATGTTGGGCCTGCCTAACAAATGCGAACATATTCTTTAGCTGGCGACAACAAAGTTTGCATACTTCTTGTGGTAAATTACGTTCCTGTTCCACAATAAACTACAAATAAAATAAAAATAAAAAATTAATTTATTTATAAAGAAGCTTTTTCAAAAAGTTTTTTATGTGGTACCTCAAATTTTGCAAATTCGATTAGGAGTTGAGCATAAGTTCTTTTTGGAGCACATCCTCTAGCATATTTGTTTAGAGGAAAGGTTTTTTTACTGATTTTGAGACATGTTCTACATTTCCGATTAGTATCATTGGACATATTTTATTTTGTTTTTAACTTTGTCAAATAAAATTTAAAAAATGTATTCTTTTGTTAAATTCAATCACTAGGGAATGACAACAAAAACTACAATAACATCTGCTGGACAACAATGCTGACATTATAGCGGTTTTCGTCGAAAAAATGGGAGAATATAGTACATAACAAATTTGGTACAAGACAACAATTTTGCATCGTATACACACAAAAAAATCGTTGCCAATTAACATTTCAACTAATAAAAATTTTTAACATAAATTATTTAATATTTAAGTAGAAACAAACTTGCTAAAATGTTACTAAATAAATTTGACATTATGTGACTCACCCTGTTCTTAACGTGGCAGTTTTATTTTTCTGTGAAAAATCTTCTCGTATAATTATGTAACACCCACACTGCTCTCAAAACTCAATTTCTTCAAACGTCGCAACGGATTAACTGATTATCAATCATTTAGGGACCGTAGATATTCCTTTTTATCATAAAAATCAGATGCATCAAATTATTTTTTTTACTTTTATTTTTTTGATCAAAAATAAGTTACTTTTTTATTTTTTTTTTTCTTGGGGAAAAATAGAAATTATTTTTTTTTTTTAAATTGCTAACAATTCAAAATTCCCATAGTGGTAATGTTTATCGGGATTCCTTACATTTTTGTGCGTCTAATATGAGCTTTTCAAAATTAAAAAAAAATAAATTTTAATTATAAAAAAATAACTTTTATTTATAAAAAAAATAAATTTTATTTATAAAAAAAAAAAAATTTATTTACGCTCGAAAAAAGTAAAAAAATAAATTATTTCACTCAAAAAAATAACTTATTATTGCTTAAAAAAATAGAAGTCAAAAAAAAAAAAAATATTTTTTCTCAAAAAAATACAAATCCAAATTTTAAAAATACAGATAGACTTCTCAAAAATAACTGATTGTTTTGGTTCGTTTAAATAAAAAAAAAAACAATTTTTTAGTTTACCCTCGTGCCATTTTATTGAAAATTTAAAATATAAAAATCCGGCTACGTTAGGAAAACAAATTTATTCATGCTTAAAAAAATAAGAGTTTTATATTCAGATGAGTAATTATGGCTGCACGGTGGTACCCGATTTTGCCTTTTAAAAAAGTGTATAAAGCCTATTTATTTGTTTTATTTATTCAGAAACCAAATATTGGTCGTATTTTACAAGACGAATTTTTACAAAACATAATAAAATAAATTTATGAAAAAAATGCCTAAAATAAATTAAATTATAACTAAAGTTTAACGGTCCAAAATGTAGCAATAAGAATTTCAGAAAATTAAGTAGATGATTTAAAAAAAAAAACATAATAAATAATCGTATATTATCAACCTGCTTTTTCGCAGCAATTTTTACAGGGTTTTTCTATAAAGTACTTTAATTTTTTACATTCCGCTTTGCTGTTTAAAACATTTAATGGACAAACCCTGGTAAAGTTGCTGCTAAAAAGCATGTGACCTACAGACTTAATGAAATGCCTAACATGGTTGCCATGTTAATCCAAATTTTAAATTATAATTTTTAGAATAATATTTAATATTGTGCCTTTCTACCACAAAAAGGATTTTTTAATAAACCATTTCTTTATTTTTTTATAATTGTTTAAATATATTTTATTGATTTATAAAAAGAGTTAACCCCTTAATTATATGGCATTCACACCTAAATGCAAACCGCATGTTTAGCATTTAGATGTGAATGGCATAGTAGACTACATAAAAAAGTTATTTTTTTTTTTAACTCCACTAGCGGTTATTTTTGTAATTTTTGCAAATTTATTTTGAGATTCTATTTTATAATATATTTTATTAATCCTACTTAACATGACCATTTTTTAAACAATGATTATTTAATGAAGTTCTCAGTGAAAATGCCTCCCCACAAGTCTTACAGGAAAATGGAGTTTGACCCGTGTGTATATGCATATGGGTTCTTAAAACACTAGGATATTTAAAAGTCTTTTCACATTCTTTACACTTGTAGGGTCGTAATTCCGAGTGCACTCTCATGTGTATTTTTAGCTTATCGACACGTTTAAATGCTTTACCACATTCTGAACATTGATGAGGTTTCTCATCGCTATGAATAACACGATGCAATTGCAAATCCTTTAAACGTTTAAAAGTTTTACTACAAATGTCACAGGAATATGGTCTCTCTCCCGTATGAGTTAGAATATGACTTTCAAGACCACATTTAGAAATGTACGATTGTCCACAATAGGTACATAAAAAACGTTCTTTCTCTTTCTGTTTGGGAGGTTTACGTTTTTTGCGTAACTCTTCTTTAGTGGGTGGATTATTTAGATGTTTCCTGCGTATATGTTTGCGAAGGCTATCTTTACGTCCGTAAGAACGTGGACATTTAGAGCAGGGATATTTCTTACCCGAATCCAGCACTGGTTTAAAGTGTTCACTTACTTTGTCGGCTCCATGTACCAAACCCATATGAACTTTAAGCGCTGATGACCGACTAGCTTTATATGTACACAATGGACATGGCAGTTTTTCTTCTTCGGGCATGTGTGTATAACGTTTGTGTATATTTAGAAATTTTTCATTTCTATAAACTTTCTGGCAAACATCACAACATCGAGCTATAGCTTCGTTAGAAAAATCTACCCCTAAATCGTCCTCAGATTTTGGTTCAAAATCATTATCATCATCATCTTCTTCAGATGAATCAGTATTAGAATTTTCCAGGAACTCTCTGTAAGACGATAAAAACAAACAATTAGTAAAGATTTTTTCCCTTTAAATTAATATTGAAATAAATAATATTTCTTTGAAGTACATATGAGCTATTTCAAAAATTTTCGACACCTGTTTAAACTGACGTTGCATTAAGCCTCTTATTTGTCCATGTTTTTTGACTATACTTAAAAACTAGGACATGCAAAGTTTTACGTTAAAAAATATTCACCTAAAGAATTGACGGCTTTTCAAAGTGGAAAAATGAGAAAAAATTACTTGAAACTTACAAGTTTTTTCATTAATTTCATTTTTTGCTCATAGTTTTAAACTTTCTTATCCAAATCAAATGGGAGGTGCATTCACTAAAAAAGTAAAACTGCGAAAGCTTAAAAATTGGGAAATTTTGTCTTTACCTACAAACCACCATACAACTTTTTACCAATTTTAATTTAATTTTATGAGAAGATATATCGAAAACCTGATTAGATATTGGAAAGGTTAGTTTTGAAAACAATAAGAATTGACTTCAGATGACATAACAAATTTTGTGAAAAAGTCATAATACGCGAGTCATAAATCCCGATTAGATCTAAACCGGGTTTATCTCGAAAACATTAAGTGCGCGTTGTGGTGCAATGGTTAGCGCGTTGGACTGTTACACAGATGGTCCCGGGTTCGATTCCCGGTGACGACAACAACAATTTAGAAAAATAATATATATGAATTTTCTTTCATTCATATGTATAGTAGCGCCCGCTTTCGGTGTTCCCATAGCACTTAACCCAACCGAAGTAAAATAATGAATCAGGGCTTTGAATTAAAAAGTTAAAATAAGTTCGCCAACTCTCCATCAGGTGGCGAGCAACAACTGTTCTAAGACTTATCATCTCGCGCAATTACACTGTTGCCATGTTTGAAGCCCTTCATCTTTCCCCACCTTTCACCTCTCTACTATCCCCTTTCCAAAGAAGGCAACCCATTAGGAAAAATTTCCTAAGTGTTGCTTCTTAAAAAAAAAGTGATGGAGAAATTCTGAGGTCAGATTCGGATTCAGCGGTCCTCAAGCCTTTAGAAGTTTGTTTTAGCCATAGGGACTTGACCGCTCTAAAATTTTGTAGGCCCGTGCAGTCATAACTTTTAAATTTGTCAACAGATTTTTTTTTTAAATAGGGTTTTCTGAAGTCGGAAATATAGTGTTTTCAATTACCTAATTCCACACCACATGTATGTACATATCGCTGCTTGGTGAAAAGTTGTAAGGTGGTTTGTAAGTGAAGACACAATTTCCCGATTTATAAGCTTTCGCAGCTTTTTCCATAGGGTTTTTGTGACTTTTAATGAAATTGATTTTTGAGAACAGTTTTTAAAAATCAAGTTGGTGTCAGCGCACCATAAACGGGATCTCAAACTTAAAAGGAATTGGCGTAAATTTTTTTTAATATGTATGTTTTCGTGTCTGACATTCGCAATTATATTTGAAATTGGTTAGAGTATTGCGTGAACTAAGTTTCTTAGTAAACAGCACTGACGTGTCAAAAAGGCATTTTAAAATTTTTAAACGCGTAAATTTTTAAACGCGTAAATGTATGCACTATTTCTGCTGGTGAGCATATACAGGAAATGCCTTAGTGGCGGGCATCTGCCTAGGGGGTGGAGAGAGGTCAGGGTAATTTTTATACCCAAGGCTGGTAGGGCGGGCCACTCGAAACCGGGAGATTACAGACCTATCAGTCTGTCTTCATTTTTGCTGAAGACACTTGAGAGACTGATAGATCTGTATCTTAGAAGTAAAATTGATACCCATCTCATCAGCAACGCTCAACACGCTTACCTGAAAGGTAAATCAGTTGAGAGTGCGCTTCACGAGGTGGTGGGCTACATTGAGCACGGCCTGAGATACAATGAGTATACTCTTGCTGCGTTTCTGGATATAGAAGGGGCCTTTAACAACATTAGGATCGAGGCCATTAGGGATTCGCTGGTGGGGCTGGGTGTTAGGGGCTTTCTGGTTGAGTGGATAGTCCGTATGCTTAGCAGCAGGATCATCAACTCGAGCCTGGGGGATCATAACGTAAGGAGAAGGGTTACCAGAGGGACGCCTCAGGGGGGAGTTTTATCTCCTCTTCTGTGGCTGCTAGCGGTTAACGGAATTCTCAGGACATTTGACTCCAGGGGAGGGAAAGTCGTTGCCTACGCGGATGACATAGTACTGCTGGTCAGGGGGAAATTTTTGCCCACGATCAGCGAGATTATGCAGGTGAGGCTGGGCGAGCTCTCGGCATGGGCGAAAGATAGGGGACTGGGGGTAAACCCCAACAAGACTGAACTGGTGCTTTTTACCAGGAAATATAAAATAGAGGAGTTTAGGAGGCCAGTGTTAGATGGTGTCGAGTTGCCTCTATCGGACTGTGCGAAGTATTTGGGGTGCTTCCTAGACAGCAAATTGTCTTGGAAGAGACAACACTGATGCCTGAGTAGACGTGTTTTTTTCTATCAGCTGGTCTTTTTTTTTATTTTATTCTGTTAAACTTCTCGCGTAGCTAAACTAATTGTTTAATCGAGAAAACTAAAGTGCAATTACGGTTTTAAAATTAATTTACTGAATTTTTTATTGTTTGATATTTATTAAACGATTTTTTTTTATCTGCCATCACGTGCTGTTGGGTCTTGCTTTTTGTTGCTGTATTTATTTGGCGTGTATGTTTTTACTTTGCTGAATTCCAACGGTGTCGCCATTTTTGAACTTATTTATTTAAAAGCAAAACATATTTTTTGTGTTAACATCATTCGCAAAAAACCTTATTAATTATGGCCGGTGGAAGAAAAGAGCAATGTGGTGTTTGCCATGCCAATGTGACCAAGACTACTGGTGGTGTTCTTTGTGGTATGTGTAATGTATGGTACCATGCCCCTTGTGAAAACATTAATGACAATGAACTTGCGGCTTTAAGGGAGTTTAAAACATTGTCTTTTGTATGCTCTTCTTGTAAGGAAAATCCACGTGCTGCCGGGGATCGTTCTTTACGGGATGAAGTCACTCTCTTAAATAATAAATTTGATGAATTTTTGCGGAAGGGAGATGCTGAGCGTGCCTCAATGAAGCAGGCTTTTGCTGATGCAGTAGGAGAGCTTAAGAATGAGCTGTCATCGTGTATAAAAGATATGAAATCGGACATTGTAAACTGCAACAAATATATAAAACAAGTAGAAACCTCAACTTCTAGTAAAATATCTATGCTCGAGCTTGAGAATAATGTGCTTTATAAGAGGCTTAATCGTGCAGATATTGTGATTAAGGGTCTACCTAAGGGTCTAAGTAGTCTTTCCGATACGATTATTAAAATTGGTTTGTTCTACGAGGTACCTGTTGCCCTTCAGGACATAAATCACGCTTGTTACATCAACAAAGGAAATGCTATGCTTGTTAGATTCAATAATGTGTTTCTGCGTGATAGAATTTTGGCGGAATACTTCAGGAACCTTAAGTCTAAACAGCTAAAAGTCCGTGATGCCGTGCCTGATCATTCTGGTGATATTATTGAATCTAGGGTTTTTCTAAATGATCATTATTCTCCTGCGGTGGGAAAGCTAAATGCACTATGCAGAAAGTTGTTAAATGCTAAACGTATTAAGAAGTATAAGCTTATTAACTCTGATAAGCCTAAGGCTAATCTGACGCTACTGAATGATCTAGAGGTGGTATATGATGCTTTGGAGTGTACGAGCTTGCTAAATGGAGGAGTGGGTGTAAATGCTCTTTAGTCTGGCTGCTGCAGGTTATATTTTATTTCCTTATTTTTTATTTTTTCTTTGTTTAACTCAGATGTAACTGAAGCATTTGCTATTTTTGACAATGTCTGTTTTAGTGAGTTGTAATAGCTTGATATTATCGGCATATGCATAGTTTACAGTAAATTTTGGTTATTTTTCGGTTACATTTGAGTTAACTTTAATTTTATTTACTTTTTTTTCTCATTTCCATTTGTAAATATATTTTATATGTACATTTATTTTAATTTTTGATTACTTTTGCTGGTTTTCTACCTAATAGTTAAGTAATTTTTTTTTTTTTTTTAAATTATTGTTTGCTTGTTTTGTGGTTGATAACTACAACAGATAAATCTTATTCTATTAATTTTGATCTTGATTATTACTTGATCGGCTGATATGTTAAATAGGAATTGATTATAATTGTTCTTCATTATGAATTGGTTATTTATTTATATAATATTTCAAATTTTATATTCATTTAATTTATATTGGTTCCCTGCTGAAATAAACTTACTCTACTTTGATGTCACTTAATGATAATTTGGGCCCTATGGTTAGTGATAACTCGTATATAAAAACTGTTTTACAAGCTCATTCTGGGCAGTTTACCGTTGGTCATTTTAACTGTAGAAGCATTATACCCAAACTTGATGAAATTAAGACTATTTTGAACGATAATATGTTTGACATATTTGCTGTTTCTGAGACTTGGTTGTCTAATGGGGTATCTGATGCTGCGGTGGAAATTCCCGGTTACAGGATTTGTCGTAACGATCGACATCCCAGAAATCGTAATGATAGAATCAGGGGTGGAGGTGTAGGCCTTTATATATCGAGGAAACTGAAATACAAGTTGATTTTTAAAGTTATGGAATCTAGTGATTGTGAGTCACTTTTTGTTGAGCTTCGTATTGGTAATGCCACACTTTTGCTGGGAGTGGTGTATTTGCCTTGTGGAAATCTGATTAAATTTGAGGAGTCTCATCGTAACCTATTTTTGAAATATTCTAATATAGTTGTAGTCGGTGATTTCAATTGTAATTTGTTTGATTCTTCCAGGTCTGATTTACTGCGCTCTCTTTGTTTGAGATGTAGTTTATCGATTGCTCATAACTCCAGACCTACACATTATGATGTTGGCAGAAATTCTACTTCACTGATCGATTTCTTTTTGGTTAGCAAATTGGAGATGATCAACTATTCTGATCAAGTTCATTGCCCCTCTTTATCCGACCATGCCCTAATTTTTGCTTCCTTGGTTTTTGTTGTGGAACGTGTACAAGAATTTGTTGAATTTCGGGACTATAATAACATTAATTGGAGTGGGTTATTGGAATTTATAGAAAGTTTTAATTTCTTTTCTTTCTTTGATACCATGGATGTTGACTATAAATGCTCCATTATTGAATTGCTTTTTGATAGACTTTTATCTTATGTCCCACTTGTTAGAAGAGTAATTCGGTATGGACATGATACTTGGATGAATTCGAGGGAAATTGTATATGCTAGATCCCTTAGGGATCTAGCATTCTCTTCTTATAAATCATATCGCTCAGCTGAAAACTGGATTACTTATTGCCGGCTTCGTAATAAAGCGAAAAGTGTTATTCGTAAAGCAAAGAGAAGACATTATTCGAAGATTTTTAGTGGGTTGGACTCAGCGGGCCTGTGGAGGGTTTTAAGGGCTTCTGGATGTATTAGTAATGATTGTCCCGATTGTGAGTATGATGTTGATGAACTGAATAACTTTTTTGTAGGTACTTCTGATTCTAATGATAATGGTAACTTTGATTTTGGAAATTTCAATGATCACGATAATTTGTTTTCCTTTTATTGTGTTAGTGAAGGTGACTTGTTTGAGGCTTTGTCGAAAGTTAGGTCCAGATCGGTCGGTATTGATAATATTTCGGTTGATTTCATTAAAATGGTTTTTCCTTATATTACGAATATTATTTTAAATTTATTTAACACAATTTTGATGACCTCCAGATTTCCAACTGCTTGGAAAACTGCACGGGTTGTGCCTATTCCCAAAGCGAGAGTGGTTCATGGGCCTGATGATTTTAGACCCATTTCTATTCTTCCTGCGTTATCTAAGGTTATGGAACATCTGCTTAAGAACCAGATAATCGAATGTGCTAATACTAAAATTTATGAATCTCAATATGCTTTTCGTCAGGGTTATAACACCACTTCATTGCTATTGAAACTTACGGACAGCGCCCGAGAGTATGTTAATTATGGCAAACTTAGTGTTCTGGTATCAATTGACTTATCTAAGGCCTTCAACTCTATTGACCATGTCCGAATGATTACTAAACTTAGAGATCAGTTTAATTTTTCTAAATCGGCATGTAGGCTTGTTATGTCTTACCTGAGTGGTAGATCTCAATTTGTTTCTGTTAATGGTGTTGAATCGAGTTTGTTATCTCTTTTTTCTAGTGTTCCTCAGGGGTCTGTTTTAGGACCCCTTTTGTTCATTCTTTATGTCAATGACCTTCCAGGGTGCATAAATTCTAGTATTTGCAAGTCCTTTCTTTATGCTGATGATATATTTTTAATTTTTGGGGGTAGACGTGAATTTTCGGAGGTGTTAGAAGGTAACATTAATGATACGCTTGATCGTATTTTGCTATGGAGCGCAGAGAATTCGCTTACTATAAATCCATCTAAATCAAAGGCAATGATGATTGGGTCTTCTGACCGTTTTATTTTTGATCTTGACATTTTCTTGGATTGTGATCAGATTCAGTTTGTTAACCGAATGAAGTGTTTGGGTGTTATTATTGATAGTAGGCTTTCGTTTAAGACTCACATTGATACATTGTGCTGTAGGGTTTGGAGTGCTCTACGTAGGATTTATTCGTCAAATACTTACTTACCTTTATCGGTAAGGCTGAGGTTAGCGCATGGCATTTTAATGCCGCAAGTCTTGTATGGTCTTGAGGTAATCTCGGGTACTACTGGTGTAAATTTTACTAGGCTCAAACGTGCTGTGAATGCTATTGTGCGATTCGTTTACAATGTACGTCGTTTTGACCATATTTCTGAATACGTGCGGCGTTTTCTTGGTTGCATGTTTGAAGATTTTATAAGTTATCGATCGTTACTTCTGTTTTATAGAGTTGTTAAGAGTGGTAGACCTTCTCCCTTATGTAGGGACTTTGATTTTACGCGGTCTACAAGAAACCCTCAGATATTTATTCCCAGAATTAGAAATTCAATGTATGAGAGGTCTTTTGTGATTAGAGTTGCTAGGCGCTGGAATAGATTGCCTTATAGTTTACGTGTCTTTTCGCATTCTAATAATGTCTTTCGGTTGAAAATTCTTCAACATTTGTGTAGCTAGTGGCTTCTCTTAGCATTTTATTTTCTTTTATATTTGACTATTGATTAGTTGTCTATGCATATTTATCAAGTTGGATTACTAGATTTGAGGATATAGATATTTATATACCCGTTTGTCACTATTTTGGGCTTATTTTAACTTCTTACTTTTTATATTTCTACTGGTGATATTATCTTATTTTGCGTGTTTATTTCGGCTGGGGAGCCAATATGTTAGGACAATGAGTGTACTAGTTTTATATTTAATATTTTTATTGTATTTAAGATTTTGCTTATATATATTAATTATTTTTAAGTATTCTTGCTCAGGATTTCTTTTTTTTTCTTTATAATGCAGTTTTTGGCCTTAATGGCTTTTGTATTATTGTTGAATGAATAAAAATAAAATAAAATAAATAAATACTCAGGAAAGGATGAAGAGAGGCCTCAATGCCTACTACACATGCAGAAACTCCATCGGTAAGAATTGGGGACTAAGACCGGATATGGTAAACTGGATTTACACGTCGGTAGTTAGACCTATTCTCACTTATGGATGTACTGTCTGGTGGGATGCATTGAGAGTGGATAGCTGTAGGAGGTTGCTCAACAAGGCCCAAAGGAGTGCCTCTCTTGGTATCACAGGTGCGAGGAGAAGTACTCCACAGGCAGCGTTGGATATCATACTGCATCTATCCCCAATTGAACATTATGTGAGGAGTGTGGCTGCTAGGAACTTATTTAGGCTCTACGAGTCTGCGCTGGTAAGACCTAGGAGAGATGACCACACAAAAATATTGTACGAAGTAGGACTGCTTGATCATGGTAGTAGTCTCGAGGGAATATCGGATCATATGATATTGACCTTAGACTTCGGTGGAACACCTCCGGTGGACTTCCCGATTAGGGAGGTCTGGCGTGGATCCAATGTGCTGTTTGAGGGGTGGGCAGTATTCACGGACGGATCCAAAATGGACACGGGCACGGGTGCCGGTGTTTATATTGCTGGCACTGACGTGAAAAGATCATACAGACTCCCAGATGAGTGCAGTGTCTTCCAAGCGGAGATCCTGGCGATCTGGAGGGCGACGGAAGTGATACTGGAACACATCGTTGGGGGATCTAGGGTGACAATCTATGTCGACAGTCAGGCGGCACTCAAAGCACTGACAAACTACACGGTGCGCTCGCGCCTGGTCGCACGGTGTAGGTGTGCTCTGAGGGAGCTCATGGAGGCATTCACGGTGAGGCTGTGTTGGGTACCCGGACACTGCAAGGTGGATGGCAATGAGTTGGCGGACGAACTTGCGAGGGAGGGTTCAAATCTGGACTTGGCGGTAAGAGACGGGGGGGTAAAGCCCCCTTTATGTTACTACTTTGAGGTTATACGGAAGGGATTCCGCGAAACCGTTAACCAATCATGGATTAACAGAATGGACTGCAGGGTGTCTAGGGCGTTATGGCCCGCTTTGGACGCAGGGGCAACCAAGGTTCTTCTAGGACTGGACAGGGAAGGTCTCAGGACCCTTACGGGGTTCCTGACCAGTCATTGTGCTGTCAGGGCTTTCACAAGCAGATGGGACAGGGACATACCGGATTTTTGCAGGCTGTGCGAGGACGTTGAGGAACTGGAGACGGTTGAGCATATAATGTGCCACTGTCCTAGGTTACAGGGTCTCGGACAGAAATGGCTAGGAGATAGATTTCACGACGAACTCGGGTGTGTCGCTGGATACAATCCAGTTGATTTGCTGAGATTTGTCAGGGAGATAGAACGGCTGTTTCTAGTAAGAGGACGTTAGGATCCGGTTTCTGGGGAGTAAATATATACTTTCTACCTTTCTTTATTTTTATCTTTCAAGCTATGTTTTCTGTCTATTTCTACTCTTTCTCACCGTTTTTTCTCTGAAGGGATTCACAATGGACCGTATTGGTCTCCGAGTGGAGTTGTGCCCTTGGGTACATAACCCTTCCTAACCTAACCCTAACCTAAATGTATGAACTTTTTCAAAATTCTGCGAAATTATTTTTTAAAGAGCTTAATACTAAAATCGAAAAGGCAAATTGGAATGACTTTAAAATTTAATAAAGCAAACGAAATTTTCACAACATCAAAAAGTATCCTTATACCTATAAAATTTTTAATTTTGTTAATTTTAGAGTATTTAGTATGATTTCCTGCAAAAAAGTAATCCTAAAACCAATTAATTATCAAAAATGGATGTTTTCCAAAATAATAGCGGTTTACTTTTTAAGTTCAAATATATGAGAACAAATATATATTTTGTTAGGTAATAAATGCATTGACATCTATACATTGATGTAACTTAAATTTTAATATTTTTAATTTGTTTCAAACTTAAAACCGCCACAGTTTTTGAGCCGTTTAAGATAAATGATTAATGCGGATGGATTTAGCATGCATAAACATCGGCAAACGCATACACAAAAGATTATTCATGTCATACAAAAACATTTTTTTTTTATATTTTGCCTCAGTGTATGTATTTGTACGTGAGGGCACTAGCGCATAGGGAAATCTAGTTTTGAGAGATTCGGATCATTTTTTAAAAGATTTCGATGATAGAGTATTAATTCTTATCTTAAAAGGACTTAATAAAATATTAAATGTACTATTACTTTCTCTAATTAAGGATCAATAAGCTAAATTTTAAAAGCAATTGGATAAGTCAGTATCTAAAATAAAGTATACTCTTTAAAAAAATAAACTATTCCAATAAAATTTACCTTTCCTCTTGTGATTCTTTAGTGTTAACATTATTTTCTTCCTCCAGCTGTTGTTCATTTTCACCTTCCTCATCTTTAACATCATTGAGTTTTAATTCTTCTATACTAACTGATGTTGCCTTCGGTAAACAGTCTATACTTAAAGGTTCTTCCTTAATTTGTTCATGGCTTTCATCAGCTATTGTATTATCAGGTAATTCTATGAGTGTCTCTTGTAAATGTTCAAAACTTTTGTTTTCCTTATCCCTTATGTGAGAGGTTAATTGAAGATATTGCTCCGATATTTCACAAGCCTGTTGAATGAATCTGTAGGAGTTTTTTAATTGGGTGCCACATTTGTGGCAAATTTTTTGCGGCATTGTTTCTTCTTGTTCTGGAGGTATCTAAATAAAGTGGTAAACTATATATATATAAAATAAAAGCTATAAATATAAAAGATTACTTTAAGATGTGTTATTTCATATAATATATCCTTGTAAGTTTTCTCCAGACCACCTTCCACATTTGCCGGAGTTTCAAGTTCTAGAAAATTGTTGGAAGGATTTTGACAACAGCGACATTTGTGTAGTGTTTTAGCATTTCTTGTAGTTCTTGACTTTTTCATATCGTTAAATATTTAAATTATAATCAAAGAGTTAATAAATTTGTATATTATTTGTTTTGTTTACTTTTAATGTATTTTTGTAAACACAAAAAGACACAGTTGCCAGATGCAAGTATTTTTAATTTCCAAAATATGTAGAACCCCATAAAACTGTAATAGAATAAAAGGAATTTTGTGCCATTAATTATGGGACATTCACATGAAAGAGATAACTGTAGTCCCATTCACACTAGAATGTGTAGTCCCATTCACACTAGACACTATCTAGTGACTAGATAGTGTCTAGCAAAACAATTGTTTTAAGCTATTTATTCTATTTCAACAGTTCTTTATTCTTTTACACTCGTTTCGGAAAAACAAGTATTTTTTTTAATCTAGTGTGAATTTAAGAAAACTTAAAATTATTTGACCAATTGTATCAATAATACTAGAAATAAAACGAATAAGCGCCATTATTACGACTTGACTTTAAAGTAAATGTTAGTAAAAGGTAACTTTAGCTAAAGTGAGGAATAAAGTGAGCTATAATGTTTTTCGTTATTACAACTTCCCAATAAAATAAAATTAATATTTTTGATAATGGAAAAACCGATTATTTTTGACCCAATGAATTGGTTTATAAAAATACGTAGTGGCAACGTACTTTTATTTATTTGTTTACAAACAAACAATAATTTGTGTTATTCGGTTTTTTTTATATTTGTGTTAAATAAACATATTTTCTATTAAAAAAATATTAAAATGACGACTCGAAACAACGAAATTGTACAAAAGCGATTAAGAAAACGAGCCAAAAATTACACGGCAGAAGAAGAGGTTCTGTTGGTAGATTTGGTGGAGGCGCATAAAAATTGTATAGAGAACAAAAAATCAGATGCCGTAATATGGAAGCAGAAAAAAGAGGCTTGGATAAAAATTGAAGAGGAGTTTGCAGCAACAAGTGGCTTACGCCGGCACTGGAAGGCATTGCGTGATAAATACGAAATGGTAAAGCGTAAGTCCAAGGGAGAAATGGCTGCACATAAATTGCAGACGTACCGCACAGGTGGCAGAGTGGCATCTACAAAAGTGACCACGATTACGGAAAAAATAGCTTCCATGCTGGGAGATTCAGCCACTGGCTTGCATAATATGTATGACAGTGACTCTCGTAAGTATATATATATAAAGGAATTATTGTTTTTCAGTTGCATTATTACAAATAATTTTTTTTTGCAGTGATTGAAACAGATGGCTCAAATTATGTAGATTTTGAAAGCTCTATTGAAAACGTTGGCCAGAAGCAGATGACCAATGAAAACGTATGTTTGTCTAATATAATTATTACTATTTTTTTAATTATATATTATTTACACTTATATATATTTTTTCAGCCTGTTGAAGCGAGTGATTCAATGGAGGAAAAAAATGACTGGTCAAGCTGGAGGTCATCGACTTTAAAAGCGGCAAAATCGAAAGAGCTGGTAGTTGGTGCCAAAAGAAAGCGTAATATAGAAGAGGAAAGAATGAAATTGGTAATTCTGCAGCAGAAATTTTACAGGGACGAAAATACTCGGGCTCAAGAGAAGCATGAGCTAGAGCTCCAGTCCCTTAGATATAAAAATGAGCTACTGCAGCTGGAATTGGCGGAAAAAAAAATCAAAAAGTACCTACGTGTCCTCTCTAGACACGTCTTTAACATTTCGGTGTGAACGTGGCTTCATGAAGAAAGAAGTTGTGCAATAATGTGCAACAGTATTCGGCACTTAATAAAATTTTCAAACCCCGTTTTGTTGTGATTTTGACTAATTTGAACTATACCACAGTGGGATATATAACAAACTTTTTGGAAATAATTCGGTAATTTTTTACTTAGTACTCCGATTGCAATGAAATTTGGAACGGCCATAAGTGACGTGATATCTAGGGTACCCATACACTAGCAATATTATTGCGAAATATATTGATTTTGTTCTTTAACTTATTACAGCATATGACAATAGAATAAAGAACAAAACCTTAAGTTTTGATTTTAAACCTTCCACACACCCCGGGGACAGCAATGACCACCCAAAATAGGTAAATTTTTGCATATAGAATTTTGAGTGCTCGCTTTTTTTTTTTTTTTGCTAACATATTTGTATTTTGCTAATAGCTCCCGAGATATTCCCATTTGAAAATGTAAAATTCCTACTTTGGTCCGACTCAGGTCCAGTTTTTTCCGTATAGCGGGACGAAATCGGGGCCAATTTCTTTTTTAAAATATTGGTTATTTAACTAAAAAAGCACCAACTGTCTTTTACCTCCAGATAAATATTTTCTTTATGAACATATAAAGTGTGCATACTATTCTGAAACGTCTTTTTATACAAAAGCGAGTTGTGTTTAAAAAAAAATTTTAGATTTGTATATACTTTTCCCTCAGCCGTCTAAAATTAGGCAGCGGTAGCGGTTGTTGATTCTCCAACATATACCTATTATATTGGGTAAGTCTTTTCCAATCCCCGCTTCAAATGTACCAATTACAGCAAAAAATGTAAAAACCCAATTTAAAAAACATACATTTTTTGGGAATTGTGGGATTGCTTACAGCAAATCATAAATTTGGGAAAAAGTTTCTCATTATAGATTATTGGATTATGTATATTAATAAATATTTTATTGACTACTGTAAATTTACATTTTAACAAAAACAGAAATGTTTACCTTCTTATTAGGATTACACAAGTTTTTGTTCTACCAATAGTGCTAATTGGTATTATTTTTAAAATGTCGTAATCTACATTAAATTTCCTTTCCAACAATATCAAAAACTTATATGGCATGTTTATAACTCCTTAACAAAAAATCTTCAAAACTGACTTTTTATGCAAATACTTCTTATTATGAGTCTTTGTTTTCATATATTGCATCATTGAAGACAGTTTAATGATTACAAACATTCATAATAAGAAATATAAGAAATATTTTCATAGGGGGTAACTTTTGTAGATTTCCTGTTAAGAAGTTATAAACATATCATATATAATTTTTCTTATTTTAAACGAGCTTAAGATCATTTATTAATTGTAATTATTTATTTCCAATATTTCGTCTCCACATTTTGTGACGTCTTCAGGGAACAATTATTACAATTTGATTGAAAATCTAATTTTAATAATTAAAAACTTATATACATATAACAAATTTTTTAAAAAAGGCGGGAAATCAAATATAAGTTTTAGGTATAGTCGAAAAGAAATTTAACTGTAAAAAAAATAAATATATAATATACAAAAAATATATAAAAATATTATAATTACCTTCTTTATATATTTACCACTAAATACAGTTTACAAAAATTATTTTCCACAAAATAAAATTTATTAGAGATGACCATTCCTTAAACAATGACTATTTAATGATGATCTTAATGAAAATGCCTCTCCACAGGTTTTACATTGATGTGGATTCTGACCGGTGTGTATTAGCATGTGGGTACTTAAAACACTAGGATATTTAAAGGTTTTCTCACATTCATTACATTTATATGGTCGCAATTCCGAATGGACACGCATATGAATTTTTAACTTATCCGAACGTTTAAATGCTTTACCACATTGTAAACATTGATGTGGTTTTTCATCACTGTGTATTATACGATGTATATGTAAATCTTCTGGACGTTTAAAGGTTTTTTGACAAATTTCACACGGAAATGGTCTTTCCCCCGTATGTATCACAACATGCCGGCTAAGGCCATATTTCGAACGAAATGATCCACCACAATATGTGCATAGAAAACGTTCTTTTTCTTTTGGTTGTTTTGGTTCTTTACGCGTTTCTTTCCGTTGAGGATTTTGATGTATTCGCTTGATGTGTTTATGTAAAGTATCTTTACGTCGAAATGTTTGTTGACATATAGAACAGGGATATTGTACACCATTATCATTGGCAGGCTTAAATATTTCTTTAACTTTTTCTGCTCCATGCACCACACCAATGTGTACTTTTAAATTAGATAAACGACTGGATTTAAAACTACATAACGGACAAGGACGTTTCTTTTCTTCGGGCATGTGCGTATAGTGTTTATGTGTTCGTAGTGCTACTTTGTCCTTGTAAATTTTATGACAAATATCACATGAAATGGCTAAGGGAGCATTCGAAAGATCTTTATCAAATTCATCTTCAGAAATCGGATCTTCATCATCTTCATTGTAGTTATCATCTGAGTCGGTGTTAAAACTTTCATGATGGTCTCTGTGTAAAGAAAGTTTAAATATAGTCAAATCGAAAAGGTTTTTCAAACTGTATTTTAATCCAATTTTAGTACAAAAAAAAACAAAACTAACCTTTCCTCCTCTTGTAGTTCAATAGGAATTATTGGCTCTACGGAAACCTTTTCGTTTTCTATATCTTTTATTACTTTATCTTTTTTATCCAATTTAACAGCTTTATTCTCTTCAAGTTCCTGGCTTTCATCTTTTATATCCTTATCATTTAAATTTTCTATATTCATTAGTACCTCTGCATTGGGAGTACATTCTATAATCAATGGTTCCGATTTAATTTCTTCAGCAACAAGAGGATTTTCATCTGTAACACCGGCATCTACACTAGTAAGAGTTATTTGCTCTGTTGGAAGTGGACTTTTTACACTATTAAACGGCACTTCTATAAGTGGTTCTGGTAAATATTCAAGGGTTTTTATATCTTCATCTATCACTAAAGTTTGTATATATTGTTTGTGAACTTCTCGTGCCTGTACAATAAATTTGTAGCAATTACTCAATTGTGTGGAGCATTTTTGGCAAACTTTTTGTGTTAATGTTTTCTCTTGGCTAGGAGTGACCTATAAAAAAGAATCATTATAAATTTGGAATGTGGACAGTTTTATGAAATTCGTTACTTTAATGTTCATTATTTCGTATAAAACATCTTTGTAGGTTTTCTCCATACCGCAGCCCTTGCTAGCAGCGTCTAGCTCTAGCAATTTATTTGATGGATGAGTACAGCAGCGACATTTTAGGGAAGTTTTTGTTGTTTCGGAAAATTTGGAGGAATTCATCGCATTACTTTTATTAGCAAAATTTTTTTTTCGGTAAATTCTTTTATCCAAGAAAAATGTAAACAATTGTTTTAATAAAGCTGCCAGATGTTTGCAAAGTACCAAGATATACACTCCTTGTCATTAGAATAAGATCAAACTATTTAGTTTATAAATTTGCCGGCTATTTCGTTTTATATAGTTTTCAAGCCTAATGCTATAAACACATAGACGACTGCAGCTACACGACTACAGCCTGTCAAAAATAAAATACACACGTTTATATGAAAACGATTATTTTGGCACCAACACAACTACACGGCTACCCGACTACTTTTGCCGCTGTAGTCAACTTAGGTTAATTTCTATTTTTGTTGGCTGCAAAACAAAAATAGTGTTGACAATAAAACAAAATATGTAACAAATTAGTGCTTAAAAATATTTTATTTTGTTAAACACAAAAAACGTCGCAACATCAAATGGTATAATTGCATTAATATTCAAGAGGGGTTATATAAATTTATTTTCACGTTATAATAATGTATTATAAATAAGTAATTGTATTTTTAAGTGAACTTTATATACGTGTCTACAACCAAGCATGTTGTTCTATTTTAATAAAGAAAAAAAAGATGTAATTGGCACTACTGAAACAAAAATGCATTTGTATCAGGGATGTTAAATGGAGTTTTCAATTTTGTACCAACATCCAAAAAAAATTGTACTTTTTGGACGTTGACGGTACCATTTTTTTAAAATTTATTAAAACAACAAAAAAAAAAAAAAATACATAAAAATTCTCTTGTACAGAAAAAAACAAAACCTTCCAATAACATACATTATATGTATGAATAAAATAAGGCATAAAAAAGTCTTATGAATATATGAGACCAAATCATGGAATTATTTGTTTAGTTAATAAACTATTTGGAATTTCTACATCATAGCAGCATAAATTTGTCGCTCTTAACCAATCCTTAGTCTGTATGAGACTTGATAATGTTGGCTAATGAAGTCTGTTTCTTTCCTTAGTTTTTATTATATTTTGAAAAGAAAAAACTCTTTCCACATTTGCAGACCAGTGTGGAATGGATAAAATTCCAGCAACGACTAGAAATGTCTGGAAACATATTGACATTCAGTTCATTTTGAAAATTAGCTACTACCGACCAAAAACTACAAACATTTTAATTTTTTAACGACTTCAGTTAAAAAAATTTTAGTTTTTACTCTGGCTCAAGTAATATTTTTACTAAGAAGACAAGAATGGAGCAAAATTAATGATTAATCGGTTTCTTGTTAAAGTTCTGCCTATTATGGAGGCTATAACTTTTCTAAAACATTGGGTTCTGATGAGATCTTTAACCAGATCGAAATACTAGTATTAACCTAGCTAATATGTTTGATTTGCTTTATTTTTGTAAATATACGGAGGTTGAGAGCTCGTTCTAAATTTAACATATATAAGATTGTTTGGAATTTTCTTTCATTTCTTTAACAATAATTTAATTTTCGTTTGAGTTTGAATTTTAACGTCTTTTTCAGACAATTGCAGTTAATACTATAATTAATATGCAATTTTATTTAATTTAATTGTGAAAGGCGTGGTAGAGAAGAATGAGTGTATTTTCTAAAAATCATAACTACATTGCAAATATTCAATTTTTTCTGAATCAGACTGCGCAGTTTCTGGTATTGAACGTTCGTCAGTGACCCTGTTTTTTTTTTTGAATAATGTAATATTTGTTATGTTTTTATTTGTTCGATTGCGTCTATATGAAATTTTTCTGTGCAATCACTGACCGTGGTATAGATAAACTGATTTTTAATGCCACATGCACTCGCACTACACATTAGACAGAGCGCTTTAGCCCTCTGAGCTATAGTTAGGTCGAGTTTTGTTGTGATTAAAACTAGTTTTATTCAATACACGGTGTTTTTGTTCTTGCATACATAATCTCAGAAGTACAACTCCAACAACACAACAGTTCTATTTTTAGAAACTCACCTCACTCTAATGTCCACTGTTTTCCCATATGTTATAAGTGATGCCATATCTATATATCAATTTTCACTTCTTCAGAATTTTAATAAATTCAAAATAAAAGTGAAGTTGGCTTCAACAAGTGTCAATATATGTAAGAGCTGCCAGATAAATTTTGTAAAAAATCGTAAATTTTTAATCGATATTAAAAAAAAAAAAATTGCCAACTTTATTCTTCAAAATCCTTAAAATGATGATAAATCGTAAAATCTGGCGGATATAGTCGCATATATTTTAAGAGCTCATTACATAAAACGAATAAATGCAATGAAAAAGGACACAATAACAATTTGTTTGCTATACTAAAAATTCAAAAAGGGGAAAAATTAAAAATTTTTAAATTGTACCAAATGAGTCGCGGTAGTACCACGGTACTTTAGAAGGTCAAAATGTACCAAAAAAAGTACAATTGTACCAACTTTAACATCCCTGATTTGTATAAAAATATATTTTTAAATTGAATCGTGATCAGCTGTTTACTATGCTGCTGTCGTTTCCAAAATAATAAGTAGCTGACCACACGGCGACGATTGCAGTCAACGGCATTTGCAGTCGTGTAGCTCTGCAGTCTGCTGTGGTCTATGTGTTTATAGCATAAAGCCACATTCACACTAGATAGCAAAACACGTTTTTAAGCTCTATATTCTATTCCAACGGTACTTAATTTTTTCCACTCGTTTTGCGAAAACACGTGATTTTCTATCTAGTATGAGTGACGTATAAGTGCTAAGCACGTGTTAAGCGTTTTTGACTATATGCTAATCTGGTGTTTGCCAAAGCATGTATTAAAGCCCATTATTCTATTAAAGAAGCTATTTATTCTTTTATAAACAAAACACGTTTTTAACATTTAGGTGTGAACACCATATCACAGACTACCATATTATGCTACTTTCACACCTAGTTATCAATCACATACGGCATTAAAGTGTTTTTCCGCAACTGTTGGAATAGTATAAAGAGCTTAAATACGTGTTTTGACAAAACACATTTTTTTCTGTCTAGTGTGAACGTGGCCATATGTTATGGCGTTCACACCTATACATTAAACAAACGTTTTTCCAAAATGAGTTGAAAAAATTAAATGTGTTTTGTAATATAATAAAGAGCTTTATTATATGTTTTCACTAAATATGTATTGAAGAAAATTACAAGCATTGCCAACACGGTTGTAAAAGAATAAAGAGCTTGAATACATGTTTTGACAAAATAATAAATTTTCATAAAATGTCCTCACTACACACACAAACATGAATTGTCATTTTGCCAAATAATTTTTTTTTTTTTTTCTTTAATTTAAGCTTTTTTATAATATAAAAATAGCAATAGACATCTTCAAATCAGGCAATTGAAAAAAATATTTAAAATTAATCTTAAAAAACTCGTTTTTGCATTTTTATCAAATTTGTGAGTCATTTTTGATTTTATGTTAATATGGTTTAATGATATCCGATAAAGTCAGAATTTTATAACTAAATAATTTTGAGTATATTAAATGATTAAATGAAATGAAAAATTAAATTTTCAAAATTTCGAAATTTTAATAAGAATAATACACTTTTTTCACAAATGAGCCATTTACGTAGGTTAAAAAAAAAAATCGAAATCTTATTTCAAACCATTTGGCAAAAAAATGACAAGGTAATTTCAATTAATTTATTGCAATATATTACAACATATGAAAATAGAATAAAAGACATAAGCGAAAAATTGCGCAATAATATTGCTATGTAGGGATACCTTTATGACAACTTTAGTTAATGGGACACCATAATGGACACATTTAATCTATTACAAAAATTGTAAACAAATAAACATAGTGCAGCAAACTTAACTTTTTTGGCTTAATTCAGCGCTTTTTAATTCTGATTTCAGCGCTTTTGTATAGATTTTATTGGTTTTTGTGTCAAAGAAATTGACAACAGTGCCCAAAAGTATGTTTTCTTTTTTATTGTGTACAAAAGTTGAATGACTTTCTTTTACTTCCGTATTATTATAATAAAACGCAGATAATACATCTATAAAATATAAATTCTTGTGATAAACAATTTTTAATTAAAAATCATTGCATTGAAAACTGCAGTCGGAAGAATACAAGTTATATCTTAAAAACAAATAGAAATAAAAATGTCTACACCATCAAATGAAGTTGATATGACCTTCACAAAAGAGTTAAGGACTGCTACAAAGGATGTACATAAATTAAGTGACGTCTTAGTAAATGCAAAATTTGCATTTGGTTAGTATTATTATTGTATATTCTTCACATATAGGATAAATCTTTTGTTCAATTATATTCTTTGTTTTATTTTTAGCTCTATCTGACGATTCTGTATGGTATGATGGCTTATTAAGTTTTTATGAGATTTATAAGTTTTTGGAAACAAATTTGCCCCACGAATTGTTACCAAAAGAATTACATCGTACAGAGGCATTTGAAAAAGATTTTGCCTATTTTTATGGTGAAAATTGGAAGGAAACTTATGAAATACGTCCTGCTGTAAAGAAATACTTGGATCATTTGGAACATGTTAATAAAACAGATAAACTTTTACTTTTTGCTTATGCCTATCAAATGTATATGGCTCTAATGTCTGGCGGACAACTATTGCAAAAGAAACGTATGGTTGCTCGCAAATTATGGCCCGGTAGTAAGGATTCCTCTAGTGTAGCAGAATTGGAACCCGTATCGGAAGAACCATCAGATCCAGATGATTTAACAACGCGTGCCATGCCGGTACAAGTTTCCATTTGTCCAGATGGTTGTGCTGCCACATATTTTCCTGAAAAGATTTCGGTGTTGAAAGCGAAATTGCGTACTGTGCTAAATAACAATTATGGAAAATTTGATGAAAAATTTAAAGCCGATTTTATAGAAGAAAGTAAGAATGTATTTCTCTTTAATAGTGATATTGTTCGTTCAATTAAGGGTGTAAATCGTGCTAATTTGCGTAAATTGGCAATTGTTATAGTATTTGTTGTTGGAGTGTATTATGCTATTAAGTTGGCTAAACGCTAAAAGAAATATTATTTTATATTGTGAAAGCACCATAATATTGCTTGAATAAATTTTTAATTGTAGTAGGTACGTAGATTTAGAAAAGATTGTGTTTTTTTTTTTTAATTTATATCGTAAATATAAAAAAAGAGTATATTTAATAAATCAACTAACCGGAGTGCAACACTTAGCACAATCCTTGTAGATTTAGGGAGTTTGTAGTCTTTCAGTGGGTAACAATTCGTTTTGGGGGGAATTGGGAAGGTAGCAACCCGATTAAAGGGTTATTTTCCATTATAAAAATCAAATTTTTGGTTCGGTGAATGGATTTGTAAGTTTATTTTTGTATCTATTTTTAGTTTATTAGTGAAATTTAAGTCACTACTTCGCTGTTAAAATAAAATTTCAGGTTTTGACTAGAATAACGGATTGAATCAGTTAAACTTTAACGAAGGTATTTTAATGTATTTATTAAGGTACATATACACCACAACTAGTGCACGACAGAGTATTCAGAGCTTTTTACAATTGTACAAAAGCTTTTATATTTTTTCCAAAATATTTTACGACCTTGCAATATAACATACACATTGGCGATGTTTTGCGAAATAGTTAAAGTTGAACAAAAATATTGCCTAGTGTATGGGTGGCAATTTAGAAATTGGAAATAAAAACATCTAGTTTTGCTAGTGGAGTAAATCTATGTTTATTTTTTTGTTTGTGGAAAATTTTTATTTTTTTTGCAACAGCATGGCAACGCTGTTAAATATTAGTTTTTAAATTTACCGTTTCCGTTTAGAAAAGCCAACTTGGAGCTTTTTCCCGATAATCTTGAGCTTTATTGCTAATAGCAAATGCCAACTTGCAGCTTTTTCCTGATAATCTAGAGCTTTATTGCTGATAGCATGTCTTTTTAGAAAGCGACTATCCTGCACTTTTAATAGTTTATTAGAAAAATATGTTTTGGTAAAAAAAATATGTATGGAAAAACATGTAGAAAACATGCTTTGTTTCAAAACATGTTCAGCGGAAACGTCGTGACTTCAACTCATTACTAACACTGTTCCGTTTTCGACACTACTTTTAAACGGCTGTAGTTTTTTTTACTGGATAAAGATAGTTTTATTTTTTTTTTAAATAATTTAATAATTCAATTTATTAACTATAATCGTGAATGAAAATTTTTTTGGAAAATCGAGAGTTAAAAAATAATTATTTGAAAACAGCGATTTTTTAACTTTTTTGTTTTTTATATAATATATCTTTATTTGCAATCTGTCTAACAAACAAAACAATAAGCAAATTTCTTAATTTAATAGCAATTGACATGTGATGCAAAGTTCCAACAAACTTCACAACTTTTTACAAAAAAAAATTAGTTTTATATAAAATACTTATAATACAAAGAATTTCTAACTAATTATGCGTATAATTCATGAATAACAAATATGTACAAAAAGAAAATTATTTAACCTTTAACTGTAGATGTTGTGGTAAATTTTACACTCTCCTTACATTTTGTTGTTGTATTAAAAAAAGGCTTGTGAAATAAAGGGCCAGTTTTGTTGAACTAAAAAAAAATAAAAATAAAAAATTAAAAAGTTTTAAAGTTTTTTATTTTTTTAAATTAAAAATTAAAACAAAAAATGTCTCATTAAAAAAACAAACAATTATTAAAAAATGTCAAAAAAATCAAAACATTTTCTTAATGAAGTATTGTTTTTTATATCTACAAAATTGGTTTAAAATTTTTCAGCTGATCTTTGACGTGTCTTTAATGACTTAATTAAAAATATATATATTCAGCACTAAACAGAATATTTATTTTTTGCAAAAAATTAATAACTTTGGATAAAAATTTGTATGGAATTTGATTTACAAGCAGTATTCAAAAACAACTAGTTTTTGCTTGTAATATAAATGAAACATTATTTTATATTTTTGTAATGCATGCAGTAATAAATGGGGGAAAACAAAAAAATCTAAGAAAAATATTATAATACGGCACTCACATTAGATTGCAAAACACCCGTGTTTTGTAATGTAGTCTGAATGTCGATACAAACTTTTTGCCATATAGGTCAAACTAATAATAAGCCGACAACAATTTAAAATCGCTAGATCCACAGAGAAAATCACTAAATAGGTAACAGTGCAGTTTTTTTATTTGGTGAAAAGCAGGAAGCAACAAATTTTCGCATTTTTTTTTTTAATTTTAATAAATAAAAACACAATAAAATTAAACACAAATAATTTAAAAAACAAAGAGATTTGATTATCGACTAGAAAGGTATAAAAAAATATAAATTTTATAACATTTACAACTCCAGTATTATTTCCTTACATTTGAGAAAAAAATTGTAAAGGTATCCACTATAAATTTATCCTTTTATATTTTTGTAATTAATTTTTCAGCTTTATTATATTAAGAAAAAAAAAAGCAAATATACTCTAACTCATCTGGTTCTATATATTTTTTATTTTACTTTAAACATCTTTACCAATCACCCACCTGAACACCTTACCACCACAACCTATCAACTCTGTATAAACAAATATTCCAAACTACCAGACATTTTTTCCACACTCTTTCTCCTAAATTTTAAATGTATTTTATGTATTGGTTTCATTGCACTTTTATTAGTTAATAACTTCCCTAACCCCATTTTAAAAATAATTTCCTTAAAAACAAGAGGTTTTGGGTAAAATAACTACAAAATATACAATGTCGGATAACTTTAATAATTTCGATAGTAACGGTGCTGGTGGTGACGATTCTCAGGATATAATTATGGCATCACCTTCACAGAGCAGCCCCATGGCAAACAACAATTCGAATTCAACTGGAGCCGGAACTGGCACAGCTGGTGGTGCCTCTAGTACCATGCAAAATAATGCTGGTTCATCGTCTTCAGGGAATACTACAAGCACCAATACAAAATCTCTAACAGGTGGAGAAAGTCAACCGGTATTTAAAAAAAATATATATATAGTCTTTTTGGTCACGGAGCTAATTTTGTTTTCTCTTAAAGATTTTAACTAAACCACGTCTTTTGGAATTAGTACGTGAAGTGGATTCTACAGCCCAGCTGGATGAAGATGTTGAGGAATTGCTACTACAGATTGCCGATGATTTTGTTGAAGATGCTGTTAAGGCCACTTGTGCATTTGCCAAACATCGTAAAGTTTCCAAGGTTGAAGTACGTGATGTTCAATTACATTTGGAACGTAAATGGAATATGTGGATTCCTGGCTTTGGTACTGATGAGCTGAGACCTTATAAACGTGCTGCCATTACAGAAGCTCACAAACAGCGTTTAGCTTTGATACGCAAAACTATAAAGAAATACTGATTTGAATTTATTTATCATATTAATCATTAGCTTGTAAGGTTTAATTTCGTATAGGGAAAATAAAAAAAGATAGATTTTATATAAAAAATATCACATAATAAATTTTTCTATTCTTTTATCGACTTGTGTAATGTCCAATAAATAATTCGGCATCAGTCGAAATTCGGCCGTTCAGTACGCAGATGTTTTTGGTCTGTTTTAAATTAGCGCAATAAATTATTGTTTGAAATGGGCCTGTTCCCAAAAGCGTTTTTGTACTCAAAATTGTGTGTTAATAGTTAACTAAATGTTGACTTAGTGTTCCTTTTTCAACCCAGTACTTTTAAACGGCTATATATATATTTTCTTTTACTGGATAACGATAATTAAGTAATTTAAAATCCTTAAAATTATTCAACAATCATGAATACAAAATTTTTGAAAGATTGTTATCCAGAGTTTCGAAATAATTATTAGAAGAAAATAAATTTTTAACCTTTATTGATGAGACCTTTTTTAAAAATTATTAAAAAAAATTTAATAATAAAAATAAATAAATAAATAATAAAAAAGCCTAATATTTTTTATGTTAGTGTGAAAATACGAAAATGTATTTCTTTGCTAAAAATTAGAAAATTGATTGCACGCACATAATTTTGACCGATCGGACCATGAAATTGTCAAATACACAAAGTCTTAAATATTAAAATATGTACTCCGTTTTCACTCAAAACTGGTTGGTTTTATTTATATACTGCTACACTTATAAAAATTATAATTAATACAATTTAAAAAAATTGTCAAAATCACTATTTAAAAAAAAAAAAAAAATTAAAAATCAAAAAAAAAAAGCACTATAATAATGTGCTGCACTGAATAGAGGTGAGGCACGGTTATCCGTGCTATTATTTAAAAAATAATAGCACGGATAACAGAGGTACACACGGTTAATAGAGGTATAAATCAAACCACCAGCATGCCGGTTAACAGATGTACCCGGTTAATAGAGGCCCGGATAATCGAGTTCAACTGCATTTTTTTAAAAGGTTTTGTTCGCTGAATTATACAAAATAAAATTGTTAAAATATCTTTAACCGTCTAGGATTTATATCCTGTTAAATTTTCAACTTGGGTTGATAATATTTTCACTAGAGGACGCTTTAAGGCAATAAAAGTTACGAACATTTTTAATGAAGCATGGTTTAATATATCTGCAAAGTTAGCTTGAAAAATGTCCAGCGGATCTATGACATACTATAAATAAGTTAAGCTGTTTTGGTAATAATAGGCGTTGGTATCTGCTTAGGCCCATAATTGTAAAAAGGCCTTCAGACAGGCATTCACAATTTGTTAAAATGTACCATAATTCTAACATAAACCCCATAGATTTGTCAGTATTGATTCTTCTCGACGATGGACTATTTCTTGCTAATTACACTACTCAACAAATTTGAACTTTTTGCAGAACCTGTCTTTTAAATACATATTTTTTAATAGACTTAGATCCGCTGTATGGAAATCTGTCAACATTTTTTTTTTCCTTAAGGAGTCTTATTAGACAAAAAAAAATATATTAAAGGTGATATTTTTTAAAGAAACTGTTAAAACTGTTATTTTACAAAATAAAATATATGTTCAAGTCAATTGCATTCCAAAATAAAAAAGAAAATTTATTTCAAATTTTAATCAATAATTAAAGTAGGAGGTACATTTTCCTAACATCCAATAATATGGGCCTGAATTTGAACTTAAAACTAAATTGATATTTGAGCCAAATATATCCGAAAATAACTTGTAATTTTGCTTTTCGTGCTTTCAGCTCTTTTATTTAAGAGGATTTAAATCAAGTATTAAATGACTGCAGCAATTGTTGTTTCTCACGTTCCTTTTTCTTAACCACATCCAAACTGCGTTGTCGCCAAGTACTTTTTCTCAACTTAATTGGACGACTACCCACATAACGACCATCCATTTCTTTCATGGCTCTAATAAAATCGGCTGGTTCACGAAAACTAACAAATCCAAAACCTTTACTTTTACCTGTACGTTTGTCGCGGATGACACGTGCTCGTTGAAACGAAGGAAATTTGTTAAATGTTCTTGTTAGGACCTCATCATTAACATCATTGCCTAAATCACCGCAAAAGATACGGAAATCGTCATCAGGCCAATCGGCCAGAGAAGTATCTTCCCAAACTTGACCGCCCGCTATGCGTACAGTTTTACGATCTTTTTTTTTCTTTTCTGTAGTCTGGAAAGACTGAAGGGCCGATGAAGCTTTAGCTGCTTTAATAGCTTCCTCAGCTATGGGGTTGGGGCCAGATTTTTCAGCTTTTAACTTTTTCAATTTCAGCGTAACGTCAAATTGTATGGCATTTACATCTATGGATACAGCTACGGGTACTGTAGGAACATTTACTGATTGACGACTCTGGTATAACTTTGGTGCACTACTTAAGACTACCGGAGTGGTGGTAACAGGTCCTGCTGATTTCACTGCTTGTGTGGGAACAAAAGTTGGCATAAATGCTGGTGGCGGTATAGGAGGTGGTGGAATTGATATTCTAGACGAGGTTGAAGTTGTTGAGGAAGAACTTGCTGTTGTCGTTGGTTGTTGCTGAAGTTTCTGCTGCACTTGACTATAAGTGTTGGCTGCTATTATGGGTCTCACCTGGTTGGGTACAAATAGATTGCGTGTTGCTGTTGTAGCCGGCTTTGATATTTCCGCTTCAAATCTTGATAATTCATCTTCAATGTTTTTTCTTTTTGTTCCCATATTTGTATTATAGAATAAATTACATTAATTGTTAATATAATTGAGAAAAAAATGTATTTCCAATAAATTACCAAACGTTTGATAATAGAGTTGTAAAAGTATTATATACTCGGTACTCAGTATTAACTATATAAGTACTTAATATTGACTATACAAGTACTGGATATGCACTCATTTTGCCAAAACTAGCCGCCATATACATGAACGAGATTACTAAATCTTATCGTTTTCATTGTGTATTTTACTACCATATACCATCATTTTGTAGTAGAAAAAAAGAGGAGATTTAGTTGTATTGCTCAGTTGATTAACGTTTAAAATAATAAAGAACTTTTGTAATAAAAGAAAGAGGTTTAACACCTTCATTGGAAACGTAGCTGTTAACATTTGTTATTAAACACATGTGAATTTTAATACATTTTTTTGTAAAAATATCAATTTATGAATTTTTTTTTATAAATTTTAAAAAGTTTGTACAAATATTGAGTAGTATAGAGTACTCGAGTAGTACTCAGTTACTATAGAAGTTTTACAACTCTGACCGATAGAGATCGGCGCCGGCTGAAGGTAAAAACTTTGGCAGCTGCTTAAAGCCAAAAGCATAGCGGCTAGTCAACGGCCACATTCACGAGAAAAAGATTTTATTTATTTATTTATTTTATTTTCTTCATTTCCAATGCCTTGCCTTTTGGCCATAATCGGTCATAAACTTCTACTCAAAAACAAGTTACAATATTTCTGTATTATTATAACAAGAGATAAATATTTAAAATTAATTAATAAAATAATTATAAAAAAAATATATAATAAAAAATATTAATTATAAAATAATTAAAAAATAAAAAAAAATAAATCCCAAATAATCTAAAACAAAAAAATTTCAATCTATATCAGCCATTAATTGCTGATAAAATAAAAAAAAAAAACTCTTCTATCATCTATTAGAAACATTTTGAATAAATTTTCTTTTGAATGTATTAACCGAATCACAGAAATCTCGCACAATTACTCACCAGCATTGTTTTTCTATTCACGCTGGCGTGAGTAAATTCAGATTTTACTCACACTGTGAGCAAATTCACAAAACAAAGGCATACGGAAAAAAACAAAGGAAAATGTTTTATATATTAGTTAATGCGCCTTCAAAAACTCTTTCATTTGACACCTCATTTGTCTTTAACTTGTTTGAAAAAACGCTATATAAAACGAAAAATGTGGTAATTTTTGACCTCACTTTTTAACTTTTGAAGATGCGATTGCGGCGCTAAAAAATACGTATCCTTGTTAGCACAATACTACGTTTCAACTAAACTTGTTTTGGACGTGTTTTGAAATAAAATGGCTGGTACTCCTAAGACGGCTACCAGCCGAAAAATGTTAGGCAACGACTACTTTAAACTGACGGCGTCTTGTTTTAGCCGGTTTGGCGCAGTTCTCTTGAATTGGACCAAATAAAAATGTTTAATTTTGTTAATACAAATAAAACGAAGTTAAAAAAATGAATTTTTCCAATTCCGTTAATGTTTCGGTAGAAACAACCTGTGAAAGTAAAATACAAGAAATTGCCTATGATGGAACAGAAATATACGAACCGTAAGTAAAATCACTTTTATACACTCAAAAACGAAAAATAGTTAAAAGTATAATTTCTTGACTCGTAGGCCACCAACGCTATCCGAAACTTTAACAAAATGTGCAGCTAAAATAGATTTTAGCAAAACCTCTTTGGAGGAGTTAAAAAAAGAAGAAAAATCTCAAGCAGAAGAAGCCGCCGATAAAGATGCCCAATTTCAACCAAGCTTATGGCCCTGGGATTCTGTACGTAACAAACTAAATGATGCATTGACGGAAGTATGCGTTTTAGCAGATGTTATATCTATTGCCAAGGATAAACGGTATCTGGTATTGGATCCTGTGCCAGATACCGATAACGAAGAAACTAAAGCTATTGTACAGGTATATAGTCGTAAGAAGGCTCTTAATCAAGCTGCTCAAATTTTAATAAGTGGAGCTGAACGTCTAAAGAATAGCCACACTGAACAACGTAATCGTAATGTGGCCGACTTTCATATTGAACTTTTACGTTTAAGGCAAAATTGGCGTTTGAAAAAAGTTTCCAATGCCATTATAGGCGATTTAAGTTATCGTACAGCAGGTTCCAAGTTTGGTATGAGTGGTACATTTGAAGTTACCAAGGCTGAAGATATAACCGATGAAGATGCAGCCACATCATCGTCTACATCTAGTACTAGTGGAAGTAATAATGGTTTACAAAATCCTTCTCCTAAAAATAATTCTGCTTTAAGAGTTATAGTACCAGCCGAACTACAGGGTGTAGCTTATTTCAAAGTTATTACACAAAAAGATCAAGAAGATTTATGTACGGCTACAGTAAATCTGATGGGTCATGGTCCTAATACTACACAGCAAGGTGGAGTATGGCAAAAAACAATAGAAGATGCACAAAATGTTCTTTTTTGCAAAGAGCTTTTTAGTCAATTGGCTAGAGAAGCCATACAATTGCAGGCTCCCATACCTCATGTGGTCATTGGTAATCAAATTAGAGCTACACTTTTACCAGGCATACAACTGATTATCTCGTTATGTCATTCCACAACTGTGGATAGTAGTCAACCAACACCCATTAACGATCATGACCATGATCATGTTTTAGAACATTCTTTGCATCAATTGCTGCGTGAGGTGCATCATAAAAATTCACATCATCCTTTTCCCCATCCAGCGAGTGGTCCTTTAGGTCCAAGTAGAAAGCGCATGTTGGCCGGCCCCATGGCTGCAGATCGTCAAAGTTTGGTGGAAATGACCAAGTCTCAGACAATTTTAGAACAAATCATTGCTCAAGCGCAACATATTTTTATGCGTAAACGTACACAATATGTTTTGGATACATTGGCGAGAGATGTTAAAGATCCACAGATTGTGTCGCATTGGAATGCTATGACAAGCCCAACAATGTCATGTGTTAAAATTAATATTGTTACTCATGGGTAAGTACAGTTATTAAGTCAATTTCCGTACTTTACCACGGTAATCCGAAACAGCATAAAACAACTACAATTGAATGCTTCGCTCGAATGAGAGTACATAATGTATTTTCAGAACTTTACAGGGGAAGAGAATAACTTGGGAAACTGTTTTAACTAAAGCCACATTTTTTAATGAATTAATTAATATTTGAATGAATTAATTGCGATTTCAAAGGGTATTAGTTAAAATATTTTAATTACTCATGTGCAATGTATAAAAAACATTTCAATGTTTCAATTTAGTAAGTTTTACGAACCGCAAAATTTTTGAAAAATTCGCATACAATTTTTTAACAATATTTCTTTACAGGATGTATGATGCATTTTTGGCTAAAAAGTCGTATTATGCAAAAAAAAATAATGATGTTTTTAAAAAGTGATCGCTTACACCCTTGTTTGAGCGAGGCATTCAGTTTACACAATTTCAATTACAGAAACTGTTGGCGAAGTTTGGTTTTTCGCGGTAATGTTCGCGAATGTTATTTTCTGTTATAATATTATTAATATTTTTGAAAATTCTAGCTATGATACTATAAATCGTACTTCCCTTGTCATTCATGTTCGAGAACGCTCTCTTAAGGCTATATGTCGCGATGGACGAGTTATGCATCTATCATATGAACCTCAGGAATTACGTGATTTAATTTTATGTCAAATTAATTCACATCAAATATCTTGTCTTTTAAATTTGGCCCGCTGTATGGCCTGGCAAGTACTCTCAAATAGTAATCATTTGGGTATTGGCAAAGTTGAACCGCTGGGCAATGCAAGTTCTTGTCTATTGGCATCTCCGAACAGTGATCGTATGATAGCGGTACAAATACGCTGTACACAATCACAAATGGATGTGAAGGTGTATATAGCAAAAAGTCCAAGACAAGATTTCTTTCCAAATCCACTAGTGCCAGAGAAATTTTGGGAAAATTTAGGCGGTCATTTTAAGGAGGTAAGAGAGAAATTTATGTAATTTTGGAGTTTAATATTTATAGTTTTTAATTTGTTTTATTTATAGGTTCGTTTCGATAAAATCGAAGGTAAAAGTTTTCTTAATAAAATGGAATTTTTAATGGCTTCTTTGAATAGTAATTCAGCTTAGATTAAGTTATAACATTTATATAAGATATTTTATTAAAGTGAAAATAAAATTTATTTTGTCATTTATTTTTGGTGATTTAAAAAAAAAAAATATTTAGCTTAAGAAAATAATTTTACAAATGTTTCCCTGTGAACTCGTTTTTTATGCCCCCCATATACAGGGAGATATGGGAAATAAGTAAGAAGTTTTTGGAGCCGATCTTTAATATCGTTTAAAGCTAGCGATATTGTCGATGTTTTCATAAAGATCCTAGTTTTTAAAAGTTTCAAAGACAAATGTGGACTGGAATTGTTTCGTAGAGCACTCAAAATAAACAGACTGCAAAAAGTACAAAATCTGCATCTGAATAAAGCAATGGTGTACTAAATTTACTAACAAGGAAACTTCAGTGGTGCATCTGCAGATTTTAATGAAACATGGATATGTTAGACACGTATTTTTTAGGTGCGCAACCGCACGTTTAGGGGTCAACAATTACAAAATTTTTGTATAAAAACATCATTAAAATTTAAGAAATTCAGATTATTTCAAAACAAAAATTTTATTACCCACACTGCCTAGACTTTAACAAAGTCTTTAACAAAAAGTCGTAAAATTTATGATTTTTTTTTTTTGAAAAAACCTTCATAAAAATTAGAAGTACAGATTTACAAATTTAAAACATTTCACGACCGAACTTAAATTGGTGGAAAATTTGAATTTTTAAAAACCGCAAATGAGAAAAAACAACTTTGACAGATTTGAATTCAGCGTACCTAAGTCTATTTAGAAATATGTATTTCAGAGAGGCTCTGCAAAAAATTGAAATGTGGTGAGTAGTGTTATTTAAAAGATTTATTTACAAAAGATTGCTAAATCATAAAATATTACACATAATTTTCTTATATATAACAATTTCTGGAAGAGATATAAAAAAAGCGTTCATCAGCATTTTAGTCCACATCAAATCTGGAATAACCATTAAAACGAATCGATGTTGTTTTTTGAGGTAAAAATCTTAAACTATTTGAGGCCAAAGAACCAGAGGCAGCAGATGACGGCACAACCGAAGTTTTGGGTAAAGTAAACGTATCTTCCAGACTAACAGTATTAGCACGATTGGTACTCTAAAAAAGGAAACGCAAAGTATTTAGGCAAAAAGACCTAACAGCCGTATTCATAAGATTAAACGAGTGACTAACATCAAGTGCACAACTTATCCTTATAGGAACTTGAGTTGGGCACTCAATGTTAGTTACCCGTTTTAAGTTATGAATAGAGCTGTTTTTTTTTTTTTTGCAAAAAACTTTCAAATGTATAAATATTTTGATTGCTTTTCCAAAAATTTTATAGAAAAATCCTGATAATTTAAATTTTATAGTGAACTGGCTAAACTTAATCTCAACTAAATTAAGGTTTATTTACAAGTTTTTTTAAAATTAAAAAAAAATACAAATAATCATTTCACAATTAAAGGTCGAAAAAACTTAATTTTTATTTTTAAAAATTATTTCAAACTTGTAATTCAAATAATTTTTAAATTTTTTTTTAATATTTTTGCCAATTTGTATTTAGTTTAAAAAAAAAATTTAGCCACCTCGCACAGGGATTCAAAATACAAACCCATCTTTCTAAATCACAAAATGCCATATTGTATGAAGAATTTATGGATAAATTTGTAGAATTTGTCGAATGTGTTAAATTCGTAGAGGTCATTCTTATGTGTAGACCACGATTGGTGGAAAAGAGTATGGGTGTATTACGTTTCAACTGTGGTGTGCTATTTTCATTTTCCGGTGGTTTATCTGCTAACGATTCCACAAAAGAGATTCTTTCTCTGTTCGAATTTATCAACGTGGTCGATTTATTTTTGAAGGATTGTGAATTAATTTCACCGTTTGACATTTTGTTGTTTGTATTTTAAAATTCTCGTTAAATCGAAATTAATAAACATTTAAGGGAAAGTGTTGCGCTTCTTTAATAAAGAAATGATTTTTAGGGAGTAATTTAATTAACCGTGTAGCATGAGAGTTTTTGTTTATTGATTTTTTATTTCGGCATGTTATGTTAATTATTTTTTAAGGATAAAAGTTTATCAAATTGTTTGCTTAAATACTTAAAAGTTTATTTAATTTTTTTTTTGTGTATTTAGTATTTTTTTATTGCTTAATTTTAGATTATTTTAACTTTGATTATTTTTTATTTAATTTACTTCCTAGCACTACCGCTATTTTCTTCGTCCTTTTGTTTTACTATTTCTCTATTAATGTCTTGTAATAGGGGTGGTTTTGTCCTTGTTTCTCCACCTATACACACAGAGAAATAAAGTGCCAACCGAATTGAAAAGTGTATTTTAATAGTATTGTAACCACTTATAAATTCAGTTAGCACAACGATATTTACATAATATGACTGAATATTTTGTGTGCTGCAACTAAAATTCAGTTGAATTAATCGAACTTTGTTGTGAAAAGCAATGATCAGTTGTACCAACCGACTGAAATTCGTATTAACCGAATTTGAGTCGTAGTAACCCAATTTCAGTTGGCAATTAACTAAATTTTTCTCTGTGTGTATGAAACTGACCAAAATAGAAACCAAATTAACTGAAAAACATTGAATTGACTGACATTCAATAAGAACCATGACAAGTTTGACCAATGTTAAATTTAGCCTAATACAGTGGGATTGTATTTTTTATTTATTTTTTTTTAATAATTAATTTTATTAATTATTTAATAGATAAATATGTATAATAAATAAATAACAGCATACGTGTGGTCTAGAATTGGGCATTGACAACAAAAATACCAAACAAAAAGTCAGTATAGGGTTTAAAAGCGCTATATTTGCGATTTCAGAAACCCCTATTTAAAAAAAAAAATCTTTAGACGAATTTAAAAGTTATGCTGCACATTCCTACAAAATTTTGGAGAGGTCAACCCCCTAAGACAAAAACATAATTTTCTAAAGGCTTGAGGTCTCTGAATCCAAATCTAGAATTTCTCCATCCCATATATACTTGCCGTCCGCTGAATCCAAAGGCCTCAGAATTTCTCCATCACATCAGGTTTTTGAGATATCTTAACATAACGTTTAGAAAACCCCGGTTTTTTTGCTATAATCGGGACGTTATAATATGACTTTTTGACAAAATTTTTTATGTCATCTGAAATTCCTGAATGTTGTTTTCAAAACTCAGGTTTAACCTTTCCAATATCTTATTAGGTTTTTGAGATATCTTAACATAAAGTTTAGAAAAACCCGGTTTTTACTATATTCGGGAAGTTATAACATCGAATAGTATGACTTTTTCACAAAATTTGTTATATCACCCGAAATTACCCTCTAATGTTTGCAAAACTCAGTCTTTCAATATCATAACAAGCGATATTATAAAGTCCGATTATAGTAAAAAACCCGGGTTTTTCTAAACTTTATGTTAAGATATCTCAAAAACCTGATAAGATATTTTAAATGTTAAACCTGGATTTTGAAAACAATAGGAAGGAATTTCAGAAGACCTAAACAAAATTGTGAAAAAGTCACTTAGCCCATTTGTATTATGAGGGTTAATTAATATTCGAGCAAAAATGTTGTCCGTTTTGCCCTATCTCGCTTAGTTTCAGAGATACTGGTCATTTTAAAAAATCACCATTTTATAAAATGGCTACACCCAAAGGAAAAGCTTCATCATATTTATGACATTTTTCATCAATTTTCGTCCAATGTAACGTTTCGTAGTATTTCCGAAAAATTTCATAAACAACAAACTCAATTTCATCATATTTATGAAATGTTTTACTATATATGTATATGACGCGTATTTTGTATTAGTAAGGATTTCATTATTTTTCTGTAGAAAAAATTAATGGAGACCATGATATATATGGTCATTACAAATTTTGCTGTTTATGAAATGATTCATATATATTGATAAAATTGTTACATTGGACGAAAATTGAGTAAACTTTTTCCGGGTTTTTTCTGGCTGCAGTATCTCGAAAACTAATTTTTATATGCTAGTCTGTAAGGATATTGTATCCATAGACTTAAATAAATAAATACCGCAAAACTTGTTCCCATTCCACTCGTTCCCGTTACATTCCATATCGTTACATTTTTTACAAATGTTCCATTCTATTATTGGAGTGATTAAATTTGTATTTTCAAGTACGCGGGTGTTTCTTTAAAAATTATTATCTCGGGATCTTTCCCGGACCTTGCCTATTTGCATTATTAGGGTTATTTAATGCTCCTGTGGATCCTTGATGTCTTCTATATTCACCATTATTAAGTTCTTCGAAAATCTTATCTGTCAATTGTCATTTGTTTCCTTTAATTGATGCATTACTTATGGTAATGAAATTTAACATCACTGCCATTAATCAATGAAAATAATTATCATTAATTAAAAAAATTCTAATGATAATAATTTCCTTACAATTGATATCAATGAAATGGTAATGAAATCATCAATTAATTAGTCCATTCAATTAATTGGTCCCCATAATATGATGTACAGTACTTTGTCAACAATTTGTCGTTTGTATTTTTCTACCTGGGTATTTATAACTGCTATTAGCGTTTTGTACAGTTGTTTTTTACTGCATTTGTAGTTGTTTTCAGTAACTAAAATTAGCATTTTAAGTAATTTTTAAAAAAAATCCAGTCGTTGTAGTTATTTTATGTCGTTTCTATCTACATAATTCCCTGATTGTATTTACTATTATAATTGCCTCGATCAATACCATTCGGATCATATTTTGATTAAAAAATATATCCCAAAGTCGAAGTGTACATACCTACTACGCTTTTCTGCAAATAAAACACAAACTCTTTTTTTTTTACTTTTTACAAATATTGTTGTTTTAAAACTTTATTCATTTTTGTATGATCATTCATTCATCATTATCATTGCTGAATATATATTTATGTATATGTATGTTTGTCTGTAATGTAATCATAATAATCGCATCATCATTATGATGTTGTTATGCATTTACTTGTTGCTTTTTTATTGTGGTTTGTTGTTATTGTTGTTGGTTTGTTTCTTGTGTAATGTTGTTTGTGTTTTATAATGGTTTATTTAATTTTATCATTTTTTTTTTTTTTAATTGTATAATTAACACTAAAATACTTATTTAAACATTTTTTTCTCATTAAATTAATAATTATAATTATTTTTTATGCAACTTTGTTTTATTTATTAATATTTTAACTTAAAAAATATTTAAGTTGATTTTTTTAAAATTTTTTTTCTGAATGTTGCATTTTTTTCAAAAAATTTTACAATTTTTTTTAGTTTTTTAGGTTTTTTTTTATTAATTTATTTATATGTATATTATTTTATAAATAATAATTTACTTTTAGCAAAATTCCCATTACTTTTTTTTTCAATAATTATTTTAAATATATATAAAGTTTTATTTTATTTATAATGTAGTATATTTTATATTTAAAATTATAATTTTTTTCTTTTTGATTTAATATTTTAAATAAAAAGTAAAAAAAAAAACGAAAAATAAAGACTTGCTAAATACAAACTAATAAAACAGGATAAAAAATAAACGACAAAAAATTAACCCTTACTCAATTTTATTTTAAAAATATTTATTTATATTTATATATATTTTTTATAAATTAAAAAAATAAGTAAATATGTTATGTATCTTTTAGGTATATTTTTTATATATTTAATATATAGTTTATTTTTATTTAAAAAATATAATTAAACTTTTGTACAATTATTATAATTATAGATTAAGTTATTGATAACTTTTATTATTTTATTATTTATTTTATTCATATTTATATTTTTGTGTATTTAAATTATACAGTAATGACTATTTAAATAGTTTTTTAAAATTAAAATTAAACTTGATTTAAAATTACATCAACAAAAATTCAATCAAAAGTAAAATTTTTTATTTGAGAATTTATAAAATTAAGTTTTGAACGCTAATTAAAACTGAAAGACATTTATATTAAAAATATCAATTTAATTTAAAAAAAAAAAACTTGATTTAAAAAAAAGACCATCAAAACTAAAATTTTTATTTTAGAATTTATAAAATTAAATTTTGAGGTTAAAATTGGAAACGAGTTCTGGCTAAACTAAAACTGAAATATTTTCCAAAAAAAAATCTTTACAAGGTATGTATTATGAATCCTCAATACTATTCGAAAATTTCGATACTAGATACTTACATTAAAATTTTTTTATTTTTATTAAAAAAAAAAAACAATTAAATGTTATTTTATTAATTGACATTGAAATATTTTGAAATTTTTCATGTCAGAACTGCTTAAAATTTAAAAGAATATGACAATTTTTTTTTTTTAATTATTTTATAAAATTATGAAACGGTTAAAAATGCTCTTTAACAAAGCCAACAACCTTAAAGTTATATTGCATATTAAAATTTTAGTTATTTTTTAAAACAATTATTAAAAATCTTGTTTTTAAGACCAAACATTTTAACAGAGTCGCATTTTCATATATTGTATCTGTTAAAAATGTCAATCTTAACATAACGCCTAGTTTTATCTCTTTAAGTTCCAACCAGCGTGCAAAAAAGTTCTTAATATTTCAACTTTAATAAACACTCGCCCATGTGCTAAAAAATGAAACCGCATAAAGTAAAACGAGTCGACAGGATTTTTTGTTCTAGATCCGAATATCGAATTTTTTTCTCGTTTTTAAATCGAGCAGTTGTACCTTGTCGAAAGTTAATTGAATGTGTATTTTTTCTTAAAATTTTTTTGTTGAATAATAAAAACAACACTTGGTATTAAAAATTTTAAATGTTTTTTATTTATTGTAAGTCAAATAGTAATATTTTAATAATTTTTTTAATTTAAAATAAGACTTAAAAATCTCTTCAAATTTCATGTATTTTTTAAACCATTTTTTTTTTTTTGATAAAGTTCCACAGATGATTAAAATTATGTTTTTAAGCTTTTGACATTTAAGATTTTTTTTCGAACTAAACTTCGAATATACACTCATAATAATCCATGCTAAAAAAATACGAAAAAAATGTCAAAACAACGAAATCTTTTGTAAAATGAAACAAATTTTCGTTTATTTTACAAAATTTTTGGTTATTTTGATATTTATTTGTATTTTTACGCATGGATTATTATCAGCGTACCAAAACGAGCGTTTTTAAAAACGAAGGCTTCTATGATTTTTGCGTTTTCAAAAATTTTTAGTTTTGAAAACGACTCGAAAGTCAGCATACTAAAATGATGCCCATTTTATACTAAAAAAAGTCTGTAAAGTCAGCAACATTTTTGCTCGGAGGATGCTTGCAGAAAAATTGCTAACATCCAATAAATTGCTAATACCAAGAAATTAGTAAATTTAACAAAAATCTGGCTGAATTTAGCAAAGTTTTTGCTGATAGGATACTCAAAGCAAAAATATAATTTACTCACTAATCTAAATTTGGTCATACAAGTTTTATTTCAGATTTGCCAATTCAAACACAGCCAAATTTTTTTTTATAAAAAATCATTACTTGAGATTCTATGTAATTTATATTTTAAAGTTCTATTGCGGTATTCACAAGGGAATGCTACTACAAGGATAAATACAGTGTGTTTCATAGCTATAACGTCAATTTCGTTTTCCAATATAACTAAAAATACCATGGTTGGCAAACTACCTTTTCAATATAACGGTAATTGCCTACCACGCAATACCGATATAAAAATTTTGAAACTACGATTCCTATAGTGGCATGTGTCTTCTAATATGACAGAGTTTCTTTAAACATTTTACCCATTGAAACATTTTACCCATTGAAAAAAACGTTACAAATTGGAGTTTCGGTATTTTAGCGTTATTTTAACGTTAGTTCAAGATATTTCAAAATCAAACCGGTAAAATAGCGAAATAAGACGGGTATTACAATAACAAACATGTTTTAAATGGAATCGCTTTTTTAAAATGTTCTGTTTGGTCTTGACCAGCTTTGGCCAGCTACCGTTATTATGAAAATATATTCAATGCCAGCCCTTGAAAGCGGGAACGAAATTTACACGAAACAACAACAATTAAACACACAAATTTGACAATAGCAACGCTTTATGGTAAAATTGGTTAACCGAAGTAACGTACATCGAATAAAGCTATTAGCTTCGCACGAATAGTATTTCGGTTTTTAAAAATAAACGATTTTCGAAAGGATAACCTCACATTAGTGCGATTCACTAACTTTCTAACGATTTGATCGATTTCGTTAAATTACGACAATTGTAGATTGAGTTAACGAAAAAGCTATTGCGTAATTTTTTTTAATATTTGACAAAAGATACCATCCACTGTTGTTAATTTGAAGTAACGACAAAAATCGTTAATTTGAACTTAAATTATATACTCAAAAAAGTTTTATAGTAGAATCTACTGTAAATTCGTTAAAAAGGCGACAAAGGTAATTACAGTTACAATAACTAAAATTTTTTTTCTTTTTAACTGCTGAAAAACAACTAACAAATGCGGTAAAATAAACTAACAACGTAACTGTATATGGCCCTAAGGTCTCGGTTAAATAAAATGAAGAAATAAAAAAAAAAAAAAAAGTAACTACCAATTTTTTACTACAAAAATTTTAAAACAACTGTAAAAATTGGTAAAAACTACGGTTTTTTAACAGTTACTTTTTCGGTATTGTTAAAATATTTTTTAATTTGAAAATAATATTTTTTCTTGCCATTACAACAAAAACTAGTATTTTCTACATACTACTTAAAATGCAAAGTCAAAATTCCAAACGGCACTTCAGTTACGACGTTTTTATGTATTTGAAATATACACTCAAAAAAAGCTTGACAGTAGAATCTACTGAAAATGTCACTTCGAACTGTAAATTGTGTTAAAAGTGCGACAAAGGTAATTACCGTTAAAATAGCTAAAAATGTAGTTGTTCTTAACTATTGAAAAATTTACATTTACAAATGCAGTAAAAATAACTAACAATGTCATAAAAATAACTGTAAACTTTTAAAACGTTTTTATTATTTGCAAACTATTATCATATCAATAATCGTCTCTGTTCTGGAATCACATTGCGCAAAAAAACTAATTCAAATGTCTTGAGTGTTCTTGCATTCACTTTCACTATTTTTTACGGGAATTGAATTCGCCAAAGTATTAGGGGGCTAAATTAATTAGTATGTACTATTTTGTTATTATATATAAGTTGTTTGAAGAAAAAAACACTTAGCTCATACAATTTATAATTCTTTTTATTTATTTCAAGCAAATATTTAAAGTTTTAACATTTTTCGAAAATAAAAAAAAAACTGTTTAAGAAACCATCTAAAATATAGATATTTTTTTGGAAATTACACATGAATTTCTGACAGTTATTTAAAATGCCACTTTTTCAAATAATAACCTTTCTGGGGGTTAAAAAATATACTTTTATTTGGTTATGGTAAATTTTTGTTTATATTATTTTGCTTTAATTCTATCTTAAAAAAAAATATTTCTCCAAATCACAAATATGCCTTAAATTTTGAATGTGCAAGAAATCTAGAGGTTTTGAGAGCTAAAATATTTTTTTAACAAAAAATTCGATAACGATTCAAGAAGACCGATTTTTCAATTTTAAGAATTTGAAAAATTAAACGTTTTCAATTCCCCACCAATTCCAGAACATACACGAATAACAAATATAAACTAAACGAGAATTTTTAAAGACTCGAAATAAGCTTCTATTTTTAAATAACTAACAAAAAGTTGTTTATTAACCCATTCCTGCCTATTGGGTATTTAAATACCCAAAAAGGAGCCATCTTAAAAAATGTATAGCTAAATCCAGGTAAGAGTTGCATCAAATTGATTTTTACAGGTAGGTGGAGAAAGGATAAAAATACTTTAGGAAAATTTTGGTGTAAAATTGGGGGTTGGTAATTATCTGTTTAATTGTCTGCAAATTTACATATTCTGAAAAATTGAAAGAAAGAATTGAAATTGCCTCTGAAAAATTGGAGACGCGACACATCGGAAAACTTTATTGTTGGCTAATAGTGTTAGGTATTCTTTAAAGTGCAAAAAATTTGTAGCTGGGTAGGACCACTCACTTGGGCTACAGGTATGATTTCATGACATCACCATTAAAATACGTATTTTACAGTTTTATGAAGTACCCTTGCTTGAAATATCGATTATTTTCAAGTAAAAATGAAGAGTTTTACATGAAAGAGCATAACAAAATAATTTAATTAAAAAACCACAGAGGAATTATTTTATATCAGTGGTTAATTCATAAGTCCCAAGTATGGGAAATCGAAAAAAAAATTATATCAAATAACTTCCAAAACCTTAAGTGAAGAATGTGTGAAATTTCATCGATATTGGACAATGGAATCGGGGGTCAGGCATTAATGGGTTAAAATACTAAAATAACTGCTTTTCTAGTGTAACAAAAATATAGTATTTTTCTTCAGTTGTTTTTTTTTTTTTAAATAACTGTCATAATAGTTGTCTTGTATTATTTCATAGAAAAACATCTGTAATTGCAGTTAAAAACAACAACTACAGATTACTACACAAACAACTGGCATTTAGTAACTGAATCGTTTTTGTGTGCACCAAAAAAAAAAACATAATTTTTTGAAAACTGCATAATTTTACTTGTCATATACTACACAATTTTTGAATTAAAAACCAGCTGATTTATAAGTAAGCTGATTCGAAATATTTTGTTCGATTTCAGAAATAAGAGAAGTCTTGTGGAAAAAATATACATTATTGAATAACCAACTTTTTTTGACCTTTTGCATTTTTTTGACCTTTCAACTTTTTTTTTACCTGCACGTTTTTAACATTTTTATACATAAAAAAGTAGGAATTTTTTGTTACTTTATTCTGAATGTGATAACTCTGTTTAAAGGCGTTTTTTTCAATTCATATTACATTTCAACACATTTGAAGTTTTTAAAAACTACACCAATTTCAATTAAAATGGCGAACATTTTAAATTAAATTGAGATTTTTCAATAGAAAATTAATATTTTTATTTGAATTTTAGATTTTTAATTTAAAATTAAGAAAATTTCATATAAAATTGAGAATTTCTATTTGAATTTGAGAAAATTCTAAATAAAGTTGAGATTTTTTTATTTGAAATTGAGAATATTCTAAAATAAATTAAAATTTTACACTATTAATTGAAAACATTACACTTGCTATTGAGACTTTCCAATTCAAATTGAGACTTTCTATTTGAAATTGAGAAAATTTCATATGAATTTCAGAAAACTCGATATGAAATTAAAAAATAAAAAGAATAATATATTACTAGTATATTGCTTTAAAAATAAAATGTTAGAACCGCAAACTACACAGATAGGAATCAGCTGATGAATTCAAAATTGTGGCAAGAAAATGACTAAAATGTCCAAATTATGGTGATATACAAAAAGGTTTAGATATATATAACATTTTTTTAATAAAATTTATATGGGATTTTTTATTTCTATCTCACTTCGCAAATCACTATAATGTAAACAAACCCATACGGTGGAAGATTACTTTTTTAATATATGTCAGTAGTTACATGTCTGTGGTTAATTAAAACGTTATATCTCGAAAAGAATTTAACCGATTTTCAAACTTTTTTTTTAGATTAGACTTTATTTTTTGAGATATGTGAACTGTAGAAAAGAATAAACAATAGATATTTTTAAAATTCTTTCAAACGAAACAAATTCAAAATGTTGTACACTTCATAATAACATTTTTTAAGTTTTTGGAATTTTATTATTTTAATTTTTCAAATAAAAGTAAAAAGCTCAAGTTTATTTGAAATTTTCTGAATGAATGAGAATTAGAACTTTCTCAATTTTAAATGAAAAATCTCAATTTATTTAGTATGAGTTTCGATTACAAATTAGCCAAATTAATACAAATGGAACTTTAAGAAAGTTGACTTAAGCTAAATATGGATTCATACAATCGCTCATTCCCTTAATTCAACTTGTCTAAATATAGTTGGGCTTTAAGTCAATTGTGGTTGGACTTTTACAGAACAAAGTGTTCCAGAGTTGCCACCCTTATCCAAAATATACACAATTTTTTTTTTTTAATAAAACTAAAAACAAAATTTAAAAAGTTAAAGTTGAACTATTTAAATTGTCATCACTGTATAAATAAATTACATTTTTCAAAGTTTAAAATCAATTTTTTTATATATATTTTTTTAAATTTTCTATAAAACTCTACTTTTTTTTTTTTTTTTTTTTTTTTGATTAAAAATATTTTATACTATTCAATAAAATGATTTATAATTTTTTTTTTTGTGTGCTTAGAGGGCCGGGATAAGGAGGGGAATTATTTTTTTTAATGGAGAAATTAACTTTTGTGTATAAATTAAAAAAAAAAGTAAATAAAAAAATTATATATATATAGATATATATACAGTGGTGTGAATTAAAATAGGGACACTTGCATGCAACAGATGTTAAGTAAAAATTAACACATAAATCTTTGGGGAAAACTATCAATATTATTTTGAGATTATTGTACAACAACTTTTCATTTACGTTATAGTTTATAGCTTGTTGTTGTAATTTAAAAAAACAACAAAATTATATAAAATCTCTTACACGAGTGTGAATTGAAATAGGGACATTAAGCAAATTGTACAACATAATTCAAATATCTAGCCTTTTTTTGCTGCAAACATAATCTTGGTCATTGCATTTAATAGATATATTTATGTCTGTATCATAATTGTGCGAAGTTTGGAACCTAGGCTCAAAAATGTTTAGGATATGGAAAATCGCAACAAATTCCCAAATAAAAATAATTTTAAAATTTCTTTTGTGTCAAGCTATTTTGTTGGTGTTGTTTATCAATTCTAAAATAAAAAAAAAAAGTCATGACCCCTTTTGAATCCTTATAAAGCTGACTTACTTTCAAAAATCTGAATTTTTTTTTTTAGTTATTTTTAGGATTATCTCCAGTTTAACTTCATTTATTGGGATTTTGCAACAATTATCGCAAATTTTTGTTAATTGTACTTAAAAGTACACATGTTATACAAACTGGCGCCATCAATGTTTATATTTTAAATTTTCCAGTTTTTATTTTTCAGACTTTGAAAATAAATACTTCCATGTTCTTATATGTACTAAATTCTTAAAAAAAAAAAAATCTGAAAACAGACAGAAAAATAGTGGTGATGTAAAAATTAGATTTAAACGCATTGAATATTTAAATGTCTCATTTATGTGCTTATAAAAAATAATAAATGAGAGTTATTTGATATTTTGCACTTTAATTTCATCATTTATTATCCAGTTGCTTGGATCTACGAATATTGTATCAAAGTATAATCAGCTATTCCAATTAAAAATCGTGGAGTAACGTCATTATTTAATTTAACATGTCTACTTTTAAGTAAAATTAACTGAAATTAGGGATATGGATTGTAAAATCCCAATAAACAAAATTTAACTAGGGATGATCTTAAAATTTTCAAAAACATTTTCGATTTTCGTAAGCAAGAAAGCTTTCTGTCATGAATTCTTTTGTTTATCTTTAAATTGATAAACAATTCCAATAAAATAGCTTGGCACAAAAAAAATGCCAAAAATTCTTTTTATTTCGCATTTTTTTTTTTTTTTTTAGCGATTTTTCATATTCCAGACATTTGTTCCAAACTTGGCTTAATTATGATACAGAAGTAAATGTATCTATTAAATACAATGACCAATATTATATTACCAACAAAAAATGTTATAAATTTGAATTATTTTGTAAAATTAGCTTGTTGTCCCTATTTCAATTCACACTCGTATAAGAGATTCTTTATAAGTTTTTTAATGTTGTTTTTCTAAATTACAACAACTAAGTTAAAACTATAACGTAAAATGAAAAGTTGTTGTTGTACAATAATATAAAAATATTACAGATAATTTTTCCCCCAGAATTTATTTGCTAATTTTAACTTTAAATTTGTTGCATGGGAACACTAGCCCTATTTAAATTCACACCACTGTATATATTTATATTTTATTTATTTTTTTTAAAGTTCTGTTGGAGCTAATTACAATTATAATTTTTGTATGTCATAATTTGTGATACATGCATTCAATTTCTTTTTGTGTCTGTTTGTTTTTTACCGAGGGGCATTTAATGTAAAATTTATAAATTAATTGTGAAATGTTATAAAAATTTATAACTTTTATAAGGAACTTAATTAAATAAAGGAAAGCCTTTAATGTTGTGAAAGTTGATTTTAATAAAAATTAATTATTAAGAACAAAATTTTGGTTGTTTTTAAAATTACATCAATTTGAGACAAGCATAAAAGTAGGGAGTTTCTAGACTGCTGCAGGCAAACAAATAAGTTTTCATACAAAATGATAATAGTTTTGCATATCCTGGAAGTCCATAATGTCTCTTTTTTCAACTAAACAATAGAATACAGTAAAATTACACACTCGAACAAATAAAGTTTAATTTTACAAAAAAAAAATTAAGAGTTAAGAGTTGAGTGAACCAGGGATGTTAAAGTTGGTACAATTGTACTTTTTTTGGTACATTTTGACCTTCTAAAGTACCGTGGTACTACCGCGACTGATTTGGTACAATTTAAAGATTTTTAATTTTTCCCCTTTTTGAATTTTTAGTATAGCAAACAAATTGTTATTGTGTCCTTTTGCATTGCATTTATTCGTTTTATGTAAAGAGCGCTTAAAATATTTGCGACTATATCCTCCAGATTTGACGATTTATCATTATTTTAAGGATTTTGCAGAATAAAATTGGCAATTTTTTTTTTAATATCGTTTAAAGATTTACGATTTTTTACTAAATTTATCTGGCAGCTCTGTATGTGACTGGTATTGTGGTGTATAGAGCTCTTACATATATTGACACTTGTTGCAGCCAATTTTACTTTTATTTTGAATTTATTAAAATGCTGAGGAAGTGAAAATTAAATTATTATTAAAGAAATGAAAGAAGATCCCAAACAATCTTATATATTTTTAATTTATAACGAGCTTCCCACCTCCGTATATTTACAAAAATAAAGCAAATCAAACATATTAGCTAGGTTGATACTAGTATTTCGATCTGGCTTAATATCTCATCAGAACCCAAAGTTTTAGAAAAGCTAGAGCCTCCGGAATAGGCAGATTTTTAACAAAAAACTGATTAATCATTAATTTTGCTCCATTCTTGTCTTCACAGGTAAAACAAGAAGTATTGTACCTCTTCTAGTAAAAATGTTCCCGAATGAAATTGCAAATATTGATTCAATAAAAAATCAATTTAGAGCTTTAGCTAATGTTGAGCAACTTAAGTCGTTAAAAAATTAAAACATCTGTAGTTTTGGTCGCTAGTAGCTAATTTTCAAAATGAACTGAATATCAACATGTTTCCAGACATTTCTAGTCGTTGCTGGAATTTTATCCATTCCACACTCATCTGCAAATGTGGAAAGAGTTTTTTCTTTTCAAAATATAATAAAAACTAAGGAAAGAAACAGACTACATTAGCCAACATTATCAAGTCTCATACAGACAAAGGATTGGTTAAGATCGACAAATTCATACTGCTATGATGTAGAAATTCTAAATAGTTTATTAACTAAACAAATAATTCCATGATTCGGTCTCATATATTCATAAGACTTTTTATCAATTATTTTATTCATATATATAATGTATGTTATTTGAAGGTTTTGTTTTTTTTCTGCACAAGTGAATTTTTATGTAATTTTTTTGTTGTTTTAATAAATTTAAAAAAAATGGTACCGTGAAGGTCCAAAAAGTACAATTTTTTTGGAGGTTGGTACAAAATTGAAAACCCCATTTAACATCCCTGGAGTGAACATAGTAAAAGTATTGAAAAATTTTTAAGTCTATGTAAATATATGTTTTTATGTTTACCTAAGTTTTTACATAATTTATGCAAACAAGATTTCGCAGTAAATTTTTTGCAAGCCTTTGCCTGCCTTAAATTGCTAATATACCAATCCTTTGATTTTTAATGGTGTACCCAACTCTATTAACTTATGAAATATCCATAGATATAACGCTTTTTATATATTTAAATATTTAAAATTCTCTTTTTTTGCCTGTAGGGAATTTTTAATTTAACATTTTTTAATTGGACATTATGGCATGTGATGAAAAGCTACCGATTTTGATTTAGATTGATTTGGTTTAAAATATAAATTTATAAAATAAAGAAAAATAGGATTGAAATTATTTTTAATCGCTTCAGCTGAAGCAGGAATATGTATGTTTTTACCAGAGTTTAAAATTAATACTGTAGTAGTCGTGATTTGCTATAAATTTCATAATTTAATAGCAACGTGCAAGATATATATTCAAACTGTCGGCACATTATACTATGAAATTATTTCTTATGTGTATTTTGTTTTGATTGTGTGCTGTTACAGCAATAGCTGCATTTTATTTGTATAATTGTATAGTGCTGTCGTAGTTCATTTATTTGGTGCTGTGGAATTCGATTAATAAAATATTTATTTAAATGACTACTACATTAAAAAAAATAAATGGGATTCCCCGAACTTTACTTTAATGCTTTGTACATACGTTAATGAATAAAAAACACAATGTGTACATTAGAGTGGTTTTAGTGTATATGGGGAAATTTTTTTTTTTTTTTAAATTTGAAGGTGCTCAGGTCTAGGATTGTGTCATTTAGTGTAAAAATGCCTTAGGGCTCTGGGGCATTATTTATTACTGGGCTAGTTTTTAACCGATTTTGTGTTTTTATACCTTTTTTAAAAACATAATTATATCTTCATTTCGATTAATTTACCTTATAGAGTAAAAACTTTTACGACATTTAAAAAATTTTACAAAAATTGAATAAAAGTGACTTTTTCGCCTTGTATTCCGTTTTCTAAACTTTAGGGTCGAATGGGGTCGGGAAGGCATAGTCCGATTGAGCCAACATTTTCACAATAGCATTTTTACACTAAATAACACAATCCTAGACCTGAGCACCTATAAAAATCGAAGATCGATTTTATAAAACCACTCTAGTGTACATGTATGTCTTGCCACAGCCAAAGCAGCACAATATACAATATTAAATATTACCATAAATTAACAAAATATATATTAAAACATATATGACTACCACAGCACATATCAAAATTCAAACAAAATGCTAATACTGCTGCGCCAGCACACAACTGTAGAAGATAAAATAATTTCGTAGCATGCTATCCCCACAGTTGAATGAATATATCTTGCTAGCAATGTGAGAAAAATTAATGTGTTCAATATATCTTGCTAGCAGATATTCAACAAACATTTTTGTTATGCTAAATTTTAAACTCTGGTATTTACATATTTTAACTTGTAATGGACCAACGATACCGGTTTCAATGCTGTACTTTTAAAAGGCTATATTTTTTATTGGTTAACGATTATTTAGTCCTTAGAAAACCATAACACAATTTAACATTTTGTCTACAATAGTAAATGAAAAAATGGTAGAAAACTCTTATCCAGAGTTGCCAAATATTTATTTAAAAAAAAACAACTTTTGCAATTTTTAGTAAGATATTTTTAAAAAATATAAAAAGGCAAACATTTTTTTTATTTTTAGTTAATATGATTATGAGAAAATACAAAACTTTATTTTTGTGATAAAAACTACACCATTTTTAATTGAAATTGAGAAACTCCAAATGAAATTGAGATTTTAAATTTGAAATCCGTAAAAATCTAAATGAAATTGAGATATTCTATTTCAAATTGTAAAAATTTAATGTGTAATTGAGAATTTCAATTTGTAATTGAGAAAATGGCAAATAAAATTAATTTTGTTATTTAAAAGTTTAAAAAATTTCGAATTTAAATAAAATTTTGTTTTTGAAATTGAGAAAACTCTAAATGAAACACCATTTGAAGTTGGAAAATTCTAAATGATAATGAAATTTTTCATTTAAAATTTAGAAAATTCTTGATGAAATTCAAAAAACTTCAAATGAAATTGAGAAAATTTTAAATAAACTTTTTTATTTGAATAAAACTTTATGAAATAGAAAAAATTAAGGATAAAACATACGAAAAATTAAAACTAAAAAATAAAACGAAATTATGAAAAAGATTTTGCAAATCATAATTAAGTAGCACAATGCAAAAAAAAAAATACCCGATACAAATAGTTTCTTTTGAATTTTTTCGTTTGAAATAAATTTCAAATCTAAAGGTTAGACACAGGGAATAAAGGTTAGAATAAAGGTTAAATTTAAAAAGAATTTAAATCAATTAATATAATTTGTGTTTATTTTATAATTTATAATTTTTTGTTATTATTATATCTATTTTCATATTTAATTTTCTGAATTTAATAATTTTTTTTTATTTTATTAATTAATAATCATATAATTACAAATTATATACTATTAACCTAACCGAGCACTAGCTACCATGGCCTTCGGCGCGTTGTAGCGAAAACAGACCAGTGCCTCTGGTGGGAATCGAACCAACGACCTCCGCACTGATAAGCCAGCACGCTACCAACTAGCCTACCGGGGTGCACGAATTTCATAATAAAATTTTCTCAATTACCAGAGTAAAATCTTAATTTAATTTAGAATTTTCTCAATTTCAAATGGAAAATCTCAATTTCAATTAGAATTGTTTCAATTTCAATGACAATGACAATTAAAAATATTAATTCATAATGTACAAAGAGAAAAAACTAATAATTTTAGTAAGAAATTAAATTCACAGATCTTTAATTATTTACAAAACCAAACAAAAATTAAATTTAATATTTTGAAAAGTTTAGTTGGAAAATCTCAATTTCATGTAAAATGTTTGCAATTTCAATTGAAAATGGTGTAGTTCGTGCATTGTATATAATTTATGAAAATCTGACCTATCGGGGCATACATTTTTCAAATACACATATTCGGAAATATGAACAAACTTGTTCCATTTTTACTCAAACTTGTTCCATTTGTACTCAAACAATTAATAATGGCTAATTTTGATTGACACTTATAAAAATTATAATGTCAGGATTGCCATAATATGGCAATTTTTTATTATGTAATTTGATTCGAAAAACTTTGTTTGAATTCGGAAATTTTAAAACTGTTGTAATTTAACGGTCCGTGGTTAAAAGTTCAACTTTCAACGCATTTACTAGATCATTGTCTACACATTTTTACGCATTAAAAAGTATTTTTTATTACTTTATTTTCAATGTAAAAATTCTGTTCGAATCAAAAAAGATTAACTCTTTTATCTTTGGTCCGGCACATCAACAATGTTTCCCGAAGTTTATCAAAATTATCATTATTTGTACGTTTTGTCAATGCTTTAATACAAAACCTTGGGCGAATTAAAAAATGTTAAGAAATACATATTTTAGGGACAAAATGAAATTTGTTCATGTTAAAAACTGCACTTATTTGGAAATTACATTTTCTCTTTAACAGATTACGTTCAAATTATCATTTTCAATTATCGCATAAACCACGATTTTAATTAAAAAAAAAATACATTTTTTCAAACACCACAGAATTTGACAAAGATTTTTTGAAAAGCACAAAATAAGAGAGTCAATTTGCATGAAAATGGCAAAAAAAAAAAATTTTGTATTGTTATTTTAAAATCAACCAAAACATGTAATTTTTAGAAATTTTAAACTGCTGTAACTTTTGCGCGCCTTGCAGAAAGTGATGCAGGAAAATTGATTTATCGTATAACAAGCAATTAATGTGCCATACAATTTAAACATTTTTTTAATCCCAATTTTAAATATTTTTGAGAAAAGCACATATCTGCAATGTTTGGTTGAAAAATTCCCAGCGGATCATCATAACGTGTCCTTAATAAGTTCATTTTTTCTAAATTAAAACCAATACAAAAAATTCGGCAATGAAATTTCAAAAATCATCGATTAAAAAACGTTAGTTTTTCATTAAAAACTAGATTATGTTAAAAATTCGGCAATGAAATTTCAATAATCATCGATTTAAAAACGTTAGTTTTTCATTAAAACTAGATTGTGTTAAACATTTTAAAGCATAAAAGAATTTGTTAACAATTAACTTTAGTACTTAATTTCGGCTAAAACCAGAAAAATTAAACAGAAACTCAAATTTTGAATATAATATTTTAAATTTAAAACTATTTCTATGAAAATAATAGTAAATTGAAAGTGAATTTTTTTTTCTAGACTTAAAATTATTATAAAATCTGCTGAAACAAACAAAAATTATGTAAACACTTTTATAAAGTCTATACAAATTTAACTTTTCTCATTAAAAATAAATACCAATCACAATTTTAATAAAACTGTACAATAAGAATATTTTTGAAGTTGTTAATAAATTATACTGTTCAAACTTTTTTTTTGTGTTTTAAAGGTTTTATTTGAAAATTTCGAAAAATAGGAAACATATAAAGGAAATTTAAAAAATTCAAATAAAGTACTAATAAAATAATAAAAAAAAATTGAAAAAAGCCCAAATTTATTAAAACAGTTTTTTTTTTTAAATAAAAGATATTTAATATCAACGAAACAAAACTCTGCAAATATAATAAAACAAGGAAAATAATTATTATAATTTAATAATTATATTACAAAATTGTGTAAATTTTTTAGTTATCTTTCTCTAAATAAATCTTATTAGATATGAAAGCCAAAAACTAGGAGTTTTTTTTTTTGTTAAAGAAGATTTTATTTAAGAACAAGTCGCTCATTTACTTCAATAACGTTATAACTCAAAAATTTTGATTTCGTAGAAAACGAGTTTAAAGTTTTCAATTTACTCTCACCTTGAAGAAAAAAATAACTACATAATTTCTCTCAAGAGGTGAGTATACAAGATATCAATACGACTTTTTTTTCACAATATGATACGTGATATAACGAATAATTCTGCGTCATTAACACAAAAATCACGTTTTTTGAGTTGTGACGTTCTTGAAGTAAATGAGCGAAGTACCAAATATTAAGAAATGAACATTTATTTTATTACGCAATTAATAGTGTTGGTAAAAAAAACACTATAAAGAGATTAATAAGTAGTATTTCCAATTATAATTAGTGTTTCCAAATTGGTTAATAGATTAACCGATTCATCGCCTCTAGTTCGACCTAAATAATCGGTTAAAATAGCTCGATTAACCGGTTAAACTTTTTATATGAATTTTTTTCCCAAAACTTTCTTTTTCTAAAAAAAATCGGCAAGAAAATCTTAGCAAAAAAAACGCTACATAAAATATCATCAAATGCTTTAAAAATCGAAGGAAAGCAATCATTTAGCCCCTATGTAATATATTTTTTATCGGATTTAGAAAATGATATAGAAAATTTGTATTCTGTTTTAATTGTTTTAAAAATTCAAATTAATGCAAATCAATATTTCTATGTACTTCAAGACGAAGTTGAATTTTAAATTAAATGGTTACTTATATGGTTACCGGGTTTATGTAACCAACTATTGGTAACTCATTACCCTTTGTTTCGAACTAATGCTGAAGGTAATGAGTATTCTCATTACTTTTTATTCGAAATTAATGATACTGGCAGAGACCCTTAATAACTGTTAAAGGTTAATTTTAGTATCAAAACAATCACTTTACTAATGCTGTCTTATTACGATGTTATATACACTTATAGACTCCTTAAGATGTATTCTTAAAAAGTTCTTAATAAAATTTAATATTAAAAATGTTAAGTTTTCTTCGATCTTCTTTTATTTTATTCTTTTTAGTTTAAACGATCTTAAGATCATTTATTTATTAATTATTTATTTCCAATATTTCGTCTCCACATTGGGTGACTTCTTCAGGGAACAAATATTACAATTTGAAAAAACTAGTTTAAAACTAGTTTTTTCAAATAGTTTAAAACTAGTTTTTTCAAATAGTTTAAAACTAGTTTTTTCAAATTGTAATATTTGTTCCCTGAAGAAGTCACCCAATGTGGAGACGAAATATTGGAAATAAATAATTAATAAATAAATGATCTTAAGCTCGTTTAAACTAAAAAGAATAAAATTTATTATTTGAATTTTATTTTTAAAAAATCAACTTTAACAATTCAAACTGTTTTTTAAATTTAAAAACAAAAATAACAGTAATTTTTTTAAGTGTTACTATAAAAATAACTGTTATTTTATAAATCTCCTTTAAAAACTACGTTAAAAATCCTTTATTAATTAATGAAATATTAACAACACTGGTCATAAGTGAAGAATATCACCACAAATTTACAATGTTAAAGCATTAATAAGTACATTTTTCATACATGAATTTAAAAAAAAAAATCAAAATAACAGTTATTTTTTTGAACAGTAATTCGAAAAAATCTAAAATAAAATTTATTATAAAGTGTTTTGTTTAAGAAACGAAAATTAATCTTCTTTGTGATTTTTTAAAATTAAATTCATAACTTTTAGGAGTATAGTACATTACAAGGTAATTTATCGCATCCTGGGTTGTTTTAAATCGATATAACACGGATATCAATTACAAAATTAATTTTGTACACGCAAAGAAATCGTTGTCAAGTAATTAGTAGCATTTCAACTAATAAAGTTTATTCGCAAAAATTATGTGAAAACTAGTAGCATTTTACCAAGTTTTTTCTTGTTTCTACTTAATGTTTGAATAATTTATGTGAAAAAACTTTAGTTAGTTGAAATGCTCTTAATCGTCTATGTGCTGGCTTTCGAGTCGTTTTCAAAACGCAAAATTTTTTCAAAACGCATCATGTGGAAATCGGTGTTCTTAATAACGCTCGTTTTTGTATATTCCAAGGTTTGTTCCAAAAAATAAATTTACATGTCAAAAGCTTAAAAACATAATTTTAATCATCTCTTGTATTTTATCAAAAAAAAAATCTTTTTTAAAAATACATGCAATTTAAAGATATTATTTTTATTTTTTATTTTAAATTAAAAAAGCTATTAAATGATTGCTTTTTGACTTAAAATAAATAAAAAACATTTTAAAGAGATTTTTGAGATATTTTTATAAGTCTTGTTTTAAATTGAAGAAGCTATTAAAAGATTGCTTTTTGACTTAAAATAAATAAAAAACATTTCAAATTTTTAATACTAAGTGTTGGTTTTAATATTTAACAAACCTTTCTAAGAAAAAATCCGCATTCTATTTACTTTTGACAAGGTACTACTGCTCGATTTAAAACTCGCAAAAAAATTGCGATATCGGAATCTGGCACGCCTAATCTTGTAAACTCGTTTTACTTATGCGGTTTCGTTTTCTGGCACATACACGAATTACTTGGCAACGATTTTTATGTGTCGACTTCTTCTTCCATCTCCCACTACACTTCTCAAACATGTTTCACTGAAAATGTAAGTTATACCTAACTAGAACACGTTTCAGAAGCGTTTTTAGGAGTACCTGTTCTACTTTGGAACATCTTAACCGATTGATTTTAGAACACTTTTAAATAAAAATAATCGGTAGACAATCACTAAAACGAATTATAGAGAAAAAAAAGAAGTTCTTTGAAAACCGCATATTTTAAAATGGTAAGATTCTAATGGCTTTTTCAAATAAAACCTGCGCATCTGTAAGTGATTTTTTTCCACTGAAGAAATCTGATGACCAGGGCAAGTTTAAAATGACAAAAGAAAGTTAAGTTAAAAAAATGCAAAAGCGGCATGAAAATTACAAAAATTTATTAAAATAACAGTTGATTTAAGGCATTTTAAAGAATATTTTTAATAAAAGCAATAATGAAGAAATTTACGGTTAAAGTGCTAAGTATTATCGTTGTAAATTGTGATGAAATTCTAAGTTTAAAATGTTCGTTGCTTTAAAAGAAAATGTTCCGAAATTTAATTTTTACAAACATTAAAATTAATGTACATTTTTAAAATTTTTCCTGAAACTTGTGTACAAAATTTGGGTTTTATTAACTATATTTTACAGAATTTTTTTTAACGAAAAATGTAAAAAATTCCAAAAAAATTATTTTTATGGTAAGGAAATAAAACCTCAAGATTCTAAGGCATGTTTCATTAAAACATTGCTGGATGATTTGAATCGTCCTCAACAAACATTTTCTAAACACATGCAGTCAACTTTACTTGATATTTAATAAAAAAAAGAAAGCTCTTTGTGTTTTTATTCACAAAATAACAAACAAATACTTTTTAAACGATTAATAGCCAAGTTTGTTAATTAACCGATTAATCCGTTTAAGCGCTTTTTCGAATAATGCCTTAACCGTTTCACCGCCTAGGTCGAATACATAATTGGAAACACTAATTATAATACAAAAATTTAAACAAATTAAAAAAAATGGGAGGCTTTCAATTTCATTCTCCATTTTAAAAATAATGTAAGAAACTGTACATAAAATTAGTTTAATACTTTTTTAAAAAGAATTTAGAAATTTTTTAGGATGTTTTAGAGATTTATTAAAAAACGTTTTAAATATTTTACCATTTTCTGTTTTATTAAAAAAATAAAATTTTTAAATTTCCCGTTTTTATTTTTAATTAGTTCTCTAAGAGCATATTCACAATAAAAGTTAAAACTAATAGCGAAAATATGTTCGCATACATTTTTTATGAAATGCAAAAATTCGCCGGGCTACTGGCGAAATGAAATTACCCTTATTCCCCAGCGTTATTGGCTACGATATAATACGATACTTAAAAAAAAAAAAACCTAATCATCTTAATTCGAACTTCATCTTTAAGACTAGATAAAAATAATTTCAATACATAAAAGTTTCAAATGAAAGTTCCCAGTCAGAAACTGCCAGTGGTATAACAAAATCAAACACTGGCTAACCGATGAATTGTAAATAAATTATTGGCAGAACACTTGCTTAAGACGCTTTACCAGCGTTTACAAAAAGCGTTTTGCAAGAAATTTGGTTTTCACTAATTACAATGGCCTATAAAAAAACAATGGCAAAGACTTGGCTGAGGCCACTATGCCAGAAATTGCCAACGGCTCAATAGTCTAAGCACTGGTAGAACATTTATTTTGTAAAAATGTTGATGTTTTGGCTTGCAGCCAGAAGATTCCGATTTCAGGCATAATTTTTTGGTTGTCATTTTTTAACAATTTCTAATATTTCTTTCTTTTATATAAAATTGATTTTTTTGTTTCTGAAGAATCTCTTTTAAACCAATTTTTTTACGTTTTCCAAACGTTGGCAAAATGTTTCCGCACACCTTATGCCAGTGCAAAATATGTTAAAATCTATCAGCAGCAATATTAAAAAATATTAATTTATCAATTTAAAGTCACAAAAAATATATTCAATTTCCTATTTGCAGCCACATCTTATATATTTGTTCTCTTTAACTGAGAGTATTGCAATCTCTTTATTGTCTAAACTCTTCGGTTAAAGTGCCTTGCTAGCGGTGGTCTTTTGATTGATCTTTTTCTGATTGGAATGTTCCAATGCTAAGTGGATTTTGCTAGTATTGACGTCAACCAGTCCTTTGCAATTGCTAACTATAGTTTTATATAGCGGAATATATTAAGAAAACTAACTTTTTTAAACAATTTCCTCTTTAAATAAAATTTGTTTAACCTTTTTAAGTCAGATTTCTACCTTGAAGGCCTTGCATGTGCCATTTAAGGTGGAACTTCTTTCTTTTATAAAAACATTTTACAAAAATTCAAAAAGTAACGTTAAGTTTCCTGTTTTAGTCCCACCCCATAACATTTTTTTAGGACCAGTTTTAGAGTATACTCATACTAAATTAAAAGTTCCAATCTTTAACGATTAGGGCCGTGTGCTTAACCTGAAGATTTTGCCAAACACAAAAAATGGGGTTTCTATTTATTATGCTAATTTTAAACAAATAAAAATATGCCGACTTAAAAATATTAAAATGTTTATGGTAATTGCTGTTTTTTTTTTTTGTTAAATTTTCTTTTTAAATAAACGTTTTTGACAGTTTTTTTTACATATAATCGTTTTATGTTTCGAAAAATTTATAGAATTGTTCCAAAAAATACTTTAAAAATTTTATATTTTTGGAAAAAAAATTATGCTAAAAATCTGATTTAGCCTTATTTTCACAATGTCCCGTTAGCTACTAACTTGAACTTTAACTGACACATTTATTATTGTTTCCCATATAAATTTTCAGTTTAACTGTTTGTTAAATTTGAACTATACATTCAGTGATCGGGCCTTAAACCAACAAAATATGCTAAAAAAGCATTTTTTTTTGAAAAAAATATGCAATTTCCAATCTTAATCTTAAAATGCTAAAGTGGCAACACTGATGGTGGGAGTTTTTAAAAATTACCAAATTTTAAGTTCATTACTTCATTACCGGTTTCGGCAGTAACCGTTTTACGTACTCATATTTTTACTACGTTTTTGGTCAAAATAGCAAAAAGTATCACTGAGTCAGGTCATATACGAAGAAACACATATTATAATTCAGGTTGCTAGTTTGGGCAGGCTGTCAAAGCGGACGGTTTTCCCCTTTTTGTCCCCCTCTTATGAATTTCGATAAATTTATTCTATGCAGATTAGGAACCCACATGCCAAATTCCAAGTTCTTCGCATTAGCAGTTTGGCCTGACAGCAAGGGGGAAGTTTTCTCTATTTTAAGACCTGTTGTTATCATATTCCTGACCAGAACTCCAAAAAGTATCAAATCGGTGAGTTAGGTCAATTCGAACATATCGTATTTTTTTATTACAAATGAGGGTTTTAAATTTCAATTTCTATTTTCTGTATTACAAATAGTTTTTTCTGAATTTGATTTGCAAATTTGAAATTACATTTGTGATTTTCTGAATAACAAGTGGAAATAACAAGTCGAATAAAATTGCTATTTTGAATACTGGGTTTAGATTCTAAGCGAAAACTTATAGAAGATTCACAATTAGAAATCAAATAAGTGAGAAATGAAAATAGACAGTAGATGCACTATCGGTCTTACCTATCAAAGTTATGTATTTAAAGTAAATATTTTTGGTATAATCAAAGGTAGTCAGCAAAACTTAATGTATAAACGTTGGTAATGATCCACGTTAAAACTTAAATTGCATGCGGAAAGTAAAGTGTAGATTTTCGCCTAAAACGCATTTTTGTTTATACTTTAATTTGCTTTTACGAGCTAACGCATATAGTTTAAATCGAAAACACACAGCTAATTTAAAATTATAATTAAAAATTATTTGTGAATAAATTAAAAACAGGAACAGTTTAAAATATAAATTGCATATTTTTTTTTTTTTTTCAATAAAATTGAAAATAGTTAAATGGTCCATTATTAAACTTCTTTTTGCAGGTAAAAAAAAAATAATTATAATCTTAACGGTAACGGGTTTCTGGAAAAGGAAGTGGGAATTTCGAAATTGATTTTTTTTTTTTTTGGAAATATTTTGGAAATAATTTATTTAAATTTTTTTTGTGTTTTTTATGTTTTATAAAACTTTATATAATTTTTGTTTAGGCTTAATTTGTATAATATAATAATAATTAATAATTGTGGTTTTTTGTTTCATTTTTTTTCAAAAAATTTAATTTAATTTACAAAAAATAAAAATGATTTAATTTTTGTGTAATTTAATGCCATTTACCAGTAAGTTTTTTCATTTTCTTCTTCAGTTTTTGCTGCTTAACATAAATACTACTGCCTTAACTATACTCCAAGTGCAATAAGAAGTTAAGAGATGTCATCATCATCAGTTTGGATTATCATTAACGGAATTGTCTTAGAGATAATTATTGGAAATCACTTTTAGGGAGTTTTTTAAGAACTTTTCTGGTTGCTTGCCATAGAAGACCATAAATGCTGTAACATAGCCGCCGTTGCCGCCGTAGATGATGATGAAGAGCCGGTCGTATGAGTTTGATCTTTAATTGCATTCATCAGGTGGTGGTGCTGGGCTTTTTGTAATGCTGCATTTGTTTCTTCATCTTCTTCATTATCATTTAACAGTTGTTGCTGTTGTGGATGATGATTTACATTTGTTGCCACATTAAGGTTATGTTGAAAATTGTGAGAGGAGTTGGTGGAGGAGGAAGAGGCTTGGTTATGCAGTGTATGTGGTATTGATGATGATGACGACGATGATGAAGTTGGTGGTAGTGCTGGTGGTAATGCTTGTCCTTGCGGCGGTTATTGCATAAAATAGTCGGGATGTTCTGAATCTTTTTCAAATCTTTTCGCTTCTTCATGCATACTTTCTTTGATTTTGAGTATAGCCGCCGATTCCGTTTGATCATTTTCCCCTGGTCCGCCAAAACCGCCCAAATTGTAGTCACCCATGCCACTGCCCGAATCTTCGCGGGGCGTGCCGGGTCCTCCATTGGCTGGTGAGTTTTTCATACCATCAAGACCGGTGCCATCACCGGCACCACCATTAAGTACAGGGCCCATCGAGTTCGGACCACCACCCATGGGTCCCATGCCGCCAGGTCCCCCACCGCCGCCTCCATCCGGCCCACCGCCCATGGGAAATTCTGGTTTCATTAGCGAGTACATATTGTCACCGGGACCACCAGGGCCGGCTTGTGTGTTATCTTGTGGTGAGGGCATGATGGGTGTTCCGGGACCAGGTGGGCCATTCGAGCCCGGTCCAGGACCATAATTGCCAGGTGATGATGATGAATACGCATTCATAGGCGCCGTAGCATTTGGCTGCCATTGTGGTGGTCTACCGCCAGCCCCCATACCCATGGGCGGCATGCCGCCTGGTCCCGGAGCAGGACCTCTCATGCCTCCAGGACCTCCATAGCCCATGGGACCCATTCCTCCTGGTCCTCTAGGCGGATTCATGCGAGGATTCATGGGACCCATACCACCCGGCCGCGTTGGATCCATACTATTCGGCATCATGGGCTGTCCGGGAGGACCATTAAACTCATTGCCCATACCCTGCATACGCACTCCAGGCCGTGGACCACCAGGATAACGTGGTCCACCCATGAAGGGCGGTTGTCCAGGCATCATTTGTGATGGTGGGGGTTGCGGACTTGACGCATGTGTTGGTGGTGATGGTCTCATTGTTGAACTGGGAAAGAAATTGGCTCCCATTGGACCGCCCGGTCCCATTGGACCATCGCCACCAGGTGGCATTTGTCCGAGTGGACTGGGCGCTGGACCGCCGGCACTATGTGGACCACCGGGGCCAATACCATTTACACCATAGCCCGAACTAACAAAACCATAATCGTGGAAGGCCTTGGCCTCTGATGAATGATCGCATTGGTCGCGTCTTTCGGGGGCCGCGCAATATAAATCCCAAAATACGCACCACCATGTGTGTAGGAAGCCTGGTGGTTCTCCCAATGTTATATTTTTCTCCCATCGTATTTCGGATAGGAAAGTTTGTGCTGCTTTTTGGGCGCCGACATGCAGCAGGTATTCATATACATATAGAGCTAGTTTTTCACGGGCCTGAGCATCTGAAGGCACCGAGGAGGTTTTCGATTTGCCATACATTTTATTATATTTGGTTAACACAAAAATGTGATGTCAATTTAAGAGTGTGTTTGGTTTTACTAAAGTTAGTAGTAGTTGTTGTAAATGTTTTTTTTGTTGAGGAAAATATACAAGGAGTTGTTGTTTTTCCAGCTGATGTTGCCTTGTTGTTGTAGTGGTTATATCTTAAAGATTTCGTTAAAAAGTTAATTAATTGACGCCAGAGCTTTAAAGCATTCATTCCCTAATTCACATTTTTTTTAGATAAATTAAAATTTTAGGAATGAATTCCCGGAATAAATTAAAGGAATTTTATGAATAGTTTTTTTCATTAGATTTGTCTTAAAGGAATTAATTTTCTCTTTGTAAATTCCTTCATAAAAATTACGAACAAAATTACGAAATTTTTTCAGTAGGTAATTCTTTCAAAATTACATCATTTTCAATTGTATTTTTTTCAGAACTTATTAATTGTATTTCAGAAATGATTAAATGTATTTCAGAAATTGTCAATTTTATTTCAGAAATTACCAATTGTATTTCGGAAATGATTAATTGCATTTCCGAAATTATGAAGTGTACCTTAGAAATTATGAATTGTGTTGCAGAAATTATCAATTGTATTTCAGAAATACTAATGAAAAACTTTCAATTATTTCTGGAATACAATTCACAATTTCTGAAATAAAATTAATAATTTCTAAAACACAATTAATAAATTCTAAAATAACAATTTTAAACCTTTAAAAGGCAAACACAAACTAAAAATAAAATGTGGCTTATCAAGTTTTTACAATAAGCCCTTCAATTGAAAATTTATGAAATACAATTGATACTTTCTGAAATAAAATTGTAAATGGTGTAATTAATTCAACTTTTGTTCATTGAGTTCATTCTTTAGGAAATGGATTTCTTAGGGATTCATTAACTTTTTCTAATTTCCTAAGGACTTAACTTTTTTGTTTAGTGCGCTAAAGACTTAACTTTTATGTTTAATTCTCTAAGACCGAGTTTTTAGGATGTTGATTATCTTTAAACATAGATTAACAAAGTTTTTAAATGGAATACTGCTTTTAAAATGTGATTTATTTTGTTTTATTATAATAAAAACCAAAATTTTAAACGAGAAGTGGTTTCGACAACATTTTTGTTAATTAACTTGGAAATGGCAGACAAACTTCGTTACCAGTTTAACTAAACCAAGTTTAACTGACATCCCAAAAATCCGGCCTAAGGGAGTTTTATTACGATTAGTTATGAAAAAATCCCTAAAATTAAAAAAAATTCTCAAAATTTAAAAAATCACCAAAGCTTTTTAGGGCTATAATTTATTTAAGATACAGGCGATGTTTCGTATAAATGTCCTTTTTACTGTGTGATGCTTTAGTGCTGGTAAAAGAATAAGTAGTGGGTATCGAGTTTTTGTCTTCTTTTTGAGTACTCGATTCTTAAAAGTAAGAACTCGATATTTTCAAAGTTGTATATTGGGCAGAAAAACAATGGTACAATGTTACTGCTAAAATATTTAGCGTTAAAATACAACTCTGCTAGAAGAAAAATCAAAGGGGAAAAGTTTAAAGAAAAAAGTTAAAAAACTATAAACTATAAATTTAAAAGTCGCTTAAAGTATCGAGTAGTATTGAGTATTCAAATCAAAAATATCGAGTAGTATCGATTAATATTGAAAAGTACTGAATTTAACAGCACAATGCTTAGTTTTCGAGGAAAATGTTTTTTTAAGAATTTAGCCAATCAAATTTACAACCGGTATAGAGGTACGTAATGGGATTGAGTTTTGAACAATGGTGTAAACATTTTTCCTCTAGATCTTTTAGTTTCCAAGTTATGGACGTTTTAAATTTTATTTAGGCAATTTTTGAAGAAAAACATTTCTCAAATGGTAAATAAGTTGTACGTGTACATTCATCGGTTAATTTTCGAGATATAAGCGATGTTCCAACTAAATGCTCTCTTTCCTGTGCAATGCTTAATTCTGGATGACACTTGATTGTTTGCAGCAACTTTACCAGGGTTTTTCTTTAAAATGTTATACAGTAGTTTTGATTTAACTGCCTTTTACTTACGTGCACTTTTCACATAGCTGCACAAAATTTTGGTTTCGTTGTTATTTTACAAAATTACGTATGCAATTGCCTTCATTAAGTGCACTGTGTATACCTGCGCACTTAAAATAAGTGCCTCATGTTTTTGGCAGTTGTACATTATTTTCATACAAAAGATCGCCGTTAGCTGCCTCTTATGTTTTGCTTACTTAGTTTGGTTAGTTAACGCTTGTACCTACATAAATTTGTATGTAAAAACCTTATAAAATTTTTTATGAATGTTTTTTTATTTTCGTTTTGTTGTTTTTTATATAAATTCTATTGTATGAAATAAACAATTAATTGTATGAAATAAACATAATTGTATGAAATAAACAATTGTATGAAATAAACAATTATTGATAGCGAACTAAAGTTTGTTTACCAAATTAATTCGATATCATCTAGAGTTCACTATGTTTTAAGGAAGCTGTATTGCACTAATTTATATATTCCATTAGCAGTTAGGAGAAAAATTGCCCATGATATGGTTATGCCTGTCTTTACTTATGGTATTGAGGTATATACTGGTACCCCTGGCTTTAATTTGAAAAAATTATCGTTACTTTTCAATCGTGTTGTTAGATATGTTTATTCACTAAGAAACCGTGATCATATATCTTCTTATGTGCAAGACTTTCTGGGATGTAGTTTTAATAGTTTTATCAAGATTCGTAATCTTCTTCTCTTCTACAGAATATTTAAGAACGGTTGTCCTTCCGGCTTTATAGATCGATTTAAATTTAGTAGATCTAATAGGAATAAACAGATTTTGCTACCAAAGCTAACTACGATATTAGATCGTGCATATTTTGTAAGAGTGGGTAAATTATATAACGCTCTGCCTAGAGCGCTTAAATCATTTTCTAATTCATATGCTTTACAGAGGCGTCGTCTTATTGCTTATGAACAAGCACAAATCACAGATTCATAATTTCTCAATACTTTTTTTAATTAAAACATCGACTTGTAAATATTGTCTATTTAAATAGAGCATGAGGATCCTATAATTCAGATATTAACAGAGTTTATAATATGAAGTAAATACTTTTATTCATTGATAAAATAACTATCGCTGAGTGGGTTTCTTATATTCTTTTGTATTTTTAATATATTATTATTATTATGCACATTAGCTAGTAAGTTGTCTTTGTAATTTTGCTTAATTGGCCCCTTGGGCTTTAAAATTACAATAAAATGAATTAAATAAAAAAAAAAAAAAAAAAAAAAAAAAAAAAAAAATAAAAAAAAATAAATTAAATCATATCTGGTCTTTGCAGTTTTCAACAATTTAGTTTACCTGCACTTTAAGGCAGGTAACCAAATTGAGTTAGCAGCGCTTTTGGCTTACCTGCACAAAAATTCGTGCAGAAGTTGGTTGTGCAGCTAAGTCAAAACTACTGTAAAAAAAAAACAAGACGGAATGTCAAAAAATTGAAACTGTTTGACAGAAAAACTCTGGTAAAGTTGCTGCAAAAAAGCAGGTGTCATACAGGCTTTAGTTTTCGAGAAAAACGCTATCTAAGGATATATCCAATCAAGTCGAAATTTAGAACCAGTGTTGGGGTTTTGATTTTTGAACAATGTTGCAAACAATTTTAAGTTTTAAAATTATAAACGTTTTGAATTTTATTGAGGAGATTTTTAAAGAAAAAGGTCATTTATTTCAAATATGGTCTGTATCTTAAATAAATAATAGTCCAACGTCCTTGGTCCAACGACACAATTTTGTAAATGCTACCGTTTTTTTTTTTTTTTAATTTCAGAGATTTATTCTCAATTTTTTTCAATATTAGAGATTTTTCCAAATTTTTCAATTTTGGCGATTTTAGTATTTATTTAATTTTCGTCGATTTTTATCAAGGTTTGGAGGTTTTTATTTTAATGTTTGCTGTTTTTTTTTACATTTTTTATGAATTTTGGTGATTTTTTTAGTTTTAATTTTTTTTTTTAATTTTGTTAATTATTTTTAAATTTTGGCGATTTTTTTTAATTTGTTATTTTTTATTTAATTTTGACGATTTTTTACCTTTTAAAATTTTAGATTTTTTAAATTTTTTAAAATTTTGTCGAAAGGAAAAAGGGCATTTATTTCAAACATGGCCTGTATCTTAAATAAATGATAGCCCAACGACACAATTTTGTAAATGCTACCGTTTTTTTTTTTTTTTTTTAATTTCAGAGATTTATTCCCAATTTTTTTTAATATTAGAGATTTTTCCAAATTTTTCGATTTTGGCGATTTTAGTATTTATTTAATTTTCGTCGATTTTTATCAAGGTTTGGAGGTTTTTATTTTTAATGTTTGCCGTTTTTTTTTAAATTTTTTGTTTTTTGACGTTTTTTATGAATTTTGGTGATTTTTTTAGTTTTAATTTTCATTTTTTTTTTTTTAAATTTTGGTGGTTTTTTTAATTTTGTTTTTTTTTTTAATTTGTTAATTATTTTTAAATTTTGGCGATTTTTTTTAATTTGTTATTTTTTATTTAATTTTGACGATTTTTTAACTTTTAAAATTTTAGATTTTTTAAATTTTGGTAAATTTTTTTAAAATTTTGGCGATTTTATTTTTTTAATTTCGGCAATTTTATTTTCACATTTTGAAGATTTATTTTAAATTTAACAATTTTTTTATTTTGATCGATTGTTTTTAATTTCTAGAAATTTATACAAAATTCCCTTAGGGAATTAAACAAAAAAGTCAAGTCGTTAGGGAATTAGACGAAAATGGAATGAATTTCTAAGGAATGAATTCGATGTAACTTAATGTTTTAGTTAGTTAATTCATTCTTTAAATTTGAATTCTTTGAATTCATTCAATTAAAATTAAGGACCGCTGGTGGATTCCCTCCGATTGCCATAAGATTTGGATATGTGATAAAGGGGACAAAATAAATAAGAATGAGTTCTTTCTTAGCTGCCAAATTTCGCGTTTAAGGTTTAAAATTTTTGAACAAAAATAACCCATATTTCGTTCTTTTCAAGCTTCTTTAAAGAAACAATATACAAATTTGGTATCAAATGAACGGTATTTGGATGACCTTTCCATTAGTATTAAAAAGTTTTCAAACAAAAAAGTTGCGAACAACTTTAAAACCCATTTGTACACCATAAACATGCGTTGGGCAGGTATGTACGTGTCTTGCCAATTTTCTAGTACTTTCGCCGGAACAAATCTAATTTAAGGGCAACGCTCAAAAAAAAAAAAAAATTAGGGCTAAAATAGGTGTTTAGAAAAAAAAATTTTATCGGTTGCCCACATTTTCCGAGTTGGTATATTTCATTTAATGGAGCGAAACAAAGTAGGTGTCATTAGAAATCTTTTTTATATACCTTTAATTTTATATATATTTTTATTTTAATAACAACCCATTGCAGTTTTTTGATTTTTGAACTGGCACTTAAGGTGGGTATAGAATCAGTCTCAATTACAGCCAGTACTTCAATCTTTAATTCAAGGTATGAAAGTATCCAGTAGTCTACAAAATACCGTATATAATATGGTTTAAATTTTTTTTTTTTATTAAAACTAAAGTAATGCTGCTAATATGCTCTACTTGAAAAAAAAATAGCTGCTTTAAAGTGAATTCATTTAAAAATCATCTATAAATAAGTTAAGTGACTTTGCTGATTAACACTTTCCTGCGTAAATGAACTTCGGCTTCCACATAAGACTGCGCAATATTTATTTTTTCTTTCCAGATATGGCTGATTTTCGGCGCACTCGCAATAATGGTTTTTAATAATTTTTTTTTTTCCAAAATTTGCAATTTAATAAAATTATTTGTTCCTATATAGACATAACAAAAGTGCAGAAATATCTGCGGAGTTAGAAGGGTTAAAGTCGAATAGAATATCTTAAATAGAAGCTTAGTCTTAGCTACAATTAAATAATACTTATTTTGTACCTTTACTTAAGTCAAATATCGAGAAAATTGATTTCTTTTTCTAAAAAATTCGTTTAAAAAACACTTTTATAATTTGACGCTTAATGGGTTAATGGAATTGGAAGTATTAAAAACGTGCTTCAATTTGATTTCGATCAGATTTTGTTTCGATCAGATTGAAAATCTCGAAGATACAAAAAATTTTAAATCGAAAGTTTAGAGTCCCATAACTCGGGAACTGGGGGTCGTCGACAAAAAAAAAAGTATTTTTGAGCTCAGGTATTTCTATTGATAGTTAAAATTTTATACTAATCCGAGTTATGACCGTAAACTAGCGTTTAGCCCTTTCGCATCGCATCTATCTTATATCCGAATTTCATGGAAATCTGCAGGAACCAACCAACACACTTCCCTTGTTAGAGTTTTCTCATTAAAGAATTGGGAATTCATTTCCAAAAGGAATGAATTCTTCAAAGTTCTGATTGGCGCTCACTTGATGATAGAGTTGTAGTAGATTTCTTCCAAGTTTAGTTACTTTTAACAATTATTTAAAAAAAAAATGTTTTTGTTGGCCGCTAATTATTTTGCTGCTCCTTCTCGTTGTCCGTTGTCATCCACACTTTTAATTTAAAGGGGGGATGTGTTCAATGAAGAGAGAGAAAAAAAAGAGATTCTCACTCAGTGAGAACTCACGCAGCCGTTCTCCTGGTTTCTATAAGTTCCAGCATTTTTTAAGAAATTTCTTTAAAATGTTTTTTAATAAAATTTGTTAAATATTTATAATTCACGGTTATTCGGATATCTTTAAAGTTCTTTAATTTATTTAAACGTGTTTCCTATATTTTATTATAATTTTTGTTTGTTTTTCACTTAATATCTTTTTTTTTGTTAAAATTTTGCGTACCATCCAAAAAGTTTACTTTGCCTGTTAATTTTTTTTACAATAAAAATGATTTTTTATATTTTCGTTTTTTTTTCTTCTTTTCTCTGTACCTCCTCTTCTTCTGTCTTGGCTCTGTTACTTTCTTTTTTGTGTAAATTTTCGTTCAACAAAAAAAATTTAGTTCATATTTGTCTTCTTGTGTCTTCTGCTTCTTCGTTTTACCGTTTCTTTTGCTTGTGTATTTTTTATATTGTTGTTGTAGTTTTTTTATTACTACTTTTGTTGTTGCTGGTTGTGTGGTTTCGCTGCTAGTTCTTCTTCTTTCTTCGCTGCTTTCGTATTGGAACAACCACCTCGTTTTGGTTAAGTGTGTGTGTTATTTTTTGTATTTCGTTTCACTCACACAAATTTCCCCCTTTAATTTTTTTTGGTAGTGTGACGTTTGTTGTTGGTGCTGTGTATTTCGCAAACTGAAATTATAGAAATAAAAGCAAAAATTAAATATGAAAATAAAAATGAAGATGAGAATATTGGTGCAATGAGAGAATTGCCAAAAATGTACAGTGCGAGCAAGGTTGTCAATTTAGAGTTTTTTAAGGTATGCTACGTTTCTATAAACGTGTTTAAGTCAAAACATGAAAAAATGCATGGAAAAATATGTACAAAACACGTCCAGTGGAAACTTAGCATTAAACTATAAAGATCGATTTACACGCAATCCACCAATCCACTATTCACCACAGTATTGATGATACAAAATGTCATTTTTAAAAGAGAATTTACAGTAATTTGGCAATTCGTGCCACCAACATATGGATAGCGTGTGAATTTTTACTAATAACTAAATACTTATCATGGCTAGTAGCCAATACCGATTTAAACCCTTTTCAACGGATTATTGTTATCCATAAAATACTGTCACCAAAATAATTGAAAAACACGTATCCTTTTCAAAATTAACTGCAATGCAGGCATAATTCTATTCCTACGCATTATGACTCTTATTATCAGTCCACTTCCCTCATTGATTATTTTTTAATTAGTCAAAATTTATTAGTCTCTACCTCAGCTCAATTTCAGATTCCTAGTTTTTCACATCACTCTTTAATTTGCTTGGCTTTTCGAATCCCCGTTTGTTCTATTATAAATTCAGATTTCTATAGGGATTATAATCATATTAATATTGTTGCCTTAGAGGAACATATAATTCGGACGGATTTTTCTCAAATTTATAATACTGGTGATGTGAATCTCCAACTTGATTTTTTAAATTCACTTTTTATAGATCTTTTAAATTATGTGCCTCTAAGGAAGGTTCGCCAGGATAAAAAAGTTAGCGTAGCTAAATTTTCGAATGAAATTAATTATAATCGGTCGTTAAGGGATATTGCTTTGAAAACATATTTTGATAATAGGAGTGATGAGAATTGGGAAAATTATCGACAACTTCGGAATCGGACTAAGTATATGATAAGAGAATGGAGGAAAAATCACTATGTGCGACTTTTTAATGGTAGCGATACAAGGAAAATGTGGAAAGTTTTGCGTAGTGCAGGTGCTTTAGGTGATTCTTGTGATCATGCTGATATTGATGTTGATCTGGTCAATGAAGCTTTTATTGGTAATCAATTAGACTCTCTGGATGATCTTGATTTCTGTGGGTTTGCAAATTCTCCAAATGCTTTCTCTTTTTCCAATATAACTATGGTTGAGTTGGAGCAGGCCTTACTGCAAGTTAAATCGTCCTCAGTTGGTATTGATGGTATTTCAATAAAGTTTTTAGTAAAAGTTTTTCCATATGTTTGTGGGCATCTGTTGCATTTTATAAATAACATTCTCACAACATCTGTTTTTCCTAGTGAGTGGAAAGTTGCTAGAATTTTGCCCATCCCCAAACATGGCACAGAGTTGTCGCTTGATAATATGAGACCAATTAGTATTTTACCTTCGCTTTCAAAAGTGGTTGAATATGCAATTAAGAATCAAGTCATGAGGTTTATAGACGATCGTAAATTATTACACGATTGCCAATACGGTTTTCGACAGGGTCGCAATACGAATTTGCTTTTGATGGGTTTAACGGAAACGGTAAGAAAGTGTTTAAATGAAAGAGAAGTTAGTGCTTTGGTTTCAATAGATATATCAAAGGCATTTGACCAGTTAAAACACTCTTTGCTGGTTAAAAAACTTAATGTAAACTTTAATTTTTCAAGATCTGCTTGTCGCTTAATATGGTCTTATCTATCTAATCGTAAGCAATACGTATCTTTAAACGGTAGGAGTTCTGATGTATTGAATATCAAATCAGGGGTACCGCAAGGTTCTGTTGTTGGACCGATCCTATTTTGCGTGTTCTTGAATGACTTGGTCGATATTCTAAGTTATAGTCGTTGTAAACCTTTTTTGTTTGCCGATGATATACAGTTGTTATGGTCAGGGGAACGTCAATTTATGGATACTCTGGAGGCTTCTATAAATTATGATTTATCTGTTTTGAATAATTGGATGGTGGGAAATAGCTTAAGTATAAATCCCTCAAAAACTAAAGCTTTAATTTTCAAATCTAGTAGATCTGATATATTTCATCTGAACTTAAACATATGTAATAACATTATTGAGACTGTCAGTAATTTACGTTGTCTTGGTGTTTTAATTGATGACAGACTGTCTTTCGAGTCCCACATTAACAACTTGATTTCTAGAGTTACCTTTACGTTACGGAGGCTTTATCGTCTAAATATGTGGTTGCCTTTATCTGTCAAGCAGTCTATTGCGCATGCTTTGCTTATGTCTCAGGTGAATTATTGTATTGAAGTATTTTCTGGTTGTTCTGAGTCTAGTAAAAAAAGAATTAAATACGTTATTCATAGAATTGTTCGTTTTGTCTACGGATTAAGACTTAGAGCCCATGTGTCTTTATATTTGAGGGATTTTCTTAATCTAACATTTGATGATTATCTTAAATTTCGACTATTAATATATTTGTATAAGATAGTTTTTTTCCGTGAGCCTGAGAGTGTTTTTCGTTTGATTTCTTTTTTGCCTTCTCAAAGAAATCCTCAAATAGAGTATGCACTCATCTCTTACGCAGTTAATGAAAATTCATTTGCTATTAGATCTGGCCGGTTGTGGAATAATTTGCCAAGGAATCTGCGATCATTTCAGTTTTCTGTTGAATCATTTAAACGTAGGCTTCGTGAGTATTTTACTTCTTATTACTCATAATGTCACTTGATAATTGGGTTTTAATTTTTTTTTTTTATTTTAGATTATTTAAGTAGAGTGTGTTTTTAGAGAAGTCGCAGGGATTTTTTTAGATTTAAGTATTTCTATTCTCATAGTATTAAATTTTACTTGTAATATAATTTTATTGGCCAATTAGGCTACATGTATTACAATTGAATAAATGAAATGAAATGAAATGAAATTGTGAAAAGATCGTTCCAGGGCTTTTAATCATTTGCCAAATACTGCAAGGCAAGATTTTTGTGATTCGATGAATACATTCAAAAGAAAACTTATTCAAAATGTTTCTAATAGATGAGAGAAGAGTATTTTATTTTATCAGCAATTAATCGCTGCTTAAGATTAATTTTAATTTTTGTTTAAGATTATTTGGGATTTATTTTTATTTTCTTCTAATTATTTTATAATTAATATTTTGTATTACATATTTATACATTACAAATTTTTATATTTTTTTTTTTATTAATTAATTTTAATTATTTATCTCTTGTTACAATAATACATAAATATTGTAACTTGTTTTGAGTAGAAGTTTGTGACCGATTATGGCCAAGACTAGGTCATTGGAAATGAAGAAAATAAATTGAGTTAAACTTAAAAATAAATATCGTCACCCTTTCAATACCGTTACGGAAAGAACTGAAAACCCGCTATCCCTAAAATATCGTACCGAAATAACTAAAACACCGTTATAGCTAAAAATCCATTGGAGAAATAAGTGAAGTCTTAAATTGGGTTTCAGGCAATGGTTTTGCTGTAAATCCAAGAAAGACAAAGTTAATGGGTTTCGGTGTCGTTGACAATAGGATAAACGTTACTCTCAATGATATGAGAGTTGATTTTGTAGACAAGATTAAGTGTCTTGGAGTTTTAATTGATAATCAGTTAATAATAGCGTTTCTTCGAGAATACCATTCTTGTTGAGGTATTTTCTGGTACCACAGATGGTGGAGTTAATATGTTTACTAGGATTTTTAATCGAATTATTAGATATGTGTTTGGCCTAAGACTTCGGTCCCATGTCACCCCGTATGTAGTCCAATTATGTAGGTATGAGGTTGTTGATATTCCTCTACAAGGCGATGGCAAATGGCTTTCCAGACTATATAGTTAGGTTAAGAAGGGTTATATGCCCAAGGGCAAATCTCCACACGGAGACCAATACGGTCCATTGTGAATCCCTTCAGACTATATAGTTAACTAGTATACACTTTTTCTTTTAAAATTTTATAAGCGAACATTTTTGAGGTTTTTTGTATATAACTGAAAAACAGCACTCAGAAAAATTGATTCACGCGAACACATTATTGGATTTTAAATGTATTTTAAACTAGCTTAAAAACACGATACTTCGTTACCGGTAATTTTAAATATATCTAAAAGAAAACTAAATTCTTTTTCATAAGAACTTTTTCTTTTTATATTTTTTTGAAGGCTTGTGGTGTATGTTTCAATTTCAAGTCTTAATTTTCTACCTAATAGGTCATGAAAATGTTTAAACTATTTATCTTTGAAAATCCATTTTATGAAAAATACAAAATGTTTATTAAGCTCCATATTTATTAAGATGCTAGCGAACATTCAAAAAATCCATTATCTCTGAATTAAACATTCTTAAAACTTACTTTTCTAGAAAAACAATGTAATCAGGCTGTCAAAGGCTCCTCCATAGGAATATCCAATAATCTCGTTTAAGCGGATATCTATGCGAGTGGATAAACCGGAACAACGTATTTCATATTCCAAGCTTTATCCGATAGGTAGACATTTCCCCTTCATGACCGTACTAGTAGAAATTTTTAAAAATTATGCCATCCATTAGTCGTGCCGTGAAGAATCAGCTGTTTCGTTCATGGTTTATGTTAGGTGCTTTTTTTGAAAAACGCACTATCCATATATATATGTACCTCCGCCTTACTTAAGTGCAACAAGTGGGGGGGGGGGGGGAGGTGCGTCATGCACTTCTTTTTATACATTTACATTTATTGGTTAATGTATTAAATTAGTAAAATATATATTAAATTTAAGTGCGTAAAAAGTGCTTATTTAAACCATTATGAGTAAGTCGTTATTTTTTATTTTAAATAATCAATACAATATTCCGTTATAAAGAATTCAATATTTTCCATTTTAAAATAATGCCGAAGGTAATGATATATCATTATTGGTAATAGAAACAGTAATGAGATGTCATTATTAATATTTTGCTGGGATGTAAATAACTTTAAATTATTTACCATCTAATAAGAGCTAAGGAGTTCCAAGTTTTCAAAACAAGTTTGCTTTTAAAAAGCCCTAGGGTACCCTGCTTCTTATTGTGTGTTTTATGTTACTAAAATAGATAGAAGCGCAACTCCGCCAAAAATGCCCACTACAAAAATACCGAAAAACTATACAAATCGGAATAAGGCGATGTGTCGCAGAACTAGAACTTTATTTTCCCCCGGAACTGTCGACTGAAGAGACTACGATACGCACTGCGTATGACACCACCACCAATGTCAAAATCAGGGGTTAATCAATGCCGCGTCACTTACTAGTTAGAAAAATGTAATTGAGTGCGATGCAAACTCTCAGCACATAATTTGGTTTAAACACTGCAACAAGCGAGGGTATGCACTGCTTAATTTCTTTATGCAAATAACCCTTTAACCCTAAATTTTGGGAACTCATCTATATTTGTTAATATATTAAGGGAATAGGTTGTAGACAGCAGTGGACGAGGGCCGAGGCTGACACGTCTAGAACATACACTCTTTTTTGTATCTTCGAAATATCTAGTTTGCTTAGGCACCGGAACCAATATGGTACCAAATTAATGCTAGAACAAATTGGCTTAACTTTAGGCCTAACAAACTAAACTGGCCTAACTTTAGGATTAATCTACAGGATCTTCTTAACACTCCTCAAGCTTATTTTCAGGATAGGATTAATATCGACAGCGAGTTAGACAAGTTAACAAGTAACCTTAATAAAGGGTTTCCAAATTGTCTGCTATTGAGACGATGTGGAAACAAACACTTGACGTCTGAGTAGGAGGGCTTCAGAAGCACTTGAATTTTAAAAACTGAGATATGTCTATAAGACTCATTTCTTGGGCAAAACTATTAGTGTCTATGAGACGATAAAGTATCTACACTTAGGAAATTATGTTGGTAAAGACGACAGCAATTGTAGTCAAAAACAAATGAAATTTCATTTAAAAAAAGGACGACTTACATTTCATTAAATTCAACTAACATTGTCATTTGTTTTTTAATGTTCAAAAAATTACTAACAATTGTAGTAAAAATGAACCACATGGTAGTAAAAAATAAACCAAAATTTTTTTTTTTTATTTTTTAAATAACAAAAAACAACTGTAAAAAATGAATGTAAAATCATAAAACAGTCATTTGATGTGAGTTGCTTTTTTAAATGAACTGCAAGGTTAGTTAAAAATTTTTTTTGTTCTACAAATGACTTACATTTACATTAAAAATAATGAAACTGTATTACAACCCAAACAACTACATATTTTTAAAGCAGAAGTTCCCTGAGTGTAGGAGTAATTGTGGACAAGAAATTATCCTGTAAACAACACATCGAGAGTATTATCACTTAGGTCCATCGAGCGTGGACTACATGTATAAAAACTCAAGGCTCTAAATAGGAGTCAAACCCAAGAATGACATATGCGGCAGTAGTATAGCTGACATCAATGCAAAGTGTAATGTAAGGCCACTTCAGAAAATATATCCCCATGCTACGTAGGCATCAGCGGTGTCATCTAGACTATCTACACTATTGAAATTATTATTTTAGACAATTTTGTCGATAGAACCTATTGATGCAGGCACTCACTTCTATGCATATATGTAGTTCCAAAATGGATGGAACGACTGGATTCGACTTCCTTACCTGTGACCTCTCTACTGGAAAATGCTTTCGCCTCCCGGAATAACGCCTTTAAGGCGGAGTTCAGAGCAATCCCGGAATTTATTAAATTTGTTAATATTGATTTATTAATATTGCTGACTAGAGTTTCTTCTTAAAAATTAGTCCTTTGGTGCACGAATTCATATTAAATTTGTGTTCCATTATTCCTTATTTTTTTTTTTCTTTAAATATATTCTAGGAAGGAAATTAGAATATGTTTGGGTCATATTAATTGGACTATTTCCCAATTATTCCTATATAGCTTCAACCAGATCCTTTTTTCCGAATATTTTCATTTTCTACAATATTTTTTTTTTTGAAAATTTTACCCATTACATTTTCGATAATAAAACTGAAACCAAAAATTATTATCAATCACATTTTACATTGGGTGCTTATTCTAGTAGAAGTAATTTCGGACAACAAAACAAACTGTTGGTGGTCCAGACAGAAAATACGTTTTAAAAACTTAAAAATTACGTATAAAATAATGTCCTTTGATAATTTGTTTGTTATACACTGCGTTGCATATCTATAATTACAAATGATTTTTGCTATTCTTCTAATATTAAAACCTTTTTTAAAACTTGTAACTGTTTTTAAGAGATAACTGATCTCTTAGTGTATATAACTGATCTATTAGTGTATAACTGAACTCTTAGTGTATAAAATTTAAGAGATTACTTAACTGATTTAAGAGAAAAATTGTGTAATAATATTTTGTTAGTGTTTCATAACTATAATTACATACAACGGTAAACAAAGCAATATATCAAATAAAGACAAATAAAAGAATTTTTTTTTTCAATTTGCAATAAAATGCCGCGTGGTTTATATCTAAGTGAGCATTTTATTGCAAAATTTCGGCCTAATTAAAAAGTGGCTTAAGTTTTCGGAAAATTGACGGAAAAATAAGCTGTTCCCATGTGGTTTCACAAATTTCGCAAATAATACGATTGCTTATGGTAAAAATAAAAAAGGCGTCTAAAAAAAAGTTTTCTGATCGGGACCATTGTAAAATAATCAACTGTACCAGAAACATAATGAAGAGTCTCATTAAATAATCGATGAATGTAAGGTAAATGTGTCCAAATCAACCATAAGAAGGCTCTTAAAGGATTCCCAGAGAATTACTCGCCAAAAGCTGATGTCTGTTCTAAGACTGTTTTAACATACATTTCTTTTGAAGGCGATTTTTTCAGGCGAGAAAAAGTTCTGAAAAAAAAAATTTCGCAGGCGAATCTTTATTGGTAGGGGCGTTTTTTGTTGAGACGGTATGGTTGATTTGGCATTTCAAAGCACCAGAGTACATTACAGTATTAGAAGAAAAATTGGTGGCATTTATTGAAAAGAGCAACTAAAAAGAATTAAGTTTTATACTAGACAATGCCTCAGTACATATGTATTCGTCGTCAGACGATGTAGTGGCTATCATCAAAAAATATAAGAGTATTGAAATGGCCCACATGTTCTCCGGATCAAACCCCCATTGAGAATATTACTAGTCTAGCTTACGCTGAAACCCGTCAATATGAAAGCGTTTTTCATCTAAACGAAGCAACTATTGATGCGTGGAGATCTATAACTGAAGAACTACCGGATATCTTTTTGAATCTGTCCTATACACTGGAAGAAAAGAGTATGAAACTGAATATGGACTTGGGGAATCAGTCGTGCTTCAGTTGACAGAAAAACTCACAGGATTGTGCTCCGAGGTCTACATTGATAACTTCTTCAACTCTCCTTTGTTACAATATGAGTTGAAAAAATGTCAAATAACGTCATGTGGAACAGTAAGAAGCAACCGAAAAAATATTCCAAAAAATGTGCCTCTCGATAAGAATATGAAGCGAGGAGACATTTACACATCAAGCTTTGAGAGCTGTGACTCTTCTCACAAATTTTCTTTCGCCAGAGGAGACAGACACCGTTAGACGTCGCATAGGTGGTAGTGCTGAGAAAATCAACGTAAAATGCCCGAAAGCTATTATGCATTACAACAAAAATATGGGTGGAGTAGATTTAATGGATCAGCGCAAGTCCTTTTATGAACTAGACCGCAAATCGAAAATAAAATATTACCTCCGGCTATTTTTTGACTTACTTGATATAAGCGTAAACAATTCCTACGTTATTTACACCGAATGTAATGCAAAAAATCTTGTTGAAGGGACTCAACTTAACTCCCTTGAGTTTACACGATTGGTGGCCAGAAACTTAATCGCTGGCTATTCTTCGCGTTAGAGAGAATTTCCAGTCATCAAAAATCACTGTCAGCAAGAGACCAGCTTCTTTGCACTCTATGCTCAAAGACAACGTAAGAAAGAGATGTGTTCAATGCGAAAAATTAATGTAGAAAATCGCACTAATAACTATTGTAATGAATGCAATGTGCATCTAAATTTTACTACTAACCGTAATTGTTTCGCAGAACATCATAATTAACCATAATTTATCGCAAAATTAAACATACATTTTTATTAAAAGCGTATTATAACATTAAAAATGTAACTTTTATTAAAAAACCTATGTATAATAAAAAACGTGTCCCATAAAAAACTCGTATACGAAAAATTTTTTTTTCACATTTTTGAATGGTTTTGCTTTAGTTGGACAAGCTTATTTCATATCAAAATGATAAAGGGAAAGTCCCTAGAAGCTTATGGTCCTGAAAGGGTTAAAAATATGGAGTCTGCGACAAATCCTAATTAATAAAATTTAGATAAAAACATTTAAGTATGTTTAACATAAAAAGAGCAAAGAGTTTAACATCTAAAAAGAGCAAAGAGGCTCTCATGGAGGCAGTTCTGTGATTCCATCGAGAATGTCAACGAGTTGTCTAGATTCCGACGGATTTCATCCAAGGATCCTAGAGGCCTTAGGTATATCCAAAGGAATGACGGCTCATGGAGCTCTGAGACCCTAACCTTGCTTATGGAGGCGCACTTCCCCGGGTGTTCGGAAATTGGAGGCATGGACGATTGTCAAGGGGACGGGATGTCTGTGACATTGGACAATACGTCCGCCCTCATCGAGGAAATAGTCACAAGGGAGAAGCTAGGATGGGCTGTCAATACCTTCGACCCATATAAATCACCGGGTCCGGTGATTTATATGGGTCGATGCACTATTTCTGCTGGTGAACATATATAGGAAATGCCTTAGTGGGGGGCATCTGCCTAGGGGGTGGAGAGAGGTCAGGGTAATTTTTATACCCAAGGTTGGTAGGGCGGGCCACTCGCCCACTCAGTTGAGAGTGCGCTACACGAGGTGGTGGGCTACATTGAGCACGGCCTGAGGTATAAGGAGTATACTCTTGCTGCGTTTCTGGATATAGAAGGGGCCTTTAACAACATTAGGATCGAGGCTATTAGGGATTCGATGGTGGGGCTGGGAGTTAGGGGCTTTCTGGTTGAGTGGATAGTCCGTATGCTTAGCAGCAGGATCATCAACTCGAGCCTGGGGGATCATAACGTAAGTAGAAGGGTTACCAGAGGGACGCCTCAGGGGGGAGTTTTATCTCCTCTTCTGTGGCTGATAGCGGTTAACGGAATTCTCAGGACATTTGATTTCAGAGGTGGGAAAGTCGTTGCCTTCGCGGATGACATAGTACTGCTGGTCAGGGGGAAATTTTTGCAGGTGATGCTGGGCGAGCTCTCGGCATGGGCGAAAGATATGGGACTGGGTGTAAACCCTAACAAGACTGAACTGGTGCTTTTTACCAGGAAGTATAAAATAGAGGAGTTTAGGAGGCCAGTGTTAGATGGCGTCGGGTTGACTCTATCGGACGGTGCTAAGTATTTGGGTTGACTCTATCGGACGGTGCTAAGTATTTGGGTTGCTTCCTAGACAGCAAATTGTCTTGGAAGAGAAATACTCAGTAAAGGATGAAAAGGGGACTCAATGCCTACTACACATGCAGGAACTCTATCGGTAAGAATTGGGGACTAAGACCGGATATGGTAAACTGGATTTACACATCGGTAGTTAGACCTATTCTCACTTATGGATGTACTGTCTGGTGGGATGCATTGAGAGTGGATAGCTGTAGGAAGATGCTCAAAAAGGCCCAAAGGAGTGCATCTCTTGGTATTACAGGTGCGAGCAGAAGCACTCCACAGGCAGCGTTGGATATCATACTGCATCTATCCCCAATTGAACATTATGTGAGGAGTGTGGCTGCTAGGAACTTATTTAGGCTCTACGAGTCTGCGCTGGTAAGACCTAGGAGGGATGATCACACAAAAATACTGTACGAAGTAGGACTGCTTGATCACTGTAGTATTCTCGAGGGAATATCGGATCATATGATCTTGACCTTAGACTTCGGTGGAACACCTCCGGTGGACTTCCCGTTCAGGTAAGTCTGGCATGGATCCAATGTGCTGTTCGAGGGGTGGGCAGTATTCACGGACGGGTCCAAAATGGACACGGGTGCCGGTGTTTATATTGCTGACACGTGAAAAGATCATACAGACTCCCAGATGAGTGCAGTGTCTTCCAAGCTGAGATCCTAGCGATCTGGAGGGCGACGGAAGTGATACTGGGTCACATCGTTGGGGGATCTAGGGTGACAATCTATGTCGACAGTCAGGCAGCGCTCAAAGCACTGACAAACTACACGGTGCGCTCGCGCCTGGTCGCACGATGTAGGTGTGCTCTGAGGGAGCTCATGGAGGCATTCACAGTGAGGCTGTGTTGGGTACCCGGACACTGCAAGGTGGATGGCAATGAGTTGGCGGACGAACTTGCGAGGGAGTGTTCGAATCTGGACTTGGCAGTAAGGGACGGGGGAGTAAAGCCCCCACTATGTTACTACTTTGAGGTTATACGGAAGGGATTCCGCGAAACCGTTAACCAATCATGGAGGGACAGAATGGATTGCAGGGTGTCTAGGGCGTTATTACCCGCATTGGCAACCAAGGTTCTTTTGGGACTGGACAGGGAGGGTCTCAGGACCCTTACGGGGTTCCGGACCGGTCATTGTTCTGTCAGGGCTTTCACAAGCAGATGGGACAGGGACATACATATTATTATTATTTATTTAGTAGTATTTGAAATACTTTATCTTTTTATCATACATTTCACAAAGAATTACATATTGTTGTTTATATTTACTTTATTTCTTATCCTTTTAAAAAAACCAATTTTTTTGCCAATCTTCTTACATATATAATCTATGTGTTCTTTAAATTTTAATGTATTGTCTATAATAAAACCGAGGTATTTAATCTGTTTCACTTTTTCTATTTCTTTATTATTGATTGTTATTACAATATTACTATTCATATTTATTTCCATCATTTTAGTTTTGCTCGCACATACCGAATGTTGTGCGAGGACGTTGAGGAACTGGAGACAGTTGAGCATATAATGTGCCACTGTCCTAGGTTGCAGGGTCTCAGACAGAAATGGCTAGGAGATAGATTTCACGACGAACTTGGGTGTGCCGCTGGATGCAATCCAGTAGATTTGCTGAGATTTGTCAGGGAGATAGGACGGCTGTTTCTAGCAAGGGGACGATAGGAGCTGGTTTCTGGGGAGTATATATTCTTTCTATCTTTCTTTATATCTATCTTTCAATCTATCTTTCTGTCTATTTCTATTCTTTCTTACCGTTTTTCTCTGAAGGGATTCACAATGGACCGTATTGGTCTCCGAGTGGAGTTGTGCCCTTGGGCACATAACCCTTCCTAACCTAACCTATGTTTAACATATGTTTTCTGATGAATGCCAACAAAGTTTTAGTTAATTGAAGTGAGTTTAAAAAAAAAAAAAATTTAAATGATGACTGCTCAAAAATGTACATTTTATATTTTTTTTTTATAGTAATTAATTTGAAAAAAAAATATATAAAAATTGGACTTAAGATTGAATTTTCCAAAAATGTTAATGTTTTTGATTAAATGAATTAAGTGGAATATTAATGAAAATCATGTGCTAAAATTTTATAAATTCGATTAAGGGGTGTATTATAGTATTCACAAAATAGAAATATATTTAAAGTATTCACTTTAATTGCAAGGATATCCTACATCCTTCGCCCAGTCGCAATAAATTGATATGGGTCTTAAACCTCAAAGTCCATACTTTGAAACCATATTATAAATTATTCATAGTTTATTCCGGCATACGAAATAATAAAAAAAGTTAAAGACAATACTTGATTTTTGGTAAAATATAAAATCGCGAATATTTTAAAAAGTAAAGCTAATATCAAAATTTGGGGTTCACACTCGAGATCACCGTACTAAAATATATCAGAATTTACAAGTCGATGCATAATCATGTGCATTGAAAAGAATAGCAATTTTACTATGTAATTTTTTTGTTTTTCCAAGATATTTGTAGGTAAATTGAAAAGTTATCCTTCAACCAATATTAATATAATTATGCTTAAATGAAAAGTAGTTTTGTCTATTTTTTAAGGCAGAAATAAAAAAAAGGAGGATGAATTTTAAAACATTTCTAAAATGGGTGAAAAAAAACTCCATTTTCAGTAAAAATAAAGTCGTAACTTGAAAACCGTTTAAAAAAATTTTATATATTCGTGCTTGCACTCAGGGTAAAAGCTTCATCATATTTATGAAAACCTTCATATATAAGACGAAAAACTTAATTCATTTTCGTCCAATATAACTCTTCATAAATATTATTATTATTATTATGTGTTTATTAGTAGTATTTTTAATACTTTTAAATTACAATTTAAATTTTTTTACAATATTACATATTTAAGCTCTGGTTAACATTTCTAATAAAATTTACAGTTTTTCTTCTAAAAATATTAGTGTTTACTTCATGTTTAACATCATTTGGCATCTTGTTGTATAGATTTAATACTTTATAAAACAATGATTTTTGCATGGCATTTGTGTCTGCTCGTTGCAGTCTAAAGTCTAGAGCATATGATGAAGCTTTTTCATAAAAGGGAAAATTGCTGGCAGTCTTCTTCATATTTATAAAATTTTTCATAAATATGATGAACAAGTTTCATAAATTTTTATGATATACTTCAAAATGTTATCAAATATTTCTTAATTACGATGTAGCAGGTTCATATAGTTTTATGAAATTTTTATAAATGTGTATGAAATGTCTCATACATTTTTATGAAATGTTTCATAAATGTTATGAAACGTTTCATATTATATTTAAAAAATTATATTTTAAATTAAGACTACATTAACTAATATTTAACAAATTAATGCATAAATTCTGTTTTACTATTATAAAATTAATGTCGAAAAAGATTTTTGTAAAAAAAAAACATATATTTTAATTTGATCGAAAAAATCGCGTAAACGAAAATTGGTTAACTTGACGAAAAATGATTGTTTATCACTGCAAGAAAATTAATGAAACTAAAGTTATAGACACTTTTAAAGTGACACTATGCACTAATGGTTTAACTGATGTTTCAGAATTTCAAATAATGTCTGGTGGTTTTAGTTAAAAAAAAAAACGAATAAAAAAATTCAATACAAAGCTTAAATATATTTTTATAAAATGAGGAAGGTCTATGAAACATTTGTTATAAATTTGTATGAAACTTTTCATCATATTTATGAAAACTTCATAGATATGGTGAATAAATGATGACAAACGATTTATGAAGATTAGATTAGATTATATGGCACTATGCACCGCGACCAACTTAGGTCTTTTGTGCTGCCTAAAGTCACCCTAAAGATTCAAGCTACCTATAAAGCCAATAATCCTATTAGGCAAAATCTTCATAATGTCCGAAGGGGAAACAAAGCGATTGCCAAGAAACTTGGCACGCCTTTCACATAGCCTCGGACATTCGCAAAGAACATGCTCTGATGTCTCAGCTACCAGTTCGCAAAACCTACACTCATCCGTGTCCGAAAGACCCCTTTTGCGCAGGTGGTATCTGAGATTGCAGTGTCCAGTCAGGTAAGACACCAGGGTTCTCAAGTCACCCCTCCCGAGGGACAAGAGTCTCCTCGATCCTGCACTGGAAAAAGAAATTAATCTCTTAGCCTGTCGTTGGCCAACAGAGTTTTCCCAATAGAGAGAGAATTCTGATTCCCTCCACGACCCGAGCTTCTCCCTAACATACCCCAAAGGTATACCACAGAATGGTTCAGGGTCAATAAAGGGCCTTCGGGCCCCGCAATTAGCAAGACAATCTGCCCTCTCGTTGCCCTCATGCCCCTCGTGACCAGGAACCCAACCTAAGGTAAGCGAGTTGCGCCTGCCAAGTCGGTTAAGAGCCAGAATGCATTCCATGACCAGACCAGATGACACCTCATAGGACATTAAAGCCCTTAATGCCGCCTGACTGTCAGAAAGAATGTAGATGCGAGATCTAATAGTGCCCCTTCGTAGACACTCCTCCGCGCAGACACAGATAGCAAAAATCTCTGCCTGAAAAATGGAGGGGTATCTACCCATGGGTAAGGCCCGTTGGAAACCTGGTCCATAGACACCCGCACCAGTGTCACCATTCGCATGCTTTGAGCCATCTGTGAACCATATCAGAGAACCCCGCTCTGGCTCCCAGGATCTGTTGGTCCACATGGCCCTGTCGAACAGCATCACTTTAAAGTTCCTATCAAAGATGTACTCCGGTGACCTCCTATCCGTAACCTTTGTAATCGGGTCATCAATTAGGATTCTAGCGATCCTCATGTGACCCATTAGATCACCTCCCCTCATGTCACCGAATTCTCTAAGTCTGGAGGATCCTATGCAGGCAGCCTCCATTACAGAAATATGCAATGGTGGTATCCCCAGCATAACCCCCATGGCATCCGTCGGTCAGGTTCCGCCTGCCCCCGTTATGAAAATACACATAAGACGGTAGATCCTCTTGAGAGCATCCCTTGCCCCTACCTGTTCAACCTTTGACCACCATGCCAGGGCAGCATAGGTGATCATAGGTTTAACAATGGTGTTAAACGACCAGTAGACCATCTGCGGCCTTAGACCCCATGTCTTACCAAAAAGCCTTTGGCAGGCATAATATGCCCTTGTGGCCTTCTTGGAGACATAGTCAAGATGTTCATTCCAGGTAAGGGATCTGTCAAGAGTCACGCCGAGGTACTTAACACTACTGGAAAAGCCCACCGTGGCCCCATCAAGGACAGGCATTGTCAGGTTAAGTTTCCTCCTATTCGTAAATGGTACCAGGATTGTCTTCGACGGGTTGACAGACAAGCCCTTTTCCCGGCACCAAGAAAGAGTATAGTTCAGAGCCTGCTGCATACGTTCGGATATGGTCCTACGATTTATGAAACAATATCATCAATATGAGAAACTTTTTTCCCTGGGTGTATCGGCGTAAAATTAATTAAAAAATTATGTGTCGCAAGACATATTTTTTCTGAAACACTTTAAGAAAAATGTTCAAAAATCGAAAACTGTTCGTGGGACGCCACGGCTATCCGCTATCCGCTTTTTCTCAAATTCGCACCACCTAACTTTTAGACCTAGTTCTACAATAAAAATAGAAAGTTGAAAAAATTCCGCTCTTCTGTTGTGGGTGCATGCAGAAGTAGTAAGTGTTTGGAACTTACATATAAATAAAAAGTATTCCTATGAGTATAAATCATATCTTAAGTCCAAGCCACCAAAAATTCGTTTTCCAACCGAAACCATCTTTGACCAGGCCACCTATTGCTATAAAAAATCTGGTCTATAAACTTTTATTATAAAAAATTATGTAAAACTGATCTCTAATCATCGTTAATTAATATAAACCAAAAATTGTTCTTTAAATTTTGAAAAAAATATTGGTGTTAGTGAAAAACACCCTAAAAAGGATTTTGTTGGAGTTATATAGGAACATTGTCTAATTCGCATCCTAGGATATCAATAGGGATTATAGATAAAAACGGAATACAAATTTAACATATATTCGTGTGCCAAAGGATTAATTTTTAAGAAGAAATATAAGTGAGTACTCACTTTTTGGAGTTTCAAAACAGATATTTTTATACCCTATACATACTGTTTATTTTTATACCCTATACATATATCAGTTTGTCATTCCGTTTGTAACGCATCAAAATATAGGTCTAAGATCCTATAAAGTATATATATTCAAGACCCTTATTCAATTTTAAGACGATTGAACGATGTCCGTCTGTCTGTATGTCCGTCTATCTTCCAGTCTGTTGAAATGGCAATCACGGCACGAAAACGCAATTCGGACTGCTCATTTTTACATAAATTGTTGTACATTTCCCCTCAAAGTTTGGTATTGAAAATGAGAAAAATCAGTCTTGGGGGTAAAAAGTTATGAGTAAAATGTGAAGGTACTATATATTAGTACAAATTCATTGTAACGTCGGTGTATAAAATATAACGTCATATTTTCCACCAGACGTGAATAATATTTAAAATTCACACCAAATTTAAATTTCGCCTCAAATTTTTTTTACCACATAAATTTACTTTGGCAAAAGTGCAGTTTATGGGGCGTGACGAAAAAAAAAAAAAAAAAAATATAACCCCCTCCGGAATAAAAAAAAAAAAATTTTTGTTCTGGAGTTAAGGGGGCCGGGGCCCCCTTTGGCCCCCAGGCCCTAAAAACTGATACACCACCGAATATACAAGTATGGGTATTCAAATCAAAGGAAATTTTCTCCCGATTCCAAAAATAGTATTATTTTTTGGATAAGTGAACCAGGGCGGCAACCAGAGCCATTTTAAACCCCCAAAAGGGGGTAAAAAAAAAAAATGCAAATGTTAATGAAAAAAAATATGACCCCCTCCGGAATAAAAAAAGAAAATTTGTTTGTTCTGGAGTTAAGGGGGACGGGGCCCTCTTTGGCCCCAGACCCTAAAAAGTGATACTTGAACGAATATGCAAGTATGGGTACTCAAATCAAACGAAATTTTTTCCCGATTTCAAAAATGATAAAAATTCGTAATATTTTTTTTTTTTTTATTTTCAACTTGAATAAATACTGCTCTTAACTATGAATTGAAAATTAGTAAAAATGTTGCTAAATTTAGCAACTCGAGTTTAAAAAGCAAGTAAAATATTTTGTTAAAATCAGCAACAAAAATTCGTTAAAATTGTAATTTGTAACTAATCATAGGTATTAAAAATTTTCAATTTATAACTAGCTTTCAACCTCCGTATATTTACAAAAATAAAGCAAATTAAACATATTATGTAGGTAGGTTGATACTAGTATTTCGATCCGGATAAAGATCTCATCAGAACCAAAAGTTTTAGAAAAGCTAGAGCCTCCATAATAGCAGTATCCAGAAAAAGGTTTTGGGGGGAACTTAAGAGTATTTTAAATTAATGTTTTAATCTTTTTTACATTTTTGTATTAAAAAATATAATTTGGGGGTTACCCCACCCCGAATTTTGTCGATTAACCTACCCGAATAACCGGTTAATACAATTTAGCATTTTACAAATAATGCCCTATGCTGTTAACTGCCTTGGTCGAATAATTGGAAACAATAGTTTATTTATGGCATATAAAATGTCAGTATAAAATGCCAATATAAAAATTTGCAATTGCGTTGACGCTTAAAGCGCAAAAATTAAAAATCTCGGAAATTCATAATTTATTGAAAATACAGAATTACAGATTTTGGAGAGCTACCATTTATTCCTAAAATAAATACCATTATTACCTTCGATAAAATTCTCACAATTTTTTTCTGCGTGTAACTGCATGACCAAATAGGATTCTTAATACAAAAATTTAAAACTGGCACATAGAAGTTCACGCCGGCGCACCAACGATAAATTAAATTTAAATTAAAATTTGATTTGCAAATTTGAAATTAAATTTCTGATTTTTTGAAAATAAAAAATGTAAATTAAAAATCAAATTTGTTATTTTTTTTTTGAATAACATGTGGAAATGGTGTAGATTTGCTCCTTATTTTAAAACTCATAAAAAAAACATTTTTTTCCAGAATGTATTGTACATATTTCGCAATTGTATGTTTAAATATAAAAAAAAATATAACAACTTTTTTTCCATAAAACTGTAAATATTCACATGTGGTACGTACGACTAACTGTATAAAAATATGGTAAAATAATGATTAAATTATTGATTTAATGAAATATTTACAAACCTTGGTATCTTTTTTTTTGATAGATAAAACAAATGTTTAATGTTTGTTGTTAAAGTTCCAAGTTGATTAATTAGTTGAACAAGATTTATAAATTTTATTAAATAACACTCTAATTTGTAATAATATATTTAATAGTAGCACAATTATAAAATCAATTTCTTTATTTTTTTTTGTTATAATTACTGTAATTGATTTTAAGGTGATGTTTTCGTGTTTTTTTCTTTATTTTATGTATTATACCAACAATTATTCACCCAAAAATTGATAACAAAAGGCGCGTTTTTGTGGTTTTATGAAATATTTGTGCTCTTGTTTAATTTTCTTTAAAATTTGGTTTAAAATATCTAAGATTTTTTTAGTTGATTAATTGGAGAGGTTTTTTTCTGATTTGAATATTTCAAATTTTTTTGCACTTCTTTTTTTTTTGTTTTACATTATTTTTGCTCGTTTTCTGTTACACACACATATGATGCTGTTTATATTTTATTATTATTGTTGTTATTGTTACAGTTGGTGGTGTAGTACTCTTCTTTTTGATTGTTTCCCTCCCCTTTCAAATGATATTTCAAAAAACACTTTTTTCTTTTCCACCACTATGATAAAAAAAATTTCAATATATATTTTTTTATTTAGATTTGCCTTCTTTCCTCACTTCTTTTTATTCGTTGCCTATGCACTCTCTTTACCATTCCCTTTTCACACTAACACTAATGCAAACGAACCACGAAAACGACGACGACAATACAACAGAGTTGATTTCTTAGATTTATTGTTGTTTACTATTTGCTTATGTGCCTCAATTCGGTTTTTTTGATTTTCTCTCCGCTTTTCTACAATTTTATTCACGTCTTTTCTACTTCGTCCACTTCTACTACTACGTTGAATACGAAGATAACGACGACGACGAAGATAAATTACATTAAGTTTTTTTTGTTTCAATATGAAATTTTCATCAATATTTTTACTGCGATACAATTGCATTTTTAAACATTTCCATTGTATTTAAATCATTAAGGATTCTTGTAATATTTTAAATTGATTTTTTATAGCATTTATTTCACCATGGATATTTTAATTTTTCAATAATAAAATTTTCTGTAATTTTTTTTTATTTAATATTCGAGAAAACTTCTTTTATCGGTACTTTTTCGCTACAAGTGCGTCTCGCGTTAAATGGCGTATGGAGGACAACACTAAAAAAACTGCACATACATACAACTCATGCCAACCAACATACATCTATACAACGACAAGAGATTTTTCACCTTTTTTCGTGTTATTTTGACAAATTGTAATTTACATATGACAAACAATAGAGTTGTCTCTTTTACACACAATTTAATGTCATTTACAAAAGGTGTGTAGGAAATTGACAAATTATAGCGAATTTACATTATAATCATTTTCAGTAGATTTCAGTTGGAAATTCAATTCGGAATCGTTTCCATTAGCAAATTTCACAGCTAATTGGATTTCGATTGTACAACAAAAATTTGTTTGTAAATAAACTAACCTTAAAAAATAACCAAAATAAAAAAATTTCCAAAATATATTTTATTCAATGGCGGAACACAAAATTTATGTACATTATGAAATATACATATGTTATTTTTGCCAATGAAAGTGTTTTTATATAGGGAAGATTAGTTTAATGCAAAATATTCAATGTTTTCTAAGAGGTCTTGCCGGCGCCATTCAATGATTTTTCACTGTTTTGACGAAAACAAACAAAAATTGCCGTATTCAGCTTGTAATATTTCTTTCAATAAAAAAAGCCTTTTAATTTGTTATTTTTTAAATTATAGAAATAGTTAGATTTAGATGACATATCAACTAAATTGGTATTTCATTTTCTATCGGAAATCTGTTTGAAATGCCAAATTTTTATTAGATTTCTGTCGAAATCCCATTTTAGGTGAATTCAGGACCTAATGTTAATTCGCTATTAAGTGGATTTGGACCCTATTGTAAATTCGCTATTTGATATTTGTCTTATAATTCCATGCAATTTGTTGTTTTATTATTAACATTTTATATTATATTTATTCATATTTTATTATTAACATTTCTTCAAAATGTTTATATACACATATTTAGCAATTTTTATATTGACATATTTGAAATGTTCCAATTGGGACTTTTTTTTGCTCATTTCTATAGGTTCGCTCGTAATTGTTTCAGTGTTGCCAGACTCATAAAATTTTTTATATTGAAATGGGAATGTGGGCATTAGAAAATCAATAAATTAAGCTTGATCACAAATAATCCACCCTTGTCTTCCCATATCTAATATTTCCCAGTATTTTGTCATTTTCAAAAGAGAATTTACAATAATAATTCGTATCACTAATACTGGGAAATAGTATATATGGATGTACAGCGTGTGAATTGAACCTTAAATTCTAATATTTTCAAATATTTTTAAATTTATTTTAAGTGGCCCTGTAAGATTTATATATAATCTTTTTTCAACTTTTTTATTAAGCTCAAATAATTCCAAATATTTCTACAAATATAATCGAAAGGAATTTCGCGGTGTAAATAAACTTGTATTAAACCTGATATTATGAGGTGTTAATCCCTTCACGACTACATTGCGTCAAAATCCTATGATTTGTGGTATCAACAAAACGCTAACCGCTTTGTGATGCATCCGCGGTTAACATCCAGTATATAAATATATAATGTAAAAATATTTTTTTTTTGCAAAACCGGTTGTAATATTTATGGTTCAAATTTGATTCAAAAATCCGCTTTTTTGTAAATTTCGCGATTTGTCAAATATTTTATATGCCAGGTATTTACACATTGTACTAAAAATTGGATTCTGGAAAGTTATGATGCCATATAATTAAAAAAAAATATATATATCTTTCCTGATTTTTATTTGACTATTTGCCTGAATATACATTTGTTTAAGTCGATAGTTAATTTTGAGGCAAATTAGCAGGAAAATTTTAAGTTTGGTGAATCCAATTTGTAACATAAATATTACTACAGGTATTGTCGCTAAAAATTTATTAAAAAATTGCAAATAATAAATAGTATTATATATTTATTTATTTACGGGATGTAAACCGCGGACAAGTTTTATAGCAAATTGGTTATACCATAACGGGGTTTTCGCATTACTCCATTATTTCGCAGTTCATAAATGCAGTTTTCAAATAATTAAAATCTAGGGACTGTCCCCGTTTCTGTGGCACCAACATCTTGTACTACAGCTTACAATTAGCTGTATTTCTAATACCACAAATAATACTGTTTTGCCGCAATGGACGTCGTGAAAGGTTTTACCCCTCAGTGTATTCATGTTTTTGTGCAAGTTTTTCATTAACACTCGAGAAATTCTTTACGACTTTATTTATAGAAATATTATAATTTTTTTGAGCTTATTACAAAGGTTTAAAAAAATATAAGAACTTTATTTTGTACTTTTTTAAACTTTTTATTTTCAACTTTGTTATTTATTTTTTTCAACTTTTCTAAAAAATAAATAATTTTTTAAAACAAACAAAATTATTAGAACACAAATGTTTGTTTTATGGTGGAAAAATATAAAAAGGTTCTTTTTAAAATCGACTGTGTGACCAAAATGAAATTAACCCACATATTTCATCAACGTATGGACCACAACACAGGCATAATCAAATTTTTATTTTATTTACAATTTAAAAAGTTATTACCAGATTGTTTAAAAAAAATCAATCAACAACTTCTATAAAATTTTAAAAATAAAAATCTGTAATATAACTGGATTTTTTTTAGTAAATCAAAAAATTAAAACTATTTGCAAGAATGCATAGTTTTGGTATGTGATATCTTTGTTTATACAGTGCATTATTTAAAACTAAGATTTGTTCTTAATTTTTTTGTGATTGCCTTAAAAAAATAACAGTTATTTTTGGTCTCTGATTTTAAAAAAAAGTTGAATTGTGCTATCTAGTTCGTTTAAGTGAGCTCTCTTTCTAGTTCGATTGATCTGAATGAACTAGGTCACAATTCTAGTTCAACCGATCTTTGACAATTTCGTTTAATTGTTCATATGACAATTTTTTAAATCGTTTGTTTCACATCTATATAACAAACTATTCATATTTGACAATTCTTTTTTATCGCTATTAATTAATAATGATAAAAAAATTTTAATAAAAAATTGTATTACTCAAAATAAAAAAATTTAAAAAGAACGAGTTGGGCCAAAAATAACATTTTTTATGTACTTTCTTTAATTTGGATTTCAAATTTACTTTAAAAAATAAGGTATATGTTAAAAAGAGATTAAATTAAAAATGAGTAAAGGTACCCATACATTTTTCAATATTATTGCCTTAAAACGAACGATTGAACTAAAAGAGCGGATAAAAGTGAGGAGTTTAATAGAACTAGTTCGTTCGCAAACTACTCAAGTCTAATACTACGTTTCCACTGAACGTGTTTTGTACGTGTTTTGAAATAAAACATGTTTTCCCATGCATTTTCTTCCACCAAAACACATGTTTTGCTCAAAACACATGTGTTGCTCAAAACGCGTAAGTGGAAACATATTATAATACCATGTTTCCATTATGAGGAAAACAACAAATTTTGAGAAAAGTCGAACTGTTTCCACTATTCATGAAGTGTTTTGTAAATTCGAGTATTCGAAATTTGTTTGACGTTTGTCAATTTTTTGTTGCAGCCAATTGAAAGTGTGTTTTCATTTTATTTTCAAAGTTAAAAAAACAAATGACATTTTGTCGAAATTGCCACTCACTATAATGGATAACCCATAGTTTTTGCTTATTCTAGACGCAAATTCAGTGTTGCACAGATATGGAATATGTTTTGAATTTGAACAAATTATTTGAGATGTTTTGGTCACATGAAATTATATGGGAAAATACGTACACATAATTTGATCAAAACATGTAAAATTCCTAGAAACACGTATATGGAAATGCAGTATTATAATACGTTTCCATTGAACTTGTTTTTGACGTGTTTTGAAAAAAAAACTTGTTTTGTAAATGTTTTCCCATCCATTTTTTTGACCAAAACACATGTTATGCTCAAAGCACGTAAGTGGAAACATAGCACAATGCTACGTTTCCACTGGGGGTGTTTTGGACGTGTTTTGTACATTTTTCCCATACATTTTTTCTCACCAAAACACATTTTTTGATCAAAACATGTAAGTGGAAACACAGTATAAAAAAACATAAAATACTTATGTATCCTAAACCAGCACCTTGTTTCTGTAACTTTCACATCGAAAAAAGTTTCGCAAAAAATATGTAAAATACAACCTTGTTCTGCTTTACATAGGGTGAGTCACAGACAATTAAATATAAAGTCAATCATAAAAGCTAAGCAAACGCTGCAATAGTGTTATTTCTTTTTCGAATCATGTGCTTTACTAAAATACATTTCTCCACCGATGTAAAAGTTACATGATATGAAAAATGTACCTTTAAAATGTAGTTAATTTTATCATCTCTTAACTTGCCCTGTAAAAAGTAGGGTGACCTTGTAATTCCCGATACGAAAACTTCTCGCATTAGTTAGAGAAGCGAGGCACAGTCCTTTAGGCCGCCCATTATTACCATATGATAACATCCAAATCAGTCATTAAAAACAAATACAAGAAAAAGAAAAACAAGTCAGTTTGAAAAAAACAAGTCAGTAATTTTTGAAATATTAAAGTTGTAATTTCAAACTCAAACTCTTTGTTTCAATATTTTTAATAAATATATACATTTTTAATACATTTACTTTTAAAAGTGACTCTTTTTGCCTTTTCAAAAATTTACTAAGTTTGAGGTTATGCAATTATCAATAAAAATCATGTCCTAAAAATCATTTTAGTGTAAATTTACAACCCGTGTTCATTTATAATGGTATTTTCATTACATTAAGCACAGGCACCCCAAACGTACATACATGTTTAGTGTGACCATATGGTAACTACAGGGTGTTAAGTGTTACTGCAGACGACTCCATATAATTTCGAAATATAAATGCAACTTTCTTTGTCGTTTTGCTCGAAAAATTGGTTTTGGTGTGTCCGGAGTATCAAACAACATATTTTAATAATTCCTAAAATAGTTGCACAAATCTACAAATTATTTTACCTTTTGCAAAAAATTAGGTTGATCTGGCAAACCTGACAATTAAATTGTTATTCTCTTTTTATCTAATTTCCATCACTTGGTAATATATTGATTTCTGTTGTATGCATTCGTTACGGTAATAAACAGGTTATTGGTTGTACAGCATTGCGGTTGTCTCTTTCGCTCTAATACAATTTAAACGAGTACAGTTTTTTTTTACTCCCGGCATTTTTTTATTTTAGTATTTAACTTTAATTGCTCTTCATACGCTAGAACGAAAAACAATCGCAAATTTTTTCATCTCTTTGGTGGTATACTTTCATACAATCAGTGTTGTATTCGGTGTTAAATGTTTTGATTTTTTTAGATCAAATAAAATAGAAATAGTGCAAAAAGAGTGATGAAAAAATAAAACAATTTTATAGGATTTCAATATTAACTGGTAAGTGCATATTTTCATAATTATTTATGTTATTTTTAACACGTATTCTTTACACTTCAGTATGTATGTTATTTTTTATGATTTTATACAACTTATTCTTTGATTGCAGTCAATCTGTGAAACTTTTATTTACTACTTTTTTTTTGCAGTTTCTAGACTGCAAAATTTATTCTTTTTGTTGTTATTGTGCTGATGGAGTTGCCATATAAAATAATTACTGTTGGTGGTATTGCTAGAAATTTCCGTTATTTTAAAAAAAACACCACTTTTTTACTATTATATTCCGAGTAGTTATAATAGCAGTAAAGTCGCTGCAAACAGCGCAGCACTTAAAATAGATGGGCAGAATTTTTATACTCTTAGGGCATTAATGTTTTATTCCCTTCTGTTGTCTCATTCTAACTAAATGCGGCATGAAGGGAATGTTCGGCTTAAAAACACAGAATTATATTAGTTTAAGGGAATTTAAAAAGTAATTTTTAATGGAAGCAAATGAAAAAAGGTACTTTTTTAATAAAAGATTATTTTTTAATATAAAAGGTCTTTTTTTTTAATAACTGTGTAGTTCGTTTGACAATTTATGAGTTTTTTCTCAAATTAACTGTACATTAAAAAAAATGTGGTATAAAGTTGCAACTTTTCTAACAAATATTTATTTATTTTGTGTAAAAAGCATTTTAGTTTTGTGACTAATTGTTTTTCCTAATTTGGAACAACATTATTACTTTTTGCTAAAAAAAAATAATTACTCCTGCAAGCAATTTGGTTAAATAGAGATGCAATTATTCTATGTATAAAAATAACGAAATAACCGATTGAACAAAAAGGTCGAACATTGGTGAACAAATCATATCGTTCAATTGAACTAGTTCGTACATGAACAACACAACTCTAGAGAGCACCTTAAATAGTGGGGATTCTCTCTCTTCTGATCCACTTCAATTTAAATGAAATATAGGTATGTGCTACGAAATAAAAACATGAATCATAGTCCTTATAAATTACACGCAAAAAAAAAATTAGAAGAAAAATTAGTAAAACGTCTTATAAATTAGGTATACTATTTCTCAGCATATTTTTGTTGAGATTGTGTTTTCATCTAATATTTTAAATTATTATTATTCAGAACTTAACAGTTTTGAACTAATGTTTTACTAATATTTTACTAATGTTTTACTAATTTATTTTGCTAAAAAATTGTGCTACACTTAACCAAAAACAGCGGTGAAATCAACTAAATTCCACTATACAACCAACAAAACCTGTCCGTCATTTTAACAAATTGTTTAGTAAATGTATTTTTTGAAGTTAAACTATTTGTTGATTGTTATTTTGACGAAATATCATCAAATATATTAACATAAATTAGTTATTTTATTTTGATTTATTTTTGTAAATATACGGAGGTTGGAAGCTCGTTATAAATTAAATTTAACAAATTTATTTAATCAAATTGAATAATTATTTTGTTGTTTTAACAAATCCCCTCTATTCAATTTAACAATGCGCTTTAGTTAATCTGTTAGTATTTAGTCGATTTTTTTTTAATAATTTTTATATTTACATTTTTTTATCTTTTATATTTTATAAATTTGAATTTTTAAAAATATACGTCTTTAGATAGTATATTAAAAAAATAAGAATTTGATAAAAAATATAAAAAATAATAAACTTAAAAATGATAACGTAGTACTTACCCAAACCCCAATTTTTAAAAACACATGAACTATTACATTTACAAAATAAAGATGGTACACACATTTAAATTTTTGTTTGCAAAATCGGCATGTAGATTTAATTTGTACAGAACTAAATTTTCTCAAAAATGGTCGGTGGGTCAGACCAATAATAAGCGGGCGATATGCCGAAAAAGTAATCTTGCACCGTATGGTTTAGTTTACTTTATAGTAATTTGCGGAGGGAGATAGAAATAAAAATCCCCATAAAATTTTTTTGGAAAATTTGTGTATATATCTATCCCTTTCTGTATAGCACTATAATTTTGGCATTACATTTTACTCATTTTCCTACCAAAATTTTGGATTTATCAGCTGATACTGATGTCTGTGTAGTTTGTGACTAATCCACGCAGAGAAAAAAAATGCCAACCGAATTGAAAAATGTATATTAATGGTAACAACTTATAAATTCAGTTAATACAACGATATATACCACAGAACGAAGCCGATGTTGTATTTCGGCTGGCGGCGGCTAAACAAGATAACAGTCGGCGGCGGCTAAAAGTCGACTAGAGCCGAACATTTTTCGGCGGCTGAACTACGATTCTTTGACAAAAATACACATTCTTGTAATTTAATTCTTATTTTTAAAAAAATAAGCGAGTATATTAAATAAATAATAGGAACTAGCTTTTGCTTTTAGCATTTAAGTAAAGTTATATATTTGTTTTAATTAGATAAAAATGGTGCTACTATTGCCCTGTTGTCATGAACGAACAACTGTTTTTTCACAGTAGCAGGATTAAGACAACTTTTTAGAATTAACGCAGTTTCCAGCGACCCACCGAGTCAGAATCAGTAGGAATTTTTGGCTTAGTTTGTGTAGTAGAGAAATAGTTTTTTTATATTTTTTGCGACATTTTAAAATTTTTAATATTCACTTTTCTTGCAACGCGAAAAATAAACCGGGAATATGGAATATTTTTGTGTTGCCACATATTGAAAACTTAATGTTACCAGGTGGTTGGCGGTGTTTAAAAGATAGAGGATTCTTATAAAATTCACCTTTCGTTTATAAAAAATTATAAACGCCGTTTTGTAGAAGCAATCAACCAACTTAGCTGATTGAGTCGGCTAACATTTCTAGCCGAAATTAGCCGCACAAGTCGGCGGCGGCTCAAGTGCCTGAAAAATACTCGGCGGAGGCTAAGCCGCGGCTATGAGCCGATCGGCTTCGTTCTCTGATATATACATACATTCTATTTCTGAATATTTTGGGTGTTGCAACTAAAATTCAGTAGAATTGACCGAACTTTGTTATGAAAACTAATGTAAAGTTGTGCCAACAGTCTGAAATTCGTAATAACCGAATTTGAGTCGTAGTAACCGAAACGTAGTAAACTGTCAAACGTCTTTTGAATTATTGCAAATTCCTAAATGTAGGAAAAAATAAAAATTTTAGTGAAAATTATGCTCATTTAAAAAATTAAATGGCATTCGAGTTTAGCATCCTAAAATTAATTAAAAATTATGTATCACACTTTTAGTTTTCCAAAAAAAAAACAATTTATTTCATGGACATAGTACAAATTAAAAAAAGTTTACCCAGAAAAAATTTGAACGTGTATTCCTATCATCAACTGTCAACTCAAGAGATCCCTTATGAAAAGATCAGAAACAAATTTAAAAACAGACCATACAAACAAACAAGCCTTTTTAAGGTTAGAAAATGGTCTAGTTACGCCGATGTTCCGAACAATTTGAAAAAATAGAACGTTATCTATCATGTACATTATTATTATTATTTACAATAATTTGACAATTCGTATCGTATACAAGGTAAAGCCATTAGTGAGAAATAGGGTTTTTTATTTGACTTTTTATGGTTTTATGTTTACTTTTTGTATGAATTTTTGTCATTTTATTTTTGAAAACGAGAGAACATTTTTTAAGTATTGTTTTGCCTTGGTATCACCCAATAATGGGAAATAGTAGATATGGATGGATAGCGTGTGAATTGTCGCTTATACTGTTTCATTTGTTTCAAGTTTTCGATTTAAAATTTGTATGGAATTTGAAAGTCGAAAACTTGAATAAAAAAACGAAAATACGTATTTGGGGTTTAGTATGAATTAGGGTGGACAATTATTCGACATTTATCGAAACTCGGTTTTCGGGTTTTCCAAATAGTTGCAATTTAAAAAAAACCGGTTTCGGTTGCAGGAATTTGAAAAAAAACGGTTAACCGGTTTTTAAGTGTTATACAATTATACTTAGGAATATAATGAATTTGAATAATTTTAGTATATTTATTTGAATTTTTTATTTTGGATTAGCTTTAGAAAATTCTTTTCGATGGTTTTTAAAAAACAACAATTATTTTTATAAATCCTTTAAAATTTTTATTAATGAGCTCTTCGAAATTTTTGTCTGAGATACACCTTTTGAAATCTGAGATACACCTTTTGCGTCCATTTTTGAATTTATTAAAAAACGTCATAGTTATATTTTAAAGAAAAAATATTTAATAAACAAAATAATAATTGCTTTTCATTTATAAAAATTTAAATATTTTTTTTTGTTAATATAGCCAAATATAAAATGACACAATGGAATAATTCAAAAATTACGCAAAAAATAAGAATTTTTTAGGTTATGGGCAATTTTTAAAGTATTTAAAAAAGTAATTTTTAGGTAAAAACGATCTCTATGCATGAGCCACTTTTAAAAAAATTGATTTTTTAAGAAAATATTTCAAAACATTCCATTTTTAATACTGAATTTTGTAAATTTACGGTTTATAATATATTGAAGCTAAAAAAGAATAGCTGAAAAAACCGGGTATTCGACAACAAAAAATTTAACTTTTTTGAAAAACCGACAACGTACATTTAACCGGTTGAAACCGGGTTTTAAAAACCGACTCGATCACCTTAATATGAATGTAGTTTAATGGTGTTTTCTTTTCTGACAAAAAATTTAACATTTTTTCCCTTAACGAGGGATATTATGTTCTTTTCAAAAAAAAAGTTAACTTTGTGAAAGGGTACCGTGTTCTTTTTTAATATTTTTACATCTTCAAAGTGCAAAAAAGTTGCCTTTTTGCCCTGAAAAAAATTACAGGTTGAGATATTGCCCTAAAAAACCGCTGATATTTTACGCTTTTGTTTTGTTTTATTTTATATACACATGTACTAACGTTGAACTCATTTTTAAGAAGTTGGACTTTCGTCATTTTCATTAACAAGTTCCACTTGTTTTATTAAATTTAAAAAACTTATTGCAAAAAATTATAATTTCAATTTGTAAAATTTTTATTAGCTTTTTTCTCTTCTTCTTTTTTTCATTTGTTTACCTAAAACGGCTGTTCAAAAAAACAGTGTGGCATATTTGTGTTCTATTCTGGGCATAAAAAACGCATTTTTTCGGGGTTATGGCAAAATTAAAAAAATGAACATTTAAAAAATCGACATTTTTTTTATCAGAAAAGAAAACACTATAAGTTTTTACCAGGGACCGAAAACAACAGTTATTTTTATATTTCTAAACAAATAAAGCATTTAGAGGCAAATGTCGGAGAACTGATTCAAGTTTACCATATTGATCATTGTGAAGAAGTCTTACATAAAATGCTCTGCTGTTTAAAATTTGGATTTTCATTTTTTTGAGATATATAAAAGTTATTTTTTATTTTTTGAGCAAAAGTAAAAGTTAATTTATGACTTTTACTTTTTTGAGCAACAGTAAAAGTTATTTTATTACTTTTATTTTTTCGAGCAAAAATAAAAGTTAATTTTTTTCAAAAGTGCATTATATATTTTTTTTATTTTTGAAAAGCTCATAACAAACGCATCAAAATGACCTTCATGGGGATTTTTAATTGCCGTAAATATAAAAACAAGAAAAGAAAAAAATTGCTTAAAAAATAAAAATCAAAAAATCACCTTTTTTTTTGCCCAGATAAATAAAAATCAAAAAATAACCTTTAATTTTTCTCGAAAAAATAAGTCAAAAATAAATTTAATTTTTCCTCTAAGAGTCACAAAATAACTTTTTGCATCTGACTTTTTTGATAAAAGGAATAATAATTACGGTCTCTGGTTTTTTTGTGTTTTTAAATTTGTGCCATAAGACTTTTCTTCATAAAGTCACTGAAATCTTTACTCTAATAGGTTTGATGGGTTAATTAGCATCTCTTAGGACAAAGTGTAATGTTGTAATTTACTTGACAAGGTATAACATTTCAAAATAATACCCAAACTTAACATCGTTGTGGTAGTTGGAAACAAAAAACACATATGTTGCATTTGGTCTACACTACAAGATAGATTACTATTGTAAATCCCTGCTAAACTATGAGAGTTACACATCCGTTTAAAACAATTGTTTGGCCAAGTGTAGCAGATTTCACATTTACTAATCCTTTGACAATACTTTTAAAGACCTCTACAGTAGGGTTATAAATTCTTTTCTGCAAAATGTGAAATGTGTTTCTGCAATATTGCAACACAGAAAAAATATTTTGCTACTTTTTTCAATTAAATCGGTTTGTTGAAAATTTGAAAAGCTGTCAATTAAAAATTAATTGAATCAATTAAATATTTGCTCAACTTCGGAACTAGCTAGACATTTTTTTATATTATCGCTCAAAAGCAAACATCAACACATTGTTGTTGTTTTTTGTAATATTTATGTAGTTGTTTTTTTTTATAAATGTTTATGTTTAGAGGTATTAGTAATAAATATTTTAAATTCATTTCAATTAGAATAGATATTAATTCTTATTAGGTTTATTACTTTATTAAGTTGAATAATTTAGTTTTAGTTGTTTAACTCTGAATATTTATTTATTCTAAAACATTATCATAAAATTGATAATGTAATTTTTAAATTTTAATTTCGTTAAATAAAAATTTAAAATTTTTTTTTTAAACAGAAATAAAATGAAAAAAATTAATTTAAAATTATTTTAAACAAAAAAAAAAACACTCTGATTTCAACAAATGGCCTAATTTCTGCCAAGAAATGCAATATTGTATTAATAATAAAAATCCCTTTTTCTTGTCATTTTAAAACGATAATCTCCATCATAAAGGGTATTTGCTACAAATGCATTTTTATCACCTTTTTACCATTAAAGTTGAGTTGTAAAGGGTGTTTTTTATAGAGGTATAGAACTTTGAAATGGAATAAAACAAAGATGATTTTTTTTAAATTGACATGAAATTTACTTTATTTGAAAGATAATCTTCTGGCATTATAATTAAAATTTGACTTCTGGCATATGACCGCCACGGCTGACTCGGACGTAGTCTTCTCTGGGGGTCCAATTTTCGATGACTTTTTCCAACATTTGTTGCAATAACGTGGTGAATGTTGTTCTCTTTCGAGCTTATCGGCGTAGACTAGCGACTTCACATATCCCCACAGAAAATAGTCCAGTCGCGTTAAATCGCACAATCTTGGAGACCAATTCAAGGGTCCAAAACGTGAAACTATGCGGTTACCAAACGTTTCGTTCAATAAATCAATTGTGGCACGAGCTGAGTGACATGTTGCGCCGTCTTGTTGAAACCACAGCACCTGCACATCATGGTTGTTCAATTGATGAACGAAAAAGTCAGTAATCATGGCTCTATAGCGGCCACTATTGACTGTAACGTTCTGACCAGCATCGTGTTTAAAGAAGTACGGACCAATGATTCCACCAGCCCATAAAGCACACCAAACAGTCAGTTTTTCTGGATGTAACGGTGTCTCAACATTCACTTGAGGATTATCATCACTGCAAATACGGCAGTTTTGTTTATTGACGTATCCATTTAACCAAAAGTGAGCTTCATCGCTAAACAAAATTCGTGCGCGATACATATTTCGAACAGAACCATGATTTTCAAAATAAATTTGCTCAATTTGGAAGCGTTGTTCAGGCGTCAGTCTATTCATGTTGAAATGCCAAACCAAACTAAACACTAAACACTTGACAGCTGACAAAATGGCCGCCAGTTAAAAAAGTGTTTCCGACTTAAAAGTTCTATACCTGTATAAAAAACAACCTTTAGTAACCGAATTTCAGTTGGCAAATAGCTAAATTTTTCTGTATGTGTACTTTTATTTAATTCTCATTATTTTAAACGAGCTTAAGATTCTTTATGTATAAATTATAATTATTTATTTCCAATATTTCGTCCCCACATTGAGTGACTTCTTCAGGGAACAATTACTCATAAAAATTACAAAAAAAAGTCACCCAATGTGGAGACGAAATATTGGAAATAAATAATTATAATTTATAAATAAATTATCTTAAGCTCGGTTAAAATAAAAAGAGTTATAACCCTACTTTACATTTGAAAATTTTTGTTTCTAACATTTAAAATACAGAGAAATTCTTTCAAACTGCAATCAACACGTAACACCCTCTGGTATTTTATTTCATTCATCTTGTACTATATACGAATATATATATATGTATATGTAAACTTACAACATTTGCATTATATGTATGTATGTATGAATGTATGTATGCATGTGTGAATGTAGTATAACTACCAACACCAACCACTCAACATAATCTCTGTTGAAAGACCCAAAATGTATAAGGATGTATGAACATCCTTTACTTCCTTCGTTACCTCCTCATCCTATGTCCTTTAGTCTAATAACAAAATATAGTATATTTAAGACAATAATAGAGTAGTAGTTTTTATTATCTTAAATTAGATTAGTTTGCATCTTGCAAATAAAGGAGGTGCATGTCGAACATAAATTATCAAACTAATCTGTGTTCTTTTCAATTCCAAACGATACTCAAACACGTGATTTTAATGAGCAACAATTCTAACTTAAAAGAGAACAAAAAAAAACATACAACAATCTTGTGTTTTTGGCAAAACTTTACTGTAGAGTAAATTTTCTTTGAACACCTAAAAGGAAAAAAATAAAAAACGGAAAAAGTTACATTTAAATCCGCTTTTTCATCATGCTCGAACACACCAAATACACACAAAAAGATATTGTATGGTACAGTACTGGTTAAAGATTTAGCACGTGCAAACAAAAAAGATGTTTTATATGTATTTGAAGTCTTTAACTTGTAAAATTACTAAAAAGGACAGTCAAATCAACTACAAATTTTATTAAAAAGACGATGACTGTAGTGTTCATAAATATTGTTTGGTACAGTACTGGTTAAAGATTTAGCACGTGCAAACAAACAATATGTTTTATATGTTTTTGAAGTCTTTAACTTGTAAAATTACTAAAAATGACAGTCAAAGCAACTACAAATTTTATTAAAAAAGCGATGACTGTATTTTTCATAAAAATTACTAATATTAAAGTAATTTTTAACTACTTAAAAATATCTCTACATAATATATTAAAAACAACTGCACAAAACGGTCACAATGACCAATATGAAACAATTATTAAATCTAGTTTAAACTAGATTTCGAAATCTAGTTTGCATATCATTTTGTACTAATTTAAACGGAATTTCGATGGTAAATGTAAAAGGAACTTTAGTATTGTAAACTCAAATACAAATGTAGTAAAAAGTAACAAAAAATTATAATTAAAGAACTAAAACTTTTTTTATATTTTATATTTTGTATTAAATCTTCATTTACATAACCGAACCCTTAGGGCCTATGTGATTAATATTCCCTGTTAAAAATCAACATATATGCATCCATTTATGAACATGTATGAAGCCATTGGAGGTCATACATGTCCATATACTAACATATAAGATTCATATATGTTCATATGAGTTCATATGTAATCCTACATGGAAATATTACCTCAATATTCGTTAACATATGACCATGTATGGAAATGTATGAAAATCAGCGACCGGAAGTTCAGGCAAATGCATGTTTTTTCCTTAAGTCTCGAGAACATGGTAAACAAATCAAAGAGTTCGCGTTAAAATGGTTTAGTTATGATATCCTCATATAAAAGTAATGAGATTTGTAATGAAAATTGTAAGTACTTGCCATTACCAAATATGTACTTATATAACCACTAATATTTTAATGCTTTTCTACACTGGGGGATATAACAAATAACAAAGTCGAAAGCAAACGTCGACTTTTCCAATTTTTCATTAGCAGAAAGTCATATTTTCCACTATTTCATGAGAGGAAGGCCGACTTCCAAAAAGTCGAAAGTCGATTTATAGAACCCTATTATCGATTAATTCGGAAACCGGGTTCGATAACTCTAGGTATAACATTTAATCTTAATTTAACGTTATACTAACATTTTTTCGACTGTATCAAAAAAGCTAAAAATATTGTTAATTAAACGGTTGAAAATTTACGCCAGCCAGACTTTGTGTATAAATTGTCCCATTGTATTCTATAATCCCCACATCATTGTTTCCAAATCCATCTTCAAGATATAAGTCCAATTTTGACAAAATCTATTTTGCCTCGCTCCTTTGTCCCATATCTAAAAATCCGTCGTTGTTATGTACTACATATGTATATAAATTTTCAGGTTTTAAATTCATCTGAAATTGATACTACGTCATTAATTTTTTCTTTAATGGTGCTACACTTTCATGCACCTCTGTGTGGTATACTCTTGCAGCACTTGAAACAAACAAAAAAGACGTTTGTACTGCATTGCAGAGAATTTAACAATGGTTGGTTGTTGTACGCAGAATATATATTTTTTCTTTTGGAATCAACAAACCAGTCAAATTTTTAAAGTGTGGAACAGGTAGTGTATAGTTAGTTATATTTTATTAAAGTTGTATATTTACGCATCCAACTCATACCAAATGGTTTGAAGCGAACTCAAAAGCTTTAGTAACTTACGGAAATCTTTTGCCAATAAGGATTATCATAAGTTGTATCTTGTTCTCAAATGTGATTTAAAGATAATTGGAAATTGCCTTTCGTTTTATCTCTTTCAAACCGGGTTGACAGGAAATACCGCTAAAATACCGTTATCTATTCAAACTCCTCTCAAGAGGAGACTATAGTTATACCGAAAATACCGTTGCCGAAATAACTAAAATATCGTTAGCTTCCCTATAGATCTACCTTCTAAAAGTTTTATCATGAAATACACTCATAAAAAAAAGTTAGCTCAAAAGTCTGTTAAACGGGTTCTAATTCAGTTGAGCCAATTGTTTCTGTTGTTATTGTTTAAATCAGTAATTAAACTAAAGTTATTAGTTACCTTATTTTACCTCAAGAACATATATCATCAGTATTTGAACTCATTTTTCGACCTAAAATTTAGTAATTCGTGACTCTCAAATTTAAAAATTTTCTCAGTTAATTTAAACCACAATTGTTTTCAAACCATTATTTTTTTGTGTCTATTATAATCAAAAAATAGGTTTTAGCTCGGAAACTAAACGAGATAGAGCAAATGGACCAAAAACCGTTACTGTGTATCTGTTAAGTAATCTATATAACTTACTTATATTCCCGGTAATAAATGTGGGCATGCTTCTGGTCAGATCCGGAAAGACATTTTTAGCAGAAATTTTCAGTTGATTCAGCTAAAAAATTCTGTTGATTAAGCTAAATTCTTAGTTAATTAAACTACATCTGTCAACTCAATTGTAATTCTTCTAAAATTTAGTTCACCTAAATTTAGCAGACTGTTATTCTCAACATCATTGAAAATTCTACCGGCGCAAATTCAGGTACTTGCCGTAGCTGAATTTTCAACTATTTGTACGGGCTTTTTATGAGTGTAGCAAGTCCTTAAAAATATCGGTGTATATGAAAGCTAAAATACCAATACCGAAGTAACTTCAATATCGTTACGCTTCAAATGCCGTTACCGAAATAAAAGAAAATAGCGTTGTCCTTACCGATAACAGCATCGTTTTGGTTACCATCCACTCTTTCAAAAATTAAAATAGATGCTGCACCTCTTAAGATACGATATTTTGTTCTTAGAGAGATAAATCAAAACTGTTTTTATCCTGTTGGATTATATTTAAAAGCAATTTGATGATTGTCAACTCCGGAACTGTGATAGCTAATGGTCACTGGAGGTCTCTCAGATTGCAGCGAATTTGTGGTCAACTTTATGTACCCCTTCTGAAGGCGGTCTTGTGATTAGAGTGCTCAAACGGCTGCTCGTAACGTTAATTGGAAATAACAAATGTCATTAATTTTTTGAAAGAAGACCAAAAAATTTGCATTTTTTGACCTCATGTTTTCCGATTTTCTTTATATTAAAAACATATATTCTGTATGGAGACTATTACACATATCTATATTAAGATTTTTAAATTTTCAAAAACTCGAGATTTTTCACGGTTTTTAATTTTTAAAGAAATTCAAAAAATCCCAAAAAAATGTAACGTTGTTATCGGATTTCGCTGAATCGAAAAAAGTACTATCCTCTTTCATACGAACGCAATAAAAAAAATTTTAAGAAGAATGCATTTTTTATGCAAATGCAATTTTTAGATGCATTTTCGAAATTGTTCTCCCCATTTAAAATTTTTTAAACATGGTTAAATCGAAACATTGTTTTTATAAAATTAAGTTTTGCTTTTTCCGTGACGCGCGTGAAAGAGAAAAGTCACCTTCTTGGATGCTTGAACAAACAGATAAAGCAAGGAAATTGAAATTTGGTGTGTTGGTTTGCAATTTTTAGATGCATTTATAAAATTGTTTTTCCCCTTTAAAATTTTTTAAACATAAATCGAAAATTTAACATTGTTTTTATAAAATTAAGTTCTTCTTTTTCTCTGACGCGCATGAAAGAGACAATTCACTTTCTTGGATGCTTGAACAAACAGCTAAAGCCAGGAAATTGAAATTTGGTGTGTTGGTTCCTATTACCGCTTAGACATCTGCTTAGACGGTGCTTTTAAAAACCAAAAATGGAAAAGTCACCTCCTTGATGGCCCGACCAAACCACTTACATGATTAACTTAAATTTTGTGTGTGCTTTTCTAATTCACGTAGGCATCCACTTAAGCGGGATTTTTGGAATTTCCTAGGGGAGGGCTAAATAGGAAAAGTTTCAATAAACGGGAAGTCTTTCTCCTTCTATTCTGTACCTTTGAATATAACCTTACTCTTTTATATAATACTTTTCGGAGTTTTGGCCAGATACGTAGGAAAAAAGGCTTTAAAAGTAGGAAAAGTAGCCCCCTTGACGGACTCATCAAACCGCTTAAAAAAGGAACTTGAAATTTGTTATGTGGGTTTCCTTGTCCCTCTTAGACGGGAAAAATCGCGAGCAACTTGAAATTTGTTATGTGTGTTCCCAATACCGCTTAGACATCCACTTAGACGGAATTTTTAAAAACTTCTACAAGAAGGGGCATGAAGCGGAAAAGTTGACCTATTAACGGACAACCCGCTAAAGCTAGGAATCTGAAGTACGGTGTTTTGGTTTATCCTCTCGTGTAGATATCCGCTTAGACGGGAATATTCTATATTCCTACGGGAGGAACCAAAAAGGAGGATTTCTTGAAGGCCTGTCTAGATCGTTTTTTTTTTTTCTAGAAAATTAAATTTTAATAATGTGTTTATTCAGAGAAAAGGTATTTTTGGAATTTTCGCTTGGATCATAGAAAAATGGAAGTTCAAAAGTCTACTCCTTAAAGTCCCCCTTAACGACTTTCTTACTAATGAATTTATTCCATGAATTAAAAAATTTAATTAAATTTTAAAGGCATTCAGTTTAAAAATAGTTAACTCTTTCAAGTTTTTATTCAAAATTACCAAAAAAAATATATAAAATTCTAATTTTAAAGCATCCACACTTACTATTAATGAGAACATGTGATATGCCTTAATGTTGTTTGATCAAACATGTTGGATATTTTGTATTAATATTTCTTTAACAAAGTCTATCCCATACAACTGTGCCTGAATTTTCCAACACAAATTAGTTGTTATCGTTCATTCATACTTGGATGCTGGTTGGTTATTTTGTCCGGGAAAATTTAGTTATAAACGGAAAACGGCCTTAGTATTAACGGTAGAATTTTGTTAAATTTTAAAGTGGCTTTCTGAAGTTTTTTTTTGTCCATTTTTCAGTATTAAAGTATGCGTGCGTAAGAGTGTGTAACGAATTCTGTCTGTTGGCGTGTGTGTGCAGGACTCTTCACAATGTTTATCGTATTTTCTGTGATGTTCGTATAATTAAAATTGCGCGCGTTTATTTGTAAATTTGTTTTATTTAACTTTGTTTTTGAAGAAACAAAAAAAAAAAAGAATTTAAAAACAAAGCGGACATCATCACTTTAATGCTGTTCAAGTAAAACAAGGCATTTAAGTACAAAGTAGAAGTTGAAACAAAAATTACCATTGGCTAGTGAAGTCAAGGGAAATAAACACTTAATGGTAATTAAGCGCCTTTTTGTAAAAAGCCGTTTTTTCTTATTTTTATTTTTTTTGTGTTGTTTTGTTTTAAAATGTTTGCTTGTTTGATATTTACAGTGTTAAGTCTAAATTCCTTCAAAGATAATGGAGTCTATTCGAATAAATTTAAAATGCAGATATTAAAACGGTACAAAAAGTAAATTCTTTGTCAAATTATCGAAATACAATAGGTTGAAGTAGTCAAATAGAGTAGGCACCATATGAACTATTTATTTTGAAAGTGGTATAAGTCCACTTTTTTTTTTTAAATGAGATAGAAAGTTTTTTTCATTTTAATGTTTTTGAAATTGTCAACGGCAACTTTTGTAGAATGTTTTTTTTATACACATCTCATCAGGAAATATTAAATTTATTTATTTAAAAAAAAAAATAATCACATTTATTGCGAAATTCGAGGGTTTTTCAGTATTCACCACTTTCTAAATAATTTTTTTTTTATCACTGCAGTGTACTGGTGTATATTAGAGCCACTCAAGTCGTATGGAAGCGAAATTCGTGCAAGGTGTACCCCCTCAAAAAGAACATTGGTATTTTTTATGATGACATCTAAAATATTTCGGCTCTAGCTTTGACCTCTCGTGAGCTGGACCATTTTGAAATAAGGTCCATTTTTGCATGTTTTGTTAGTTTAAGAATCTGTTTCCTTACCAACATATACAATAGGGGTATCATAAGAAAGGGTTTTTTAAGGCGCGTCCAACTGTATATACAATTTGTCCAAGAACTATCATCCATGTCCTTTTTTTTAAGGATATTCTTTAAAAAAAACGGGTTTTGAATTTTTTGTTCGGGGTTATTTGTAATAAAAATGCCAAATTAACATATTTTAATCTTTAGTCGATTTAATTTAATCGAATTTTTGAAATTCGTGCTAGTTTGCGTTTTGACAAAAATGCAATGGGGTGGTAACTCTTCGTTTTAAATAGGGCAATATGGGTTCAAATTTTTTCTTTTGCCAACGGTGCTCTGGAATATATATAAATGCAATTTTGTGGTAACTCTAATATGATAGCGAATTTAGTTTCTAGATCATGTATGTATGAAAATAGGACATATGGTTAATCTAATTATGTACGAATACATGTATAATTAGATATAACACAAATCAAAATTATATATAATAATATATACATAGTGTAATATTCAAACGATATCTTATTGCAGCATTTATATATATGTGAAACAAACTGTGATATTTTAATAGCCGGAGATTTTAACATTGACTGGAAAAACGATTTTTATACAAGTAGATTGGAAAGTACACTTAATGATAACGGACTAGAGCATGTAATGAAAGATTATACTAGAATAACAAAAAACTCAAAAACATTAATTGACTATATAATAACAAATAATGAAACAATTACGACAAAAAATAATATAAATAATAAAATAACAGATCATGAATGCATAGACATATTTATTGAGAGCGAAAGTAAGAAGCAAGATAATAAAGAAATAAATATATTCAAATACGATAAAAACAGTTTTAAAAATGAAATAAGTGCTATATTAGATTATAATGAAATAAATGATTTAAACGAGTATGTGCACAATCTCGATAACTGCTTCGAAAACACAATAAAAAAATTTACTATTAAGAAAAAAATAACCGAAAAAAGTAATAATAAATGGTTTAATAATGAGCTCAGAACATTAAAAAGAGAAAAAAATTTTAAGTACCAAAACGCAATTACACAAAATACAACTGATGCATGGAATAGTTATAAAATAATAAGAAATATCTATAAAGTAAAAATTGAACAAGAAAAAAATAAATATATTAATAATAAAATAAATAGTGCAAATAACCAAAAGGAGATGTGGAATAAAATTAAAGAACTAGTACTAAAAAAACCCAAAACTGTGATAAAAACTGTGATCTATAAACAAATAGAATATGAAGACAATTTCCAAATAGCCAACAATTTCAATAATTATTTCGTAACAAGTATTAAAGAAATCAGATACTCTATAGTAGATGTGCAATATGAAAATCAAATACATGTGATAGACTCTAAATTTAAATTCCGTTCAATTAATTTACATGAACTGAAAGTTATATTAAAAAGTATTAAGAAAAAAACCTGATTATAATAAACTATCAAGTGATATAATCCTAGATAACTGGGACAGAGCAGGCAATATTATATTAAATATTATAAATAAATCGATGGAGACTGGTGTATTTCCAAATAATTGGAAAGAATCAATGATTTTTCCTGTCGAAAAAGTAAAGAATACATTAAACTGTGAAGAATACCGACCAATTAACACCTTAAAAACATGTGAAAAAGTCATTGAAACAGTAGTAAAAGATCAACTGGAAGAATACATGGAACAATACAATTTATTGTCAAAATACCAATCAGGCTTTAGAAGAAAATATTCATGTGAAACAGCAGTCAATTATGTTATAAACAAATGGAAATGTAAAAAGAAGAAAAATAAAATATTAGCGATTTTCCTTGATTTTAAAAGAGCATTTGAAACGATAGATAGGGATATCCTATTGAAAAAACTAGATAAATACGGAATTCAAGACACAGAACTAAAATGGTTTCAGTCATATTTAAGAAATCGTAGACAGTTGACAAATGTTAATGGTGAAATATCAAATGTAATAGAAAATGAATATGGAGTACCACAAGGCTCAATTTTAGGAGCTCTACTTTTTGTTATATATATAAATGATATGGAAAATATATTGGAGAAGTGCGAAATTGTTCAGTATGCAGATGATACCTTGATTTTCTCAGAAGCAACAACTGATGAATTATGTCATGAAAATTTGAAAAATGATATAGATAATATTAATAAATGGCTAAAAATGAATAAATTAAAACTAAACGAAAACAAAACTAAATTAATGGAAATCAATATGAACACAAACATAACTTTCAAAATAAATAATGTAATAATCGAAAAAGTAAATAATATAAAATATTTGGGTTTCTTAATAGACAAAGATCTAAACTTCAAAGATCATGTCGAATACATATGTAGAAAAATTGGCAAGAAAATTGGGTTTTTTAAACGTATAAGAAATAAAATGACAATATTAACAGCAATAAACATCTATAACACTATGATAAAACCACATTTTGAATATGGGTCAACCATTTTATTTACCTGCTGTTCAGACCAACAAATAAATAGGCTACAAAAACTACAAAATAAGGCTATGCGCTCAATTTTAAAATGCAATCGGTTTACTTCAAAAAGATATATGTTAGACACACTGAAATGGTTAAACATTCAGCAAAGGATGCAACTAAATACAATATTTTTTATCCAAAAAATGAAAATGGGAAGTTCACCCGATTACTTGATTGAACAAATAAGATATGTTGGAGAGGTACAACCTTACAACCTTCGGAATGGCTTAGATTTTAGACCACAGCGAGCAGATACAAATGCAATGCAGAAATCTTTATTTTACAAAGGATTGAAACTTTATAATATGATGCCTAGTGACGTCAAGAATGAAACAAATATAAATCTTTTTAGAAGAAAAACTGTAAACTTTATAAAAAATGTTAATTCTAATCAGAGTATATAATATTTTGTTAAATTAATATAAAATGTCAATTTAAAGTATTTTAAATACTACTAATAAACTAAACTAAACTAAAACTAAACTAATTTAAAGTTTGATGGCTGTATATTAGCCAGTCCCGAATTTAAAAAATTTGCGAACTTAGTCACTTACTCAAACGATAAGTATTGTTGAGCTGTTTTTTATCCATAAACAGCTCAATAATACCTATCGTGACGAAATTCGAAAATCTTTTAAATTCAGGACTGGCTAATAAACAGACGTCAGACTTTAAATGCGTATATAGTTTCTTTTATCCAAAATAAGATCTAAATTTTTCTGGTATAGAACGATATATAACTATGAATAGTTCAAGATATACTGCTTAATTTTGATGAGCGCAAAATTGGTCAATATTTAAGCACTCCTACTTCGCCCACTTTTTGGAAAAATTGAAAAGTTGTATCAGTTTTTATTAGTAAGGGAATGTACACAATTGTGGAATGTTCCCTAAAATGAACCTTTTGTTTTTTTCGTGTTGTAGCATGCATATATGAAAAAACTGTGATCGAGCTTAATTTCCGCTATCACTATTTTAAAAATGTTTCGGCACATGTTTTTCTTGATTTTATTGTGTCGTTTCAAAAAGACGGAATATAAAACATTAAAAGTGAGTAACAAACTAATTTTAAAGAATTTTGCAAGTCGGATTTCTGTAAACGATAAGAATTTTATTCACAATTTTAATAAAAAAATTTATTCCATACAAAACACAATAACGAAAAACACCGACGAAAAAAGTTTATATACACTCGTAACTCGTTATAATCCCGATTTGTTCATTAAAAAAATTGTGTTTTTTATATACAATTTTAAATAAATACAGGATGAAATATTTGGTGGTTCGTTTTTTAAAAATATTTTTTAAATTTAAAATCTGATATTACGATTGTCATAAACTCTGATATCATGAGCGATATAATTTTCGATATCTATACCAGACTGGAGTAGAGCGAATTTAATATCGTTTATCCAGGGAACAGTGATAACGAATACGGTATCATAATTTTATAAACAAATTATATCGTTGGGAAAGGTACATATTTAAGTGCAATAAAACTAACGTTTTCGTATAACTAGTAACTTCGTTTAAGATTACCTGATGATTTCTTAGACCGGGCAGGCAAAAATATGTAACGCCAGCGGATTATCGGTGGCCTCAACGTTTTGTTGAATTTAAAAAATAAAATTTTAAGTAAATTAGATGATTAGTGAAAAATTGTAACATAAGTTCAACAATGTGCACTTTAAAGACAAAAAAATCGGTTTTCAAAAATCGATGAACACAAATTTTAGATGCTAGATTACTTAACATATCTAGTATTGTTTTCAGAAAATTTGTACTATCAAAATTACCGAAATTCCTCTGCGAAAGTTGCACAGAGAAAGCATATTCGTGCTGACAAACGAATTTGTTGGCAATTGAATGGTTTGGTTGTGGCTGCCGATTTTTTGTTCACATAAACAAATACCAGAATCCCGATATTCCAAAAAATTTCAAACAATCCCGAAATTCCGGGATTTTTTGGAATTTGCAAAATCCCGAATCCCGGGATTTTTAAACATCAATTCCTATTGGCATCCCTAGTATGAGTGTTATTATTTTCAATGTTTGATAACACTCATACGTACAGATGGCTTGCACTTGAGAAGTAAAACAGGCATTCTTGAATTTAAAATCTCTACATAATTATACAGTTTTTTTTACTCATTGATCAATTTGTTTTCAATAATAAACACTTTAGAGTACAATCTGGCGGCTGCGGCGGCGTTTCTTTTTTTGTATATGGAGATTTGACAACAAAAAACGCACTAAATTAAAACTTAATATAATTTTATTGCTTTTTTCTCTAATTCTCTCTATACTTACTTCTTATTAGACTGCCTACACTAAAAAGTCGAAGACTAATGCTAAATGTGACACGAAACAATCCCACTTTTTGAAGGTGTTCATAAAATATGTGACGTGCTCTCCACATATACATCAGGGAGGAAAGTGAGATTTTTATTTCGGAACTAAAAAAAGTGTTAAAAGTACTTTTTAACACTAAGAGTACAAAAAAAGTTTAAAGCTTTTATCTAATTAATAACAACAAATAATTAAGTAAACAAATTCATATTTTTTTTTTTAATTAAAATTTAAGTAAAATGGGTCTAAAATTATTATAATTTTGAAGACTATTTTTTAATTTTTTTTAAATTGTCAATATTTTTTTTGGGGGTTATACGGTATGTTTTTTTTAAATTAATTAGTTTAAAAAAATTCTATCGAATCAACTTTTCCATTCCTGACACACACACACTTGGTCACACATGCATGTTTAAAAACATCCGTCACCGCGGCCGTTGTCATTTAATTTGCTTTCTCTCGCCGCAAGTTTGTATCTCAATAACAAGTTGTTCTTCTGTTGTTGGTGTTGTTATTTTTACTCTCGCTGTTTCATGCTTGTGTTAGTTAATATTCATCTTTTGTGTTTGTTTTTTTTGTGTAAGTATGTTTTGTATGTGAGCGGAAATTAAAATAGGTTTAATTACTTTTAGCAAACCTATGTAATTAGTTTTGTTGCCATGATGTTAAAGAAATTATACCACTGTAGGTTATTTTTTTTTGCACTTCAAGTGCATTTTATCTGTATAATCTCAAGGAAATAAATTCTTTTTAATTATAAAAGACAAAACGTAAAAAATTACGAAAATATGCTAGGTAAAAATAGTTGAAGTTTTTGTTGTTTTGTTTTGTACAAAACAATTTTATTTATCCAATTTAATTATATTATTTTAAATATTTACCATATTTTCTTTTTGTTCATCTTCTGCTTTTACGTATTTTATCTTGGAACACTTATTTTTATTATTGCCTCAAGTGTTTTTTGCCTACAGTCTTTTTTTTTTGTTTAGTTTTTATTTTTGTTCTTGTAGTATTTTTGGGTTGAATCGAGTATATCTCTTTTTACTTAACAGTGTCATGCTTTTTTTATTTGCCCCCCCCCCCCCCCCCCCCCCTCGTATGTATAAATACACCAACACACAGTTCAGATATATAAAGATCTTGCAAAAGAATAAATTCTTTATAATATTTAATATAAATGAGAATGAATTTTATCCTTTTAGACCCAATGTTGCTTATGAGACTTAAAGTGATTTTAAAATCTTGTTGCGATTTCAAAAATATGTTGCAACAAAATGCCACTATGCCTTAGGGCGCCCTTTTAAAAAAAGGATTTATCATAACACACCACAGTTTATTGGCAAATGGTTCCAAATTTAAGAATTCTATTTTTTTTTTGGAAAATGTAAACCCGTGCCGAATTTCGGCCTAAAATGGCCCATTTGAAAAAAAGAGTGTTTGTATTAAAAATGTCCATAATTTAAAATTTTGAAAAATAAAATTTTTTATTATAAATTGAAAACATAATTTAAGCAAAAAGTTTGCTGAAAAATAGTATACCTGATTTACAAGACGTATTTGAACGTTTCTACTAACTTATTTTTTTGAGTGTACTTAAGGTGATATGACCCAAAATAGGGTTATGGTACATCTCGAAAACTAAAGCTTCAAAAAGTGAAGTTTTAGGTTTAACTACAATAAACAAATGTTTATTTTTTGTGCTTTTATTTAAAAAGTTATGACGAATTTCGTTTTTTGAAATAAACGAAAGTGGGCGAAAACACACCTAAACTTAGATATGTATTGTTAAAACTATTACTAAATATATTCTTTCTGCTAAATTTCATAAAATTCTGTCTATTAGTTTATAAGTTAAGACGATGTCCTTTAAAGGTATCCTGATAGAATCCTGTGTGTCCTTGGACCAAAGTAGGCACTTATTATTTAGAGTTGATTACAGGGATGGCAGGCAATACCGTTATCGATTCAAATCCCTTTCAACTGACTATTTTACATAATTAAAATACCGTTATCTGTAAAACACCGTTACCGATATAACTAAAATACCAATATCCTTAAAATACCGCTACCGAAATAATTATAATATCGTTATCGCAAAAATACCTTTACCGAAATAATTGAATTAGCGTTATACTTAAAATACCGTTACCGAAAAAATCTGACAAAATCGGAAAAAAAAATCGCTGTAAATAGATATATATTTTCCCAAAGCTTTATGATAAAATAACTAGTCATTTGAATTCATGCATACTGAGTCTAAAATTATCGATGTGCATTGACGTTACCTGAATAACTTGAATAACGTTATCCTTAAAATACCGTTACCGAAATAACTGAAAAATCGTTATTCCTAAAATAACGTTATCGAAATAATTAAAATACTGTTAACGCTAAAATATCGATACCGAAATAAGCAAAATACCGTTAACGCTAAAAAAAACCGTTACCGAAATAACTGAAATATCGTTAGCCTTAACATATCGTTATCGAAATAAAATAAAATGGCGTTACCCTTACCGATACCCTCATCGAATCTGTTACCATCCATGGTTGATTATCAAAAGTTTATAATTAACTTAATATATTTTTTGCAGATTTTTGAAAACTATGTTTAAAAATAATTATTTTTTGAAATTTTACGATGTTTTGATTTTGACACTTTCTATCGTCTAAACTATGGTTGTCACTCGAATAAAATTGTTTCGATTAATCGAATGAGCAAAAAGAAAATTCGAACGAACAATTTAAAGCACATGATTTTCGAATATAGAATAACTCAAACAAATATTGACGATTAATCGAATAAAACGAATTATTTAAAGAAAAATACTTCTTTTAATAAACATTTTTCGAACATTTACCAATTTTGTTAAAATTTGTATAAAAAAATGATAATAGACAAAATTAAATCAAAACTCTTTTGAAGAAATAACAGAAATTTTAAAAATTTTATTAATAATTTTTCAAGATTTGGACTCTTTAGTAATGGGTAAAGATTTTTTTTTTCTTTTTTTTTTCTCATTTTTTTTATTTTATCGAATCTTCACCAAAATTATGTGAACTAACAATAAGTATTCAAATCTTAAAACTACAAAATAAAAATAATTTTAAGTCCGGCCAGTGCCAGACAATATTTTGTATGCTCGTAAATTATACAATGTGTTCAAAAGCATTCATCCTTCACTTCAGTATGCCAAGTCAGCAGTGGTCCTCCTTCTAAGGCGTTGGTGACCACGATTATTGAGTAGATTACGCGCTAAATTGTTTGGATGTGTTTCCAATTTTAGTAAATAGTTTTGCGTATGTCTCGCAATTTCCTCTTTAACAAAGGAAACATTCAGATCTCTGTGAAGGTTTAAATTTCTAACATACCAGGGGGCACCAGTAATCACTCGCAAAATGTTGTTCTGTTTCCTCTTTATTTTTTGGTTAAAGATAATATCTTATATTATATAATTTCAATTTCAAGCCAACAAAATCAAGGAATTCGCAGATAAAGTCATATCTTTGAAATATAGAAATCTATCAAAAATATTACTAATTACAACGAAAGTACGTTAGCACTTAAACTGTGAATTCAATTTATGTAATTTCCACGGTAACTAAGATAAGATCTTAACAGCTCGATATACTAAAACTATCGCAAATGTATTTAACTTTTTAGCGATTTTTAAAAGCGTAATTTTTGTCATCACGAGAAAATGCCAAATGGCGTATGATTGAGAAATCTTTTAGAGTTACTATATTCTAAAATTATTTCATTTGAATATTGGCAATGTTGTATTCAAATAGATGACAAAATTTATAAAATTTTAAAATGATACGGCAAAATACTTTAATTACACAGGCCTACAAAAAATTTTTTTTTGTTTGGTGCCGCTAATTCTATGTTATAATTTGGTTAATTAGTCCGCAAGACGTCATGGTTAGCTGTCAAAATCGCGAAGCTACGTTCAGGTTTGTATCGATCGGTCATAACCTAAAAAATGTATTTTATTATACTTAATGTCATTATAGTCAATTAATATCTTTGATTAAATGATAATATCGATATGCCGTCGTCGAGAAGGTGTTGTGTAAATAATCCAAATACATTTTGTTATATTTGTGGTGAATATGTAGTAAAAAAGTTTAGAAAACCTATAACAGATGCAGTGAAGAAGACATACGTTGATTACTTTAATATCCTTGCGAAATCTCGAAAACTACACGTAGCATTAAAAAAGTAAGTATCAATTTTTTATCAGGGTACCGAACGTACTTGAAATCTGTTTTATTTTTAGCGGCACCAAAATCATTGTAGGCCTGTGTTATTTATCTATTTTTAAATTATTTTTATTCGTTATTTGTTCGATTAATCGAATCAATTTTAAAAATGAATCGTTTGATTGTTCGATCAGAAATGGTTTGATTGTTTATTCGAACAAAATAAAAACCCGAATAAACGAAAAATTTCTTCACAACATATTTAGTAAATTTAATTTAAATTAAATTTTTTATCGGAATGTATTCGTTTCGAAGTATAAAACACTAATTCGATGAATTTGTAATAAAAATTATTAAGGCTGCTCTGAGGCAGCCTGTAGATCAAACGGTTCCCAAATGATGCTGCGGAACCCCAGGGGTCCGCGTGTGTTTTTTAAGAGTTTTAATAAATTTTTTTTTTAAATTATTAAAAAAATTAATTGAATATTTCAACATTTAGTGGACTCCATTTTAGATAAATTCATTCTCGCCTAAAATTGCCTGTTACTTGCAACAAATAAATGTGCACCAAATTTGAAAGCACCTCTCACTGAATGTGACTCTAGTTATGACGGTATGCCCCATGTGACTCTACACTCAGGGAACTTCTGCTTTAAAAATATATAGTTGTTTGGGTTGTAATATACACTCAAAAAAAAAAGTTTGTTAAGTCAGCAAAAAATTTTGCTGAGTCAGCAAAATTTTAGTCAGGAGGATGCTTGCAAAAAAGTTGCTAATGTCAGCAAAATCTTTTGTTGAAAATCAGCGAGCTGATTTTTAGCAACAAAATTTGTAGATTCAGCAAAAGTTTTGCTAACACTTAGTAGATTAGAAATAAAAAAGCCTTGCTAAAAATTAATAAATTTTTTGCTAAATTTTAGTAGACTGAAAAAAACGCAAAAAATTTGTAGAAAAATTGTAATTTAGTTAATTTATTTGCTGAAAATCATAAAACATATTTTTGTGATTCTTTTAAAAATAATTTACTATAATAATGAAATATAAAAAAGGTTCATACTCCCACATTGACGACATGAATTAATTTAATATCTGAAAATAAATAGAAATAAATATATATAACATAACATAACAAAAATTTTCTTTCAATTACTTACATCAATGGTTGTCTAAATGATGCTATCGTTTAAATGACGCTTCTGCCGAAGATAATTATAGAAACGAAACGAAAAAATAAACAAAAACAAACCAAACGAAAAAAACAACCCTTTTTTGCAATAAGAAAAAGGAACCATAAATATCTACCTAAGATGTGTGTCTTTGTCTTTCGCTTTACTCCGTCTACATTTCTGTATATGTTTGTTTGCAATTTGACCACACTATTATTAATCTATAAGTTATATATAATATAAAAGTTTAAATAAATAAATATTTTATTTTGTCTTTTATTTAATTAATAGACAATTATTTTCACAAGCCTTTGATAATGCAAAATTTAAGTTGTTTTAATCCTCAATTTTGTTTTATGTATGAAAAAGAGATACAAAAACTTCCATTGTTGATTTTTTTCTATGTCTTATTAGAGTTGTACTTTTTAGTATCATTTTCCTCTTCTCTACTACATCTTGACATGCCGCGACATCTACTTCATTCTGCGTATATCTTTCAATCTGGTTGCCGTCCACACTATTAATGTGCTTATCAGCACAATTTTTTTTTAGCAAAATTAATTAGTAAAACATTAGTATATTAGTAAAGCATTTGCATAAAACAGTTAAGTGCTGAATAAGTATAACAAAAATTTTAGCTGAAAACACGATTTTAGCAAAAAATTTTGCTAAAAAATAGTATACCTGATTTACAAGACGTTTTACTAACTTTTCTACTAACTTATTTTTTTGAGTGTACGAACTAATTTGAAAGTCGTAACGTTTTGGTAACAACTTTAAAGAAAGATCTGTTAATACAAACTTGCTTAACATGACAGTACCACAAACAAATTTTTATATAATTTTCCATTTTTGATACAAAATTTTTAAAAATTTGCAAATTTTGGTAAAATTTCTTTTAATTTAAACATATTTAAACACGTAAACTAAGAAATTCTTTACCAAATGTATCAGAAACTCTCCATTTATGAAATCAAATGAAAGAATTTTTTAAACAAAGTTTATAAAAAATTTCCCTAGGGATCCGCGGACCCCCATTTGGGAACCGTTGTTCTAACAGGTAAGGTTACCTCAGGGCATTCTTCATAAAATTTATTACAAATTCATCGAATGAGTGTTTTATACTTAGAAACCAATACATTCCGACAAAAAAAACTAAATTTACAAAATGTGTTGTTAAAAATTTTTTCGTGTTCTGTGCACGGTTCAAATAAATATAAACCTTGCTTATAATGAATTAATTTCTTTGGTCCCTCAGAGTTCATATTAATTGGGTTTTACTGTACAGCATTTGTTTTTTGTAATGTTTTTTTTTTAATTAAAATAAAATAAATATAATTTTATTTCTTTAGCTTTTTTTTGAAAAAAAAAAATGTTTAGGGGTCCATGAACCAGTAGAACTGCGTCAAGGGGTCAGTGAAGCAAAAGTTGGTGTTAACCGCTAGATGGTTAAGAAACTGAATTATTAGAAAACAAAATTATTAAAAATAAAAATCTTTAAACAAAATTAAAAAAAAAGTAATTTAACACAGAATTCTTACCTTAATACTCTGACACAAACACCCTCTCACATGCACATAAACATGATGTTCAATGGTATAGTTATGCTTATGTATAAGTGCTGTATGTGTGTGTTGTATGCTGTTGTTATTGCTGGCTGCTATTGTATTTGCCCCTAGAGGATTTATTTTACTTCTTTCAACGTGTAGCACAGCAGTTAGTACCCTTGATAGGGCTACATGCCAATTGTAATAGAAATAGATAGAAGTCTAGTGTTTGTACGTGAATGTATATTGCCATCATATGTATGTACTATATATGACATTGTATGTGTTAAAGTATTTGAGTCCATATTTGTTAAAAAAATTTTTGTTATGTCTAAATGCAGACAAAAAAAAAACAAAAACAAAAACAAATAGTTCTTTGTAAAATTTTATGTTTCCAACAAATATACATTTATCCATCCATTTTACCAACCAACCATCCATCTATTTTTCTTTAGAGGCCATTATATGCAGTTTTTGTTAGACTTGGTTTTTTTCCTTGGTGGACAAGTCTATTTAAGGAAGGAAAAATTACAAAAAAAAAAAAAATGCGAAAATACATGATGGATGTATGCAATTAATTGTAGAATAGCATACATAAATACATATGTCTAAAGGACATATTGTTTTCAAATGGAGTTTAAAGAGTATTCTAATATAATTAAAACATTGTTGTTCTAAGACTTTTTACTATACCTGACACATGAACAAATTTGTAGGGCGCCCAAGCAGGGACCTTAATTTTGAATTTTAATAGAAGGTCATGCAATGAAAGTCGTATAACGTATGCGGAATGAAATTGCAACAAAATGTAATATGTTGTAGTTTTTTCTACAACTAACGTAAATTTTATTTCACTTTTAAAAAAACAATACATACTATTAATTTAATGTAAAAAAAAATTTAGTCCCATACAATCCGCTTTGCGGCAGTTTTGGGGAACTTTTTCCATAGCTGTTGAAAATATCGATGTTGGCATTTTGAGGAGTTCCTTTTGTAATTTTTTCGATCAGATTTTTTGTATTTTTCGGTCTAAAGCCACCAGCATAAACTCTTCGCTTTAAATAAGCCCAAAAATCTTCGATTGGACGTAATTGAGGGACATTTGGTGGGTTTTCCTCTTTATGAACATATGGTATATGAAGTGTGTCCATAGCTTCTACGGTTTTTCGAGCGTAATAGCTAAATGTTAAGTATGGCCAGATAATCACATTTAGACCTCGATGCATCCATATTTTCTATGAAATCCTTCACTTTTGGCAAACAGTGCTCAATATATCGTTCAGAATTGACGGCCAATCCAGATTCAAAAAACACTGGTTCCGACATCCCTTGCGGACTAATTGCAAGCCATAGTAAAACTTTTTTAGGGAACTTTGTATGCTCCAAATATTTTATTTTGTTATCAGTAGGTTTCTTTCCTTCGAAAAATTGCCTTCCCTGTCATTCATTGCCATCTAGCGTAAAATAGGACTAATCATCCGTGATGCATCCATGATGATTATTGAAAAAATTACAAATTGTTTCTCGACGTTGTTCTTTTTTTGTCGACATTTTAAAATAATTAAATGTCAATTTATTGATAAAATTGTCAAAGCAACATGAGAAAACATGTGGTTATTCAAATATAACGGTAAAAAATTAATAGCTTTAGTACTTTTTTTTCCCGCGTTGCAAAATTTGTTGCAATTTTTTTCCGCATACGTTAGTTAAGTAATGGCGCCTGGGCAGGAAGCTAAGTTTTCTTAACTCATTTGTGGCGCTGTTAATCGATATTTCCTCGCATTCACTTCATTGCTTTACATTTTGTCTATTAATTCAATCTCCGCCGTGACTTTTTGATTTATTTAATAAAACTCTATTTAAATCTTGCTTATATTTGGTTATTGATAAAGTTTAGGGCAATATAAGCGCTATCTTTTTTAATTGCAATAGTATTAGTTTATAATAAATTAAATATTTAAATAACTTGTTTTAATCTGAGATAAAAATTAATTTGATTATTTCACTGCACTATGCAATTCATTTATCATCATTTATCTTTAACAAGTTTTTATGACCAGAATTCAATTTTTTTTTTTATGATAAATCAACTTAAGCGTCAAGTGCATGAACGATTATAATAACTCATACTTACTTAAGTATGAAAATTATTTAACAGACCAACATCCTTATAAAATTAAATACATGTACACAAACAGGTCCGTACACACAGGAAGAATATATCAAGGATCTCGAAAATCTGAAAACACAAATTTAAAAGTATAGACGTATTTCATAAATTTTCGAAAGACACATTGAAGTAATTAATTCACAGTTTAAGTGCTTAAAGTTTTTACCATACACTATTGTCAAAAATGTTAATATTTTAAAACGATAGCACGTTAGCATGCCTAAGAAGTCATGAATTTATTGCTTCTAAGAGCACAAGAAAGAAGCGCTTTTCAGCTGGTTAAAAAGAAACATACCAAGTGGGACATCGCGAACAAAAATTAAGCCTTCTTTATTTGCTTTGGAAATGCTATGTAATTAAATAATGCCTTCCGGAAGCGCTTCTGCGTAAGCAATATTTTTTACTGGGAAGCTATTTTAATACTCAAAATCGGAACATCCAAATAAAGCAAAAAAAAAAAACATAAAAAAGTGAAAAAGCTAAATTTTCTTAGATAATTATATATAAACATATATGGTAGAAACAAGAAAAAATTCGCTAAAATTTTACCAATAATTGTGTATGGCATAACATTCCAGCAAAAAATAGTGCTTACCCAGAAGTGCTTCCAGAAGGCATTATTTAATTACGAAGCACTTCCAAAGCAAATCCAGAAGGCATGCTTTTTGTTCGAGATGTCCCACTTAGTATGTATATTTTAAGCAGGTGAAAAGCGCTTCTTTCATGTGTTCTTAGAAGCAATAAATTCATTCCTTGAAATTTCATCTAATTTTCCAATCCATTGATTTATACTTAAATTTTCATAATTATTTGGAATGCGAAACAAAATAGTAGTGCGGAATTCCAAAGAATGTTATGAATTTATATAAAATTTTATCAAATTATATATAACTTGATCAAATTGGATAGACCCATTTTTCGGATCAAATTATATCAGATGGGATGTTACATGTGATCTCATAAGATAAGGTTATGTATGTCATTTTTCTGATCAGCTATGATATGATGTGATAATGAATTATCTATATGACTATATATGATTATATTTACCTATATCGGAACTTTTTTTTATCGGGTAAGGTAAAATTCATCAGATTTTATATTTATTAATATCAAATGTTTTATTTACAATACAAAAACGTGAATTAATTTAGTTTATCTTTTTCAAAAAATTTCCATTTTTGATGCAAATTTTTGGATGCATTTTAGAAATTACATTTGCATTAGAAAATGTTTTTTTTTTTGTTTTGATATTTATTTTGTCCCATCGGCAGTCCTTCCTTGTAAGCATTTTTAAAGTCTCTCGGCGCTTTTGCATTGGTATCACTATCTTGCACAATGGAGTGAAGGTTACAACAATACAAACATGTTTCTGTTGTTCTCCTGATTCATTTTGTCTTACGGCTCTGCCTACAAACACGATGTGTAATGTATAAAGGATATAATTTATGATCTAATAATTTATGCACTAGAATGACGTTAACCCTTTGGTACACAAATTTTTATTGTAGTACATTTTTAGAGAAAATTTTGTGGAAACCGATATCAAATGCATAGCGAGTACTGTCAGTTGATCTTGTCACTTTACAGGCCACTCTAATAAAGATAGTTAGAACTAAAGTTTACAATTTTGACTTTATGAAATAAAACATGTATTTTTTGTCAAAAAAAAATTCATCATGCGATTTTTAAAACTAAAAAAACGTATTTATTGCTTGTTTAAACTATTTTTTAAAATCTCCATTTGGCAACCCTGGTTAAATATTTTTTATAGTAACATAGTTTTTTTCAAATAAAATCCCGAATAAAAAAAGTTATATAGAAAAATTATATAATTTTACATACCCGATTAAAAATCTACATATATGCATACATTATGGAACATGTATGAACTCATTCATGCTCATTCCAGGTAATACATGTCCATATACCAGAATTTATTATTCATATAAGTTCACAGGAGTTCATATGTGATCATATATGTAAATATTATCTCAATTTTAGTTAATGTACACATATGAACATGTTTGGAGATGTATGGACATGTATCATTATATATGTACATATTACCTCAATTTTCGTTAATGTACACACATCAACATATATGTATGAATCATTTACACTAATATGATTATATATAGCCAAGTGTGGTGCTATATTTGTGTGGATATAATTATGTATAACTTTCAGTTTTATAACAAATTCAAATATGCCGTCATATGTATATAAAGAAATATGCATAAGAATGTTCCCATACATATTGATATATATACCATGTATAGTTAGATATGCTCGGAAATTTTTAGCACAGTATCATATATAATAAAAAATGGTTTTATAGAAAATCATATCATGTTAATATGTTTTCTAAGTTCGTTTATATATAATTCAGTATAGCCCCATATAAAAGAAAAAATTCTAAGTTCATTTATACTCGTATATAATTAAGTTTAGCCTGATGTAAAACAAAAATTCAAAACTTTTGTATTTAAGTAAGGGAATGAATTTATCCTTACATTTGGTATTTGGACCATATAAAAAAAAAATAACAAGGGAGGTATTCCGACCCGAACTTGCAGTTTTGAATCAGCTTTTGATTTGTTGTAAAGGAGCAAAAAAAAAACGTATTTCTTTCAGCTGCCCAATTACACGTTTAAGTGTTAAGAAGTAGGGTTAACAATTAATTTGTTTTGTATGAAATCTTGTCTTTAATTTACGAAAACTACATTTATTTGTACGCAGGGTTAAACTACTCAAGAAAACAAAAATTTTTATACCCACATTGTCCACTATATAGGCAATATGGGTATCAAAGGTAAACAAAAATATATTTTAACTGCATACATCCATGGTTGTATAAATGATGACAATTTGGACTGAAGCTAAATGCCGTAGATAATAAATAACAAACAACACTTTTTTTGATTTTTATATATATATTTCGACCTTTTTCAATTAAGTTTTGTGTTATTTTTAGAGTTATTCTAATCAGGCTTTAAAGGTCATGGATTTTCTAAACGTAAATAAAAGACTTTTTTATTTAATTTTTCGTATTCCTACGTTTCGTCGGTATTTTCCGACATCCTCAGGGATTCGTTTTTTATTAAATAATTAGTCTTCTCGTCAAATTTACATCATTTTTAAAAAATACACATCACAGGTTTTATACGACATTTAATGAACGGCACAAAACAGATTTAATTAATTAAAAATGAATGCAAAAATAAATCTCGAAAAATTAAAATATCACAGTTGAATTGTTCTTATAGCTAAGATCACAGTTGGAGTAGAACTAAGTTAAAGCTATGGTGTAATAGTGGTGCTAATATAAAAAGCAAATATAACAAATTACCTAAGATGTTTGTCCTTCTCTTTCGCTTAAGTCTGTCTTCCTAAAGGTATATTTGTTTGAAATTTTTCCACATTCCATAAATTACCATTATCAAAATTTAGTTTAGAAATACTCATTTTATTTTTATTAAATTTAAATATTTTATTTTGCAATGAAAATGAAAATTATTCAAGTTCAAGGCCATACTCTATATTTCTTTATTAGGATATTGTCCTAACAAATAATCTATAGAGTTTTTGTTTTTTATTTTGCCTTTAATTCAATTAATCATAAATTTTTTGACAAGCCGGCAGTATTTGAGTGTAGTAGATCAACAATTTATATTAGTACACATTGTTTGCGTCCTTTTGTATAAAAAATATATAAAAAATCTGCAATGGTTGATTCTTTAATATGTCTTACAAGAGTTGTACTTTTTAGTCTTATTTTCCTTGTCTCTACTGCATCTTGACATGCCGCGTATATATCATTCTGCGCGTATTTTTTAATCTGGGTTTCGTCCACACTATTAATGTGCTTATTAGCACAATTTTTATAGCAAAATAAATTAGTAAAACATTAGTTCAATACAGTAAAGTGCTGAATAAGTATAACTTAAATTTTAGTTGAAAACACAATTTCAGCAAAAAATTTGCTGAGAAATAGTATACTTGATTTACAACACGTTTTACTAATTTTTCTACTAACTTGTTTTTTTTTTTGAGTGTAAATGAAAATTTAAAAATGCATCCAAATTTTTTTTTTGACAAATTAAGAAAAATACTTAAAATAAATGGAAAATATGCACAAACATTTTCTAAATATGCACAAAAACTTTCAACAAAATATGCATTAAAAAAGCACAAAATATGCATTCAAAGTCAAAATATGCTAAAAAAAACATGCACTTTTGCTAAAATATGCAACTATAAGTCGATACAACTTTGTTCTTAATTTAATGATTCGGAATATAATAGTATAGATGTCACGAATAGTGTATTCGACACTTTACCGAATATATTCTTTAATACATTTTTATACAAATTTGTATATATACTTTAGAGACAGAGATGAAATAATGAAACTTTTTTAATTTGATAAAATCAATACAAACAGCCGTGTTTGACGTTTTAAAGAAAAATATGTAAAAAATTTGATTTTCTAAAATTTTTAGAAAAAATACAGGTTTTTAAGCTTTTTTTATTTTAACCGAATAATTCTCCAGAATAGTGCTACTATTCGGTATTCGGCCGAATATTAAAAACATGCGGAATTTATCCATTTTACACTGATAGGATTTTCCTTCATACTATTAATGAATGTCTTTCATTAACTTGGATTCATTGGTTGAATGAAACATTTTCATTAAATTAATGAAAAATTCATTGACTGAATGAAATTTTCATTAACTGTATTTGTTTGATCCTTAAAATATGCAATCATTTTTATATAAATATTTTTTGTACAGCAAACAATAAGTTCCATAAAATTTCCACTGGAGGCGCTTCAACTATTGAAAAAAAATATTTTCCTACAAAAGTCTAAATAAGCACATCCTTTTGGTTTTGTAATTTAGGTCAATTGGTAAGGTGGTGCTGTTTGCATGGTGATGGTTGCGGGTTCAAGTCGTGTTCAGGGAGATAAAAAAAACGGAAAAATAAATATAAGATAATAAAAAAGAAAAAATTAACACAAAATAAATATGAAACAAGAAAAAAAATATTTTTTTCAATTATTATTGGATTAATGAAAAATATTTCATTGAGCCAATGAAACTTTCTTTGGGGACTTTTTAATAAAAAATTCATTACATTAATGAAGGATTTCATTAATACAATGAACAAAATTCTATCAGTGTAGGTCATCGAGATTTGCATGAAATTCCTTGCCCTAGTTATTGTTATTATTGTTATTTTCAATCAGAATCACAGTTCTTGCAGATATATATGACCGTAGTTTTTATGAGAACTAAGGGCGTTTTCATAAATAACAATTAATTGCATTTGCATTGTTAAATTTTTTTGGCTACTACATAAACATAAAATACAAAAACTATCATCTTCTGTATCGGAAGATGAGATTTTATTTGTTTCTGGAAACCAAAACATCTCAATCGACATTTCTGTTGTTGTCATAAATGTCGAAGAATTGACTAAAGTAGACAAGAATAAGTAAAGTAATGCGTAAAACCAGAGATGGTAGGCAGTACCGTTAAAATACCGTTATCGATTCAAAACCCTTTCATCTGACTGTCGTTATCTCTAAAATAACGTTACTGAAATAATTGAAATACCGTTATCCGTAAAATACCGTTACCAGTATAACTAAAATACTAATATAATTAAAATACTGCTACCGAAATAACTAAAATACCGTTGTCGCTAAAAAAACACTTACTGAAATAATTTTAATAGCGTTATCCTTAAACTACCGTTACCGAAATATTTAATCTGACGAATTTAGAAAAAAATAATAACTGTAAGTAGATATATATTTTCCCAAAGCTTGGTCATAAACTAGCTAGTCCTTAGAATTCGAGCAGTATATAAATGTCGTATATAGTACATATAACTTGTGGATATAAAAAACTCAAATATTGTGTTGATTCCGGCTAGTCAAAGAAATTGTTTATTAATTAAATTAAACACAAAATAAAATATTTAAATTTCATAAAAATAATATGTATGTTTATAAACTAAATGCTTATAGTGGTAATTTATGGAATGTGGTTAAATTGCAAACAAATATACCTTCAGGTAGACAAGGACACACATCTCTATTTGCAGAAAAAGGGTTATTTATATTTATGTTGTATTTAGTTATTGTTTTAGTTTGTTTCTACAATTATTTACGGCATTTGGCTTCATTCAAAATTGTCATAATTTAGATATTCATGGATGTAAGTAGTTGAAATATAGTTTCGTTTATGTTATATATACTTTTTTTTATATATTTTCCGATATTAAATGTCGTCAATATATGGACATTTTTATAAATTTTAATGTATTGTAAATTTTTTTTTTTAAAGAATCACAATTTTTTTTTATGATTTTCAGCATATAAATTAACTAAAGTATAATTTTTCTACGATTATTTTTGAGTTTTTGTCAGTCTACTACTATTCAGCAAAAACTTTGTCAACTAAAGGTTGGCAAAACTTTTACTAAATTTACTATTTATATTTTTATTTTGCTGATATTATAAAGTTTTTTTGCCAGCACCCTCCTAACTAAAATTTTGCTGACTCAGTAACATTGTTTGCTGCCTTTACTGACTTTTTTTTTAAGTGTATATATTGATTTGTTTATGTATAAAAAAACTGTTGCACGGTGAAATAATAGGAACAATGTAATTTAGTAACATTTTAGTAACCCGGTTAAAAATCAACAAATATGCATTCATTTATGAATATGTATGAACTTATTCATGTTCATATATGAAGTTATTCGAAGCCATATATGTCCATATTCCACCATATATTATTCCTATATGTTCATAAGAGTTCATATGTGATCATGTTTATAAATATTACCTCAATTCTCGTGAATGTACACATATGACCATATATGGAAATGGAAATGTATAGACATGTATGATTATATATGTAAATATTACCTCAATTTTCGTTAATGCACACAGATGAACATATATGATTCCTCATATGAACATATTGGAATGGTTTATGAGCACATATAAATCATGTATAGATGCATGTGGACATGTATGAAGCATGTGTGTTTTATGAATGGAAACCTATAAGTCGATTTTTAACAGGGAAACCTTAATGTAAATTGATTTACTAAAATCAGCCAATAATTTTTACTAAACATAAGTAAAACTTTTGTTTAAAATGAAATTAATTTTTATATATGGAAAAAAAAACTTTGCTTTCAATTAAAAAAATAAATAAATTTGCGAAGTTTTTGCTAGTTTTAGCAACTCGCAACACAACAAATCTTAGTAAACAATTTTGCAGTTTGCTAATGTAGAATAGATACATTTTTACAAAAAATTAGTACAAAAACTTTAAATTTGGTTATAAAACGTTTTACTAACTGTTCGACTAACTTTTTCATTTGAGTGTAGGATTCTTTTTTCCACGCATATAAATTCCTTGGTTTTATTTAAAAGCAATTGGCTTTTTGAAGTTTATTGACACATTAAGCTGAATATATCCTTTTTCCCATGTGGTGCAAGGTGAAATACGAATAATTATGAAACACTTGAGTTAAACTGAGGCAAAAAGAAATTATAAACTTGAAAGAAAATTCACTATAAAATGCATGAAATTTAAATATTTAATTAATAGCACATTATCATGTTCACCAATGTTTATATGGTTTTTGTGGTTTTTATTTCTAGTTAAAGTACTTTAACTATAAACCATTCAAAAGACCCCCAGTCATACATGCACAAGTACTACATTAAAGACACTCCATACACAAACGCATGAATACTCTTACATATTGTCGCAAACAAACACACATTTACGTGTGCACAGAGTCACACAAAAGTGTTGATATACAGTCAAATATTAACTCACATGCACATACACATTCACATACACACTCATACGTAATAATGTTAATTTACGCATATGTAAACCGCCTGGTTCTTAAAAAAAATGAGAAATCATAAAGAACTGAAAATCCTTTTTCAAGTTGTCGTAGTTTTGCAGTTATTTTAAAGAATTAATTATTTTTTAAAAATTATTAAAAAAAAAAAGAAATAGAAAAATAATACTTTGCAAAATCAAATTAAAGGCTTCATTACTCTAGCGGATACGTTTCGCAAACGGACTGTAACTCCATACGATGTGGAAAAATAGTACCAACATTAGGGTGGGGCGATTTGAACATCTTAATGGGCGCTTCGCGTTTCTGATTCTTGGGATTGTACTGAGCAAAAAAGTCCACTAGACCATACGTCTACGGTGAAAATCGAGCTTCCACATTTTGACTTTTTAGCCGTATTTTGTGAAAGTAACAATGTGTGGGATGGACATATCTCAGGAAGTAGGAGGAGCTTATCCAAGATTATGGTATCAATCTCTTCTTTGGAAGATTCTCTAGCAGATTAACGCATCAATCATATTTGTGGGTGGAGTTAAAGGGGTTAATTTTTAATTTCAAAATAGGTCTTTTTTTTGCCGTATTTTGTGACAGTAACAATGTGTGGGATGGACATATCTCAGGAAGTAGGAGGAGCTTATCCAAGATTATGGTATCAATCTCTTCTTTGGAAGATTTTCTAGCAGATTAATGTATCAATCATATTTGTGGATGGGGTTTAAGGGGTTAATTTTTATAGTATACAAAACCGAGGCAACATATTGTATGTTGGTACTATTTTTCCACATTGTATGAAGTTACAGTCCGTTTACGAAACGTATCCTCTCGAGTAATGAAGCCTTAAGTCATAGAATATAATACCTGGAACCTCTTAAAAGATTATGTCCAAAATAATATTTTTCTTTAACTGCAAATGTATAAATTTAACAATGAATTCATACCTTTGCAAGCATGCCTTTCACACACACATAAATAGTAATGATATTCAACCAAGTATACGTAACATAAACAATTTAAGAGGACGACTTTAGGCTACGACTTAGTGGTGATGAAGACGATGGTGATGACGATGAGGAGAATGATAATGTGATATAATGTTCTTTTGCATATTATAAGACAAACACACACATGCGCCTACTTAAGCTAACAGTTTTGTTATACCCATATACATATATACTCATCATTAGAGCAAGGAATTTTATGCAGTAAAAATCCAAAATATGCGCTTAAAATATGCACTTAACGAGAAATATGCACAAAACATCAAATAATATACACTAAAAATCAAAAAAAAATATGCATGTACAATTTTTGAATTTTTAATAATCAGTATATTATTCGAGCTTGCTGGTTTAAAAATGAATTCCAATATAAATGTCTAACAAATGAAAGCTATGTACAATGTTTTCTTTTGTTTATTTTTAATTAAAACTGACATTTTAAAATATGCTAAATATGGTACACAAATGTCTAAATATGCCATAAAATATGCATTTATAGCAATCAATGCATTTATAACAAAATATGGAACAATAAATCGATGCAATTTTGCTGTTGCAAATTCGATAATTCGCAAAAATATTTGGTCAAAATCGATTGACTACAAACATGCATTTGCATGAAATTCCTTGCCCTACTCATCATATATGTATGTACACTTATTATTATTCATTGTCTACAAATGTGTCAATTTTTGTGATATATCGTGCAGGCATACATTAACAATCGCACACAGAGAAAAATTTAGCTATTTGTCAACTGAAATTCGGTTATTCCGACTCAAATTCGGTTATTACAAATTTCAGCTGGTTGGCACAACTTAACATTAGTTTTTACAACAAATTGCGGTTAATTCAACTAAATTTTTGTTGCAACACCAAAAATATTTATAAATCTAATGTAAATATCGTTGTACTAACAGAATTTATAAGTTGTTACCATAAATATACACTTTTCAATTAATTTGGCACTTTATTTCTCTGTGTTCATATTTATATTTTGGTTGGGGTTTCTTTTTTTTTTGATATAACTAACACACTTTAGACAAAAAGCTACAAACTTGAAATTTGTAAAATTAATAAAACAACATTTGTGTATTTTTTCTCTAAGAACAAAGCTATGAACTATGAGGTGTAAAACACACACCATTTCCAGCACAATTTTAACTGGTTGAAATATGTTAAAGAAATATGATGTGAGCAAGATTATTTAAGTTCAAGGTCATTTGTTTGGTGTTAAACAAAAAACGTTGAAATGTTTATTTATTAATTAAAAATGTCTACCTCCGATAAATTATGATAAAAGATCAAAAATAAACTTTTGGTTTTGATTTTTTAAAATTTAAAAGTAAAACATATGTTTAATAATGTTTTAATCTTATTATCAAAATAAGTTTCTACTGCACTTAGAACACACTATGTAGGTAAAGACCACTGCAAATGCAGTTGAAAACAAATGAATTTCATTTAAAGAAAGGACGACTTACATTACAGTAAATTCAACTAACATTGTCATTTGTTTTGTAATGTTCAAAAAATGACTAACAATTGTTGTAAAAAAAATAGTAAAAAATAAACAAACATTTATTTTTTTAAATAACAAAAAACTACTGCAAAAAATTAATGTAAAATCATAAAACAGTCATTTGATGTGGTTTATTTTTTTTTTAATTAACTACAAGGTTAGTAAAAAATTTAATTTGTTCTACAAATGACTGACAATTACATTAAAAATAAAGAAACTGTATTACAACCCAAACAACTACATATTTTTAAAGCACACGTTCCCTGATTATAGTTACTTTATTATATATCGCAAAGTAAAATCAAAGAACAATACTACTAACTTAGCTACTACTACTTTTTTTAAGCATTTACGTATGAGTAATATTTATTATCAAAATATAAATAATATTCCTCATTCGCACATTGGAATATTTTACAAAATTTGTGGAAATAATTCAGTCGATTGCAAGAAATTTGGAACACGCATTAGTGACATAATATTGAGCAAAGTTTTGATTTTAAGTCCCACAGATCTCCCGGCGGCTGCAATATGACCCCTAAAAGTAGAGTACTTTTTGCATAAAACATTTTGAGTACTCGCTATTTTTTTGGTTTCTTTTCCGATTGTAATAAAATTACCACACTTGTAATATGCTATTAGGGGCCAGCGAAAATCATGCTTATAAAACTATAAAAAACTTTTTTGTTTAAGAGAAATTTAGGTTGTGTTGACAAAAATAATGTATCGCTGCGCCCTCCTTCGGTGTTCCTATAGCACTTCACCCCACCGAAGTAAAATAATGAATCAAGGCTTTGAAACAAAAAGCTTCAATAATTTCGCCAACTCTAAATCAGGTGGCGAGCAACAACTGTTCTGTTCTTTCATATCTCCACTATCCCCTTTCCAAAGAAAGCAACACATTAATTAATAGGAACACTTTCCTGAGTGTTGCTTCTCTTAAAAAAATATTGTAAGAAAAAAATATGCAAAAAATCTGTTTAACTAAAAAATCAAAAAGTCTTGTAATATTTATTATGCTCAATACTATGCTAAATTACCATACAAATAATTGGCTAAAAAACTTCTGACAAAAAATATTCAAATTTTGTATGTTGATGCTCCAATTTTTTCCTACATTTTCGTGTTAAAGAAACTTTATTGCAGTTTTTTAACTTGTAAATAACATCAAAAAGTTTTAAAAAACATTTTTTTTTTCAATTCTATAAAAACACAATTTTGATATAAAAAAATATACTGAAGAACATTTTTTTACAAACAAAACATACTAAAAATTACTTGGAATATTTATTTAATTGTAATTTGGTTTGTTATTGGTTTTATGTTATAAACAAAATATGTAACAATTTTTTTCTTCATAGAAAAAGCTTTCAACAAAATGTGGCAACTCGACACGTTTTTTGCCAAAAATGTTGCTACTAGACTCATTTTGAAGAGAAAACAAAATGTTGGTTAATGAGTTGGGCAGAGCTCGACTTTCTTTCAAGAGGCACGTGAGAGGTATTCCATCTCTTTAAAATAGTTACTCTATGGTAAAAGGTATTAAGAACAAAATCTACTCATATGTTGACAAGTTGTGTTGAAAAGATGAATTTTACTGTTATAAACTGTGTGTGTGTGTGTTAGGCTGCTTCTTATTTTTAAAAACTTCGAATTTTTGACGATTTATGAAAAGAAAATTTTCTAATTTTTTTTAAAATTATTCAAGTTTAAAGATTGCAAATATTAAAATAAGTTTCGTCACATTTCTTTGCACACATCGTGGGGATTAAAAACAAAAATAGTACTGAAGGGATTCCTCTATCCACTTAGCGTGTGGACCGATTTAATTTTTTCGGATTTGCAAGAAAGCCTGTTTTTTAGATTACAAAATTTTAAAAATATAATTTTGATGGAAGTTACTTATTTTACATTATAAATTGTTTAATTTGATCACAATTACTCAGTTTAAAAATAATAAATATTTGGTGCATCGTTAACCCATGTTTTAAGTAAGTCAAAAATTTTACATAAAATACAGTGGATGGCTATGATTGAATATTTTCAAAAAAAAAAATTTTTTAAATAACTAATTATTAATGTTTTAATAAAGCCATCCACTTTTTTCTCTGTTTTAATTCTAATACTTGTCAAAAATTGCTATTCATTCAAATCATCTCATATGCAACATAAGTATTAGATTTTTTTATCGGGAATTTTTCGGATTCCGGTCAACAGGGGTTAATATTTTTTAATACTAATGATTTATTACTTTGAAAATTTTACTTAATTAAGAACTAAACTTGTTTTCAGTTGGTTAATTTGAACAAAATTCAATTTTATTTTGTGTGACAATTTTGACCTCCGGTTAACAAGGGTTAACGATGCGCTAGATATTTAATATTTAGGAATTGAGTTATTTTGATCAAATAGAACAATTTACAATGTAAAATTAGTTTATTTTACCAAAAATATGTTTTTTAACATTTTTTTTTTAAATACTGACAAATACTTCAAATCCTCGAAAATTAAATCAATCCACACGCTAAGTAGATAGAGGTATCCCTTCAGTATTATTTTTTAAATACCCATGATGAGTATAAAGAAAAGCTACCAAAATTATTTTAATATTTGCAATCTTTAAATTTTTGAAAATTATTTATTCGTAATTGGAGCTGCAAAAATAATGCAAAATTTTTGCCATTTTATTGGCCTGCACTCAAAAAAAAAAAGTTTGTAAAGTCAGCAAAAAATTTTGCTGAGTCAGCAAAAAAATTGCTAATGTCAGCAAAATCTTTTGCTGAAAATCAGCGAGCTGATTTTTAGCAACAAAATTAGTAGATTCAGCTAAAGTTTTGCTAACACTTAGTGGATTAGAAATAAAAATGCCTTGCTAAAAATTAATAAATTTTTTGCTGAATTTTAGTAGACTGAAAAAAACGCAAAAAGTTTGTAGAAAAATTGTAATTTAGTTAATTTATTTGCTGAAAATCATAAAACATATTTTTGTGATTCTTTTAAAAATAACTTACAATAATTACGAAATATAAAAATTTTCATTTTCCCACATTGAAGACATGAATTAATGTAATATCTGAAAATATATAGAAATAAATATATATAACATAACAAAAATTTTCTTTCAACTACTTACATCAATGGTTGTCTAAATGATGCTATCTTTTAAAGGACGCAACTGCCGAAGATAATTATAGAAACGAAACGAAAAAATAAACAAAAACAAACGAAACGAAATAAACAACCCTTTTTTTGCAATACGAAAAAGGAACCATAAAAATCTACCTATGATGTGTGTCTTTGTCTTTCGCTTTACTCGGCCTACATGTCTGTATATGTTTGTTTGCAATTTGACCACACTAGATTATTAATCTATAAACATTTAGTTTAGAAATACATATTAAATTTAAATATTTTATTTTGTCACTTATTTAATTATTAGACAATTATTTTCACAAGCCGGTGACAACGCAAAATTTAAGTTGTTTTAATCCTCAATTTTGTTTTATGTATGAAAAACAGATACAAAAATCTTCCATGGTTGATTTTTTTATATGTCTTATTAGAGTTGTACTTGACATGCAGCGACATCTGCTTCATTCTGCGTATATCTTTCAATCTGGTTGTCGTCCACACTGTTAATGTGCTTATCAGCACAATTTTTTTTTAGCAAATTTAATTAGTAAAACATTAGTATAATATTAGTAAAGCATTAGTATAAAACAGTTCAGTGCTGAATAAGTATAACAAAAATTTTAGCTGAAAACACGATTTTAGCAAAAAATTTGCTAAAAAATAGTATACCTGATTTGCAAGACGTTTTACTAACTTTCCTACAAACTTATTTTTTTAATGTATAGTGTAGTTAAGGGTTAATAGTCTTATAAAAACAAAATATTTTTTTTTCCTGTGTTAAATAAATTTTCAAAACAAATTTGTGCTAATTTTTTCTGAAGTTTTATAAAAAAATTATTTTTTTATAAAAATATGTCCTGTTTGAAAACCGGTAAAATTTTCAAAGTTTGGGAGCAATACCTAATTTTTTTTCGAAAATTTTGAAAAAATTAGATTTTTTTTTCATAAACAACTTCAAAATTCGTCATTTTGTAGTTTTAAGAAGCAGCCTAGTATGTATGTGTATTTCTGTGGTCTGGCAGTCAGCCCATTTTACTTTCAGTTATATATAGGTCTAAACACACACTCATACATATTTTATTTTTCTATGTATGCGTAGAAATATAAAATTTTTTTCAGTTGCCAATTTTGATATTATTTTTTGTAAATTTTTGCTTCGACTTTACTATTACACTTAATTTTAATGAAAGAAAGAAACAGAAACACTGCATGATTTGTCGCCTCAAGGACTATAAAAATCTGGCGACAATTTTCTTTTGGGTATAATAAAAAACTATGAGAGATAAATTGAAGGCATGTAAGAAAAGAATGGAGTATTAGGTGTTGAATAAATAGAAAGAAAAGTGTATTTTTTTTTTTTGGTTGTATAAAAGAGAAAGTGGTTTAGGAGGCTAAAAGAAAACGGCTGAATTGGTTATAAGTTATATCAGTTTTTTTCTGTTGGTATTACAACGATATCGCTTTCATTTCTTTAGTAAAATATTACTCATAACACTGTGCAACAAATTTGGGGTCAACGATTGTATCCCGAATGAGGGGTTTGAAATTTTAGTTCTGATTTAATTTGTATGGTCTTTTGAAATTAGACATTTTTTAAGGCCAAATTTACGATTTTTTTAATGTAAACTACCCAGCTAAAAATAGAATTGTATATGATCATACATAATTATATATGGGCTTGTAAATGAGCTTATATGTGTAGAAACATATCTTTTTAGTTTTCACCCATAATGAAACAAAAAAACTGTCAAAATATCCAATCTTCAAAATTCTATACAATTTAAATTTGTGGGTTTTGGTCTACAGAAAAAATATAGGTGCATCTTATTTTTTTCTTCTTTATCACATATTCAATGAAAAATCAACTTCGGATTTTTGATCAAACCCGATCGGATTATTGTGCCGATTGCTCTAAAACTTAAATGGTAAAAATTTAAGCCAAATCGGATAACTGTACGTCAAAGTTCAAATGTTTAGAAATTCAGTATATTGAACTATAATCGACTTAAAACGATCGATATTTTTTACATAGGTTGACCAAATCTGGCCTAACTTGATACTACAAGTATTCTTAATGTTTTCTTAATGTTTTCCGAATTTTTTTTAAATTAACACTTTTGTGCTGCTGGGGTCAAAATAAGCATCCATTATAAATAAGTTCTAAATCTAAATATTTCAAAAAAAGTTAACGTTTATAATATATTACATTTTTTTAAAAAATATGTTCATTAAAATTAACCCTTTATGCTACGGGTATTAAAATTACCCACTAATAAAAAAAAATTTTTGAGTTTAAAATTGAAAAAATAACGTAAAAATTATTCTATTAATTCTATTTTCTAAACCGAAGGTCCAATTACCTATTTTCTCAAAATAATTTTAAAGCCAATATTGTAAAATAAAATTCCTTTAGCAAGACTTTTTTTAATATAAATACTTGCCAGTTTGTTTTATTTATATTCTAGTTATAAGTTTTGTTTCAAAAAATTAATGAAAGTTAAGCTTATTTTAAGGTACTTTCAAAAAATACCTGCTTTACGAGTACCCCATTACACAAAATAATGGGTACCCATTACCCTCTCGCTTACAAAAAACAAAATAATATGTACCTATTATTTTTGGGACATTGCGAACAAAAGTAATGTTGCGAGTAAATAGTCTGGTAATCAGTTGAAGCCCTGTTTTTGCTGGGCGATAACGAAATAAGACTTCAGTAACATTTTTCTATATAACTGTAACTAAAAAAGTATTTTTTATTGTAATATTTTTGTATAACGGTAAAAATTATTTTAGACCATCTCTGTTTTTAATTGATATAAATGTTTTAATGGGCAATTTTGACCCTCGTAGCATAAAAGGGTTAATGTTTTATTTTTTTTTTCGGAAAATTTTTGATGTAAAGTGCATTTGATGCAATTAATGATTTTGACCCTCCTAGCACAAAAGGGTTAATTGTAATGAAACAATTTCAGAAATCATTTATTATACTTGAAACATGAATTTTGTCATCTTTAGTCAACGCACGAAAAAGACGATGTTTTAAGTTAATTATAGCGGAATACTGTATTTTCCAAAATTTGAACTTTGACCTTTAAGAAGCATGGCTTAACGTTATTCGATTTGGCTCGAATTTTCACCATGTTAGTTTTAGACAAACTGGCACGAGAATTTGCTCGTTTTTTACAGGAAGAAGAAGAAAACATTTTTATTGAAAAATTTAACGGTCACAATGGATATGCCAAATTGGCACAGTTTCGTCCCGCCCAAGGATTCGTCAGTGCCCGATGAAAAAAGTTCCGATATAATCATATATATAGCGTATAACTAAACATCACATCACATCACATCTGATCGGGAAAATGGCATACATAAGCTGATCTCATGGTATCTCATGGGATCTAATCTCATATAGTTTGATTCGGAAAATTGGTCTATCAAATATGATATATTTTGATATATAATTTGATACAATTTTATCAAATAATTTTCCTAATTAAAAACTTTAAATAAAAATTGAAAATATTTTAGAGATTAGTACTTTTTATTTTAATCCAATTACGTACAACTTGTAATTCATTTATAAAACATACAATTTTTCAATTATTTGTGGGGTAAAGTGTTTGTAATCGTCATATAATGACAATCGTAATTTATTTTATTATAATTAATTACTGAAGAATATTTTTATATTTGACTAAAATTCACTTAGAATCAATTAAATTTTGAAGAAATATAATCAACATTATATATACTTTTTTGGCACAAAGTTGTTATTGCGTTAGTGGGTTAAATGTTTTATTTAATACTGAAAAGAAAAAAATAATTAATTTAATAAAACTACACTTAGAAAAGTCTTCCCTTAACTACGAGTACATGCAACTTTTCAAAAATCTGCAAAACATTATGAAATGTGTGCTTAAGTAAGTTTTAAATATTTTCATTGTTATATTTCTTTTATTGCTTCCATAAAATCATAAAAAAAATTAAAACCTTAAAACTATTAAATTTATTAAAAGAGCTGGTTAAACATTTTATCAGGAATGTGTAATAGGGTTATAACTTTTTGCATTTTTTTGAAATATTAAAAACTACATGGCATAGCAGTGTAAACCATAACAAAATATTAAGAACCACGATCTTGTTACTTTTTCGCGTTTGTTAAAACAAGAGTCCGCACCAAACGCTTTTCTTTCCGTTACATATTTTTTTCCACTGAATTCTATAATTAATTTTCCATATCCCAGGAATAAAACTAATTTAATTTAAAATTTTGAAATTAACGGCTATCAGAATAATCTACTACGAGCCACCCACTTTAAGGGAAGAGTTCCTAAACAGTCTGGCATCACCGCCAGCTGAGGAGAACAGCTGACCACAAATGTCAAATGACAACGAGTGTCGAAATAATAAAAGTAGTAAACAGGCTTAACAAGAATCGACAGACACTGATGCCAACTTGGTGCTTTTCTAATTAGAATTATATTGCGTTTACATTAGTCTCAAAATAAAGTTTTGGACTGTATTTCAATCATATACATGATACACGAATTAGATTTCAAAATCTAGTTCGTTTGGCAAATTATATAGTATTTTTATCATTCAAATGATCGAATTGCTGGCCAAAACAAAATTTTGAGACTAATGTAAACGCAGTATAATTATAATTAGAAAAGCACTAAGTTGGCATCAGTGTAAACAGAGTTCAAAAAGTTCAGTTAGTGAGTGGCCGGCAGCAGGCACAGGTAAAATAGCGGAGTTCCGTAAATTGGTTCCTCTATTTGAAATCGAGCTAAGTTGTGTTTTTGGGAGTTCCGTTTAGGTTCCCTTATTTTTTCTCTTCGGGTATTTTGGGAGTTCCGTTTAGGTTCCCATATATTTCTCTTCGGGTATTTCGAGTATTTTAGGGGTTCCGTTTAGGTTCATTTATTTTACTCTTCAGGTATTTCGCGTATTTTGGGAGTTCCGTTTAGGTTCCCATATTTTTTTCTCTTCGGGTATTTTGGGAGTTCCGTTTATGTTCCCATATTCTTCTCTACGAGTAACTCGCGTTTTTTTTTTGATTTTTTGGGAGTTCCGTTTAGGTTCCCTTATATTTTATTTTTTATTTATTCATAAGTGTCGTTTCGAGAGGTTTCCTTATTCGTATATACTCGTTTACGCCTCTTTTCGCTCTCGAGATTACTCAGAATTCTAAAAGTTTCTCCTGTTGCACGCCCACTGACTCGGCTTAGTCTAACATACCGACTTGGGAAACATCCAGCCCAGCAACGCCCTCTCTAGATGCTACGGGGACAAGTTTTTTTAGATAAGTATTTTATAAGTCTATAACTAATTTCAAGTTCGAATTACAAATGGAATTTTTTTTATAAATGGATGAATAAAGAGAAAACAATACTGAAATAAAAAAATAAAGAAAATTTAAATCTACTCATTTATTTCCACCCAAAGTCGCTATTATATAAATTTTTGTGACGGATCTGGACCTCCGCTAGCTATATCCCAGCAAACGGAGAAAACTCGTCGTTACACGCTATGAAGTTTTGGATTCATTTTTTTTTATTTATATAAAAAATCAAAAGTTATCAAGTTTTTTTTGGAATTTCTATACTATCATACACAAAACATATTTTCGCGCAATTCCGAAGACAAAGAATGACGTCAACGCAAAATATTTGCGTAGCTTTGCAAATGTTAAAAAATTATTATATCTTTGCCACTTATGTTTACTAATCATTAAACCACTACAATTTCCAACAATTATATTTTTACGAGATCTATTTAGTGAGAAAATTAATTTAGCCCTTTGATGGCTTCTGGCAAGTATGCATGTGTGAGGTTTTTCGGATTTTATAATTTTCCATGTATGTGATTGAGTAAATATGTCCAAATGTAATTTGTAGAGTAGGAATAATTAATTTTTTTTTTGACAAACCCTTTATTAAAACAAAGATCACGAAAATCGCAAAAAATTCTAAATCCATTTCCCGGAAGATGCGCTAGTGTCAAAAGGTTAAAGAAATCTTTTAAATAGCAATATTTGCCATATTAGCATTCATTCTTCTTTCAACACATCAAGAAACGCTTTAACGTATTTGCAAATTTATTTGCGAAGCATTTTTTGATGTTTGTTTTCAAATCGCTGTTTTCACCAACATGATTTTATATCTTATAACATTCAATAACTACCATGAATGTTTTCTATGACACTGGGTCAAGAACCTTCTGTAATACCTAATGAGCAGCGCATCAACATATGCGGAGAACAAGCTGTAAAAATAGTTCAAGACATAATTGAAATTTAGTTCTTCTAACATCGACACAGACACTCTATTTAAAAAAAAAAAAAAATCTTGGAAGCCTTTAGAAATTTGATTTGATGCGGAAGGTTTTTTATTTCGAATTGACTTAAAACAACGATTTTTATTATCAGTACAATAAGGTGCATAACGTGGTAACCTGTGTTTTTTTTTTTGTTAAAAAAAAGTTATAACCCTAATGTATACGCAACAACCCAGATAGTAAAATTTCGAATATATAAAACACAAACCCAAAGAGTATTTACAAATAGAAAGACTACACTTCCCAAGCCTCTCAGCAACAAAATACCGAGCACTAACTTTTATTTTGCTTAAATTTTGTTATTTTCTATTAAAAATAAATATATTTAAATTTTATCTTGCTGATGTTATCATTAATATTTGAAATAATTAAAAGCTTGATTCAATTATTATTTAAAAATATGATACAAATTAATTTAAACTTTTAAATTAAATTCTCGGTGCGAGTTTACGAACAAATAATAAGAGAGCTGATTGAGCGACACTGAAATGAACGAAATGAACAACGCCGACCTAACAAACAAAACACAATAAATAAGGGAAACTATTTCTTTATCTTAGAACTATCTAGCTCCCTAAAATAACCATCAACCTCAGACTCCACATCTTCATTTTTGGTAAATCTTTTACCACCGATCGATTTTTTCAAGTATGCAAATGGTAAATAATCCAAGGAAGCTAAATCTGGCTAATAAGGTGCGTGATGATGAAGCAATTCGAACTTTAATTAATTGATTTTGGGCATCGAAATAGTGGATGTGTGAACTGGTGCATTGTCTTGATGAAGCAAAAATTTCTTTTTTGCCAAATGGGCCTTTTTTCTTAATTTCATCACTTAAACGCTGCAACAAGTTAGCATAATACTCGCTGCTGATAGTTTTTCCTTTTTGAAGATAATCAATGAAAGTTATCCCACGCGCATTTCAAAAAACAGACGCCACGACCTTGCCTGCAGATGAAACTATCTTCGCGTTCTTTGGACACGATTCCCCCATTCCAGTCCACTGCTTTGATTGTTCCTTTGTCTCAAGTGTGAAGTGGTGGACCCATGTCTCATCTATGGTTACGAATCGATGCAAAAATTCGGTTTTATTGCGGTGAAACATCGCCCATCACTCTATTGAAACATCTGCATGACGCTGTTTTTTTTTCTATTCTATCTATCTCATCTCCAAGTTTTCGGTCACTATGCGATGTATAGCACTTTTGAAATGCCTATCAATTCAGCCAGCTCACGCACATTCAGCCTATGATCGTCCAATGCCATTTTGTAGATTTTCTTAACCGTTTCTGGCGTGGACACCTCAATTGGTTGACCACTAAGGTGTTCGTCTTGGCAACTCGTACGGCCTTATTTGAATTCTGCCACCCAATATTTTATAGTCGTAATCAAAGGTGCAGATTTCCCCAGAGTAGAATTTAACTCGGCTTTAATATTGTTTGGACTGAGACCTTTTTAATGAAAGTATTGAATTATAATTAACGGTGACCAATTTTTTAAATGCTTACAAATTCACTGAGCTGGTTTATATCTGATGGTTTCTCAATACTAAACAACGTGGCTCCTTGAAACTTAAAACATATGTTTTGTAAGGTTGCCATTTTTCACCAAAGTAATTTTCTTCCAACTACTGTCGCCGTCTATGCGTAAGGTCGTGTATTTGCTCATGCTGTATATATTATTATACAAAAATATCTTATTAAAATAACTTTTTTATAATTGTGATATTATTGTTTACCATCCGTTGCATGTTATTTAATAATTGTGAATTTTATTACCATGGCTTTTCCCGTAGCCTTAATTGGTGTTGATTTTTTCATATTATTTTTCTCTCTCTCTCTCTCTCTCATTTTAATGTTATGTTCACTGTTGCCAGGTTTGACGATTTATCGTCATTTTGACGATTTTTAGTACCTAAATTACTAAATGACGATTTTTTGACAAACGCTTAATATGTCAGCAAAACATGTTATTTGCTATTATTAAAAAATCACCGGATCTATTTTTTGGATTTTTATTATTTTGTTAAAATTAAAAACTATTTTTTATTGAAAGTTTAGCAAAAAAGTTATTTTATGGATTCATGTTAGGTTTATTTTAATTTATTTTCTGCACTTAATAAAGGTAAAGACCACTGCAAATGTAGCTAAAACCAAATGAAATTTCACTTGCGAAAAGAACGACTTACATTTTAGTAAATTCAACTAACATAGTCATTTGTTTTTTACTGTTTAAAAAATTAACTACAATTGAATTATTAATGTGTGGTTCAGTCAGTGCAGTAAAAAATAAACAAACATTAATTTGTTTTATTTTTTTAAATAAAAAAAAAATACTGTATAAAATGAATGTTAAATCATAATACTGTAATTTAAAGTGGTTTGTTTTTTAAATGAACTACAATTGTAGTCTTCTACAAATGACTGTTTTTTCACTTAAAAATAAAGATACTGTATTACAACTGAAACAACGACAAATATTTACAGCAGAAGCTCCCTGAGTAAGTGATTACTTTTTCATGGTTGGCAAACACTACCTTTTCATTACAATGGTAGTTGCCTGCCACGGCCATACCAAAGCCGTTATGAACGTTTTAAAGCTACGATTCCAATAGTAGCATGTGTTTACAGGGTTTATTTTAAAATTCTACCCATTAAATTTTGTCACATCAACAAAATAACGGTATAAACCGTCGTTTCGGTATTTTAGCGTTATTTTGACTTCAACTAGTTCAAGAAATTTCAAAATCAAACAGGTTAAATAGAAAACTAAAACCGTTTACATAAGAAGAAACATGTCGTTTTATTTTAATTTCCATTCCGCTATTAGTGTTACTGTGATAGCCAATCGTTATTATGAAAAGTTATTGAATCCCAACCATGCTTTTTTTAATATTTATATTTTTATAAAGTTTAATTAGTGTAAGATTGAGATAAAAATAAAATACTTTTTAAATTAAAAAAAAACATCCAAGTTTTTGCGAAAGAAACATCGAGTTTGAATATTCTCATTTATAAATCCAAAAATAAATCCGGTGCTTAAAAAACAGGCCTAATAATAATATAAATAAAGTGTTCCAAAGTGAAACTTCAGATATTCACAATTTATATTAGTAAATGGAAAAACGTGCAGTAATAATATTAAAAACCAACCCAAAATGAAAAATATGAAATAATCAAATATGTCATCACATGTAATGCAATTTGAAACTTTAACTCGTTAATGGAAGTCCAAATTAAATAATTAAAGAAAATAACATTGTTAAAGAATTTCTAAACAATGTAAAAGAATTTAAGATTTAAAAATTGTGGTGTTTACAGGTTATGTAGAAGGAATTAACAGTTAAAGTGGTAAAGTGCTATCGTCATAAAATATCATGATTTTCGAAGTTTAAATTACAGAAAAGTGTAAAAAAGCGTATTATATTAAACCGATAGTACATGAGCACTTGAAATGTGATTTAAATTATTATTCTTTTTTTTTTTATTAATACTTTATCCCACTTGTAACAAATATTTTTTGTTTGTCGATTTTTTGACGATTTTTGAAAATATAATGACGATTTTGACGATTTTTATTGGAAAATTTGACGATTTTATGCTCAACATACCTGGCAACACTGGTTATGTTACCTTTAATCCTGGCAAATAAAGTGTTTATTCAATTATAAAATATGTCGTTAATGCAAAAAGTAGTAAATTATACATGGGACTAAAACGAATTTTATAAACTTTAATATGTAGGGATTTCTGTAAATTACACTTTAGATACTTTTGTTACGAGTTTTTAAAATTTTCTAATTTAATTTATGTATTATTTCCACACTTCTAATAATACATGTATAAAAATACGAAAATATTGTCAAAACAACAAAAACTTTCGTAAAATTAACAAATTTTCGTAAACGTTTTAATTGTCTTGACGATAATTTCACAATTTTATTCATTATGGTTGTATCATTTCTACACTTGTGATTGTCATCACAACAAAAAGTTTCGTAAAATTAACAAAAAAAAGTTTTGGTTATTTTGAATTTATTTTTGTATTTCAGTGCTTGACGTTTCCAATTTGCTTCTTAAGTACTTATTGAAACAAAATAGATTCCCGCCAATAGTTACCTATCCCATAGTAGGGTACATAGGTTAAAAACTAAATAGGATTAATATTTTATACCAACAACATATGAAAAACTTTTTTTTAGTTTTGTTTCACATCCATAAATAAGAGACCTTGCTAACTGTGTTAAACGGATATTCCACTTTGAAAATATATTTAATTTACGTTACTTTTTATGAAAAAAAGGAAAATTATACAAAAAAAAACCTTCTCGTGGAATGGATAAACAAGTGGAAAAAATATGGAAAACATTTGCATAGAAAAAAACTTAAGTAAAGATTTTCAATTACACTTATGTTAAGATTTTTTTTTTTTTTTGCTTACAAAAAAATTTATATTGAATTTACTTGGCCTGTCGACTTGTAGTTTCCTTTTCGTTGTTGATGCTGTTGTTGTTTTGTATACAGTCGTATAGAGCGTACAAGGATTCAGCAGGGATACTTATTAGTTATGTATGTATGTATGTAGTCTAGGCTGCTTCTTATTTTTGAAAATGTAAAATTTTTGACGGGACAATCCTGGGTTAGATTAAGATTCATGAAAAAAAATTCCAAAATTTTGTAAACAAATTTAGAGGCCGCTGCTACCAGACTTTGAAAATTTTCCTGATTTTTAAAAAGAACATATTATTTATTTAAAAAAATTTCAAAAAATATCAATATTAATTTTTTTTTGTGTAACATACAACCTCAAGTACCCAGGACAAAAATTATTAATTTTTATAAGACTGTTAACCCTTACCACCACTATGACAAAACAATGTGTAAAATTTTGCATTCTTTTCAAAGCTGTAATTATGAATAAAAACTAAAACAAAATTGAAATATAAAAAGCACCCAAAATAATTTTGGGTGCTTTTTATTAAACACATCATGTGAATAAAAAAAAAATATAATACTTTAGGGATCCCTCAATTCACTTAGCGTGTGTACCGATTTAATTTGGTAGATTTTGAGGAAAGGCAGTATTTTTGATAAACACGAGTTTTAAAAGTATATTTTTGGTAAAATAAACTAATTTTACATTGTTAATTATTTTATTTGATTACGATTACTTAGCTCCAAAACATTAAATATTTTGGGCATTGTTAACCCATGCTTTCCGTAGGACAAAAATGTTACATAAAACAAACTTATCCAAGCTATTCTCTATTTGAATCCTAATACTTGCCAAAAATTGCTCATACTTAAAATCATCTCCTGTACAAAATCCGTTTTCGGTTTTTTTTTGTCGGGACTATTTAGACCTTCGGTCAACAAGGGTTAATATTTTTTAATACTAACGATTTATTACATTGGTTAATATTTTTTAATACTAACGATTACATTCGATATTTTACGTAATTAAGAAACAAAATTCAGTTATAACCATCATTTTTATTTTGTGGAACAATTTTGTCCTCTGGTTAACAAGGTTTAACGATACGCCAAATATCTAATATTTCGGAACTAAGAAGGGAGGTATCCCAACCCTAACTCTCGGATTTTAATGAACTTTGCATATGTTGTAAAGGAGCAAAAAATAAAGACACGTATTTTTTTTAACTGCCAATCTCACGTTTAAGGGTTAAAAAGTAGGACTAACAATTTATTTGTTTTTGTATGAAAACTTGTCTTTAATTTACGAAAACTAGATTTAATTGTATGTAGGGATAAAGTGCTCCAGAAAACAAAAAGTTTGATATCCATATTATATATGTAGTTGCCATATTTTTGAATTATTTGAAATATAGGAGAAAGGGCTCTTCGGGAAAAGTCGCATAAAAATCGAACGGTTTTAAATATTGGAAAAAGCTCAGACATTCCCTCGATTAAATTAAATAGACATTTCTATGCATTATTTTAGGTTAATCCAACTAAAGTTCCTTAATAAAACGCCAGATGTAATTAATGTTACTCAAAACACATTTTTTCGAATAACAAAAATACTTGAAAGTCTTTAGGCACAATTTGAACACCAGTCAATGTATCTTCAAAAGACCTTTCATTTGATACCAAATTTGTCCATAGTTAATAGTCCTCCAAACTTAAATCGGTTCACATACTAAGTGGATTGAGGGATCCCTTTAATACTATTTTGTTGAGAATTTTGTATGTATTGTAGATCTTTGAAAATTGCATTTCATTTTGAATTGTCAGGTTTGAGATCATAATTAAAATGTTATTAGTTTTCTGTTTTTATATACATCGAGATTTCTTGCTGATTTAAAAAAAAAAAAACATTTTTATGAAAATATATTCTTTTTGAAAATCGGGAAAATTTTCAAAGTCTGGTAGCGACCCCTAATTTTTTTCAAAAATTTTGAAAAAATTAGTGATTTTTGTTTTTATGAATCATAATATAACCCAGGGTTGTCCCATCCAAAATTCGTCAATATGTGTTTTTAAGAAGCAGCCTAATGTAATCTTTGCAAATTTAATTTTGTAAACCATATGCTGGATTTAATGTTGCATTTACTCAACTATAAGTATGGTTGTAACTTTATGTATGATACTATTACAGTGGAACTAAAAAATATCTATCATATTTTAAACTGTTTACTAGGGTATCCCGAAACAAATTTTGTTTGTTGCTCAAGCTTAATTTAACTGCTTATGGGGTAAAGTATTTTCGCGATTTTTTCAGATTGGAAGAGGTTTAGAGATCCATTTTCACCAAAAATCTTTGTTCCTGAAAGTTTTCTGAATTATAGTTATACATTTGCCAATTACCAAAATTTTCTTAGCTTCTAAGTAAAAATTTTAAAGAAAAATGTCCAAACTTTATTTTTATGTTCATAAACCATATTTCGGCAATGCTTTTTATATTTATGTACCGTATATTACTTTTTTTCGTAACTATTGCATAAATTTTGAAAATAACGCCTTATAACTTTTAAAATTTTTACGCAGATTAAAAAAAAAAAAAAATAATGATGCAGGTTAAAAAATTAACTCTAAAAAATTTTTACTTGCTTTTACTGTGTCAGAGTTATACCCCTTTTCGGTTGGTTTAAGTGGCAGCTCGTGAGCATCAAGTAGAGTCAAAAAGCGACTCCGTTTTGAAGAGCTTTGTACCCATTGTATAAAACTAATAATATTATAAGATCTTTGCCATCGGATTTGCTTTAAGCTTTAAATTTTGTGATTTTTCGTGATATCTTGAGTAAAAACTAAACGCGAAAAATCTCATATTTATGAGATTTTTCGCATTTCACGTATTCGCCATTTTTGATATTTGATACCTTTAGTGAAAAAATTAGTACTAAACTCGGCAAACCTCATAATACAATGTAGAAATTTGTACGTAAGTGAATATCTACTCTCACTTACTCACGTTCACGAGATAAATCACGAGATATTTTTTACACACACACTCTCTCACTCACGCTCACGTGGGTAAATTCAGATTTGTTTGCTTAAATTCTACTCACGAACACTCACTCACGAAGAATTTTTTCCTACTCACACTTACTCACGTAAGTAAAATTTGGTTTCGCTTACACTTACTCATGATTCACGTGAATCAAGCAAAATTCTGTTCATGTGCCCATCTCTAATTCAAAGTTTAAAACAAACCCTGAGCAAAACTCTCAAACAGCTTATAAAATTCTTAGTTTTATACAATGGGTACAAAGCTTTTAATGGGTATAACTCTAGAACAGTAAGAGCAAATTAAAATATTTTTATTACATATTACAAAAATATTTAGAGTGTATTTATTTTTTAAACTGCATCATTAGTTTTGTTAATTTTAGTATACATTTTGAAAGTTATAAAGCGTTATTTACAAAATTTATTCAAAAATTACGAAAAAATTAAATATATGGTAAGCAAATGGGTTATGTACATGTATATACCGAAACTTATGGGTTATGTACATACAATTTGTATATTTTTCTTTAAAAATATTGACTTAGAAGCTAAAAAAATTTGGGTTATTTACCAAGTTATAAATAAAACTCCAAAAACGTCCAAAAAATAGATTTGCGATACCTCTAAATCTCTTTCGAAAAATTTGTAAAAATCTCAAAAAATCTCAATACTTTACTCCATAAGTATTCAAATGAAGCTTAGAAATGGAAAAACAAAAAAATTTTGGTACACACTACTGTTTATTAGTCAACATAAGAGGGTGGTCTCAAAATTAGACGACCTGACGTATAGATGGTGGCAGTAATTTGAAAAAAACAAAAAAAAAATACTTTGGCAACCTTATAAAATATATGTTTCAAGTTTCAAGGCGCCACGTTGTTTAGTATTTTTTTGTAGAAATCAAAAATAAACGAACTCAGTGAATTTGTGCACATGGACAAAATTGGTAACCGTTATGTTATTCAATACTTTCATTTGAAAGGTCTCAGTCCAACCAATATTAAAGCCGAGCTAGATTTTACTCTGGGGGAGTCTGCTCCTTCGTTTACGACTATAAAATATTGGGTGGGAGAGTTTAAAAGAGTCCGTACCAGCTGCCAAGACGAACACCGTAGTGGTCGACCAATTAAGGTATCCAAGCCAGAAACCAAGCGCGGATCAAGTAAAAGATTTTGGGGAGGGAAGTTAGCGCATTTTTGAAAAATTTTCTATTCTTTTTAAATTTTTTTTGTATTGAACATTTTTATTTTGGGGGAGGAAATGTCAAAAGGAGATTATGCTGAGAAATAAAGAAAATGTTTCCCACATTTGTTGTGTTTTCTTTGTTAGGTCGGCTAATTTTGTGACCGCAATCGTAGGTTTTAATTTGTATTAAAAGCTGTCAGCTAACAGAAAGTTTTATTACTTTCAATTTTAAATAACTGGGCATTAATATCTAACAAGAATTTTAAAGTCAATATAATGGCGCCCAACGCTGGATACTAAGTGGTTCTAACCAATATTGGTCATGAAATTTATCAAGGCAATCTTAAAATAATAAATTTTAGTGTTTTTATCCTTGTTTGTGTTTTAAAAATTAATTTTAAAGTACATAGCAGATTTATTTTATTGTATCCCACTGTGCTATGATGTTAAGTGAATATAAGTCTATGTGAGTATTTTCAACTTTATGAGTATGTATGTATTTGTAGTTGATTGTGTATGTGGATTTTTGGTAAAGATGTATTAAGATTTATTACCATCACTGGCAACACATTTCTACGCCATTGTTTGAAAATTTATTTGTTGAAATTTTCGGTTTAAGGATATTGTATAACCCAATTTGAAAGCTGCACTTATATACCAGAAATTGCAGTACTAACATACTTCTATAACAGAGTGTCAAAAGAATAAATTCAATATAAAATTAATTTAATAACTGCCACTGAGCAGAGAAATAAATCTGTTAGCCTGCCAATAAGCCAAACAAATTAAGAAAATTCAGACATACCCTAAAAAACAAATTGAGATTTAGTTGTCTGTATGATTAAGGGGTTTACCCTCTTTAAATTTTTTATCAATTGTTTTTTTTCACAGTTCGATAGTTTTAACTTTTTTTAAATGCTGTAAAAGATTTAGCAAAAAGTTCACGGAAATAGAAAGGTTACAGATTATTAAATTTATATTGATGTTTTTCTATACTTAGATTCAGAAAGTTTCATTGTGTAACTCGAATTAGTTTTGGGGAAAGTATTCGTTGAATATTGTCCTTCATAAAAATTTCAATATTTGTTTATTAAAACTACATGGCGTTTAAGCAATAAATAATACATATCGTACATTTCATGAGAGAACGTTCAAAAACGGTATTTTTTTTTTGGCTTCTAGAGCTTTGGTTTTGTTAAAATTTGCCACGCGTATACTCTAGGATGTCTATTACTCACTACCATTTTCAATTCCTGAAAATTGTGTGAACTCGCGTTTTTATTCAAGTTTTAAATTTTTACAAAAATCAAATAAATGCTAAAAGTAATGAACTTTGAAGAGCCATATTTCCCACACTGATAATAATCCATGCATAAAAATACCGATTAATGTCAAAATAACAAAAACTTTCGTAAAATAAACCAATATTTGTTCATTTTACAAAAGTTTTTGTCGTTTTGACATTATTTTCGAATTTTTACAATAGATTACTATGAGTGTAAAGTAGATGGACTATTTCAAAGATTTCAAAAGCATATGAAGGATGAAATTGTGTAGTTTACGATTTGTAATAAAAAACAACCATTTTTTGCGCAAATGCATTTATAATGCAAATGCAATTTTCGATTGCATAGGGTGTTTAGTAATAAAATGTCATTATTTTGAGCGACATCCTCGTATAATAGTAATGAGATTTGTAATGACAATTGTAATTACTTGCCATTACCAAATATGTACTTTAGAGCGACTCAAGTTGTATGGAAGCGAAATTCGTGCATGGTGTACCCCCCTCAAAATGAACATTGGTATTTTTTATGATGACATCTAAAATATTTCGGGTCTAGCTTTGACCTCTCGTGAGCTGGACCATTTTGAAAAACGGTCCATTTTTGCATGTTTTGTTGATTTAAGAATCTGTTTCCTTACCAACGTATATAATATGGGTATCATAAGAAAGGTTTTTAAAGGCGCGTCCAACTGTATATACATTTTGTCCAAGGACGATCATCCATGTCCTTTTTTAAGGATATTCTGTAAAAAAAAAAAGAGTTTTTGAATTTTTTGTTCGGGGTTGTTTGTAATATAAATGCCAAATTAACATATTTTAATCTTTAGTCGATTTAATTAAATACGGGTCTCAGCTTTTTTTGAAATTCGTGCTAGTTCGCGTTTTGACAAAAATGCAATGGGGTGGTAACTCATCGTTTTAAATAGGGCAATATGGGTATAAATTTTTTTCTTTTGAAAAGTACATCATCTTTGTATGTAAATAATTTAGATTTTTGCAAATTAGATGCATTTTACACGGTGCTCTGGAATATATATAAATGCAATTTTGTGGTAACTCTAATATGATAGCGGATTTAGTTTCTAGATCATGTATGGACGAAGATAGGACTAAAGAAAGAAAAAAAAAAAATGATCCACGACTTTTTGGCGGCATACTTTTTTCGCAAATTAAAAAAAAAAAAATATGCCGTCAAAAAGTCGTGGATCATTTTTTTTTCTGCAAAAATAGACCCATTTTCAAAATGGTCCAGCTCACGAGAGGTCAAAGCTGGAGCCGAAATATTTTAAATGTCATCTTAAAAAAGTCCAAGGTTCATTTTTAGGAGGGTACATCGAGCACTTTTTTTGGTGAGTCGCTCTAATGTACTTATGTAATACTTTTCTACACTGGGATATCGAGATAGCTCGGATGGTAGATCGTTGTCAGGTTGTCAGTCAACCTGCAGTCATAGGTTGGAATCACGTGTGAGAAATTTTTTAAAAAAAAATGTTCAATAAATTAAGTTTTTTTTTAAAATTTATTTTTAAACTCATTATTCTTGTCCATACTAGTAAGCATATAGGTAACCACATATTTTTTGATTTTTCGTAAGGTGTTTAGTAATGATATATCATTATTTTACGCGACAACCCCATATATTGTAAGTACTTGCCAAACATGTTCTTATATAATGCTTTTCTACACTGGGATGCTAAATTCATCCGCGTAAATCATTTGTCTTTAACGGCGCAACAATTATGGCCATTTTAATTTTAAAGCAAATATTTATCACATTTCAAAATATATATAACACCACCAAAAAATATAAAAATACACTCTAAAAATGTTTTTGTCCCATATTAGAACTTAAAAAGAAAACCGCGATTATGTTGGAAAACACGCATTGTTTGGCGGTTTTATGATATTTAATTGGGTTTTTGGTTACTTATTTGCACGATATCCTACAATAACAATTTATTTTATATAAGGATCACACAGGAAAATTTTTGCCAAATTCCAACTGAAATTTATCACTTCAACGAAAGTCAGTTGCTTCAACATAATTTTGGTTTTAATAACAAAAATCGGTTAACATAACTGAATATTAGTTGAAACAACCAAAATATTCATAAATCGCATTTGAATATGGTTTTGCTAACCGAATTTTTTGGTTAAAGCAACTAAGTTTTCTGAGTGGATGCCTTTTGTGCTTATGAAAATATTGTTTGTTCTACAAAATTAAAAGTTCTTAAGCTTGATTCACACGCTATTTACACTCACAAAAAAAGTCCGTAAAGTTAGCAAAAAAAGTTAATTGAGTCAGCAAAATTTTTGCTGGGAGAATCCTTGCAGAAAAATTGCTAATATCAGCTCTCTGATTTTCAGCAAAATGTTTGGCTGACACTTAGTTTAATGCAAATTAAAATCGACTTGTTGAAATAAAAAAATTTTTTTCCTGGATCTTAGTAGATTGAAAAAAACTAAAAAACTTAGTATACCAATTTTACTTTAGTTAATTTATTTTGCTGAAATTTAAATCTATTTTTGTGATTGTTTTAAATATAAATAAATATGTCAGGACTTCCACGTCATTAACATAATGTAAGTAAATAAAAAATCTGAAAATAAACAAAATATTTTATTAAAAACATTAAGAAAAAAACATAAGAATACCCAATTACTTACATGCATTTATGTATATATATGTATTTTTCAAATAAAGATAGTTCTAAAATACAAAAAATAATTATAATTATCATAAAAACTACTTATCTTAAAAAAGTAAAAATGAATATGCAAATATTTAATTTGCATTTTTTACTACCCGCTGTACACCACGGAGTATTTTATATTTTCTTTCTGCCTGAATTTGTTGCCTTCATAATTCTTTATATTCTTCCATTATTGTTTATTGTAACAAAATCATTCGTTTAGTAAATTTTTTAAATTAGTCTATTTAATTTATTGTTTTATTTATATTTTTTTAATATTTCAAATTTTTATGTTCAAACATTTTTTTGGAGTAGCTTTATAGTATACAAAAGAAATAATTTAATAAAAGAAATCAACCGGAGTTGCATTTTTTGTGTACGTCTTGTAATGGTTGTATTTACCCCATTATGCGTTTATTGGAAACCAATTTTAAATCTTTTAAAATCAAAAGAGCGTGAGGATTATGTTTTAAAAGCTACAAATTCGCAATTTCATGATCTATACTCAAAACTAAATTATAATGTCACACCATCCCTGGCGGCAAATTTTTCATCGCGCATTACATGCCTATTAGTTAAAGTGAGAGGTGGTTTACTTGATCTAAATGCTAGATGCTTCAGAAACGACACAGTTAGAATATGCTCACTTTGTAACCTAAATGAACTGGAAAATACATTCCACTTTATTGGAAACTGTCCAATATATAATGGACTTAGACGAAATTATTTTGGTAAAACTCAACTTAACTCAGAGGAAGTGCTGTTAATCCTAAATGGCTCCAATTTCTACAACTTGTACAAATACATAGACACATGTTTAAAATATAGAAAAATGATAATTAATGAATTCAATTTTTGAGAAAAATTAATCCTTTTTTTTTTAATTTTTAATTTTATATAAAACAAATAAAATTATAATTTATATTGCATTTAAAAAATTATATAATTCTAGTAATATTGCCAATCTGGCATACAACTATAATGTTACGCCAAATATAGATTCTAAGAATCATGAAACTTATCTTAATATGAATATGTAAAAATGAAAAATCTATTAATAAATAATAAATAATAAATAATGGTTGTATTTATTTGTATAATTTTCTTTTTTCTCTACTTCGTCTACACCAGTGATGCATTTTGAGCTTTTTTGTTTTGGGCCAAATTGACAATTTAAAAGGGCCAAAATACCATTGATAGGGCCACAGGAATGAAAAAGTTAGTACTATAGTACTTTTTTTGGTACTATTTGATTCGGAAAAGTACCATGGTACTCCTTTGACTCTTTTAGTAATATTGACATATAAATAAAAATTAAAGATTGAGTTTGAATTTTAACGTCTTATTCACACAATTGCAATTAATACTATAATTAATATGCAATTTTATTTTATTTTAATTGTGAAAGACGTGGTAGAGAAGGATGAGTGTATTTTCTAAAAATCATAACTACATTGTAAATTTTTCAATTTTCCTAAATCAGACTGCGCAGTTTCTGGTATTGAACCTTCGTCAGTGACCCTGTTTTTTGAATAATGTAATATTTGTTATGTTTTTATTTGTTCGATTGCGTCTATATGAAATTTTCTGTGCAATTACTGACCGTGGTATAGATAAACTGATTTCTAATGCCACATGCACTCGCACCACACGTTAGACAGAGCGCTTTAGCGCACTGATCTATCGCCAGATCGGGTTTTGTTGTGATTAAAACTAGTTTTATTCAATACACGGTGTTTTTGTTCTTGCATACATAATCTCAGAAGTACAACAACACAACAGTTCTATTTTTAGAAATTTTAGAGAAACTTCAATATTCAACATTTAATTCATTCATAATTTAACATTTATCAAATGTATTTATTTGGATCCAATCGTTGTAAATGGAATTGATTATAGATGATTTTATTTGAGTTCGAGTAAAAAAAAAGTGTTCGAAAAGTAAAAAATAAATATCTTAAAAAAGTACAATTGAAAAAAGGACATTGCCAACATCTTCAAATTTGCATTGTGCTTCTAAAATCAATTGAGCAATGAAATAGATTTCCTTCCAAAAAAAGGTGAATTTAAGAAATAGTCTGATAATTTTTATAAATTCTGTAACTAAAATCAACTAAATTTTGTTTTTATATACAAATAAAATTAAAAAACGTTAATTTATAATAAAAACTTGTATTTAGTAGTACTATGAGGGTCAAAAAATTTTCAAAATTTTAAATACTGACCTCCAGGTACGAAAATATATTTTTATGCGATTTTTATAAAAAATTAAACAACTCCCCGTTTTTCATTCTCTAAGGAACTAGCATATGCTCATAAAAGTCTGAACTAAACGGTTTTAAGTAGTTAGTTCAATTTTGAGCTGAAAGGGCCAAAATAGATAAGAAAGTACCACAGGGCCATCAAGCAGTCAAAAGTGCCACAAATGGCCCTATTGTGCCACGTTTTGCATCACTGGTGTACACAAGTTGCGATATCTACATTTACTCTTTTTGTTTGTTCTCCGTGTTCTGATTGTATTGATCAACACAATTTTGGTAGCAACAGAAATTAGTTAAACATTAGTTCAAAATTAGTGTTTTTAGCTAAAGTGTTTAAATAAATTTTTTGCTGAATTTCATCAAAAAAATTGCTGTAAGTTCGTTAAATATTTTAAATAGACGTTTACCAAAATTTTCAACAAAAATGATTCCATTCTTTCGAAAGTTTCAGTTATCCACAAAATGAACACAATCAACGACCATTTATGGTTCAGTATTTTATTTTTTTTTTTGTTGATGTTTTATTATTATTTTTTTTTTTTGTTCAAATGAACAAAACGAGTGCTAACATTTTTCTGTGTAATAGGGAGGAAAATGAATTTGACTGTGATTTATAATGGTTGAAAGGGTTTAGAAAATAATTAACTTAAATAATGGTTTTGTGTTTTTTTGAAATAGTCGTTTACTACCAATCAAAACAATAAAATACTTCAGTTACTACGAGTATAAGTTCATAGTAATAACTCAAGTATTTTTTTTTGTGAATAATATTAAATTTTTAAATCTAACGAAAGTTTTTTTTTTATATTTATTTCTAAACTGACATTTTGCAACACACACACATACACTCAGAATATTCTTACAGTAACTACATGTACTTCATTCGAGTAGTAGTTGTTTTAACTTCTATTATGGTCAATTTTCTATGAGATAATGGAAAAGGACTAATTTAGACAGGCATTTCAAAAAATTACTAACCAAAATTAAAGTAATTCAGTAACAGTTTTTTTGAGTAGTTATTTTAGTATTTAAATAAACAACTTACTACCAAAACAGTTATTTTGCAGTAAACAGTTAATTTTTGTTATTTATTTCAAAATAAAAGATTATTTCGAGTTCTTAAAAATTCTCGTTTAGTTTATATTTATTATGGATATGTTCATATTTTGCAAATAATAACACTGTGCAACAATTTTTGGATCTTCGAATCTTTCCCGAATGAGACCAACGGGAAATGAAAAAATACTATAAGTAGACCAAAACCCTCAATGCACAGTGGGATATATCACAATAGTTTTGGAAATAATTCTGCCATTTCTTACTAAGTAGTCCGATTGCAATGAAATTTTGCAACAGGAATAAGTAACGTAATATCGAGCTTCCAGAACCGCCGGAGGCGGCAATATGACCACTCAAAATAGAGAATTTTGTGCATATACAATTTTTAGTGCTTGCCATTTTTTTGTTTCTAGTCCGTTTAAAAACAAAAAAATAGCATATTAGTAATTTGCTTGTAGAGACTAACAAACGTGCTTACATGTGTTTGTTATCTCTAATAATTCGCGAGATATTCCCATTTAAAAAGTAGAAATTCCAAATTTTGTCCGGACGAGGTACAGGTTTTTGGTAATAGCGGTACGAAATCGTGGCCAACTTCTTTTTTAGAATATTGGTTATTTAACTAAACTTGTTTAAATAAAAAAAAATTATTGCAATATCTTGTTCCACTCAAAAGCTACATTCGTTTAAAGTAGAAATTAAAAAGAAAGAAAAATTTTTGCGATTTTTTCCTTAAAAAGGCACCAACAGTCTTTTAACTCCAGATATATATTTTCTTTCTAAACATATAAAGTGTGCATACTATTCTGAAAAGTCTTTTGATATAAAAGCGAGTTGTGTTCAACAATTTTTTTTATTTGTATATTCTAAAGTTGCCACATTTTTAAGGCAACAAATTGTGCACGCCTCCAATTAGGTAGCGGAAGAGGTTATAAAGGGTCCGTCATCTAACGTTTTTTTTCAACTAGTGCTTATTTCGTGAATGGTAACACTTAGCTCATGTCTGATTTGACAGATAATTAGTTTTATCCTTCCGATGAACGAATATGGTCCGTATGTTCGTTATCTTGTGAAAAAAGTGAAAGAAACTGGCATCCTCATCGATAAACCAAAGCGTGAAAAGCCAAAAACAGTGCGTACACCCGAGAATATTGCTGCTGTGGCAGAAAGTGTGCGTGAAGCGCCATCAACATCAATTCACCGTCGTTCTCAACAATTGAACATTTCGGAGACATCATTGAGACGAATTTTGCATAAAGACCTTGGTATGACGCCATACAAAGTCCAATTGGTTCAGGGGTTCAAAAAAAAAAAAAGTTATTTGGCGGACCCTTTAGATACGTTAAGCAATACCTACTTTATTGAATAAGTCCCTTCCAATCCCCGCTATAAATGGCATGGCAGCAAAAAATCAAAAAAATTAAAATAGGCCATGTTTGTTTTTTTTTTTGGAATTGTGGGATTGCTTACAGCAAATCATAAATTCGGACATAAATTTCACATTTCTGATTTATATTGCGCCATCTATCGTAATCAAGGTGGCGTATAGAGTATGTAAGTGCTCGATTAGAGTTCTGTAAATCGACTTTCGACTTCTTAACATGAAAAAGTCAAAAAGTCGAATTTCTTCGAAAGTCGACGTTTGCTTCCAACTTTCTCATATGTTGCATATAGCTTTAAAATTAAATTTGTTTTAGTCGATAACGCAATAGGCAAACAAAAAGCTAGTCCAAGAGAGGAATCAAACTTGCACCTCCAAACTACAGGTCCGATTTGGACAAAATGTTTGCCCAATTGTAGAGGTAGAGAGTATGGCTTTTGGAAAATAAATTATGTAGTCACCCATTTTAATACACGGTGAGCATCAGTACACTAAAATAGAATACCTAAAGTGTAAAAATTCATTCGAAGCTTTGCATTTTATTAAATATGGCCGACTAAAATGAATTTAGACTTTTGGCAATCTGTCTAATGAGATATAGAAAAAATCAAGGGGCATATTAAAAAATGTGTTTAGTTGCGCTTTAAAGTTTTCTTTAGATGTATTTTTTAGAAATGTGTTAAAAATGATTTAAAACTGCCGCAAAAAAATGTTGGCGCTGTCTACAACATTTTTGCTAACGCCGACATTTTGCTTGTTTTTCTTATGCCGAATCGCTGTCGGTTCCTCCTTGGTATTTTAAAACTGACACAGTTAATCTTTTAGCTGTCAAGTTAAACTTTTAACTGACAAAAAATTCAAATGTAAACGAGGAAGATTTTAAAAGGTGGATAAACTTTAATCTAGTTGATTAATTTCGCTGTCTGAACTCCCTATAAGCAAAGTCATGTAAATTACACAAAAAAATATTAATGTTAAAATGTTAATACTAAAAAACTTATTAGAAAAAACAAAAAAATTCATGGGTAAAATTAAGATACGTTCAGATGTCAATTGACCTCAAAAAAATATAAAAAAATAAATAAATTTTCATATAAAAGTCGACTAATCGACTTTTGAAAACACGACATACTCGAAATGTCGACTTTTAAAATTTTTACAAAAGTCGTAAAATCGAAAAGTGGACTTTTTGCTGCAATTAACGCGACCAACTGTTGATTAAATGCGGGACTAGTAAGACGAAAAAGTGGGATTTTAGTGCTAAAAGTGGGATATTTAAATATTTTTTTGCCTAAAAATACGAATTATATCAAATTTGCTATTTTTTTAAGTGAAAATCGCTTGGAAAATTTGTGTTATAAAGAATTCGAAATTTAAGTGAAGTTTTCTATCTTAATAGACAAGTTTTCCAATTGTTTAAAGGGCATTGTAAAATTTTCTCAAACATTTTTTGTTTTTATATCATATTTAGTAGGTAAATACTACAACATAACTTGTGACTTAGGGTTGTCATTTATTCGGGTTTTAATTTGGTTCCAATAAACGATCAAACAATTTTTGCTCGAACGATCAAACGATTAATTTGTAAAATTTTTTTGATCAATCAAACGAATAACGAATAAAAAAAATACTTAAATATTAAATGTATTTTATCCTATCATCTCAAAATTTTAAGAATTGTGGCATCTTTTTGAGTACTACAACAATACCAATTCTCAAATGAAACCATTTTTGAATATAGTAACGCCAAAATATTTCTCAATCATACGTCATTTGACTTTATCTCGTGATGAAAATATTAGAGTTTTGAAAATCGTTGTAAAGTTTAATTTATATCGACGATAGTTTTAGTATATCGAATTGTTATTTTAGTCACCGTGTGCTATCGTTGTAATATAGTAACATTTTTGATTGTTTAGTATAGTTTAAACTTCAAAAATCTAGCTTTATTACCACGACATCACTTTATCTGTGAATTCCTTTATATTACTTGCTTGAAAGTCAAATCGTATATCTTTACCAGTTATTAAAGAGTCCATATCTTGGAAAACGAATAATGAAGAATGACGGTTTTAAAATTTCCGTAATTTCTTTAATAGAATTTTGATTTTATTTTGTTTTATACAAATTAACCCAAAATTGGTAAATTTTCAAAAAAGTTTTATTAAAAGAGATATTTTTTTTTTTAAATTATCCGTTTTATTCGATTAATTGTCAAAATTTATTCAAATTATTCGTTATTCGAAAATCATGTTTTTTAGATTGTTGATTCGAATTTTCTTTTTGTTCGTTCGATTAATTGAATAATTTTTATTTGAGTGGCAACCTTTTACCATATTATTTTCACCCTAATAAAAAAAATGCTCAGAAATAAGGCAACTTCTAGATACTATAACAAACCAATAAGAGTTAACTTCGCAAAACCCTTTGACGGTTATACTATGTTATATACTATATATACTAATATATATTATATATATATTATATATATATATATATATATATATATATATATATATATATATATATATATATATATATATATATATATATATATATATATATATATATATTATACTAATTTATACTAATTATACTAATAAAGTTATACTAATTATAATCTATCCATTTTCCGTTGAATTCATTAGAAAATTATCAAATTAGAAAATTATCAAATCAAACTTATGTAGTCGTGTTATGTTCATTGATTTGTTGCTGGTTAGTTGTTTTTAACCGCTTCGTTAGTCGTTTTAACTACTAATGTAGTTTTTTTTATCAATAGTTTAAAATAACTACATGGCTAGTCATTTTTATAACAACTACAGTCATAGCCTTTTTGACCACATTTGTAGTCATTTTAACTGTCATTTTTAGTAATTTCTACCTTCTTAATTTCCCGAGTGTACACATGCATCATAAACGTCAAATTTGTTTATTTTCAAATGCAAATGATTTTTGAAAGCATAAAAATAAACATGGTAAACAAACAAAAAAATGTCTGTCATATTTTTTTTTTCAGTTGCCTGTTAGTTTTTCATTCATTCTTTTGCCACAAATACAAGTGTCACGTAGAGTTATATATGCATTTGTATTCTCCGCAGACATCATATGCTCATGTTATACATGTATATTTCAGTACCAAAGAGTGACATTTCATCACTTCATTAGTGGTGTAATAAAACATCATACTTGTAATAGTGTTTGTGGTTTAACAAAAAAAAAAAAAACTTTTTTTTTTTTTTTTAAAGTCATAAAGAATTCTAAATGACTTTTGTGGATATTTTTTTTTTTTAAATTATGTGTTTTTTTTTTTATTTTTGTAGATGGAAACTTTTTGTATAAGGTAGTACCTTTCAAAATTTTAATTTAAAATTTGAATGAATTTAATAAGCTGTTTTTCTTAAAGTAACTTTTTCGTTTTATAAAACTAAAAAAAGTAAGTAAACATTTTTGGTAAAACTATTAAAAATTAATTAAAAATGACTCAAAAAAAACTGCTAGAATTAGTAGATTTTTTACTAAATATTAGTAAAATAAAAATAGCACAAATAACTCTGTTAAATCTACGAATTTTTAGTTATATTTGAGCTAAATTTCAGTTGCTAAATATTAGCGAGCAACAATTGTTCTAAGACTTATCATCTCGTGCAATTGCAGTATTGCCATGTTTGAAGCCCTTCATATTTCACCACCTTTCATCTCTCCACTATCCCCTTTCCAAAGAAAGCAACACATTAATTAATAGGAAGAATTTCCTGAGTGTTGCTTCTCTTTAAAAAAAAAAAAAAAATTATTGAATGACGCTTTACTCATAATTCTCTTTCAACCCTTACAAATTTCAACTTACAAAATCACATCACAATCTACTAAATAATGTTACAATTATCATTCCATTTCTTAAAAAAGTCCTTGATGTCCTTGAAACTTTTCCATCTTATAAATAATGTACCAAATCATAATCATACCGTGTACCAAGTTTTTCAAATATGCTTTCAACAATAAATTATTATGTAGGGTTGACGGGGACCATTCGCAATTTTTTACCAAATAATAAATTATTTGAATGCATAAAATTCCCATTATTAGAGCAACCTAAAACGGCTAAACTGCCCAACCTCGTGGGGCACAATCCATAATTGTATTTATTTTAAAAGTGTCTATTTTTGGGCAAGGTTTGTACATAATTGCGTTATAATTATAAAGGGTCCGCCATCTAACGTTTTTTTTTTCAACTAGTGCTTATTTCGTGAATGGTAACACTTAGCTCATGTCTGATTTGACAGATAATTAGTTTTATCCTTCCGCGGAAGGATTGTACTTTCAAATAAAAAAAGAAATTTAAGAAAATATTCAGTAGTTTTTTTTATAGCATTTTCAAAAAAAAAAAGTTATTTGGCGGACCCTTTAGAAAAGATAACGGAATTGAATTTTCTTTTATATTTGACTAATCGACTATTCACGTACTTTTTAGAATCTGAACTGAGATTTTGAGAGCTTCAAAGCAAAATAACAAAAACCCTTCAAAAAGATTCATTTGAAATTAACAATTTTTCATATTTTAAGCAATTTTAATTTTAAAAATAAGTGGCATTGCCTAATATATTCTCTGCATACGTTTTTCAGAATTAACGCAAATTTTTAATGATTTATATTGAAAAATACGCATTTCAAAAACACTAAAAGCTGTTTCTCTTTAATCAAAATTTGCATATAAAATGCAAGAGGACACTTCGCGCACGCAAAAGTGACTCAACTCAAAATTTGAATTTTTCAGGTTTATATGCTTAAACTATATCAGTGTATTTTGTTGTTGTTAACTGTTGCTAAAAAACAGTTATGTCTTTCTTTATGTTTCAATTGGTATAAAGTTGCAAATATTTCTTTTCAATTTCTGAAAAATTAAAAATTTTGAGTTGAGTCACTTTTTAACTAGGTGTGCGACTTAAAGGTTGTGCAGCTTGAATCCTCGTTAGTCAACTGAGGCTAAATAATAACTTTTTTTGTTATGTTTTTGATTTTAGTAAAGTTAAGAAAAAAGAAAATAGTGCATATTTTGAAAATGTTTAGTGCAGAAAGCACATTTTTTTTAGTGCTTGAACTTCCTGACCCTGTTAATGATACTTAAGTATTTTTGTCTTGTTTTTAATACATTAAAATGTGTAAAAAAGGAATATTACGAAAACGTTGCTTTTCGCCGTTATTTTTCAACGGAAATATACTTAATAAAGACTTTAATTCTTTAGCACAAAAAAAAGTTCATCTTTCAACAATGACACTATATTAAAATACCATATATCAGATTTTTTTAAAACTAACTTTGACTACGACAACTATTCAGCAACTGCTATAACAGAGGTTCTCAATTATTCGTACGCTACACAGAAATAACTAATATCGAGTTTCAATTAAAATATTTGTTACACTCACAAAAATAAGTTAGTAGAAAAGTTAGTAAAACGTCTAGTAAATCAAGTATAATATTTTTCAACAAATTTTTTGCTTAAATTATTTTTTCAGCTAAAATTTTAGTTATTCTTATTCAGCGCTTAACTGTTTTGAATTAATATTTTACTAAAATTTTACTAATATTTTACTAATTTATTTTGCTAACAAAAATTGTGCTGATAGCACATTAATTGTGTGTACGACAACCAATTGAAAGATATACGCAGAATAAAGTAATAGATGTCGGGGCATGTTAAGGTGTAGTAGAGAAGCGAAAAATGATACTTAAAAGTACAACTCTTGTAACCACGAAAGATTTTTCTATTTGTTTTTCATACATAATACAAAATTGTGGATTGTGGTTGTATGTGTCATATTTCGTTATTTTTTCGATTCGTTTCTAGAACTATCTAAGGCATTGGTCTTCCTTTAAAAGATTCCATCATTTAGACAACCAATAACGTAAGTAGTTGGGCCAGAGTAAATTTATATAAATTTATAACATTTTTGGTCGCCAAAGTTTAGTAACGTCATGACGCTTGTTAGGAAAAAATCCTAGCCACATGTTTGATTACTAAGAAGACAAGAACGGAATCGATATAAAATAATACAAATAAAGAAAAGATAATTAGTAGATTTTTACTAAATATTAGTAATTTTGTTTATTTTATATATAATTATTTCTATATATTTTTAGATATTACACTAATTCATGTCGTCAATGTGAGAGTGTGAACATTTTTATATTTTGTAACTTATTGTAAATTATTTGTAAAACAATCACAAAAAAAAATGTTTATGATTTTCAGCAAATAAATTAAGTAAAGTGTAATTTTTATATAAATATGTTGAGTTTTTTACAGTCTACTAATATTCAGTAAAAATTTTGTTAACTTTTAGTAAGGATTTTTTTTATCAACAAAGTGTTAGCTAAATTTTTGCTGAATCTACTAATTTTGTTGCTAAAAATCAGCTTGTTGCTGATTTTACTAACTGTTTTTAAAAACAAATTCCAAAAATCACCAAAATTTTTAAAAAGATTGTCAAATTGGGGAAAAAGGCTAAAATTAAAAAAATATTCAAGTTGCAAAAAATTAGCAAAATTTACAAAAAAAAACTAAAAAATAGGGAAATTCATCAAAAATAATTAAATGGCTAAAATTTAAAAAAAATCTCTAAAATTGAGAAAATCTCTAATATAAAAAAAAAATCCCGTAGATTTGAATAAATCTACAAAATTTAAAACCGTCGATATTAAAAAATCGCTACAATTTAAAAAATATCATATCGAAAACATTTTTAATTTTTGTCAATATATTTTTTTTTAATTTTAGCTATTTTTTAAGTTTTTTTTAATTTTAGCAATTTTTTTTAATTTTTTACGTTTTTTTTAATTTTTTTTTCAATTTCGACGAATTTGATTTTTTAATTGTAGATTTTGTTAATTTAAACTTTTTTTTTCCAAATGTTGACACTTTTTTCAATTAATTGTTTCTTGCGATATTTCAATTTTTTTTTTTTTATTTTTTTTAAGATTTTTTTATTTTGATGTCATTCATGGAAATTTTGTACGCACCAAATTCATTTTCAATTAAACATTTAATAGATACACTCAAAAAAAATAGTTAGTAAAGTCAGCAAAAAATGTTGCTGAGTCAGCAAAATTTTAGTCAGGAGGATGCTTGCAAAAAAGTTGCTAATGTCAGCAAAATCTTTTGCTGAAAATCAGCGAGCTGATTTTTAGCAACAAAATTAGTATATTCAGCAAAAGTTTTGCTAACACTTAGGCCGAGTTTTTAGGATGTAGATTGCCATTAAACTTAGATAAACGAAGTTTTTAAATGGAATACTGCTTCGGAAATGTGGCGTATTTTGTTTTATAATGATAAAGACGAAAATTCTAAACAAGATAAATGGGCTCCGACAAATTTTTGTTAATAAACTTGGAAATGGCAGACAAAATTCGTTACCGGTTTAACTAAACCAAGTTTAACTGATTAGAAATTAAAATACCCTTTGCTAAAAATTAATAAAATTTTTGCTGAATATTAGTAGACTGAAAAAAAAACTCAAAAAATTTGTAGAAAAATTATACTTCAGTTAATTTATTTGCTGAAAATCAAAAAAACATATTTTTGTGATTCTTTTAAAAATAATTTGCAATTCGTTACAAAATATAAAAACGTTCATACTCCCAAATTAACGACATGAATTAATGTAATATATAAAAAAATAGAAATAATTTGTATAACATAAACAAAATTATCTTTCAACTACTTACATCAATGGTTGCCTAAATGATGCTATATTTTAAAAGAACGCAAATGCTGCAGATAATTATAGAAACGAAACGAAACGAAACGAAACGAAAAAATAACAAAATATAACATAGACGTATAGTGAACTCTCAAAAACGTAAACTAATTTTTGTAAAGGGTGTTCGCTTTTCTGATTTTACTACAGAATTGATCCACTTAGAATAAATTCTATTCCAAGTACTTCAGAACCAATCATTATGTTGATTATTTAACAAAAAAATAAAATATGCAAAGATTTTGAATATTTTTCTCCTGAAAAATTCAGACACTTGCCTATAGATAAATATTAACACTTTAAGAAATTTTTCGTATTAGAAAACTTTCTAATTCTGGGACTTTTTTAAATAGACCAAATTCAGAATCTAAGACCATTTTTGCATACCCAAATTATTAATTTTAATACGTTTTTGATATTTAACAGTTCTAAATTTCTAATGCATTTACTAAAAAAATTGATTTTTTATATGTCTTACTAGAGTTGTACTTTTTAGTATAATTTTCCTAGTCAATACTACATCTTGACATGCCGCGACATCTAATTCATTCATTAATGTGCTAATCAGCACTATTGTTTTAGCAAAATAAATTAGTAAAATATTAGTATAATATTAGTAAAACATTAGTTCAAAACAGTTAAGTGCTGAATAAGTATAACTAAAATTTTAGCTGAAAACATAATTTTAGCAAAATATTTGCTGAAAAATAGTATATCTGATTTACAAGACGTTTTACTAACTTTTCTACTGACTTATTTTTTTGAGTGTAGTATTAAACTTTTAATTGAAAGTGAGTTTACTATAAACTGAGTGGTATTCGAGCGGTACGTTTTAGTGTTAATGCATTGATAATTTGAAAATTTATACATGGATTTTCTTGCAATTGAGGTAAGAATTAAAAAATATAGGCCAAAGTTTAAGAACCCCATTTTTATAACACAATTACAGTCATGGACTATACCACTATGCATTAGGGTGTCCATTATTATTGCAAATTGAAAGAATCTATTTTTTTTGTTGAAAAACGTGCCCAATTTCGACCTAAAATGGTACATTTGAGAAAAAAGTGTATTTTTATTAAAAATTCCCAAAATTCGAAATTGCGAAAAATTTAATTTTTGATTTCATTATTCCTTTAAAATACTCGAAATTATTCAGATATAGAATTCTGATTTCAGTGTAATGAACAAAAATCGACTAATAGTTTTTTAAGGGACATCCTACAATACATTGTAGTTGTTGTTTATTGTGTATTATCTTACACTGAGTGACTGAGAGCGAGTGAAGTCCTTTATACGAACTAAAATATTTTTTATTGTGTATAAGTAAGAGTATAATGTTGTATACGTGTTCGACAATATTTATAACAACAGTTTTTTTTGGTATAGTAAGTAGTTTTTGTTGCTGCTGCTATTGTTTATGAAACAACAATTGTTGCTGCATTTATATAAAGTCTCCATAGTATAATAGTGCGATAGTGTGGTATAGTGAATGAATTGTGACCACCATGTATACAAAGATTGAGTATTAAAAAAGTTTTTTGTTTAAAAAATATTTTGAAAAAAATTTGAAGATAAATAAAAAAAGTAATTGTGGTCACAATAGAGAAAAAAAAATACTAAAATTTAAATTTAAAACTGACCAAATTTTCGTTTGATGATGGTGGTAAAAGAAAATATGAAATATTGAATATCACAAAAAAACTTTTGATGTTCTAAACGGAAACTTAAAATTCGCAAAAAAAAAATATAATAATATGGGTGAAGGACTTTAGATGCAAGGTAAAATTTTGCTTTTAAATTGTTTTTATTTTAAATATTTAAGTTGTTTTTTTGTACTAAACAATTAATTTATTTAAAAGATGTTTGGAGAGAATTTTTCGTTTGAGTAAAAGTAAGGGCTTGGCCGTTTTTTGTTTAAAACATTGGCACAGCACCAAAATCATAATTTTAAAACGTTGGCAAAGCATTGGTAAAACAACCAATAAACAATATTTGAATTTCTGCCAATGGTACAAAAATTACGTGCTTTGCCAATTTTGCATGAAGGTAACTTCTGCTGTAAATAAGCTGTATCTTTATTTTTAAGTGGAAAAAAGTCATTTGTAGAAGAAATTTTATTTTTTACTACAATTGTAGTTCATTTAAAAAAACGAACCACATCAAATGTCTGTGTTATAATTTTACATTTATTTTATACAGAAATATAACAAATAAATGTTTGTTTATTTTTTACTGCATATTTGGTTAATTTTTACTACAATTGTGGTTCATTTTTTGAGCAGTAAAAAACAAATGACAATATTAGTTGAATTTACTGAAATGTAAGTCGTACTTTGTTTAAGTGAAATTTCAAATGATTTTAACTACATTTGCAGTGGATTTTACCTACATAATATTCTAAGTGTGTAGTTTCAAAATTAAAAATTACTTGAAAATTAAACAATTAAAAAATTTAAACTGCCCGATGAAAAAAGGTCCGATATAGGTATATATAATCATATTTATGTTTCCATATCACATTATATGTCAACTGATCCGAAAAATGGCATACATAACAAAACTTTACAAAACTTGGACAATATGGATATTAGACCACCGATATGAGTAAACGTTTTATTTTTACAGCTCCCTGCGCATTTTCTGGTATATTGCGTATAAAAAATTATTTCCGTTCAAAAATAATTCCTCTCGAATGAAACCAGGCCAGTCAGAATCGACCTTTACCCCTAAAAATGGACTAAAGAGTTTTAATTAAAAAACACGTTTATTTTAATTAATGGTTTTAAATTTATGTCGAAAAGTGTTATAAATTTGTGGTTAATGGGTTTTTTTTTAATATTATCAAGAGAATTATTTATGAGATTTTTTAGCATCATTATTTTCATAAGAGTTTAAACTCACTTCAATTAAGCATAAAAATTTATAAAAGTATAAAAATTTATAAAATTTCAATTTATTTTATGAATATTCTAGGTATATATTATATTTATATTTAAACGGAGCTATCTACTTCTACTTGAAAAAACAGTTTAATTTGCTCAAATGATTAACGAGTAATGAAAAAGTTTTAGTAAAAATAGTTTCATTAAAACTATAAAGCTTTTTCATTAAGTTTAAGAAACTTTTCATACACATTATGAAGAAAACTTCATCATATAAGTGAAAAAATTTCATTAAAGCTCATCCAAGAAATTCTCTCTGTGTGGCTAAACGATGAATTTTAAATAAAGTACTGGCAAAACACTTGTCTAAGACGCTTTACCAACGTTTCTAAAAAGCGTTTTTCCAGTATTTGTTCTACAATAATTTCAGTGGTCTACAGAAAAAATCATTGGCTGAGACCACTATGCCAACGTTGAGAAAAAGTGTTTGCCCAATGCTATCCAGTCCGAAGTTACTAACGGCTCAAAAGTCTAGCCACTGGTAAGGCATTTATTTTATAAAAATTATGATGCTTTGTTTAAAAAAGTTTGTAGTCGGAAGAATCCGAGATCGAGCCCGGTTTCAGACAAACATTTTTTTTTGTGATTTTTTTATACTTTTAATATGTTTTTCATATAAAATAGAGTTTTTTGTTTCTGGAAAAGCTCTTTTAAGACCAACTTTTTTTTTCTTCCAATATTGGCATGTGGTTTAAATCAAACCTTATGCCAGTGCTAACATATTTGAGCAGATAATTGCTAACAAGCAGATATCATTTATATACATTTAAAGCTATAACATATTATATGTCTCGTTAGCTCAGTGGTTAGAGCTCTCGGCGGCCAATTTGCCGTCCAGGGTTCAAAACCTGGCGGGACTAAAAAAAAAATATATCTTTCTTAAAGAAAAAATACCCACTAGTTTTAAACAAGCTATACTAATACCACTTCTGAAAAAAGGTGATCCAAATAATCCCTCCAATTATCGTGGATTGTCATTAATTGATACATTATGCAAAATTTTTAATAATATCATCTTAAATCGAATAACAGATTGGATCGACAGAAATGGTATATTAAATGAATATCAAGCTGGATTTAGAAAAAACTACTCAACTGTCGATAACGTATTTAATCTTGTGAATATTGTACATCTTAACAAAATTAACGGTAAAAATACCTACGCATTTTTTGTCGATTTTTCCTGTGCCTTTGACATGATTCCCAGAAGTTCTCTTTTTTATAAATTATCCTGTATGGGATTATCATCAAAAATAATCCGCATTCTACAACTTTCGTATGAAAACACCACTAGCCAAGTATTGTATGGAAATGAATTTTCTGAACCGTTTAATGTTGACCTTGGAGTAAAGCAAGGTTGCATACTAAGCCCAATACTATTTTCTTTGTATCTAAACGACTTAGCTGATGCTCTGAATGGTGGAATAGTTGTTGAAGACATTCCGATAAAACTACTTCTTTATGCTGACGACATTGTCATTTTGTCTGATTCTCCAGGTAATCTCCAAAAAATGTTTGATTCGCTTTTTGCATACTGTAAGATGTGGTGTCTTAAAGTCAACCTTGCCAAATCCAAAGTCCTGGTTTTTCGTAATGGCACTAGAATATGCAAGAATTTGAATTGGAACTATGGCGACGATCAAATAGAAATTGTAAATAGCTATAAATATTTAGGTATGGACCTAAACTACGACTTGTCTTTTAAAAAGCATTTAGTCAACAAGCTAACAACATCGAAAATGGCCATATCTTCAACATGGTCTAAATACATAAATCACCCTAAGATCGCTAATAAAAACAAGCTAAAAATTTTTAATGCTGCATCTCGATCTATAATGTTTTATGGAGCACAAATTTGGGGTTATAAAAAACATGATGAGGTCGAAAAACTATTTAGATTTTTTATAAAAAAGATGTTATATTTGCCTTACAACACTCCAAACTACATGCTATTTTTAGAAACCGGGCTAAATTCATTATATGTCGATACTTTGAAGCTACACTTTGATTATTATTAATAAAGTTCTTCGCATGCCTAGCCATAGATTACCACGTATGCTAGCAGAAAAAGTTATAGCAAAGCACACTTACTGGGCTGAGGAGTGGCACATCTTATGCGAACAAATTCAATTTGCCCCGGATAATAACGCTGATCCGTCCTGTATGCACTCGAAGTCAATTTTACACCGTTTAAAAACTTATGAACGAAATCAACTAATAACTGATGCGAAAAACTCTCAACACCATGATCTATATTCGCAGTTAAATTACTGTATGAGTCCTATTTCAACTTCTGAATTATCTTCACGTGATACCAGTTTACTAATAAAATCAAGAGGTGGACTTCTAAATATAAATGCTCGACCCTTCAGAAGTAGTTCAGATGGCCTTTGCACACTTTGCAACTTAAATGCATCTGAAAACACCTTGCATATAATCGGTGTTTGTCCTATTTATAAGGAATTCAGGATTAAATATTTCAACAAAAATTACCTTAGCCCAATCGAAGTTTTAAATATACTTAACGGTCAGGATTACAATTACAAAAGCCTAGTCAACTATCTCGAAATTATTTTGAAATATAGAAGTCTAATATTAAATGAATTTGAATAGTTTACCTTTTTCTTTTTTATAACCAATCACATCTAATGTGTTAATAAATGTTACCGAATGTAAATCTCTAAGATTTATTTTATAATAATAAACTAATTGTTAAACAGCTTTATACTTGCCAATCTGGCTCACAACTTTAAAGTTATGCCAATTATAGATAATTAATTATATATAAATTTCGAATATTGTAAATATTATATATTTTGAATATCTATTAAATAAATAAAAAAATAAACTTTTTTTTTGTTTTATTTTGGAAGACATATTTTTATTTCATGGTTTGACCAACGTTGGAATTATTGTTTCCCCGGTGCTTGTCTTACATTTTTTGAACAAACGGAGCTTTTGTCTAATGATGCAATGTTATCATTTTGGGATTGGGAAAGCACTTGTTGGCAGCACTTGCACCACTCGCTAAAGTGCCTTGCCAGCTGTGAGCCGTTTGTCTTTTTCTGAATGTTTCATTTTCTAAGAAAATGTAGATAGCTCCGTTTGAATGTAAGACAGGAATATGGTTATTTCCAAACTATTTTTTTCTCTTTAAATAAAATAAATATTATGTATTTAATATGTTTGTACACGTTCATCGCTTATATATTCACATAAATTTAAATATCGTACATACATATTATTTAAGTAAATAATATTATAATTTAAATACATTTATGACTTCAAATTGATGCATTGTGACTTGAAATATCATATTTATTCGTTGCGTTTGTTTGTCTATTTGTTCAATATATCGATGGTAATAAGTTGACAACTCGTAAGTGACGATAATATAACCACTTGAGATGGGGATGGCAAATAACTTGAGTACAATGAAATAGTCGTTTGTCATGGAATTGAACTTGCCACAAGCAAAGAAAAAACATGGTTGGAGTAAACATATTCGAAGAGCATCATACGTTTTTGGATTTCTGATTACGACAACCATGTTACTATGGTTGTGACAAAAATGCTCTTATCTTTTTCTTAATCATAATATGATACTTTGATTACCATATATGGTTCCAAATTGATCCTAATAATATCATATTATGGTTATGGAAATGTTTATTAATTATCATATTATGATCCCTACATTAAGCCTATATGACTCCTGCTTGTTTGAAGCAACTTTAAACAGAAGTTTGTTGAAAAAAGAGAGATTTTTACTTGAACATGATTAAAGCAACCATATTATTGGTGATCTATGATTGATTCAATAATAATTTTATTGAAACAATTATCTGTTGTTATCTTTGGGGCCGCAATCATATTGCAACCATATTATAACCATGTGTGTCAACTTATAACCATCGATATTGAACATTTTTATATTTGTATACAAAAAGGACTCATTAGTATGCAATGCAAATAGTACGTGTTTGTACATAAAAAACAAGAATAAAAATATAATGGAACTATACATAGTATATTCGACGACAAATATACGTATCGTATATGATGCATTTCATACCAAACATATTTTACAAAAGTATCAATGTCAAACTTCCAGTATTAATTGTTCTATGTCAAAAATGCGCAAATGCGGATCAGAACGAATTTCGTACGGCCCCATAACAATATCAAAGGCCAAAAATCAATTAACACTTAAATAAAAAAGAGTAAAAATTAAGGATAAAAAAAAAAAAAAAACGGTACTTAAGATCAGAATTCAAAAATATAATTTCTAAAGGAGCCTCAACAGAAAATTACACTGATCAACAAAAAAATCATAATGAAACTGAAGTGAAGGAATTAAAATGTTTTCTAGTTCGCTAGCTTTTCTTCGTTTAAACTTAAACGCTGAAAATCCTTTATTTCGCAATAATACGAAAACTGCATTTTGGGGAATGGTCTTTGTAGCACTTAAAATTGGTATAACATTTTAACACATTAAAACGTTATTCATTTTACACTTAAAGGAAAGCTTTATTATGTTTATGAAAACCTTGATAAATATACTCTTATAAATTCAAAAATTTAACATTTTCCTATATCTTTATTATTAATAATATTAAAAATAAACTCAAACAACTACAAAAATTTACAGCAGAAGTTCCCTGAGTGTATGATTATAAATACAATATGTATATGGTTGTAGACAAAAGAATATTATGGTAACAGAAAAAAGAAGAGGTTTTTTACTAGAACATGATTAAAGCAACCATATAATTGGTGATTTATGATTAATACAATAATAATTTAATTGAAACATCCATATGTGCCTGTAGGAAACATAATTCATATTGCTATGGTTGCAATTTCTCCGGGTAGCACTTACTATAGAAGGCCTCATAATAATGTGAACTAAATTGGGAAAACGTCCTAAAGTAGGAAATGTCTTTAAGTGGGAAATTACATTATTTGAAAATTGGTAAAATTATAAACTGTTCCCTAAAGTGAATCACACAAATCAATTAATTTATTCCTGTATGGAATAAATTCTCCAAATAATTTAATAATTTGTGGGCGATGTGGTGTAATGATTAGCGCGTTAGACTGTTACACAGATGGTCCCGGGCTCGATTCCCGGTAACGACAACATCAATTTAGAAAAGTAATATGTATGAGTTTTCTATCACTTATATTTATCGCAGCGCCCACCTTCGGTGTTCCCATAGCACTTAACCCTTACCGAAGTAAATTAATGAATCAGGGCTATGAAACAAAAAGCTTCAATAAATTCGCCAACTCTACATCAGGCGGCGGGCAACAACTGTTGTAAAACTTTTCATCTCGCGCAATTACAGTGTTGGCATGTTTGAAGCCCTTCATCTTTCACCACCTTTCATCTCTCCACTATCCCATTTCCTTTGCTTCTCTTTAAAAAAAAAAAAAATAATGGTATTTTTTTTTTATCAAAAATCGTTAAATAATACGAAAAAATGCCTGAATGCCAAATTTTTTGAAGTTGGTTTTATTAAACAAATTCCACTTTTCGAGCCACCCTAATGCGTGTACTGGTATTTCTGTTTATTATGGATGTGATATTTGAAACTGTCATCATCAAATAATGTTTAGTATAAAACAAAAACTAAACGAAAATGTAAATGTAAAAGCGAATGCTGGAAATGTCGCAAATTTTCAACTATTTTTGTAATTAAATTTGTTTTCATACATTTGGGACAAAGAACTTTTATATATTAGTTAAAAGCATGTTAATTACAAAAAAAAAAAACTTTAAATTAAGGTTTCATAAAATTTATATTTTTTAAAATATTTATGAATTAAATTTTCCGAATTTTTAATAAATAAAAGTTAACTTGTTTGCATTGTTAATTAAAATAATGTTCTCTTTATTTTTAGGTAAGCTGTAACATAAATTCATGTGAGTTATAATCGGTGATGTTCTGAAAATCTAATCCACATAAAACTATTCGTTTTTTCACAATCATAATACATAATTTTATGTGAAAACTAAATTTTTTTATGTAAATTCGTTTTTCAGAGCAAACCCGAATGCTACTTTTGAACATTTATTTTAAAATTATGTCCCGAATAGCTGTAAATTTGTGTTGGTCGTAGCAACCGAAATTTTTGAAATTGAATTCCAAAAATTTCGGTTTACACAAAGATTATGTTTTTTAGGTGTTTATTCTTATTTGCATGCAGTTTGATATACAGTGTCGGCCAAAACTAACTGTACAAAACCCTAACGCTTTTCTTTTGAGTGACGTATAGATGGCGGCAGTAGTTTGTAAAAATTACTTTGATGATTACTTTACTTATGGAAAATATGTTTTAAGATTCAAGGCGCCACGTTGTTTAGTATTTTTATTTTGAAGCCATCAAAAATAAGCGATCTCAGTGAATTTGTTAACCGAATTTGGGTTACCGTTATGTAATTCAATACTTTTTAAATTATTGTATCCGCCATGGCGTATGATTATTTTTGTAAATATAAATTATTTCTTACTCATACTCCATGGAGTTTATTACTTATTTACATTTAAAATTACGATAAGTTCACACTCAAACCAATTAATTTATTTTGCAGCAATTTAAAAATACTAATTACTCTCACTATGTACAAATGCTTATAGGCAATTGTGATAAACAAATATTTAATTTATATTATTAACAGTTGAAAACACAAAAATAACGGTGATCTTTTAAAGTAAAAAAAAAGCCATTGCACTATATTCCAGACTATAATAAAAAACATAGATTTTGATAGTAAATTAAAAAAAAAAAACACACGCCCATTTCGGTGCTTTTGGACATTTTCAAAATATGTCGTCCCGAAAGCTTGTATTTTTAATTTTTAATTCATTTAGTTGTTCAGGAATATAATTTCCATTGGAAGTTACTTTGAAGCAATATGTGAACCACTTCCTTCCTATGGCTAGGCAATGTTAAATTCATCGATGAAAATGCTTAATTGAAAGCACTTTTTGGCATCACTCAATGAATGTTTCTAACATTGGCTTATAAAAATTATATTTTTTAACGATTTATATTTTGTTTTATGTCATTTATTTTCTTTGTTGGTGGTTCGCAAAATATTTTTATCAAAAAAATGTTAACTAATTATTGGAAAATAGAGATTACAAATAATCGAAGTTTTCCATAATAGTAATTTCGACTAAAAAATATTCCGTTAAAAGCGATAACCGATTAATCGCAATGTCTGCAATATCGCAGAAACTACAATTGGCCAGAGTCATCGCTGTGTTGACAGTGGTGTAACTCGCTAAGAGGATATGTTACGAGTCATAGCGAGATGAGGACGCTGGGTTTGATCCTCAGCTGCGACACAAAGAAAAAGCTTTTCATGTAGAACAATTTAACAATATAAAATACTTTGATGAATTGACACATAAACAACCATTGACGAGTACTTGGATGGAACGACACTGCGGTCGCCCGGTATATCCAGAGAAACACATCAGAAAAGATCTATTGATATTTAGAAAATATAAATTGAAATTCAGAAAATGTCAATTGAAATTCAGAAAATATCATTTGAAATGCAGAAAATATTTATTGAAATTATATGTTTGCTGAATTTCAATTGATGTCGTCTGAAATTTCAAGTGATATTTTCTGAATTTCAATTGATATTTCCTAAATTTCAATTGATATTTTCTGAATTACAATTGATGAGTTTCTGAATTGCAATTGATATTTTTTGAATGTCACATGATATTTCCTGAATTTCTAATTTATATTCAGAATTTCTATTGATATTTTCTGAATTTTAAATGAAAAATCTTATTTTCAATTGATATTTTCTGAATTTTAAATGGAAATTCAAAATTTCAATTGATATTTTCTGAATTTCAAATGGAAATTCTGAATTACAATTGCAAAAGGTGTACTTATGACTGTATTCCAAAAGCGTTTGTTGTTGCAAGAGTCACATAAAATTGTATTTATTTGAAATTTTGAAAATTGAAATACAAAAAATATAGCTCTTGTACAGACATCATCACAACATGACAAATAAAATTTGAATTTCATTGTTGTTTCTCAATGAAAGTTATGACTTTCAATTTAAAAAATTGTCTTGTGCTATGAATAGGAACAATAATCGATTTTTTTTTGTAGGATAACGATTAAATTAATAGCGATTTTATTTTTGCCTACTGAGTTTGACCTACGTAGCGTATGATTGATTTACAAAATATGAAATAAATATTACTCATACTCTACGATGCGCAAATAATCTTATGTATAAAATGTAATCAATTTGCTTAAAATAATATTTGACATAAATGCAGCCTTAAAATGTGTTGCTGTCGCTGCTATTATTATGCTCTTAACTGTATATAACTGTTTTTTTTTTTATATATTTACACAATTTATACATTTGTTAAACTAATCGAAATAAAAGCTATGGCAATGTTGCAGTATATGCGAATACAATTTAAAAACTAAATCAAATAACAAAACACAAATACATGCAACTAACTACATTCTAATCTGTTAACAGAATAGTTAAATTGTAATATTTGCAAATTGACAATTTATTGTTAATTGTCAATTTATATTGTTAACTTTTAAATAAATGTTGCTAGCTAGAAGTTGCAAAAACATGGAAATAAAAATTTATTGTTTTTACAGCCAACAAACATGTTTTTAAAATGCAGTTCCAGGAAAATGATTTTGAGAGTTTTTCTTTTATCTTACACTAAAATGCCCGGTTTAAAAAGTTCATATTTGTACAAATAATTTCATATAAAATTTTATCCGGATTTGGTCAGATATAATCATATGTAATTTAATGTAGGAATACAAAATTTTATAGTTTTATATACAATTTTTCATATTTAACTAGTATATGCTTCATATAAAGTGTGTTTTTTATACAGGTATAGAACTTTAAGTTGGCAACACCTTTTTAACTTGCGGCCATTTTGCCAGCTGTCAAATGATTTATGTTTAGTTTGTCATTTCAACATAAATAGAGTGACGCCTAAAATTGTGCAAATTTATTTCGAAAATCATGGTTCTGTTCGAAATACGTAAGGTGCACTACGTCCATTTTACGGTCAACATAATCGCCCATCAGAGCAATTAATTCGATTAACTATGGAACGTTTTCGCACCACGTTTACTCTAAATGATAATATGCATCCACAGAGACGTCGTACAATGCGTACAGAAGAAGTCATTGAGGCTGTAGAGCTTAGCGTAGAGGAATACCCCAATCAGTCTTTCCGTCATTGGTGACAGCTATAGAGCCATGATTACTGAATTTTTTTGTTCATCAATTGAACAACCAAGATGTGCAGGAACTGTGGTTTCAACAAGACGCCGCAACATGTCACACAGCTCGTGCCACAATTGATTTATTGAAGGAAATGTTTGGTAACCGCATAGTTTCACGTTCGGGATCCGTGAATTGGCCTCCTCGATTGTGCGATTTAACGCCGCTGGACTATTTTTAATAAGTAAATGGGATAAGGGAAGTCGCTAGTCTACGCCGATAAGCCCGAAACAATTGACCACTTGGATGATACGGCCACAAATGTTGGAAAAAGTCATCGAAAATTGGACCTCCGGATTAGACTTCGTCCGAGCCAGCCGTGGCGGTCATATGCCAGAAGATTATCTTTCGAAGAAAGTAAATTTTATGTCAATTTAAAAAATTAATATCTATTTTATTCCATTTCAAAGTTCTATACCTCTATAAAAACACCCTTTATATGAACATATATGGTCATATTTGTCCATATATTTATATTTGTTCATGATCATAACAGAACTTTTTTAACCGGGTGACAACTTTATAAAACGAACAATAGTAAAACTTATAATTTTTTTGTTGAAAACTTATAACTTTTTTTCTACAAACTTTTTTAACAACTAAAAAAGTTTCTTGTTAACTAAAAACTAGTTTTATTACATATTATTTAAATAATTTAAATTATGACTTTAACAGATTTGTTAATAGATTTTAAATACATAACAGTAGTAAATAAATATTTTTAATACTTTTTATTGCTATTATTATTTAAATATATTTTTTCATTTAAATATATGGATCAATTTGTTTGGGAGCGAAAAGCTTGACAAAGAGTATAGCAGAAACGTAATCTATGGACAATTTTCCCAAGAAACCATGGTTCTAAAATAAAAACCGAGTTTCTTATTAAGATAAAATTTTTTTTTTAAATACATATCACTTTTATGGAAAAATCGATTGCAATTGATGAAAGATTAACCTGTATCACCGGCAGCGGGATTGTTTATAGGGAAATTTTCTTAGCTTTCCATATCTGGGCTCATATTGAAAAAAAAGTCGGTACCTAACAAGGGAATAACCTCAACGCTTACACGCCGATTTGAATGAAACTCGGTTATGTTGTAAAGTATACAAATTTAGGATATACAGTTTTTTTTATGTGCAATATCGAAGGTTTAAGGGTTGAAAAGTGAAATAAAAAAATTTTTAAATATTTTATTTTTATTATTGTTATTGACTGTATTAATTATTTCCGGGGGCAGTGTGTTTAATATTGTTGGTAGTACTACTGATAAAGTGCTTTTCCCATAGTTGTTTATGTGTCTTTATAAATATTTAGTTATATTTGATATAAATTTTTTGAAAGTTAAACAATAATCTGCTAAAATCAGCAAACACATTTACTAAATAAAATAAATTTTATGCTACCTTTCAAAAGTCTTTGAAAAGCTATTGTATTCTCAGATATGTGAGTACATACATGGACATGGCTTAATGTGTGAAATACAATCAGGATTTCGTTCAGATCACAGCTGTATAACTGCTCTTGTCGAAGTAAGCGAGAATATTAGACGTGAACTAGATAATAACAAACTAAACTTCCTAGTACTCCTTGACCACTCTAAGGCTTTCGACACAGTCAACCATGAAACTATTTGTATGAAACTCAGACGGCACTTTAAATTCGCATCAAGCTCAACTGAACTCATGTTAACTTACCTTGTAAACCGTACACAATCCGTATGTGTGAATAATTTATCATCTGAACCATTGGCTCTTACTCGAGGCGTACCACAGGGTTCTATCTTGGGACCGCTACTTTTCTCACTATATGCAAACGATCTCCCTCAACAACTATCGTACAGCAAAGTACATATGTATGCAGACGACGTAAGGAGAACATCGATAAACTGAATTATGATCTGGATAAAATTCATCATTGGGCCATCGCAAATGGTCTTTGTTTAAACCCTAATAAGTCTAAATGTCTCGTTATACATAAGAGGTCCATGCAACCAGAAATTGATGAAGAAATCCTTATTAACAACCAGAAAATTTCAATTGTCTCAGCTGCTAAAAACTTAGGCATCATATTCAATAGCACATTATCATGGACTAACCATATCAACTCGTTAGTTGGTCAAACATATGCCAAGCTTAGAACACTATGGTCTACACAATCATTCACTTCATTAAATGTACGATTGCTTCTAGCTAAGACCTACGTTATTCCTGGTCTTTTATACGGCTGCGAACTCTTCGCAAATTGTGACGCCACAAGCAAACGTCGACTTAATATTGTATTTAATAATATTGTACGATATGTCTACAATCTAAGGAGATTTAGTAGTGTATCATCAATTTCCAGAAACATATACGGTGTTTCTTTGGATAATTTTCTAAAAATAAGAGTTCTATTGTTTCTTCATAAAATTATATACACACAAAAGCCAAAATATATTTTTGATCAAATTCGATTTGCAAGATCCAATAGGGGAAAAAAGTTAATACTTCCTAGACATCACTCTCTTGTTTCTGAATATCAATTTCACGTACATTCTGCTCGTCTTTGGAACTTATTACCACAAAACATACAACAAGCCAGCAACGCAACGCACTTCAAAAAACTGCTTTATAATTTTTTTTAAATAACTTTAATTTTTCAATGTTTTTCTTTAATAATTTTTACTAATTTTGTTTTCAATACTTTTGTCTTTTTCTCTATTTTTTGTTTTATTATATTATATTTTTTTATATATTTTATATTTTTTTTTTAAATTTTCGATATCTTTTTTTATATTTTTTATATTATATTAATCATTGTGAATCAATTGAGATATTTTATTCATGTACTATAATTATAAGATTCATGCTATAAACACATAGACCACAGCAGACTGCAGAGCTACACGACTACAAATGCCGTTCACTGCAATCGTCGCCGTGTGGCCAGCTACTTATTATTTTGGAAACGACAGCAACATAATAAAAAGCTGTTTTTATACAAATGAATTTTTATTTCAGTAGTGCCAATTACATTTTTTTTTGCTTTATTAAAATAGTGGGCGTTGTGGTGTAATGGTTAGCGCGTTGGACTTTTACACAGAAGGTCCCGGGTTCGATCCCCGGTGCCGGCAACATCAAAAATAATATGTATGAGTTTTTTCTATCCCTTATACGTATCGCAATGTCCACCTTCGGTGTTCCCATAGCAATTAACCCCACCGAAGTAAAATAATGAATCAGGGCTATGAACCAAAAAGCTTCAATAAGTTCGCCAACTCTCCATCAGGTGGCGAGCAACAACTGTTCTAAGACTTATCATCTCGCGCAATTACAGTGTTGCCATGTCTGAAGCCCTTCATCTTTCCCCACCTTTCATCTCTATACTATCCCTTTCCAAAGAAAGCAACACACTAAATATATAGGAAGTATTTCCTGAGTGTTGCCTCTCTTTTAAAAAAAAAAAAAAAAAAAAAAAAATAAATTTATCTAACCCCTCTTGAATATTAATGCAATTATACCATTTAATGTTGCGACGTTTTTTGTGTTTAACAAAATAAAATATTTTTAAGCACTAATTTGTTACATATATTGTTTTATTGTCAACACTATTTTTGTTTTGCAGCCAACAAAAATAGAAATTATCCTAAGTTGACTACAGCGGCAAAAGTAGTCGGGTAGCCGTGTAGTTGTGTTGGTGCCAAAATAATCGTTTTCATATAAACGTGTGTATTTTATTTTTGACAGGCTGTAGTCGTGTAGCTGCAGTCGTCTATGTGTTTATAGCATCAATCTTGTTGTACTGAAAAAAGCAAATAAATAAATATTAGTAGACAAAAAATCACTAAAAATGTGAAATTTTTAAAGTTTTTTTTAGTTTTTGTTTTTTGCCTTATGAAATCAGCAATCTACAATTTTTTAGAAAAAAATTCTGTTGATTTTAGCAAAATAGACTGTTATTTGCATTGTATAGCAAACATTTGAGGTAAATATAGCAAACATTTTGTTAATATTACATGTTTTGTTTGCTATTTTGAGTCTACAAATATTTAGTAAACGTTTTTGCTAATTTTACAGAGTAAAATGGTATTTCCAATTAACTAAAATTCACATCGAATATAACTAAACTTTTGTAAAGTTAACAGATTTATTTTTTATTTTCTTACTTTATTAATATTTAGCAAAAAAATATGCTAAATTTAGCAGTTTTTTCTGCGAGCTCATTTTTAACTAATTTTTAGTAGCCTGTTCTGTTATTTTTACAGGTTTATTTCTATGAGTGTAAGAGAATAAGAGAATAGGTTAATTTTTCATCAATTCCAATCAATTTTTTAAATAAAAGTTGCAAGTATTTTTTTTTTATTATTCTTATCTTATACACAAATTTTATCGTGAAAAATCGGAGGCTCGATTTAGATTTTAGAACTATGGTTTCTTCGGAAAATTTTCTTAGAATTTTCCGCAGATTACGTTTCTGTTATACTCTTGGTAGGCAATAAAATTGACCCACCCTAATATACACTTCATTTTAATTTGTTTTTTGTGCTCTACATATCATGTAGGAGCACAATTCTATGTATATAAAGGGTCCGCCAAATAACTTTTTTTTTTTTTGAACTCCTGAACCAATTGGACTTTGTATGTCGTCATACCAAGGTCTTTATGCGAAATTCGTCTCAATGATGTCTCCGAAATGTTCAATTGTTGAGAACGACGGTGAATTGATGTTGATGGCGCTTCGCGCACACTTTCTGCCACAGCAGCATTATTGTCGGGTGTACGCACTGTTTTTGGCTTTTCACGCTTTGGTTTATCGATGAGGATGCCAGTTTCTTTCACTTTTTTCACAAGATAACGAACATACGGACCATATTCGTTCAGCGGAAGGATAAAACTAATTATCTGTCAAATCAGACATGAGCTAAGTGTTACCATTCACGAAATAAGCACTAGTTGAAAAAAAAACGTTAGATGGCGGACCCTTTATTATATAGAATTTTAGAGATAACAAATCTCCGTTATGTGTGTTTAATAAACCGGAAATAGATTGCAATAATGTACGTTATGTTTTATGTACACAATGTTCAAAAAGTATTAAGAATTTTACATTTTAAAACATTAGCTAGGAACAAAATGTTTGCTAACGTAACTAACAACGAAAGTATCCCAACTGATTAGTGATTCAAATATAAGGCGGATCTGCGTTTGCTTGATGCCATGTCAAAGGTTAAAAACGTACAAAATGGGGTTGAAAAATACATCTTTCTATGTTTTATTTTTTTTAAATTCATCTCGTTTTTTTTCCAAAATTACAATATGAAAATTAAGTGTCAAACAAAATGTTTTTTAAGCGCCCCACCTAATTCTGTACAAAACTATTAAAAACATTAAAAAACAAGGAACTTTCAATTGTTTTTATACCCCATTTTTGAATCCCTGGATTTGAGTTATATACTTACTTTGGGGACTGTCCCTAAAGTTTTCGCGCCTTTCATACATCTAGCGTATAAGATGACAATTGCTTCTATACACCGCATATTTCGGGGACAATTTTGGGCGTGTCCCTAAAGTATGCGCTGTGCATACATATATATGCGGTGTATAGAACCAATTGTCCTCGTCTTATACGCTAGATGTATGAAAAGGCGCGAAAACTTTGGGGACATATATGCACAGCGCATACTTTAGGGACACGCCCAAAATTGTCCCCGAAATATGCGGTGTATAGAACCAATTGTCCTCATCTTATACGCTAGATGTATGAAAAGGCGCGAAAACTTTGGGGACAGTCCCCAAAGTAAGCAAATGTCTCTAAACTATGCGGGGGAACGAATAAATGTCTCTAGAGTATGCGCTGTGCATACATATGTATATATATATATATTAGGCCGGGTCGATTTGTATGGAGGCAAAAAAATCGCTCAACGTTCAAGGAAAATCGTATTCTAGGGATCAAAATAAGAAACTTTGCCGAAGGAACCATACCTCTAAAACGAATTCTGATGTCCCGACTTTTGACCCGTAGTGTCAAATTTTTAAAAGTCCCACTTTGATATTTCAGAAAGTAGGAGGAATCTCTCCAAGATTATGGGAGGTACTTCTTCTCCGGGAGAGGCGCTAAAATTATTTAGTTGATACATAAATTTGTTTAATATTTCAAAAAAAAAAAAAAACTTGTTTGCAGATATAAAAAAACTAAAATAACAAAGACATGTCAAAACATAAACAGTTTGCTTCAAAATTGCTATCATAACTGGGTATAACGTCAATGGTAACTTTCCCATCCAAAACTTATTTAACAGATACAAAATATTAAATATCGGCTCTCGTATGTAAAAAATTATATGCTTTTCAAACAAAAAAAAATTTAATAAAAAACAAAAATTGGGCCCCCCGAAACAAAATCTTGGGTACGCTGCTGCTCCAAATCATATTCAAATTACAATAAGATGTGAGTGTGTGAGTGAGATTTTCCTTCATTACACCCCCCAGTTTTATTACAAAACGTTAACCAGTGCCGAAAGTTGGACCTTTTAAAAAAAGTGTATTATAATTAGAAATTCCCAAATCCGAAGATTTAAAAACTTTTTTTTATTTCATTTATTCATTTAATATAACCAAAATTATTCAGATATGGAATTCTTACTTTAACGGATATCACTAACCCACTTTAGCCTGGATTTTTTTGAATTTTTATAAAATTTGTAGGTCTTTTTGGATTGCTGGCAAAAGTGATATCTGATGAAGTCAGAATTCCATATCTGAATAATTTTGAGTATATTAAATGAATAAATGGAATAAAAAATTAATTTTTTCGAAATTTAGAATTTTGGGATTTTTTAATTAACTATAATACACTTTTTTCCAAAATGGGCAATTTTCGGTCAATTTTCGCTTTCAACTTTTGGAAGCATTTGTAATAAAACTAGTGGTTGTAATGACAATTCAATTTGTAAGGGACGCCGCAGTGTACACCATAAAGATACAAAAAATGTATGCAGTATCAAAGCCAAACTTAAAGTATTTATTGTCCTAAAAGACACCGTAGTGTACACCATAAAGATACTTTCCTTGTAAGCTAAAAAAAAGTATGCAGTATCAAAGTCAAACTTACAGTATTTATTGTCCTAAAAGATTTAACCACAAATAAAAAAAAAATTAAAAGGTGGCCAAGTAGGCGTGGTTAAATATAGATACATTTTGCTTAGATTTTTTATTAAATTAAACATAGTTTTCCAAATTAATTTCAAAATACAAATATTTTAATACAAAATGCAAACAAAGTACTTTTGTTTTCACAAAGGTTATGGGCCCAATGGAAAATTTGTCATTTAAAATGAAACCGAAAACAAACACATCAATCGACTACAAATTATGAGACTTAACGTTTGTTCCAAAAATCAGATTCAAATTGATCCCATTTACGTTTAGATAAATTGTAATTATTTTGAGCACTGTGTATGATGTTAAACATTTGTGTCTATACTTAATGTGTGAATGCACAGGCACATGATGCAATATAGAAATGAAAAATGCTATTCCAGAGGGGCAAGTAAGGATTCATGACTGTATGCGGATTTCCATTTCAACCAATATGTTTCAACCAACCAGCCAACATGTGACCATACTTAAAGCATCACCAGTAAAATTATTGTGTGTAAATGTTACACTCACAAGAAGAAGTCTGTTAAATGGGCCAACAAATAGATTGGGCATTTTTTTGTAAACGGGAGTAAATGTTATTGAGTAACGGAATCGGAATTTAGTAGTAGGCCGGTTTTAGAGGTCGCTGAACACAAATCTGGTATCAGATTTTTAAAATTTAAAATGACAGATGCAATATAGCGGACGATTTTTTTGAAAAGCGATTAAGCGAAAGTTTTTTGGGCAGCTGAATTTGAATCTGAGATTAGATTTTCAAATTTCAAAATGACGGATGATTTTTTTAAAAAGTTATCGGATTTAAAAATGCAAAATGACGGAGCCAATATGATATATATATTTTTTTAAGTATATTTCATACGCCATATTGAATATGACATTTTTTGAATTACAAAAATCTGATTCCACATTCGGGTTCACCGATCCCAAAAACCTCCCGAGTATTAATTGCCAAGACGATTCCGTCACTACTTTTGAAAGTAGAGATATTCACCTAAATATTATGAAATGATACAAATCTGTACGTCAAGCTCAATTTTGGACAGCTGAAGTAACCCATACTGTTCACAAATAATACTCCATATAAATAACAATTGATTTATTTGGTGTTCTAAACTAAAGTCTTTTTTACACTGTAAAAAATCAGTAGATCAAAATCCCCAATTTTTTATTTAATGAAATAATTAGCCAGGCGAAAATGGGATCGTATATGAACATGCATGATCATTGATCATATATGGGCTTGTATATGATCATTTATGGGTAGAAACATATTTTTGTGTGCATCAAATAATCATTTAAGTTTTTAATTTTCACCCTTGATGGAAATAACGGTAAAAAATAGCCAAATTTCAATACACTGAGAGAGTTATCTGCATGATGTCAATGAATTGTTGCATTAGATCTTTAAATTGTCACTGGAATTCGTCCATTGAAATTTATCATTAAATTAATCTAGTTTTTCATCAAAGTTAATGAAAAATTTCATAATATTTATTAAAAATTGCATACGACTAATGAAAAATTTTCATTAAAAATTGTTTCATTAAAACTATAAAGCTTTTTCATAAAGTTTAAGAAATCTTTCTTGGACGAATTTTAAAGATATTTTTCATTAAACTAATAAAGTTTTCTTTACAAAGTAAATACAATTTTTTTTAATTTTATGAAAAAGCTTCATTATTATTATAAAATTATTTTTAAGGAATCTATTTTATTAGGCGTATGATATTTTTAATAAAGATAATGAAATTTTGAATACAATTTTTTGAAAAACTGCATTAATTTGATGAAAAGTTTCAAAACAATTCCTAGATCTAATGCAAAAATTCATTGATATCATGCCGGTAATTTTGTTCAGTGTAGTGTTGTGAATCATTAGTATAGTAAACTCAAATAATACCTTAGAACTGGATTTATTGAAAATATTGTTTTTATTTGAAATTACACTGTAAGTAAACTTTAAACTTTTGAAATGGCACACCAAAAGCCCGGGACACTTAATTTTGGGTCATAGAATCCATTGGTATACTCCGCTGGGTTATATAAAAAGATATTTTAATTTAAGCTTGCACTAATTCAAGCGATTTTTTGAGTGTATTTTAAGTAAAAGACATCGAAATCTCTATTAAAATTACATTATTTTTTGTTTATATGTCCAAACTAAAAGCTAACAAAGATGGCCGTAAATAAATTGTAAACTGATAGAAATTTGTGCGCAGCATTAATGAATTCCTTCATTAATACAATGAATATTTTTTCAAAAAAAAGTACCCAAAGAAATGTTTCATTGATTCAATAAAACGTGTTTCATTAAATTAATTTTAATAAAATGTTTCATTGACCCAATGAAAATTTCATAAGGTATGTGCACTTTTTTTTTATTAATTCTTACATAAACTTTATAAAAGTTTCACGTGTTTAATGAATAAAATTCATAGTTTGTATGAAATATTTTCAATACTTTTTATTACAAACCAACAATTTATTGTTTTATAATATACTTTTTGAAGAGGTTGAGATATACGCAAAAAAGTCTTTCTTTAAATTAAAAAAATAAAAAAAACTGTTGACTTTGTACAAAAGAACTTATGTCGACTTAAGAAAATTTTGTAAGAATTTTGTAGTCATTTCGCATTAACACTTTATGCACTAAATGATTTGAGACCGCCTCAAATCAATTTATTTCAAACTTTTGGTTAATTCTGTTAAACAAAAAAGTCTATATCATTTGTAGTATGAGGCGGTAAACTTCAGCGCTTTTCTTTTATCTAAAATGGAAAAAAATCACAAAATTACACAAAACCTTTTTTTGCATATTGCAAGTTAAAATTTTTATTGAAAAAATTCGACAAATTTTCATGGACTTAATGAATTTTATTCAGTTAATGGAATTATTCTTTTAATCAATGATTCCATTTCAATGAAATCGACTCATTAAGGGGGGACATGACATTGGCCGTTTTTTGAAATCGACTTTTTTATAATTTTGTATTTTAGTAAATATTCTTAAGATTCTAAGAAAAAAAATTTCATGAAAAAATTCCTACGGGTTCAAAAGTTACAGCCGGATTAGATGGTATATACTTGTTTTACTTGCTACCTGACTTTTAGTGGTTGTTTTTTCGTACCTACTTGAAGGCTGGGTTTTTTTTTTGTGTTTTTGAATTTCTTGAAAAAAATGCATCTTTATACCTCATATAGTGGAATTTTTATTTTATATGCTCAGTTATTTTTCATCTTTTGCAGCGTGAAGTGAAGGTAACCTTTTTTTTTCTTTGTTCACAAACTTTGAAACCATGTTTTTCGTACTGGTTGCGGGACTAGCGGGTTAATTTTTTGACGATTTTTTTTTTGTATTTTTTTTCAAACTTGATTCGCTATCGTATGACACGAGCTTTTTTTTAAATTTTTTTTCGATTTTTAAAGTAAATATTTTTTTTTTGAAAAAACACACTTTTAAATTTGGACCATCACCAAAAATTGAAAAAAATTTTTAAAAAAAGCTCGTGTCATACGATAACCAATTTTGTTAAGATTTAAAAAAGTAATTTTTTTTTCCAGATCGGACAATTTTTGCGACTCCCAGCGCTGCAACCACGAGGCCAGTTTGGAGCTCTATAAAACCATGTTGGAGTGAAAAATATATTTTTTTGAATTTTTTTTTTCTTGTAATTTGTTCAATTCTCTACAATAATAAAAATTTGGAAAAATGTTTGTTTTTGACTGAGTTATGAATTTTTAAAAAAGGTCTGTTTTCTCTGCCGCGAATGTAATGTCCCCCCTTAATACTATGAAGGAAAAACCTATCAGTGTATCATCCTAAAAATGGACAATGATGACCTTGTTAGACTTAAGTTTAGACAAATAATCATTAAATAAAGTCATTTCAAAAATGATTTTGATGTCCTTTACTTAGAAATCGCTTGCTGTCCTTACCTATAAAAACGGAGTATACCACTAGATTCTACGCCCCCAAAATTAAGTTTACGTGTCCTGATGTGTAATTTTCACATACTTACTGTGTTATTAATCTAAAATAATTTTCAATTGTTGAACAAAATTAACGTTTAATTTCCATTTTCCATTTTTATCAAATTTTATAATTTAATTGAATTTATTATCTTGGAAAAATTATTTAAATTCACAATTAACTTAATAATCTTTTAAATTAATGGATTTATTTTGACATTTCATCTGCAGTATTATTTTGAGTGTACTATACGGACATAATTTAAAACTAACAAGCTTTGAACAAGGTTTTTTTTTGTAACAGTGCATCTGTCTAAATGTGTGTTTGTTATAAAAATGGACAATTTCGGTCAGCAGAATATCAACAGCCAAAAACCATATTTCACTCAATTCTTTTTTCAAGTGATGTGATGTACACAATGTTAAAAGGTTTTTGATGCAAAGTTCAGTACAAACAGAAAATTTAAAAAATAAAAATGTATAATTGAATGTTGAACATAAAAACGTTTTATTTGTTAACTTCATTGGAAATTTCTCTTCTTCTTTTAATAACAAACTATTCTTTTCACACACATTCAACAAAAATTTGTTAACAGTATAGGACATATGTCCAACACATTCTCTTGAGTTACATTCTCTGACAACAAATTTCAAGGAGTTTGATATCTATGTAATCTATGACTTGTGTAGTTACGAATATGAAATATAAAATCTGAATAAAAAAATTGTTGACAATAAATTATTTGTCTAACAAACATGAAAATGTCAGGCTACAAAATATCATACATAAAAACTTCAGAAGTTATAATTTCAAATAACGTTAACAAATTACTGCATGGCTTTACATGCTGAATATGTAGTATGTAGCGCTTGATATAAGTGACATGACTTTTTTGTTAAATACGGCAAAGCTACATCTGTATTTTAATATCACACCGTTTTTATTTTTTTAAAAATAATGGTAAATTTGGAGATAGAGCCTTTTTTGTGGCGAAAAAATTGCATACTTAAAAAAAAGGTGATTAAAAAAAAAACTTTTATAATTTTTAATCACTTACAATTTATAGGCAGTAATAATTTAAATGAACAAAAAAGAATAAGCTTTCCGACACACATAACAATACTAAGCAAACTTCATTGGTTTGAATGCCGATACGTGATTAATATTGTCTTTGATGCCCTGATTCCAAATCCGGCATCCAAATTCCATTACGTCACAATTTTGAGAAACCGCGGTTAAAGTTGCCAAAAATTGCTATTTTGGCGTTTTTGAAGCCTTTTATTATTTATTATAAAAAAAATTTAAAAAAGATGAAATCGCCGAGATACAGAGCTTTTTTTAAAAAAAATGGGGAAAAAGACATAAGAACGTGCACATAACCTCAATTTGTTAAGACAGATGGCAATCACAGAGATCTTACCGTTCCAAAGTTATGACCATTTGACTGAAATGCAAACATTTTTTTGTTTTTGGAAGCGAAATTACAAAATTACAAAAACAAATGAATGTGTGCTGTTATTTCGCTTCCAAAAACAAAAAAAAAATGTTTTCATTTCAGTGAAATGGTCATAACTTTGGAACGGTAAGACCTCTGGGCTTCGTTTGGGAAAGGTAAGAGGTAGGGCTATCTATAAGCTACCTGCCATCTGGCTGATCAAATTGAGGTTATTGATTCTGAAAGGTCTCCCAAAGACCTTTCCAACAAGCCCAAAAACGAAAAAATCCAACCGCTAGTTCATAAGTTAGCTATTTTACCGTACTACCCTCCGACCACCAACCCGAAAATTTTCAAACCGCTGTCATTTCGCACACTTGCATTTTCGGGGATGATCGAAGTGGACATATTTTCATGAAATGAGCCAAGGAATACGCTGGTGAAATTCGGCGGGTCGTGACTGAATCACCCTGTATATAATGATATGTTTTGCATTTGTAATTATATATAAAAGTGATAGAATTATTTTTGATTAAATGTAGCTTATACACTTACATGTGATAATATATGGTAGAATATATGATCAGATATACAAGAAATGCTCATATATAACATACGATACATACATGATATATTATGCCATATCAAAAAATTTGCATTAACTAAGCATTAGATATGAATATATATCGTAACATATTGCCACACATATAAGCATATATAATGATATCAAGTTGTATCTGAGTATTAGGGTGGGGCGATTAGTATGGAAGGAAAAAAATCTTAATGGGCGCTTCGCGTTTCTGATTCTTGGGATTGTACTGAGCAAGAAAGTCCTCTAGACCATACGTCTACGGTGAAAATCGAGCTTCCAGATTTTGACTTTACGGCAAAAAAGCAATACCCACCCACAAATATGATTGATGCGTTAATCTGCTAGAGAATCTTCCAAAGAAGAGATTGATACTATAATCTTGGATAAGCTCCTCCTACTTCCTGAGATATGTCCATCCCACACATTGTTACTTTCACAAAATACGGCAAAAAAGCCATATTTTGAAATTAAAAATTAACCCCTTAAATCCCACCCACAAATAATATTGATGCATTATTCTGCTAGAGAATCTTCCAAAGAAGAGATTGATACCATAATCTTGGATAAGCTCCTCCAACTTCCTGAGATATGTCCATCCCACACATTGTTACTTTCACAAAATACGGCTAAAAAGTCAAAATCTGGAAGCTCGATTTTCACCGTAGACGTATGGTCTAGTGGACTTTTTTGCTCAGTACAATCCCAAGAATCAGAAACGCGAAGCGCCCATTAAGATGTTCAAATCGCACCACCCTACTGAGTATATAGATTTTTTTTTATCGGGTATGGAATAACATATTAGTCAAATTGAAATTCAGTCTAATTCTCCAATCCATTGGTTTATACTTCAATTTTCATTATTATTTGGTATGTAAAACAAACTAGTAGTGGGGATTTACCATAGAATTTTATGAAGTTATGTTAAATTTAATGTGCGCCCCGGTAGGCTAGTTGGTAGCGTGCTGGCTTATCAGTGCGGGGGTCGTGGGTTCGATTCCCACCAGAGGCACTGGTCTATTTCCGCTACAACGCGCCGAAGGCCTTAGTAGCTAGAGCTCGGTTAGGGTAATAGTATATAATTTGGAATTATATGCTATGATATACATACATATATATGTATATGATATACATATACTTATTTCGGAATTCATTTTTATAACAAACCAAAACTTATTTGAAAATTTATTTAAAATTTTGTTTAAATTGTTCGTATTTAAAGAAGACTTCAAAGTATCATTTTCCCTCTTGTGTATTTCTTATTATAACAACATATCACAATCTTAGTTTGCCTTAAAGGGCATATGTTTCTTTTTTTGTACTTTCTTAAGTATTTATACGAGTAGCAACAAAATGATTCTTTTTAAAGCCATTGAGGTCATTTTAAGTAGACTCTCTAGGAAAAAGCAAACATTTTTATTATTTTCACATGTTTACTAACAACCATTCATTGACATGCTTTCCTTAAGTAAACAAATACTTATAATGCATCTAGGTGTAAATGTCTATATATTAGGGTGGGGTGATTGTATAGTTTTTGGAAGAAAACAAATGTTTGAATTGAAATTAAACTCCAATTTGAGGTCCGTAGGCAAATTTACAGAAAATAATTCAATATTCTCTATTTTGCGTAGGCTTTATACTTAAAGATCTTTGTGAATTCTGAGCGATTAAATTTAATAAAATTTGTATGTTTACTAAAGAGATAATAAAAATAGCTCCTGAAAAAGTTTTATTCATGGAATTTTTATTTAGAATTCTGTTCAATTGCAGAGGAATTATTTTGGGTTTACTATGATTGTGCCTTAAAAATTGTTTTTAATTTCGAGTAAAATTTTTCACCAGAATTTAGTTCTGCAAGCAATTCAAAAACGCCCCACCCTAGTATATATGACTTTATATGTATTTCAAATTTTATATATTTTTATTTTTTATGGAAAAGAACTTTTAGACATTTTACAATGATCCTTAAGAGAAAAAAACAGCAACATACATATAACAAAACAAACAAATTGATGAACGTGATTTAACAAAAGGGAAGTCATTGATTACTTGTTAATACATCTAATAAGGAAATCATCCTGATTATCGCCATTGGATTTTGCAAGAATATTTTTACAAGAAAATTTTAGTAGGGCGTCCCCTAAAATGTAAATACTAGAGATGTCCCATTAGACTGGCCCTTCGTTGTATGGGCGAAAAATAAAAATGAGATTTTGACTGTAAAATTAAAATATTTGTTAGGGTGTCAAAATACGAAACGCAAAAAATTAGAGTTCTAGCATAACGGGAAGATGTCCCGCATATCCCTTAAAAAAGGAATAATTCATTTTATATTTATTCTAAAAAATTTTCGTTAACCATTTCTAGTCTTCGAGTTGGTCAATTTAGTAAAAATTAGAATTTAAAACTTTTCCACAATATTAATTTTGAGGGAAAAAAATTTACACTATTAAATTAAAAATACGTTTTTCAAAAATACTCCTGAATATGTACAAAAAAATCAATTTAAATATGAATACAAATAACTGAATTTATACTAAATAATTCATTTTAATTAATTTTAAAATGTAAATAAATTACAATTAGAAATTTAAATGTAACTGACACTAATAGAAAACATATGATTTTCTATTGTTGATTTACTTGAATAAACGTCACTACATTGCTAGGTCTGTCAAAAAAACAGAGTAGTATTTGGAAGATGACAAAGCCAATTGTGACAATTTTTTGTTGTTGTTTTGGTTTTTCTTTGATATTTTAAATTTTGAATCTCGCTCCTAGACGAGGACAGGAAATTCTCATTGAGTTTGTGATTTAACATAACAAATATCTCTAGAAATTCTAATAACAAAGTCCCCTGAAGATTTCCTTAGGCAGGAATGAAATCCGGATAGGGACACGCCTACATCAGATTGCTTTTCACAATTTGTTAAATAAGTTTTGGGATTTTAGCACATTTAATTACTATAAAAGCATACACAATAACATTGATGAAATATTACAAAAATCTTGTTAAAAAAAAGTCTATACAAATTTAAAAAAAAACGTTGAAATCCGCTAGAATCAAAATGCTCTAACAAAAATTTTTGCCAACGGATATCCGTAATACTTATGATATTTAATATTTGGGATGTGTTTAATAAAACATTTGACAGCAAGAACTAGTTTTTTGGTTTTTGTTGAATAAAATTTTCAAATATGTAAAAAAGTAACTTTTAGGTACACCCCAAATATATATGCATTTTTTGACTCCAAGTTGGAATAAGTTAGCGATTTTCTGGGAAAGTAATATTTTTTATCTGAGTAGTTGTTATTGAACCCAACACAAAAATTATATTAAATTTTTAAATTTAGACAATTTTTTTTTTTTTTATATTTGGTTAATTTTTCCAAGGAGGCCTGATATTCAACGGCGATGCGGGACACATTCCCGTTATACTAGCACTCTAATATTTTGCATGGTGAATTTTTGTACCCAAACAAATATTTTAAGAGGCGGGCAGCCCCAAAAATCGTAAGTTGAAAAATAAGGACCACCCTAATGTCCCCTGGACAAAAAAAACAAACAAAAAGTGTGTCTTCGTTTTTAACGAAATAGATTTTTTTTTTTTCTTTTTTTTTTTTTTTTTTTTTGGGCAGAGTCGAAGGCCCTCGATGCAAATCTTGCATTATATAGTACTATTTATTATATTCTATAATTCTAATAAAATAAAACAAAAAAAAAATAAGATTTTTTTGGATATGTACTAAAATAAGTTAATTTTATAAAAATTAACTTTTTGATGTAGTTCATTCTGTCGTCGCTAAAGTCGCTAAATTTTTAATGTATTTTGTAATAAGAAAAATTTAGTTTTTAAGTTTTAATTCATTTTTAAAGTTAAGTTATGTTAACCGACTTTCATATTGTTATTGTTTTTGTAAAGAATGGACTCTTATCTATAATACAAAAAAAGTTAAGTACCTATTTTTTACTAGAAATTTTTAAATATGTTTTCTGAAAATCTGTTTTGTTATTTAAATATTGTAGATAACAAGATTGGCTATTAGTTATTTTTTTTTTTTTAATAAAATATCTGAACTTTAGAAAACCCGTAAAATTCGTATAACCCAATAGATAAATATAAAATGCAGATCAAAAATATTTAATGTTTTTTTTTTTATAACACAAATTTTTAGGGACAACCGTAATTTTTATCAACCGCATGGTTTGGTTGCACCAGCCGAATTAATTGGTTGCCATAATCAAATTTCTTCCAGCGTTAATTAAAATATACTGTTCTAACCGAAATTCTGTTTAATTGACCATCTTTCGGTGGTCGCAAACAAAAATATCGGTGGTTGCAACCGAACAATGCAGTTGGCGAAAAATTCCGTCCTCACAATGAATCCTTTTATGTATGTAAAAAACATCCAGTTTTAAATGTATCTATTTTTAAAAAAATTTTTCTCAAAAAAAAAAAAAAATAGTGTATAGTATATAGTAGATAGCTCAAAAAAGAAAACACTTTTTATTTTAAATTTTTATAAAATTATTTCGAGGGTTTAAACGTTGTATTAAAAAGGATGTTCTGGTGAATGTTCTATTACCAAACCGATTTGACAAAAATTTTAAATAGTTGAAAGCATCTCACACACCTTATCGTTTTTAAAATTTTGTATTATGCTAATAATTATTAAAAGAATTATAGCCTTCTTAGCAAAAAGGGTATATGACAGATGTACGAGTCCTTGGTGCGATTGAAATGAAAACTTGCACAAATATTACTGCTTCCATTCCAATAATAATGACCCATTTTCGTAACATTGTAAGGAGAATCATAGCTTTTATTCAAAATATCCTTTCAATTGTTTTATGAAAACAAAAAAATTTTATTACTCTGACAAAGTAAAAAAAAAAAAATTGTTTCGATTGGATGATTTTCAATGGATCTATAGTCTTTTTAGAAAAAGATAATTGGCAGCTATATATTTAGTTTATTTTTAGTTTAGTAAAAAAATAGTCGTATATTTGTACTATACAATTTTTTAAAATTTTTTCACTGGTGTACTATCGGAGTCGTCTCATTAAAAATTTTTTTTTTTTAATATCAAAAATCGCATGATGAACAAAATACAAAAAAAAAACTATTTTAGTTTTATGTAGAGTTTAACTTTATACCTCATTTATACTGCAAACAAAAACTAGTAGTTATTTTCAATTTATAACGAGCTTTAAACCTTCGTATATTTACAAAAATACGGCAAATCAAACATATTAGCTAGGTTGATACTAGTATTTCGATCTGGCTAAAGATCTCATCAGAACCCGAAGTTTTAGAAACGCTAGAGCCTCCATAATAGGCAGAACTTTAACAAAAAAACCTATTAATCATCAATTTTGCTCCATTCTTGTCTTCTTAGTAATCAAGCAAGTAATTGATTAAAATTTTGTATGGAATTTGAGAAGCAAATACAAGTAGTTTTTAAAATGTGGTATTATTACTCATTTATTTTATATAGCCAAAAACTAGTAGTTTTTTAGACTTGAGCAATCTAGTTCGTTTGAGTGAGCACTCTTTCTAGTTCGGTTCATCTAAGTGAACCAGGTCGCTCTTATAGTTCATTCGATCTTTGACAATTTCGTCCAATCGTTCTTTAGATCGTTTGTGTGATCATTTTTAAGCGAATTATTCATATTATAGTGAATTTACATTATAAATCAAATCTGGTTTAAACCGGATTTTGGTGATAATCTGGTTATGAAACGTAATTTAAAACCAGATTTTCCATAGAAATTCATAACTACACTCAAAAAAAAAAGTTTGTAAAGTTAGCAAAAAATTTTGCTGAGTCAGCAAAATTTTAGTCAGGAGGATGCTTGCAAAAAAGTTGCTAATGTCAGCAAAATTTTTTGCTGAAAATCAGCGAGCTGATTTTTAGCAACAAAATTTGTAGATTCAGCAAAAGTTTTGCTAACACTTAGTAGATTAGAAATACAAAAGCCTTGCTAAAAATTAATAATTTTTTTGCTGAATTTTAGTAGACTGAAAAAAACGCAAAAAATTTGTAGAGAAATTGTAATTTAGTTAATTTATTTGCTGAAAATCATAAAACATATTTTTGTGATTCTTTTAAAAATAATTAACTATAATAACGAAATATAAAAATTTTCATTTTCCTCATTGACGACATGAATTTATTTAATATCTGAAAATATATAGAAATAAATATATATAACATAACAAAAATTGTCTTTCAATTACTTACATCAATGGTTGTCTAAATGATGCTACCGTTTAAATGATGCTATCGCAACTGCCGAAGATAATTATAGAAACGAAATGAAAAAATAAACAAAAACAAACGAAACGAAAAAACAACCCTTTTTGCAATAAGAAAAAGGAACCATAAAAAAATCTACCTAAGATGTGTGTCTTTGTCTTTCAATTTACTCTGTCTGTGTGTCTTTGTCTTTCAATTTACTCTGTCTACATTTCATTTTCCTCTTCTCTACTACATCTTGACATGCCGCGACATCTACTTCATTCTGCGTTTATCTTTCAATCTGGTTGTCGTACACACTATTAATGTGCTTATCAGCACAATTTTTTTTTAGCAAAATTAATTAGTAAAACATTAGTATATTAGTAAAGCATTAGTATAAAACAGTTAAGTGCTGAATAAGTATAACAAAAATTTTAGCTGAAAACACGATTTTAGCAAAAAATTTTGTTAAAAAATAGTATACCTGATTTACAAGACGTTTTACTAACTTTTCTACTAACTTATTTTTTTGAGTGTAGATTGTTGGACAATCTGGTTTAAAATTACGTTCAAAATTAGGTTGTAGCGATATAACACTGTGTTCTCCCCTATTTTGGGAGTGAAATTTCTGTCAACATTGAAAGAAAAAACCAAATTAAACTCAAAAGCAACATAAAGAAAAGAAATGTTACATAAATATCAAAAAATAACGAAAAGAGCTGAAGACTGCAAACTAGCTTACTAGTTCAAAGTAAAGACTACATTCAAAAAAATAAGTTAATAGAAAAGTTAGTAAAACGTCTTGTAAATCAGGTATACTATTTTTTCGCAAATTTTTTTTGCTAAAATCGTGTTTTCAGCTAAAATTTTTGTTATACTTATTCAGCACTTAACTGTTTTATACTAATGCTTTACTAATATACTAATGTTTTACTAATTAATTTTGATAAAAAAAAAATGTGCTGATAAGCACATTATTAGTGTGGACGACAACCAGATTGAAAGATATACGCAGAATGAAGTAGATGTCGCGGCATGTCAAGATGTTGTAGAGAAGAGGAAAATAATACTCAAAAGTACAACTCTAATAAGACATATAAAAAAATCAACCATGGAAGTTTTTGTATCTGTTTTTCATACATAAAACAAAATTGAGGATTAAAACAGCTTGAATTTTGAGTTGTCACCGGCTTGTGAAAATAATTGTCTATTAATTAAATAAAAGACAAAATAAAATATTTATTTATTTAAACTAAATGTTTATAGATTAATAATCTAGTGTGGTCAAATTGCAAACAAACAAACATATACAGACATGTAGACAGAGTAAAGCGAAAGACACACATCTTAGGTAGATTTTTATGGTTCCTTTTTCTTATTGCAAAAAAGGGTTGTTTTTTTCGTTTCGTTTGTTTTTGTTTATTTTTTCGTTTCGTTTCTATAATTATCTTCGGCAGTTGCGTCCTTTAAAAGATAGCATCATTTAGACAACCATTGATGTAAGTAATTGAAAGAAAATTTTTGTTATGTTATATACATATATTTATTTCTATATATTTTCAGATATTTAATTAATTCATGTCGTCAATGTGGGAAAATGAAAATTCTGTCTCTTCTGATCGAAACAATACTTGTGTGTACGTAGTGTGACTAAACTCCACTTTAGCCACAGTCATCGCTGTGTCGACCGTGGCTCAACTCATTAAGAGGTGAGATTACGATGCATAGCTTGATGCTAAGGCAGTGAGTTCGAATACCAGTACGATATCAAAAATTAATTAACAATATAAAATACTTTGTTCAATTGACACATAAATTAACCACTGACGAGTCCCAGGAGGGGGACGAAACTGCGGCAGTCTGGTGTATCCCTTGTGTCCGTAAAATTTTTCAATAAAAATGTTTTCTTCTTCTTCCTGTAAAGAGACTAACTAAAGTAATATTCTACAGTAATTAATATAAAAATTAATTACGATAGTCATTATCTGACGGACTTTCTAACATGAATATTTTTATATTTCGTTATTATAGTAAATTATTTTTAAAAGAATCACAAAAATATGTTTTATGATTTTCAGCAAATAAATTAACTAAATTACAATTTTTCTACAAATTTTTTGCGTTTTTTTCCAGTCTACTAAAATTCAGCAAAAAATTTATTAATTTTTAGCAAGGCTTTTTTATTTCTAATCTAATAAGTGTTAGCAAAACTTTTGCTGAATCTACTAATATCTCGCTGATTTTCAGCAAAAGATTTTGCTGACATTAGCAATTTTTTTGCAAGCATTATCCTGACTAAAATTTTGCTGACTCAGCAAAATTTTTTGCTGACTTTACAAACTTTTTCATTTGAGTGTAGTTCAATTGAACTATGTCGATCATGAACTACACAACTCGATAGTTTTTAAAAATTTCTGGCTTTTCATTAAAAGTTTGTATGGAATTTGACAAGTAAATGCAAGTAATTTTTAAAAACTACTAGTTTTTGCTTGTAGTTTAAATGTAGTTTTGGAAAAAATACAAAATTAAAATTTTGAACTCGTTCTTAACCCGTTCGAGACCGTCAGCATGCTAACGATACAACTTTAGTCCAACTATCGCTTCTAGGGGCTGCTGCAAAGTCATAAAATTAATACAAACTATTATATCAAAGATTTCATCCAAATCAACGAAAAACTGATTCTCCAAATCGAAAATTTTGCAATTATTTTAGTATATATTGTATTGAAAGTTTTTTCCTTAAATAATTTATTCCTGGAATTTTATTTGCTTTAAACTTAAATCTTCCTTCCTATTTAAGATACAAATTTCAATATTTGTTGTTTTGTGTATTGCTTCAAAAACATACTTAATTTTTAAACAAACCACAGATCAACCGACAACCCCAACACCTGTGTATTAGTTTAGTAACATGAACATGTCTAAACATGCTCGTTATTTTTTTTATATTTTTTTGGTCAGCATTTTTTTTTTTATTTTACCTTTTTTTACTTGTTTGTATGGTGTAATCGTTATCCTCAATTTGGTATTGTGTGATTTCGTTTAAAGAGTAACCCTTACAGAAAGCAAAAATAAGAAGAAGAAAAAAAATATATAAACAAACAAACACGTCTATGCATGTACAAGTCAAGAGTGTGAAATGAAACTGTTTGGATATCTATGGGGTCTTTTTTATAGCCAAGTTTAACAAACCATGTGTCACCCAGCAAAAACATGGTAATGACAGGTCATTACCGTATAGCTTACCAAGTAATGATTGGTCATTACCTATTGCATTACTTTAAAATACAAAATACTGACTTACTTATAATGGGTTATATAAGTACTTATATGTAATTGCAAAATAATGAGTTACATGTAATTCATTGCATAAGTATCGATTTCATATTTTTTTATTCTAATATTCTAAAGGGTCCGCCAAAAAATTTTTTTTTTTTGAAAATGCTATAAAAAAAAAACTACTGAATATTTTCTCAAATTTCTTTTTTTATTTGAAAGTACAATCCTTCCGGTTAATAATGGAAAATAATTTCATTCAAATGGCTGGCCATGCAGTAGCCTACACGATCGATCCAATTTTTAAGCACATTATCGATTGTGTGCAGCTGTATTTCACCAATGGCTTCACGAATATTGTCCTTTAAAGCGTCAATTGTCTCTGGCTTGTTGGCGTAACACTTATCTTTGACGGCACCCCACAAATAATAGTCCAACGGTGTCAAATCGCAGCTCCGAGGTGGCCAAACGACATCAGCTCTGCGGCTGATAATGCGATCTTCAAAAACAGGGCGCAAAACATCGAGTGTAGCTCCGGCTGAGTGGCACGTAGCGCCGTCCTGTTGAAACCAAATGTTGCCAATATCCTCCTCTTCAATTTTTGTGAACAAAAATTCGTTCAACATGGCCCGATAACGATCGCCATTGACTGTAACGGCCACATTACCATGATAACGGCTCATTACCATGATTTTCAAAGTAATGTCGCAATATTTCCCAGCGTTGTTCAAGCGTATACACAACCATATTCGTTCAGCGGAAGGATAAAACTAATTATCTGTCAAATCAGACATGAGCTAAGTGTTACCATTCACGAAATAAGCACTAGTTGAAAAAAAGGACCCTTTATTAATTTATTTTAAAAATTTTTACACGCAAATTTTCCAAGCTAAATTTCTTTTCAAGATTTCTTTAAAGAAAATATCTTAAAGATAACCACTTATTTTATAACTCCTTGGTAACCACTTATTCTGTCATTGTGAGTAACCACTTATTCTTAATATAAAAGTAATTACTTATTACTATCACTATGAGTAACCCATCAGATAACTCATTATTCTTACTTTTTTTGTAAGAGAGATGGTAATGACCACCCATGAATTTTTGGTCACCGCGAACAAAAGTAATCAAGCGAGTAAATAGCTTGGCAACTGGTGAATCCCCTTTGTGCGCTACTTACACGTTTAATTACTTGGTAATGTCTGATTTTGCTGGGTACTACATTTTACATTACATTTGTAAGTAAAAATGTCTGTCTCTGTAAAAAGATTCGTTTTGCAATAGACATGAATAATATAAATTTATCTTTTAATAAGGACAGATTGAATTTTTAATGAAAATTGAAAAGGAAATGAGGATTTTGAATGTTTTATTATTGCACTTAGTCAGGTGCGCATCCAGCTTTTCCATTTGGGGGGAACTTTGTTAATCAAAAATTTTTGACTTCATGAAAATTTATTTTATATGTCAAAAATGATGGTGTTTACATAATAGGCATGCTTCTTCTATTTGTCAAGCTGTTACACTCACAGAAATAAACCTGTAAAAATAGCAGAAAAGGCTACTAAAACTTAGTTAAAAATGAGCTTTCAGAAAAAACTGCCAAATTTAGCTGAGTTTGTTGCTAATTATTAATAAAATAAGAACAGAAAAAATAAATCTGTTAACTTTATAAAATTTTAGTTATATTCGATGTGAATTTTAGTTAATTGAAAATTGCAATTTACTCTGTAAAATTAGCAAAAACTTTTACTAAATATTTGTAGACTCAAAATAACAAAAAAAAAAAAAAAAACTGTAACATTAACCAACTATTTCCTATGTTTACCGCAAATTTAGTATAATGCAAATAACAGTTTATTTTGCTAAAATCAACAGAAATTTTTGCTAAATTTATAAGGACAGACTTTTATTCGCATAAAAAAAACAATAAAAACTTTAAAAAGTTCACATTTTTTAATGATTTTTTTGTCTACTAATATTTAGTAAATGTTTTTGCTGGTTTAAGTAGATTATTTTGTTACTTTCAATTAACTAAAATTTAGCTCAAATATAACTAAATATTTGTAAATTCAACAGACTTAGTTTTGCTATTCTTATATTACTAATATTTTATAAAAAATCTGCTAATGTTAACAGTTTTTTCTGCATGGTAATTTTTAACTAACTTTTAGTAGTTTTTTTTTCTATTTTTACAGGTTTATTTTTATGAGTGTACTATTAAATAAGCCTAAATTAATACCCAATAAAATCATTATTTGTCCTAATTTATTGGTAAATGGATAATTTTGAAAAAAACTATATTTTTGCCAAAAAAAAAATCGAGAAAAATTATTTTACACTGATAGAATTATCCTTCATGATACACAGTGCAACACGAAAAAAAATAACCATATACGGACACCACTACGTGATAAAAGACTAAAAAAAAAAGACCCGTGTCTCCCAATTTTTCCCAAAGTCATATCCTCTTTTGTTTATGGGCCGCCAAAGATTTGGGGCCTCGGTATCATTTTCGCAAAAAAGTGATCATTTTCTCAGGCTCATATCTTGCAAACCGTTCAGAATTTCGATTTACTCTCTATGGCAAAGTTGTAGCTCTTGTCATAAAGAACAAAAATTGCGAACATATAAAATCAAAAAAACTTCACCTTCCAGATCAAAATCGCAAAGAACTTAAAAAAATTCGATTTTTTTTTACCTTTTTTCCCGTGTTCAGGTCCATAGGTAGCAAACCGTTCAAAATTCAAGGAAACAATCAACTACAAAAATTTACCTAAGATCTCAATAAACAAATTTCTAGAACATATAAACTTCCTGGGAATTGGGTTTGCTACCTATGCACCTGAACAGGAGAAAAAAGAAAAAAAAAATTAAATTAAAAAATTTTCCACTTTTGCGCGCTACCTAAACAGTGTTAAGAATCATCTCTAGGAAGTTTATATGTTCTAGAAATTTGTTTATTGAGATCTTAGGTAAATTTTTGTAGTTGATTGTTTCCTTGAATTTTGAACGGTTTGCTACCTATGGACCTGAACACGGGAAAAAAGGTAAAAAAAAATCGAATTTTTTTAAGTTCTTTGCGATTTTGATCTGGAAGGTGAAGTTTTTTTGATTTTATATGTTCGCAATTTTTGTTCTTTATGACAAGAGCTACAACTTTGCCATAGAGAGTAAATCGAAATTCTGAACGGTTTGCAAGATATGAGCCTGAGAAAATGATCACTTTTTTGCGAAAATGATACCGAGGCCCCAAATCTTTGGCGGCCCATAAACAAAAGAGGATATGACTTTGGGAAAAATTGGGAGACACGGGTCTTTTTTTTTTTAGTTTTTTATCACGTAGTGGTGTCCGTATATGGTTATTTTGCCATGACTTAAAAAATTACACACAGTGATATTAATGAAACAAGTTTTTAGAATTGTTTTCTTAGATTCAATGAGAAATTTCATTAAATCCAAGAATTTTTATTAATATTAAAAAATTTTTCTTAAACTTTTTTTCATAAAATTTCATAGTTTCATAAAAAATGTCATTCGATTTCATAAATTATCTCTTCATAATTTTAACGAAAAGTTTCTTAAGAGCTATGAAATCATTTCTTCCCCGCACCTGTCTTAGTTCTTGTTACAAAAAATAAAATGATAATGATAAGAAAAATCTAAAACATAAATAAATTCAAAAGGAAATCGATTTTTTCTTTTTTTTATCGTTATTTTACAAAACTGTTGAAGGACTTTTTTAGTAAATTATTTTTATTAATGATCAAAAGTAATTAAAATACATACACTCAAAAAAAACTTTGACGAAAATTTGTTATAATTTGTGGCTTAAATTAAAATTATCTAGAACTCAAAATAATTTATTTAAAAGTATATAAGTATTTAAAACTACAAAAAATTCTAGTAGTAACTTAGCAATTGACAAACTGCTATATACTATTCTGAATAATAGATAAGAGTTTAGACAAATTGCTGCTTCATTTGCCCCTGTAATCCATAACACCCTGTAGTTACCATATGATAACACAAAACATGCATGTACGTTTGGCATGCCTGTGCTTAATGTAATAAAAATAACATTATAAATGAACTCGGATTTTATAAAGTAGACTTGTAAATTTCTACTAAAATACTTTTTAGGATAGTAGCGCATTGATTATAACAGCTACATAACCTCAAACTTAGTCAATTTTTGAAAATACAAAAAAGAGTGACTTAAAAGTAAATGTAATAAAAATTGATATATTTCTTACAGATATTGAAACAAAGTGTTATTCATTTGAAAATACAACTCCATTATTTCAAAATTAGTGACTTGTTTTTTTGTTGTTGTAGTTTTTTTTTTTAACGAAGATGTTACCATATGGTAACTATGTTCGGGCTAGGGGACTGGTTTAGGATACATACGTATTTCAGAGTTTTTCTCAAAATTTTAACAGCAAATGATATTTTTAATGTTTGTAAACTATTAGAAAAAGGGAAATGTTTCATCAATGAATACAAAATTTAAAACACAATTTCAATTTTGTGTGTTTTAGGGAATTCACATAGACAAGTTAATCCCCTAAAAATGGGATTAACTACTTAACCAATCACTAAACAAGACGATTAAACTATTTTTTAATCTTTTTGGTTAACAGTTAATCGAGCGTTTTATCTGACTACTATTTCTAAACGGCTCTCTATTATACTGCTAGTTGTGTTCAACTTTGTGTTTTTATATAAGTTCAGTTGGCAACGCTAACAAGATACACATACAAAGTCAAGTAAAAATTAACGTTAAGAGTATGCCGCAAAAAAATGTTGGCGCTGTTGACAAACATTTTTAGTAAAGCCTGCATTTTTTGGTTTCTCTTATGCCGGATCACTATCGGCGCCACCTTGTTATTTTAAACTGACAGAGTTAAGATTTTAGCTGTCAAGTTAATCAAAAATTGCATATGTAAACGGGGAGGATTAAAAAGGTGGATTAACGTTAATCAAGTAGATTAATTTGGCAGTCTGAACTGTTATCTAGAAAATTTTCTACGAAAATTCACAAATTTCAATTTGACCACGATTTTTAAAATTTTTGTCTAAAATATTTTTTGTTTTGGCACATTTGTGTACTTTTTGGACGTTTTTTTTTTTTAATTTTTACTTTTCTTGTCAAAATTTATTCATTAGCCAAAGTTTTTGGTGGTTTGGAGTTTGCCTTGCCTCTTAAATAAAGACCATATATTTTATTCCACATATATCATTATATTGTTTTAATTACGTACCGAACTAGGTCCAAATTAACCAATTATATTTGTAGGAAGATCTTTTTTCTACTAAGAATTTCAATATTGTATTGTGACAATTTGTTGACTTACACAGAAAAAATTATGGGCCAAAAATATCTAATTAATCGATTGTTTGAATATCAATGGCAATTTAAACAATTTTTTTAATTGATTCAATTAAAAAATTTATTGAGTTTTCTAATATATCCATACAGTGTTGACAACATGTAAACAAAATTTTTAAAAATTTGCAAACTATTTTTTTTTTTTATTTAGATTAAATAATCAAACAAAGGTTTAATTATATCAATTTATTATTTAATTTGTAAATAAAAAGAAAAAAAAATCGCAAATGATTAACTTTTAATAAGTTGAATAGTTTACCGATTTCAAATACACGCAAAATCGTAGTTATTTCACTAGAGTTTGCAACACTCTTTTTGTTGAGATATTCGTGTACGCACGAAAACTTAATTTAGTTTCGTGTTTTATCTGTGGTAATAAAAGTGCACATGTGGATTTAAATAAACCTTATCGAAAAAGGACAATTAAACTATTATTTTTGTAAATAATTTAATTTTCAATAAGTATAAGTGTCATTAAACTATCATTTTAAAGTTGTGTGTGATTTTTTTAAGAAAGCAATTCAATTACAAGAAAAAGTTCAAGACAAGACAAGCAAAACAAAAATTTTGTCTTTACTTTTATTTGTTTTCTTATAATACATTTTTATATTAAAAAGCTTTAATTTTATTATAAATAAAATGTCAATTTAATTTACAAACCTACATTTTTTTTTATTTAATGGGGGGCATATAACAAAAATAAAAAAATACGAGTTTTCAATTAAAACTACCATTGTTTTCTTCTCAAGTTTCAATTAAAGTTTTAATCAATTTAACTAAACTTTTTAATTGAGGTTGTAAAGAAAAACAATAACTCTTTTATTTGATGTTATTATTATTTTAATTGAAAGAGTTTTAATAAACTGTCTGCAAATTTTTTTAGTTAATACTATCATTTCAGTGGTAGGTGCAAAATCAATTAAAATATTAATTGATTCAATAAAATTTTTAATTGAAACCCGTTTTTAGTTTTTTCTGTGTATGTTGTAATTTTTTATAATTATAACGCCTTTTTCAAAATACAAAAAATACAAAAATATAAAATTCATTTAGTTTTGCATTTTTAAACATAGTTCACCGTAATTTAGCAATAACTCGTATTGTTAATAGAAGTCCACGAATCGTTATTAAAAAGAGTATTTTTGATCCAAAAAAGCCTATGAAAAGAATTGGCCTTTTGAAGAAAAATCGTTGACTGTTAAACAGAAACTCAGCTGTAAAGCCAATTGTTCAGAGTTTTTGATCAGAAAATGTAAAACAAGTGAACGATAAAAAACATATGAAGTTTAAAACTTTAGGCTAAGATATCTCTAAAACCTGATGTGATGGGCAAATGTTGAGGTCAGATTCGGATTCAGATTCGCAGCTCAATCCATTTAAAAAGTATACTCTAGACCCAGGGTTTCGACTTTTTTCAAATTTTGTCGGCCTGTGTTATTGTTCAAACAATTTTAAATTAAACTTTTGTTTGATTTCAGACTCAGTTTCAATTAAAAGTCTAATAATATGTATTAAATGTTTAATTGAAAATGAATTTGGTGATTCGGATTCAGCGCAGCTCAAACCTTTACAAAAATATAATCTGGTCTCAGGGTTAAACATTTGTTGACCTGTGTATTTTTGCTGTATATATCTTAAAAATAAACAAAAATTCTTTAGAATCAAATTGTATGGAGTTCCTATTAAAAGCTCTGTTTAAACCTAACAAAAATATTGCATTTAAAGTCAAATAAATATTTAAATTCTTTACAAAAATTTACACAAAATAACTACTATATATACGTAACAACAACAACAACAATTTATTTATTCATATATTTATATAGAAATGTATCGTCACCTAAAACGCATAAGGGTGTAACTAACATAGTTTGAAAAACCAGTTTTATAGATGATTATTAATTATTTGGCTAAACTACATGCCTGCACAGAAAATTTCATATAGACGCAATCGAACAATTAAAAACATAACAAATATTACATTATTCAAAAAAAAACAGGGTCACTGACGAAGGTTCAATACCAGAAACTGCGCAGTCTGATTCAGAAAATTGAAAATTTACAATGTAGTTATGATTTTTAGAAAATACACTCATTCTTCTCTACCACGCCTTTCACAATTAAAATTAAATAAAATTGCATATTAATTATAGAGCAATTCCATATGAAAACGATCAAAATTGGCAAATTTTTGGACGACCCCTCTCCGATTTTAAAATAAATAGTCTCAATCGATTGCCCAGCAAAAAATAATGTACCTACATATTTTTTTTTTTTTTATAGTGACTGGTTTAGTGGTGGTGTGCACCACTGTCACGTGACAAAATTGAAGAATTCTTCATAAGGGACCTCATTGAAAGTTGTTTAAGCATTTAAGAGACCACCTTGTTCTCATTGTTTTTATATTTTTTATAATTGAATTATTTTTAATTATTTAACAAGAAAAATTAGGAAAATTTTATTTTTCAATTAAAGCCTGATTCAATACCTTGTAATGTAAAGTAACGTGTTGATGTGGCAGGATCGCCATGTAATGTAATGTTATGTGTATTATTAAGGTTCCCTATAGCCCAATTCTATATTTTAATAGCTGTGTGGGGGTCAGCTTATAAATAGGCGTTCAAAAGAACTGCCAAAATATTTGAGTCTTCAAAAAAGTAAAAACACAGTGACTTGTGTAGTTTTGGAACTCTAAAATTGAAGTCTGTTTTATTTACAAATTTACATGTCTTATATACTATTCTTACAATCTAACTTATTGTCTAGTATTGAGTGATTTTAGGAATCACTCAATTTATTTTTATTCTTAATTACTTTTATTCATTGTTTTCTTATCGTCAACATAAGGTCATCAGATATCTGAGTGCAAGTAAAAGAATGCGGTCATATGTGTCGCTAGACTGTTACTTGATGCCACTTGTATGGTATTCACTCTACAGTATTTGAGACGGTATGTTGGGAAATCAATATTAGTGGTTGGTATGCAGTGTACGCTTAAGGAGTACACTACACCCTTACCCTTAAGAGAAAAATTATAAAAGTATTTTATTTTGTTAATTTTTCTATATTTTTGGTTAACTTATGAATAATTTTATAATGTATATTAATGTATTATATATATATATTTGTTTTTAATATTAGTTCTTATATAACTTTGTTTTTATTAACGGTAAGTGTTTATTATTCATTAGTTCTTAATGCTATATAGGGTTTTAATTGATTATTATGTATTTCTTTTCTTTTCCATTGTAATCTATTATTGTATTTACACCATTATTCCTAATTATTTTGTAAGGTCCTTTATATGGACTTTGGTTCTTTTTCCTATTTCCTACTTTGACTAAAACTAAGTCTCCTATCTTTAAGTTTAATTTATTGTTGTATCTATTTTCTAATATTCTTTTCTCTTTTGTTCTAATTGTTAATTCTTTAGCTCTGTTTAAAGAATATTGTAATTTACGTTTTAGCTCTATGGCATAATCATCGTAATTATATATTTTAGTTTCTTTTGTGTCATATATTTCAGATGGCAAACATGGTAGTCTTCCATATACAAGTTCAAATGGCGTGTAGCCAGTGTCTATATGGGGTGCCGTGTTGTAGGCAAAAGTAAAATATGGAATCCATTTATCCCATTCGTAATCAGTTGCTGATGTTAGCAAGAATTCATTTAAGACTCTATGATTTCTTTCTAATGACCCAATTGTCTCATGGTGGTAAGGTGTCGAAAAGGTCTGTTTAATTTCAAGTAGTGAACATATATTACGCAAAAGTTCGTTTGCAAATTCTGCACCGTTGTCTGATTTCAGTACTTTGCATTTACCAAATTTTAGAATTAGGTGTTCAACTATTGTTTTTGCGGTTGTCAGTGCATCTTTCGTTGCCATGGGGTGTGCAATAACGAATTTTGTTAGTTCGCATTGTATGGTCAAAATATATCTGTATTCATTCGAAATTCGAAGAGGTCCTACTGTGTCAATTGATACTATTTCAAAACTGTTACTTGGAGTGTTTGTCAATGTAAGTGGCTCCTTAATGTGTTTAGTTTGCTTGTTCTTGTTGCATTTGTCACAATATTTTACAAATTGCTTTGCCATCTTATTCATGTTTTTCCAGATGTAGCGTTGTTTTAGTTTTATAATTGTCTTTCTTATTCCTAAGTGCCCTGCATGTGTGGCATTGTGGAATTCGTCGATTAGTTTGTATTTCAGAATTTCTTCTGTGATTATTTTGGGCTTATTATATATTAATATTTTTAGTTGAGGATCCTTGTTATTTATGTTTATCTTTGCATATGCTTCTATCAATTCCTTTTACTGTAATTTTCAAATATTTTATCTTCACTTGCAAGTGCTAATTCTTTTATATTCTCTTTATTCATTTTTGATATCAGTTTCTTCAGTATCGAATCTAGTTTCGCTGAATTTTCACCGTATCTTGCTAGCTTTGTATTATTTATAATTTGGGTACGTAATTTCTTCTTAGTCAAAACTGGTTTTGATGAATTATCGTTACGACCTATGTGCACAATATTGTTTTCAATAAATATATCTTTCTCATTTATTTCTTCAATTGTATTAAACTGCAGTTTCTTCATATTTTTTATGTCATTAACGGATATGCATTCCCATATTTGAAGTTGATCAGACTTCTGAGAATTACATTTTTCCATGTCGTTCTTACGTCTTCTATTCTTGTTTTCCTCATTTTCTTTATTTTTTATTATGTTTTCCTCATTGCGCTTTTTATTGTTCATTGCCCTTGTTATAACTAATGTTCTTTTTTCTTTATCGACGTTTTCTAACGGTATCATCTGTTTTAGTATGTCTGAGTTTATTTCAATTCTGGACAATGCGTCCGCATTGGTATTTATTTTCCCTTTTTTATATATTATTGTAAAGTCGTAGTCGCTTAAATCTAGTCTGATTCTTGTCATTTTTGATGATGGATTTTTGTGTGAGAACAGAGAGATTAATGGTCTGTGGTCTGTTACTACTATGAATTTACGTCCGTACAAGTATGGTCTAAAAAAATTAATACTCCAATGGATTGCTAAAAGTTCTTTTTTGATTATTGGTTTATTTATGTCATGTTTTTGTAAAGATTTACTTGCGTATGAAATAGGTAAATCTTGACCTATATCACCTTGTGATAATACAGCACCTAACGCGTAGTTTGAAGCGTCAGTTGTTAAAATGAATGGTTTTTCAAAATCAGGGTATTGTAAAATTGGAGGATTCATTAACTTGTTTTTTAGCTCTTCAAAAGCGTGTTGGCATTGTTCAGTCCATTTGAATTTTGTTGATTTCTTTAGTAATGTATTTAGGTCTTTGGCTATATCTGCAAAATTGGGTATAAATTTTCTGTAATAGTTGCAGAATGCAACGAATCGTCTTACTTCGTCAGCGTTAGTTGGTATTGGATAATTTTTTATTATTTCATATTTAGAAGGGTCTGTTTTTACACCATCTTTTGTAATCAAGTGTCCTAAGTAAACTACTTCTGGTCTTAGAAAACAACATTTCTTTGGATTAAGTTTTAAATTATATTTTTGTAGTCTGTCTAATACCTTTATTAAATTTTGGTTGTGGTGATTTAAACTACACCCATAAACAATTATGTCGTCTACATAAAGAAATGCTTCTGATTCTAGTCCTGAGAGTGCTATTGTGAGCATTCTTTGAAAGCTGTTTGAAGAAATTTTTAGTCCGAAAGGGAGTCTTTTGAATTGGTAATGACCTTGTGAGGTCGAAAATGCTGTAAGCGGTCTAGAGTTTTTGTTAAGCTCGATTTGATGGAATGAGCTAGTCATGTCAAGTGTAGAAAACCATTTGGCTCTACCAAGTTTGTCTAGAATATCCTCTAATCTAGTTAGGGGAAATTTGTCATTGACAATTTTATCGTTAAGTTTTCTAAAGTCTACTACAAGTCTCCATTTCTTTTTATCTTCCACATTTTTCTTTGGTACCAAAAGGAGTGGAGCATTGTATGGACTAACGGATGGTTCTATTATGTCGTCATCCAGCATATGCTGTACTTGTTCGTTTATTATGTTTGTATGTGAGTGCGGTAGTCTGTAGTTTTTTATATACACTGGTGTATTGTCTAAGGTAGTGATTGTTTGGTCATAAAAATTGTTTACTGTTAATTTTTCATTTTCAAGGTGAAAAATATTTTGATATTTACGAAAAATGTTTATTAATTCTGTTTTTGCATAGTCGTCATTATTATTTAATTGTAGTTCATTCAGTATTTGTTCAAAACGTTTGGGGTTATTGTCTTTATTGTAACCTAATATGTCATAGTTTTTAAGTGAGTCAGTTTGGAGTTTAATGCCTTTTAAGTTTATTTCTTTATTTGTTGTGTTTAAAATTTTTATGTGGGTCATGCCGTTACTAGGTGCTATTGAATTACTTAAAAATACTCCTGGTTTAATTTCATTATTAAAAATTATGCTATCTTCGCTAAGGTTTAGTTTTAATGCTTGTATTATTTCTGTTCTTGGTGGTATTTTTATTTGTAATGACGTAAGAGCTTTTGCTTGCAATGGAATAGTTATGGTAGTATTGTTTATGAATAATGATATTGTGAAAGTTTCATAGTCTATCTTACAGAGATATTTTTTTAAAAAGTCCCTTCCTATTATTCCGTCTGTTTCTATTGGAAAGTTGTCATCTACAAGATGAAATTTGTGTTTGCATTTTTGGTCTGTGAATGAAAGTTCCAGTCCAATTGTCCCTAGTGAGTGTATTTCTTCAGTAGTAATACCTGTTAATTTACATATATTCTCTTTATTAATTGGTTCATCTTCAAGGTTTGTTCGAATACGACATAGTGATATGTCGGAACCTGTGTCGACAAGAAATGTTAATTGTTCATTTTTGTATTTAGCGATTATGAAATTTGTATTATTGTTGCAAACTTTATATACTTTTAATTTTGGCTGTCCGGAATATCCATATATTCCGAGCCTACCTAGTTTCCCTCATTATTTATTGTACGTATGTATCTTCTATTTGTGTTGTTTCTATTGGGAAAATTATTAGATCTGTCACTGTTAAAATTGTTGTTGTTTGAAAATTTATTGGATCTGTTATTGTTATGTTGTCTGTTAGGTTTTCGTGTTTGAATGTACATTACGGAATTGTTGTTTATCTTATGTTCGTTTTCTATTTCTAGCGCAAGTTCTACTGCGTCTTGCAAAGTCTTAGGACGAGCTGCAAATATGGCTGTTTTTAAATTGTCATTGATACCTCTTTTGAAAGAATCTAACGCTAATTTAGCATTTAATCTTATGATAACATTTTTCTCTGGTTCTGAGTCTAAGTTTAATTCCTCTATTCCTAATCTATTTAGATTATCTATAATGGTAATGATTCTGTCCTTATATGCACTTACTGATTGTTTGCCTTGGTATATGTTGTTTAGCTTTGACTGTAATTCTGGGATGGTTTTTGTATTCTTGTATCTTTGTTTTAAGAGTGTTTTTAATGTATTGAAATTGTCTGGTTTTGAGTAACTACCTATTGCTGTCCTTACACCTGAGGTCAATTTGGCGTGGTAGACATATTGCAAGAAATCTGTTTTTGCTGCGTCAGTCAGAGTCTTTTCGATGAGTTCTGCTGTTATTAGGAAACTTTCTAGTTCTTCATAATTTCCAGCAAAAATTGGGAGTGCCTTAGAAGTTAATTCTAAACTAAATGCTGCCATTTTGGTGTCTAAACTTTTAGTATTTGGTATTAAATATTCTTTGATTTTTCTATAAATCGTATTAAATTCTAACTTTAATGCTACTATCTCTTTTTCTTCTCTTCCTTCATTTTGAGCTGTCAGAAATTCTTTACTTGTACAGTTTTTTCTGAGTATGTCCTTCCTGGACTTTTCTTTAAATTTGCTAGTATATCTTTTAATTCTGTTAGATATTCTTCCATTTATACTTCTGTTATTATAATTTTTGGTTTGTTTAAATATATATTTTTATAAAATTGTTAGTTTAAAAAGATTTTTTATATATTTTTCTTAACAAAAATATGTAGAGTAGAAATTAATATGATGAAAATAATATTCATATTTAAAATTTTTGTAATTGATTTATTTATTAAAGCACTTTAAATGCAATATATATATATATATATTAGGCCGGGTCGATTTGTGGGGAGGCAAAAAAATCGCCCAAAGCTCAGTGAAAATCGTATTCTAGGGATCAAAATAAGAAACTTTGCGGAATTAACCATACCTCTAAAACGAATTCTACTACCCCGAAACTGTTGACTTTTGTCCCGTAGGGTCAAGTTTTGAAAAATCCCACTTTGACCCATGTAGAGTGCCCCAATCGAGTCCAAATGTATGACCGACCCCCACTAACTTTGAAGGGCCGATCCACCCATGCTCGTGGCACACCCCCCTGGAACTCCCCTGGGGGGTTCCCCATACAAACATTTCAAAAAATCTCCATTTTTGGCACTTTATTTTATTATTTTTATTTATTTTATTTATTTTTAATATTTTATTTATTTTTTCTCTTTAGAAATTTATTTAGTCAGAACATATGTAAATGAAAAAAATAATTTAACTTAGTAATAGAAAAGAAATAAAAAAAATTACTGTTTGAAGTCTTTTTTGCTTTCAAGTCTGGGCAATTTCGCACGGCTCTCTTATGTCGTCGCCATAACAGCCTCTACATTTTCCGGTATAACTCGTTTGGAAACGCTAGCTAGCAATTGAACGTGTCGTTCTGTTGCAGGTCGTAAAATAGGTTGTGTGGGTTTTTTAAGCCACCACAAGACACAGCTGCATGTCGTAAACTTACTTAAGCAAAATCGGTTACAGGTAGAATTGAGCATAAAATTATCATAAAGGATTTTCCAGAAGTAATAAAAGGCGCACTTGCTTAACAGTATTTGTGGTCAGATTAACGTTTAATTTACATGTAAGTATTTTATGGGCAGTTTTGACAACAAAATCGGTTACAGGTAGAATTGAGCATAAAATTATCATAAAGGATTTTCCAGAAGTAATAAAAGGCGCACTTGCTTAACAGATTTTGTGGTCAGATTAACTTTTAATTTACATGTAAGTATTTAATGGGCAGTTTTAACAACAAAATCGGTTACAGGTAGAATTAAAATTACCATTTCATTTTTATTACCTCGTAGACCATATATAACGCAACAGTTTTTGTGAATGCATTAAGTCGTTGTGAAGAACTCAAAGTGTGAAGTTCTAATTTCAGATAAAAAAATATTTAAAAAAAAAAAATCATTCCAAATCAAAAAGTTTACAATGAATCCACCATCCTTTACACCGCAAGATGAAGCAATAACAACATCAACAACTATCGAAAACCCAATGAGTCATATACCCAGGCATGATGTTACTGTTTTTGGTGTGTCTACTGATTTGACTGATCTTAATTTACCAACCCATCTGGATATTTTGAGATATTATTTTTACTTGAGCGAACAAAAAAAATTGCTCTATAAATCATTCACTATTCAAGTACAAGATAAGTTGATTGGAATTTGGAAAAAACTTGGTATGGAAATAATGCTGAAAAAAAGTGTATATAATAAATTGAATAGATTGCTTGTCAAATATCAAGAGCAAATCAAGAATAGAAACAAACACCAAGAATTTACAGAGTATGTAAAATCTCTGGAAACAATTTTTTTCATTGGAACATGTAAATGCGATTTGAAGGCAGCTCCATGTGCATGCGGTTTGGTTCCCGAACGCCTCAAAGAGTTTATGCACGATCAACATAATCAGAGAAGACTAACAATGGATGGATTTGCGATGGAAATTGAAGAGCAAGGAGCAACGTCTATGTCATCAATGCCAACATACCAAGATCCCGATGATTCAACATACGCACCGCCACCGGTTCAAGAAGATTTGGATATAAGCACAAGTTCACAATACACACAGAGATACGATTGTTTTAACTTTGCCTTGGTATGTGACAGATTTGGTGTGCCTGATAGAGTAGCATCAGCAATGGGAACCGCTCTTTTCCAAGATTTTAAAATGAAAGATACCCATGGCAAACCTCTCATCATGGATAAATCGAAAGTTCGCCGAGAAAAAGAGAAATGCAGACAAGAAGTGCTTCGCAAACGGTTAGATGATACCAATTTGTTAGCATTTTCATTCGATGGCAGAAAAGATGATACTTTAACGAGAGATGCAATTGATGAGAAGTATCATACTAGGATGGTAAAAGAACCTCATCTTGTTATTTTGAGAGAACCGAATTCTGAATTGATTGGTTACGTAAGACTGGAACATGAAACCGCTGAATACAAAACAACCAAATTAAATGATTTTTTTAACGATAAAAATATATCACTGAATGAATTAATTGGCATATGCGTTGACGGTGAGCCAACAAACACTGGCCCACACGGTGGAATTATACGACGATTCGAATTGCTGTTAAAAAGACCATTGCATTGGTTCGTTTGCCTTCTACACTTCAACGAACTTCCGTTTCGGCATTTGTTTGAAGCTTTGGATAAAACAACCAGCACTGGACCAAGATCGGCAACCGGAAAATTGAGCCGTCAAATCGAAACTTGTGAAACTCTTCCGGTAAGTTATTGCTATCACTCATTTATTATAATTGTCAACCGTTTTTAATTGCTTTATTTTTATATATTTTCAGGTGGTGGACGGCTTTCAGAAAATTGAGTTGAAAAATATGCCCCCTGCTCCAGAAAAAATTGAATTTTCCACCGATTCCAAGTACTTATACGACATGGCCCATGCAATTTCTAGCGGCGTGGTTTCAGTGGATCTGGCTAACATCAAACCAGGGAAAATTGTACATTCTCGGTGGCTCACCAAGGCCGCTAGACTATTACGATTATATGTGACAACGGAAAATCCAGATGCAAATTTAAGAATACTGGTTGAATTTATAATTACATGTTATGTGCCAATGTACTTCAATATTAAGTATTACAGCTCTGTCGTGTACGGTAGTAGATTATTTTTCAAATTCATTAGTTGTTCAAGATTTCTAGAACCTCGTTTACGCAAAATTGTCAATAAAGTAATTACAGATAATTCATATTATGCGCATTCGGAAAATATCTTGTTATCAATGTTGTTTGATGATAGCAAAGAAAAGCGCGACTGTGCTATCAAGATAATTCTACGCTATCGAACCGATGTTGACGACCCAACGGGACTTAGAGCTTATAAAAAACCAGATATAAACTTTTATTGCACAAGTTACACGGAAATGATCAATATGAATGACATAAATGACGTATTTGAACCACCATTCACTCGAAGCATTCCATACGATACTTTGAAAGAATATTTAAATCAAGATGATCCACCGTTTAATGATCCAAAAATTCCATCACACATACAAGGAACAGAACGACACGTTCAATTGCTAGCTAGCGTTTCCAAACGAGTTATACCGGAAAATGTAGAGGCTGTTATGGCGACGACGTTAGAGAGCCGTGCGAAATTGCCCAGACTTGAAAGCAAAAAAGACTTCAAACAGTAATTTTTATCTTTTCTTTTCTATTACTAAGTTAAATTAATTTTTTCATTTACATATGTTCTGACTAAATAAATTTCTAAAGAGAAAAAATAAATAAAATATTAAAAATAAATAAAATAAATAAAAAATAATAAAATAAAGTGCCAAAAATGGAGATTTTTTGAAATGTTTGTATGGGGAACCCCCTTTTATTACTTTTATTACTATTACGCCTTTTATTACTTCTGGAAAATCCTTTATGATAATTTTATGCTCAATTCTACCTGTAACCGATTTTGTTGTCAAAACTGCCCATAAAATACTTACATGTAAATTAAACGTTAATCTGACCACAAATACTGTTAAGCAAGTGCGCCTTTTATTACTTCTGGAAAATCCTTTATGATAATTTTATGCTCAATTCTACCTGTAACCGATTTTGCTTAAGTAAGTTTACGACATGCAGTTGTGTCTTGTGGTGGCTTAAAAAACCCACACAACCTATTTTACGACCTGCAACAGAACGACACGTTCAATTGCTAGCTAGCGTTTCCAAACGAGTTATACCGGAAAATGTAGAGGCTGTTATGGCGACGACATAAGAGAGCCGTGCGAAATTGCCCAGACTTGAAAGCAAAAAAGACTTCAAACAGTAATTTTTTTTATTTCTTTTCTATTACTAAGTTAAATTATTTTTTTCATTTACATATGTTCTGACTAAATAAATTTCTAAAGAGAAAAAATAAATAAAATATTAAAAATAAATAAAATAAATAAAAAATAATAAAATAAAGTGCCAAAAATGGAGATTTTTTGAAATGTTTGTATGGGGAACCCCCCAGGGGAGTTCCAGGGGGGTGTGCCACGAGCATGGGTGGATCGGCCCTTCAAAGTTAGTGGGGGTCGGTCATACATTTGGACTCGATTGGGGCACTCTACATGGGTCAAAGTGGGATTTTTCAAAACTTGACCCTACGGGACAAAAGTCAACAGTTTCGGGGTAGTAGAATTCGTTTTAGAGGTATGGTTAATTCCGCAAAGTTTCTTATTTTGATCCCTAGAATACGATTTTCACTGAGCTTTGGGCGATTTTTTTGCCTCCCCACAAATCGACCCGGCCTAATGATTACCTATGAACACCACACAAATTTACGTTTATTTATTTATATGAATATTTTTTGGATAAACGCCAAACAAAATATGTAGGTGCGCTTTAAATATGATAAAAAAATGTTTTGCAACTTTATCATCGCTAATTTTTGCTTTATAAAAATTCCATAAATTCTTTTATGAAAATAGCTATAGTTATAATTCTTTTTCAACAAAAATACTATTACTTCATTTATATTTTTATATGCAAATGGGACTTTCCATACTAACTGCCGACCTGAAAAAAGTATATCACATCAATGTCGAACTTAAAGTAGTAATTGCCAGAAACATTAAGCGTGCAAGCTATTAAGCGTGCAAGTAGCACGCGAAGGGTTTTACCGGGTTATTTACTCGCTTAACTACTTTTGTTCGCGATGTCCCAAAATTCTGGCTTACAAAAGAAGTGAGAATAATGAGTTACATTAATTGTTACTCATAGTGACAGAAATAGAGAACACAAAAAATGCCAAAAAAAAAAATAGCAAAACTACAACAAAGGTAAAAAAATAATTATTTTTAAAATTAATTTGAAAATGCAATTTTAAAGCTTAGGGTGATCTTTTTAAAATTTGAGCGGAATCTGGTGAAAAATAAAACGTTGTTTACGGAACATCCAAATTGGACTCTATAAATTTTATAAATTGTCAAACCAAAGCGACTGTTATTGATATCTTACAATTTATACTGCGGAAATCCATAAAAGACCATGTATTTACAAATTCAACAAGAGTTTTCCTTTAAACGGGCGACCTCGTTCTAGATGTTAAAATTTTATTGTTTTTTTATTTATATATTTTTTTATTATTTTATTAATTAATAATCATATAATTACAAATTATATACTATTATCCTAATCGAGCACTAGCTACTATGGCTTTCGGCACGTTGCAGCGAAAACAGACCAGTGCCTCTGGTGGGAATCGAACTCACGACCCCCGCACTGATAAGCCAGCACGCTACCAACTAGCCTACCGGGGCGCACGAGATGTTAAATTTATGAGTGCCAAATTTTAATGAAAATGAGAGCTATGAAGTTTACCTTGGAATTCGTCGTAAACGAGTTTTATTGTATAACTCTGAGTTTGACATAAATCCCGGTAGTTGGTATGAAAAGCCTCATATAGCATACGGAAACTCAATTATGATGTGATACGAGTTATAATAATTTTAAAACAATTATAATATCCTCAATTGACTATAGAAATTTAATGAGCCATTTTATATACAAACACTTACAACTCAATTAGTTTGAAAAATCTTTACAATTTAATATAATTCTGTGTTATTGAGTATAATGATGCAATTCAAAACACGGTGCAACAAAAGTGGCTAAAAAAGTTATTGTACTTTTTTTAAATAAAAAATAGTTTTAAAACCGTCTGTTTTAGGTGACTTTAAGCAGAGAAATTCCAGATTATTCGGATATGTGATTATATTGATATTCAACGATCCTATGTTATATGTGCTGTATTAAGTTTTTTACTAATTCGGTGCAGTTGGCGTTGAATAGAGATTAAAAATTCGGTATTTGTATCAAAACTGAGAGAAATGCCTCTTGTTTAAACTGCTCTAACTTTTTAAGTTTTTATCCGACTTACCTCATATGAAAAATCGATATTTGTTATAGTCCGTTTGGAGAAAGTCTGCAAAAATGCAAAAACGGAGTTTTTTTTTTGTGATATTATTTTTCTCGACATGACATTTGTAATTACTTCTTGCCATTACTAAATATGTACTTATATTACCAACTATATGGTAATGCTTTTCTACACTGGAAGAAAAACAGACTAGTATTTGGAAGATGACAAAGCCAATTGTGACAATTTTTTGTTGTTGTTTGTGTTTTTTCTTTGATATTTTAAATTTTGAATCTCGCTCCTAGACGAGGACAAGAAATTCTCATTGAGTTTGTGATTTAACATAACAAATATCTCTAGAAATTCTAATAACAAAGTCCCCTGAAGATTTCCTTAGGCAGGAATGAAATCCGGATAGGGACACGCCTACATCAGATTGCTTTTCACAATTTGTTAAATAAGTTTTGGGACTTTAGCACATTTAATTACTATAAAAAAAAAATGTCCCCTTTCGGGACACCCTAAGGTGTATTAAAACTTAAAAAAGTTTTATGCGGAACCTTTTTGAAAACCGCAAAAAAGTAATATGTTTTTATGGATTTAACGAATATGTTAGGATGAATATACATTTGTATGATATTGTGTATATTTTCATACAATCATTTACAAGAATGTAATATTAAGTGCAATATTAACAGACTAAAACACGGATCTAATTATATTTAGATGTATCAGTTTACATACACTCATATACAATTACATCAGGTAAAAATCCGTATACAAACATATCTGGTATTTATGTAGTTATATCAATTTGTATCAGTTAAGATATAAACTAATACAATTAAATATAAAAAAAACTGATATAATCTAATACAATTCTATCATGTCATAATTCGGATGTTATTATATCAGACATTTATCTTATTGCATTAGATTAAGATTGCATATATGTAGCGTCATATAGAAATTCATATGACTACATAAAGCTTCATATCAGTTTTTTTTTAATCGGGTAGAAATAAAATATTCAATTCCAATTTAATTATAATTTATCATTTAATGTTTTCAAAACTATTCAAATATTGTAATTAAATTTAACTTTAATTTTCTTCTTCTTATAGATGCACACAAATCTTTTGATATTAATTTGGCGTCGTAAAATATCGCTTTTATTACTCGTTTCTTCCTTAATACTCTTTGGTCTATGGACTTGGGCCTATTTGGATACAAAACATAATTTCACACAAAGTTATATAGTAAGTCATATGATCATTAATTATCTCAAAGCAATATTTTAGCAAAATTTCTATAAATTTATTTATAAGAACCATCCCAACTCTGAGGACGATACAATACCCAGAGATTCATACAAACATATTTATGTCTTGCAAAAATTAATTTCTCAGGCAAATCGTATACTAAGATTTCAACAAACTCAAGATTCTAATAGTAAAAAAGATTCCAACTATCAACATCATCCAAATAGTTTAGCCAATTCGGGTTTAACACGTTTCGTTAAGCCCACAAAAAATCCTCCATCGGTGGTAATTGAAGAAGCTTCTGCTCAAACTTTGTCCTTGGTGGCAAGACGTAAAAAATTACCCATAGTTGGTGAAAGTTATCTCTTTGAAGAGGAACGTTTGAAAATATTGGAAAATCAACAGAAAACTCGCAATTCCGTTATGGATGAGGTACAAAATCAAATGGAAAATGATGCACAAATGTTGTCGTCAGCTGAAAAGCAAACACAATATGAACATGAACTACAACGTATGGGTGTTCCAATGGTGGCGGGCATTGGACCGGATGGTGCCAGAGCTCCAAATGAACGTTTAGTTCACTTAGATTTAAAAGGAGCGCCGCCAAAGGTAATTATGTTATTTTATAAAGGTGGTACATTTTTGAGTTAAATGGTTATCATTTTTAGCTTTCTTATTTAAAAACTTTATTGCCGGTTATTAAAACATTGGGAGCCACTGGTTTGCTAATCGAATATGAAGATATGTTTCCTTTCGAGGGAAATATTTCAATATTATCAGCTAGAAATGCTTATAATCGTGAAGAATTGAAGGTAAGTACAATTGTAAGAGTACACTCAGAAAAATATGTATGTACATTAGGCAGGGTCGATTTGTATGGATGCAAAAAAATCGCTCGACGTTCAAGGAAAATCGTATTCTAGGGATCAAAATAAGAAACTTTGCCGAAGAAACCATACCTCTAAAACGAATTCTGATGTCTCGACTTTTGACCCGTATTGTCAAACTTTGAAAAAGCCCACTTTGATATTTCAGAAAATAGGAGGAATCTCTCCAAGATTATGGGAGATACTTCTTCTCCGGGAGACGCGCTAGTAGATTAATGCATAAATCATCATTCTAGGGGTTAAAATTTAAGTTAAAATTGGGCCTTTTTCGCCGTGTTTTTTTTGCAAAATATACAAATCTCGGGATAGAGATATTTCAGAAAGTAGGAGGAGTCTTTCCAAGATTAGGGTCTCTATTCTTCTCCGGAAGAAATAGAGTATAAATATATTCGATTGGGTTGGATTCGATTGGGTCTAAGTGGGATTTTTCAAAATTTCACCCTACGGTCAAAAGTCGGGACATCAGAATTCGTTTTAGAGGTATGGTTCCTTTGGCAAAGTTTCTTATTTTGATCCCTAGAATACGATTTTCCTTGAACGTTGAGCGATTTTTAAATCGACCCGCCCTAATGTACATAGTTTAATGAAATAGTCTTCAGTTTAAACAAAAATTAATTTACTACCATTTACCGATTTTTTTAAGTTTAATTTTTCATTTATTTAAATTTAATAAAAATTAACACAGAAAAACGGAAATTTTGGTTTACTCCGATTTATTTCAGTTACAACTATTATACTCATAGCAATAAATCTGTAAAAATAGCAGAAAAAGCTACTAATTAGTTAAAAATGATCTATCTGAAAAAACTGCTAAATTTAGCAATTGTTTTTGCTAAATATTAATAAAAAAAAAACAAAAAAAATATATCTGTTAAAGTGTATTTTTGCCTAAAATGTATATAAAAATGAATGAAAGCACTATTGGACAAAAATTCGTTAAAGTGCTGAATACACAAGTCGCGACATTTAAAATTTTTACCGAATCTGTAGGTAAAATTTAATTTATTTTTAATTGAATATTCGTTTGTTCTTACTGATTTGTCAGTTGTTTAAACAATATTACAAATTAAATTACAAAAACGATTTAATTTATATAAAATGTTAGTAGACCGGGTTCATATATATATACTAGAGTTAATTTTGAAAAATAGATTTTTGGATATTATCACTTTTTAGAAGGTTTTTGTATCAATAAAAATAATGGCGTATTTTTTTTTTTTAATTCCAACTCCTTCCCGTGCCTATAGGCGACTCAAATCCAATAAATTATTATATAAACCAATAAATTATTTTGTATTCACTAAAAAATTAAATTTTTAAACTTTAATAACTTTTGAACGGGTAACTACAAATTTTTGGACCATTTTTCTTAGATGTAAGTATTTTTTCATTGTAAAAAAAAAATTTAACAAAAAAAATATTTTAATTTTTTTTTTAAAATTATTTTTTTGGACCACTCTAATTATGCATTCTGTTGCATTCCAAAAACTAAAAAAAAGCTTATGGGCCTAAGTTTTCCCGTAGAATCGAATACTGAAGTAAGATTTGACATATATTTAGCCGTTTTTATTGTATGGGAAAAGGGACCCAAAATCCGCGATTTGAGTCGCCTATAGGCACGGAAGGAGTTGGAATTAAAAAAAAAATACGCCATTATTTTTATTGATACAAAAACCTTCTAAAAAGTGATAATATCCAGAAATCAAAATCAAAAAGAATTTGAAAACGAACTCTAATATATACAGTGGCGGACAAAAGTATTCACACAGCTTCAAATGTTTGTACAAAAAATAAAATTTCACATGATTTAATACTTTGTGGAGTAGCCTTTCTTTGCTATGACTTCTTTTAATCTTCTTGGCATACATACTTCTTCGTAATATCCAATATTTTGCCATTCTTGCAACAGAACTTCCTTCAGTTGAGCCTTACGTGTGATATTTAAATTATTAATAAGTTAATAAACAATTTTGTTGAATACCTTATACTGCTAATAGCTTTCATTTTAAAAATATAAAATATTTAAAATAAAGTTTGCTGCTGTGTGAATACTTTTGTCCGGCACTGTATATCAACTATTGTAACTGTAGTTAAAACAAAATAAAATTTAATGGAAATTGACCTTAAGATTTTCTTTTACAAACAATTATTTAAAATCCTACAAGTGTGACAAATTTGTTGAATTTTGTATAGGGTTTTTAAATACCCAAATAGGTGACCATCTTAGCAAAAATATAGCTAGAGTCAGGTAAGAGATACATCAAATTGATTTTCGTAGGAAGTTGGATAAAACTTCTTTAAAAAAATTTTGGGGTAAAATTGAAACCCCTGCCAGGGGATAGTTAGCAGTCCAAAAGTCTGCAATGTTTACAATATAGATGAAAAAGACGAACTGTTGCGAATATCGGAAAAATCGCAGACAGCCCCTCGAATAAATTAAATACACACTAATATATATAATTTTTAGCATAAACCTACAATAATTTCTTAACAAAACTCTAGTTTTTTTTTAATAACAAAAATAATTCAAAGTTATCGGACATGTTTTATACGCCAGATAATGTGTTTTCAAAATCTCTTTCATTTGGTACCCCATTTGTCGAAAATTTCTTTGGAATAATAAGAAATAAGCAAAAAAAAAAACAAAAAATGGGGTAATTTTTGAACCCACTTTTTAACCCCTGAACATTGTTCTTCTGTCTTAAATCAGGATAAACTGTATGTCTGGTTGGAATTTAAGTCGATATCAGTCAATCATACACTAATAGAAAAACATAAGTAAAAATGTTTGCTAAAACTACAAGAAATTAGTTAAATATTACGCAGATTTTTTGCTAAATATTGTAAAGATAGGAGTAGCAAAAATAAATCTGCAGAATCTACAAATATTAAGTTATATTTGAGCTGAATTTCAGTTAATTGAAAGTAACAAATTAATATGGTAAAATCAACAAAAACTTTGATAAATATTGGAAGAAGAAAAAACTGTGGAAATTTTTAAATATATTTTTTTAGATTTTTTTTTAATGCGAGTGAAATGTGCCCTTCTGAAATCAGCAACCTACAGTTTTTTTTAGCAAAAATTACTGTTGATTTTAACAAAATATATTGTTTGTTGCATTCTACTAAATTTAAGGTAAATTTTATTGATATTACAGTTTTTGTTGGCTGTTTTTAGTCTACAAATATTTAGTAAAAGTTTTTGCTAACTTCAGCTTTTTTGCTAATATTTAATTAACTAAAATTCAACTCGAATATAACTAAAATTTTGTAAAGTTAACAGTATTGTATTATTGCTGTTCTTATTTTTTTTCCACGACGTGAAAAAAAAAATCTGCTAAATTGAGCAGTTTTTTCTGCAACGTCATTTTTAACAAATTTTTAGTAACTTTTCTGCTATTTTTACAGGTTTCTAAGAGTAAAGGAATAATCAAAGAACATCTGGAAGTAGGACTTTTATGTGTCTTAAGAGCTTTAAGTCAGAATTAATTGTAGGTCTTTTAAAAGTCTTTAAATCAGGTTATTAGGAATTTTATTATTTCTCAGTAAATTTATTGAAAGAATATAAAATAATTTTTAGAAGTATTAATCCAGGCTTAATCGCTAAACTTTAAAAAAGTCTTCAATCGATCCTAATTAAAGGCCCTAATTTCGGTTTGATAGTTAAGAAAGTCGAATTAAAATGTATTTCTTTAAACCTACATAACTTTCTTCTTCTTTCTTCACAGGATTTTTTGCAAGAATGTGCCAATCATGGCATGAATATCATACCGTTAGTACAAACTTTCGGTCACATGGAATATGCTCTGAAACTACACGAATTCGCCCATATGCGTGAACTGCCAGACAGTCCACAATCTATATGTCCCAGTCAAAAGCAATCAATGCATTTCATTGAGGCTATGCTTAACCAAGTTATCGACTTTCATTTGCAGTTACAACAACCCAACTTGGAGAAAATTCCCTTAAAAATGTCTCACATTCATATCGGTTGTGATGAAGTCTATCGCATGGGAGAATGTTTGCAGTGTAGACAAAAGACTAAAGGCGAATTATTTTTAAATCATGTCACTACCATTGCTCACTTTGTGCGTATGAAATGGCCCCAGCTGAAGGTTATCATCTGGGATGATATGTTACGTGGCATGACATTGAGTGAAATGCAACATTCACAAATTGGCAATTATGTGGAACCCATGATATGGGTATATATAAATGATATATACCGTTTTATACCACCCATGTTATGGGAAAGATATACCCGGGTATTTCCAACCGCCTGGGCTGCTTCGGCATTTAAAGGAGCATTTGGTGAAAGCTTAATGATACCACCTATACAAAGACATTTGGAAAACAATATCCGATGGTTGGCTGTTATTGCTAAGGAGGGAGCTAGATTTTCTAAAGGATTTCAAGGTTTAGCTTTAACCGGCTGGCAACGTTATGATCATTTTGCCAATTTATGTGAACTGCTGCCTACCGGCCTACCCAGTCTAATGGTTTCCCTATCGACAGCATCCAAGGGATATTTCAATACCAATCCTAAGGAGAATGATTTATTAAAAGTGTTACAGTGTCAATATCAATTGGATAAACGACGTTCTGGCCATCCGTGGTTGGAGTTACAACCAAACTCCCATCATAATCAATTGTTTGCAACGTGTATATATTTGGGTCATCAATTTTATAAATTCTCATTGCGACTATTTGACATGTTGAATGAAATAGAAATATATTTGCAACAGGTACAAGATAAAAGTGCTTGGATGTCCGATTATAATGTCAGACACAATTTTACATCAACCATAAGGGTACACGAACTAACACATAAGACACCCATTTACATAAGTGAACTGCAGGGTATGTCGAGACAGGCAAATGAATTATTATATGAAATTTATGATGAGGTAAGTGAGACAGACAAAACAAAACAAATACGAGAATAACATTCCCAGCAAAAATATGGTAATGACAGATTACCAAGTAATGATGGGGAATTACCTATTGCATTACTATAAAATACAAAATAATGACTTACTGGTAATGTCTTATATAAGTACTTATATGTAATTGCAAAATAATGAGTTGCTGGTATCGATGTTTAGTTACATAAGTATCGATTTCATATTTTTTATTCTAATATTGTATTAATTTGTTTTAAAAATGTTTACAAGTAAATTTTCCAAGCTAAACCCAGAAAAATTTTTAGAAAAAGTACACAATTTTATTAATATTTTAAAAATCGAATCCAAGGGTTTGGACAGGAGAGAATTTTGTTGGTCGACCACAGAGAGAATTTTGTTGGTCGACCTCAGTTAATCAAAAAAAAACCTTTCTTCACAAAATGAACGAAAATTTTCTTCAAATTAATAAAAAGTTCATATTTTTATGAAACCAGGATAAGAAAATTTACATAAATAAAAGTAAATTTCTTTAAAAAATTTTATGAAAATTTTCAAAATTCAATTTTATTGATTTAATGCCAAAATTCTTTAATATTATACAGACAATTCTCTCAGTGCAATATCGAATCTTGTCTATAGTGCATCCAAATGACAAAAAAAAACTGTAAAATATATCTTTTGCCCAAAACTGTTCAATCGGATACTACATTGAGAGAATTCTCTGCATGATATTAATTTATTTTTGCTTAGAAGCAACTGGAACTCGTCCATTGAAAAACGTTTAATTAAACTAATGCAAGTTTTCATACAATTTTATGAAAAATATAATTTCATTAATTAATAGTTTCATTCACTTAATGAAGAAGTTTCATTAAGAATGTATTTTCATAAAAAGTAATAAGCTTTTCATTAATTTTAAGAAATTTTTCTTTCACTTTAAAAAGAAAAGTTATATTACGTTACTAAATATTTTAATTATTTTTCGTCCACTAAAATTTTCTCTGTATAGAATTTTCTTATATAATCATACTATTTAGGATAGATAGATAGATAGATAGATAGATAGATAGATAGATAGATAGATAGATAGATAGATAGATAGATAGATAGATAGATAGATAGATAGATAGATAGATAGATAGATAGATAAACGTTCTTTATTTCAAAACATATTTTTACATAGTTAAACTTAATGCTATAATATATTTGAAATTTTTGAACATACGACAATGACAATAAGTCGTCTGTCGGAGGTTTGGTTGATAACTCTTAACATTTTTCAGTAAATTTTTCTAAAATTTACCACAAACAATTTAGGTGAAAAAATAAAAATAATAGTTAAAATATAATAAATTTTACGCATATTCATTTAGGATTAGAGACCTATAAGAAAGGGCACCGATAATGTAGTTAACTAGATTATCCCAGTTTTCATCATTTATACCATTTAAAACATTTATTATCTCGTTTTCATTCAAAAAAGGTTTTCCAAAAAATCTTCTACGATATGATGCATAGGTTGGACATCTTCCAAGAAAGTGTTGAGTATTTTCATCTTCATTCAAATTACATATTGTGCATAGTCTTGGATTGCTGACATTTGATCCGTTGAGGTACAATAATCCACATCTTGCTTTAAAAATCCACATTATTTTCGATCTACTAAAGTTTTCTTTAAAATATTTGTTTCCACAGTTATGATCTAGCCATTTATAAATTCTTCTAGTATCACTACCAACCGCACGTACCCACATTTTTTGGTGATTGCTTATTTTTATATGATCGACCAGACTTTTAAATAACTCATACCAATTTTCTTTATCAATATTTACTGAATTCCAGGACAAGCCATAACAATTTACTAGTTCATTCAGATTTTTTACCCAAAAAACATTTTTTGACAAAACTTTGCGTGACAATATATACGGGAGTCTTTCTTCTTCATATACGAAAAGAATTTTCATGATGTATTCTAGATGAAGTTGTAAAGTATATATGTGGCCATTTTCCATTTCTGTTTCCAACATTATACCATATGTAGGAGAATTGTCCGGTAGTTTCAATATCCTTTTTATAAAAAATAATTGAAGTTTATCCACTTCCTCAAAGAGAGAATAGCCCCAAATTTGTGCAGCATAACTCTGAATCGCTCTACACACCGCAAGAAACAGCTTCCATTTCGCTGACAATGAAATGTTATTCTTGCTATAGAATGAGTTCCAGGTGGCCATAATACTATTTTGCGCAGAAAGGTTTCTCTTTGCTACGTGCTTCCTGAAGCTAAATTGGGGAGTGAGAATTACCCCCAAGTAACAGTATTCCGGTACAATACTTATTTCCCCGCCTTTGAAAACCCATTTTTCTCTACTGGACAATTTACCACCTCTTCTAAAGACCATGATAGCAGATTTGCTTAAGTTTACCTCCATATTCCAAGCATCGCAATAGGCCTCTAGTTTATTGATCATATTCTGTAAAACATCGATATTGTCCGCTAATATGACAATGTCGTCTGCATACATTAACAAGCGAATATTTAATTCTTCTAACTCCAATCCTCCTTCTAGATGTTCATATAAGTCATTTAGGTAAAGCGCAAATAATAATGGGGATAGTAGGCATCCTTGTTTGACACCAGTATGAGTTGCAAACTCCTCTGTATAATCATCATCGACCCACACCACAGATTTAGTGTTAGAGTATATACTTGCTATAAAGTTAACCATTTTGTATGAAATTCCCATGTTATACAGTTTGTAGATCATCAACTTTCGGGGTACCTTGTCAAATGCAGCTTTAAAGTCAACGAAGAAAGCATAAACTTTCTTCTTCTCTTTCATTTTAATGTGAACTATTGACCCGAGATTGTATATATTGTCTGAAGTAGAATATTTCTTTCGGAAACCTGCCTGATATTCGTTAAGAATGTTATTTGATTCCACCCATTTAGACAGCCTTTCATTTAGTATTCCCATCAAAATTTTTGTTACACAATTGTTAAAGGAAATACCTCTATAATTTGCAGGGTTGTTTTTATCTCCCTTTTTAAAAATCGGTAAGATTATGCTTGTTTCAAACGTTTTCTCCAGATCACCATTATTGTATAGTCTTGTAAAAACTTTGGCAAGTTCTTCTAAAAAAGATCTATTTGCATTTTTAAAAAACTCGTATGGTATACCATCTAAGCCAGGTGCTTTATTAGCCTTTGTTTTAGATAACATTGTTGTAATTTCTTGTACAGTAATTGGCATATCAAGTTCCTGTATCTCTACAAAATTGGGTGCGTAACTGACATCTTCAGAAAGCTGATGTGGATTTAAAAGTTCTTGGAAATACTGTTTGAATGAATTTGGTGTAATGTTTGATTCACAGACTGTTTTATTATTATTAAGTTCCTTTACAAGTTTCCAAAACTCCTTACTATCGTTAACTTTACTTATGCTTTGTTCAAGCTGTTTATAATAATTTTCTTTACTCTTTCCACATACCACTTTAAACGTTCTGTTTGCTTCCACATATTTAACTTTATGCCTTGGATTATCCGATTTCTTATATTTTCGCAGCCAGTGAAAAGATTTTCTTCTAGCTTGCTTAGATCTATTATCAAACCACTTTGATTTTGATGCAATATTTCTTGGTCTAAAACGAGGTTGTTTCGATGATTCTTTGATTACATTATTTAGGTTGTTTATCATAAAATCATAAACCGCAGAAATTATTCTTCAAAAACTTTTCAACGTAAAATAAATTTTCTCGATTTTTTGACAAAAATACAGATTTTTACACCAATGCACAGTGGGATGTATTACAAATATTTTGGAAATAATTTAGCCATTTCTTACTGGCTGATACTATCTCTAATAGTTGACGAGATATTCCCATTTGAAAATGTGAAATTCCTAATTTGGTCCAACTCAGGTCCATATTTTTGAGATTAGCGCTACGAAATCGGCTCAAATTTATTTTTTAAAATATTGGTTATTTAAGTAAATAAATTCTTGATTAAATAAAAAAAATTAATGCAATTTCTAGTTCCACTCATTAAACTACATTCGTTTAAACTATAAATTAAAAAAAAATCAAATTTTTGCGATATAAAGTTTGCATATTATTTTGAGAGGTCTTTTTATATAAAAGCCAGCAAATGCTGGTAATTTTTAACCTTTTTTGCAGTTGTTTTTACTACATTATACATACTTCAAAATGACTAAAATATTAATAATTTAATAATAATAATAATAATTTAATATAAAAAATACAATCGTCGAATTTTTATTTACATTTGTAGGTACTTTAATTGTCATTTTTAGTAATTTCTACCTAATTCTCCGAAAATATATCTTTTTAAAATTGTGAACGGATTTGTTTAGAATATTGGATAAAATGTAGAAAAAGCTTTGGGCGATTGAAATAACTATGATTAATCAAAAATTAACAATTAGGATTGATAAGGATCAAACAAATACGTAAAATGTATCCATGAATTGTTTCCTTTCATTATTTCTTCTCCGTTTTATTTTTTCAGTTTACTATTGCCGAATTTATTGAACAAACAGTATATCCCACAATTGGTTCTTTACAACGTCATTTAGCCAACGCTCAATTATTATTACAACCCAATAATTGGCCACAACGTCCTTTGCCAATAGCACAAGCTTTGCGTGATTTAAATTTAATACCAGATCATCAACAACAATTGCAACAGCAGCAACACCATCAACAACAATTGCAACAGCAGCAACAACAACATCAGCATCATCACCATCAGCAATACCAGCATTATGCACCAAATTAAACTACATATTTCTTCAAGTGTAATATGTCTTCCTTAATATACCACAATACAACCCAGCAAAAAAAAATTAAGTGCTTTTTAAAGAATTTACCTTTTTAAGAACGAAGAGGTGAATTAACATTGTGTAACGTATACAAAAATAGTTTTTTATGTTGTAAATTTAAAAGTTATTAGACGCTGAAAAAATAGCACACAAATTGTATCAACCTTAAATATCTAATTAAAGATTTGATTTGAATTAAATTTGTTTCAAAATAAAAATATTTAATTGAATCAATTAATATTTTAATTGACTTTTAAATATATAAATCAGTGAAGGACATCCACTCGATTTCCAACACCCGCGGGGTTAGGCTAAAAAATTCTGCTTGTGCGACATCGGCACACGTACACTGTAAGCATCTTCGTGTGGCTAACGATTAAAAACGTTCGGCTGTTGCTTTGTTCTCATAGTGTTGAAAAAAAAACTCAGTCTATTGCTGTTAAACACTTGTTGAAGCACGATCACTCTACGCAACATAAAAAAAACATAAAAAATTTAACTTGGTTTTTTGCTGCTTACACACACAAGCGTAAATGTAATAGTATGTGTTACGCCCTTCACTGATATAAATACATATTTTCATTAAGATGTACTTCTCAATTTATTTTTTCATACACTGTATGCTTAAATAGATAATGTTCAATATAAAATACCAAATGCATTTAAAGTTTACAAACAAAACAAGCACCCGCGCAAACAAGCTAACAGGCACATCATTAACAAAAACACATACCAACGTATCGTTCACACACTTTTTTGTGAGTGTCATTTTTTTTTTTTTTTTGTATAAGTTATTTATAACTTTTTTCCTTTTTAATTTTCAATAAAAGTTTTAATTGATATTATCATTGCTGTGATAGGTGCAAAATCAATTAAAATATTAATTGATTTAATAAATTTTTTAATTGAAATCCGTTTTTAGTTTTTTCTGTATATGTTTGTTTAAGAGCATCATGTTATGATTGAAACACGTAACAATAATATAATAATAACAATATAACAATAATAATATGATCCTCGTAATCATATTATGATCCTAGATGACGATGGAATCATCCTCAGTGATCATAATATGATCAGTCGTAATCATGTTTATGTTGTTGTCTTGTCCTCAAACATGTTTAATCATATTTTTGTTTTCTCTACGTGTAAAGAGAATTTCTATAAGAAGGATTTTCTAAATATTTATTTGCTGGGTTTACATTAAACTATAGTTCTAACAATTAGTCGAGAATGTTAACATTTTGTGAATGGAGAATAATCATAATAATTATCATAAAATCGTTTTGTATTTTATCTTAATTTAATATAAAAAAAGGCTTTAAGCTTTACTTTTTTTTTTAACAACTCAAATTAATATCTATACATATAATGTTATTAAAATAAAAATTAATTATTAAAAATAAATCAGAAAAATTAAAAAAAAACATTTAAAATGTTGCATATTAGTAGCGTTACATAATTAACATACTGTGTATTTTTTGCATACGATTTAAAAAAGTTAAAACTTACTATTAATTATTTTTATTGTCTTTTCTTTATTTTTCAATAAACTTTGTAAATTGTTAGAAATTAATAAAAACGATATCAGACTTAATTACCAAGTTTATATTAATTAGTTTATTATGTATTAACAAAACGGTAAGTATTATTTATACCGTTCAACAAAATCAGAAATATTTGATGAATCGGCGTTGCGACCTACAATTTTCAAATGCCTTTAGGACGCAGATCATGAATATGGCCTCAGAATTTAAAAGTTAGATGCAGTGAAAGAAATATTTGCAAAAAAAAAAGTTTTGTAGAAAATTTAATTTTTTTTTTATATTTTAACTTTTATTTTTCGAGCAAAAATAAAAGTTATTGTGAAAGGCGTGGTAGAGAAGAATGAGTGTATTTTCTAAAAATCATAACTACATTGTAAATTTTCAATTTTCTGAATCAGACTGCGCAGTTTCTGGTATTGAATCTTCGTCAGTGACCCTGTTTTTTTTTGTTTGAATAATGTAATATTTGTTATGTTTTTATTTGTTCGATTGCGTCTATATGAAATTTTCTGTGCAATCACTGACCGTGGTATAGATAAACTGATTTCTAATGCCACATGCACTCGCTTTAGCGCACTGAGCTATCGTCAGGTCGAGTTTTGTTGTGATTAAAACTAGTTTTATTCAATACACGGTGTTGTTGTTCTTGCATACATAATCTCAGAAGTACAACTTTTATTTTTATTTTTTTTTGGTTTACAAAAATGCATTGAAATAAAAAAAAATACCTTCGTGGGAATTTTTAATTGACATTAATTAAAAAAAAAATACAAAATTGCTTATAAAAATCAAAAACTAACTTTCATTTTGCTTAAAAAAATAAAAATAATATATTAACTTGATTGTTTCAAAATTGTTTCGATAACGAAAACTTAATATAAATAAGTGCAAAGATATTTCATTTATTTTTGTAACGGTGATTTATCAAGGTAAACCAGTGTAGAAACGGTAATGACATATCATTACTTCTCAGACAACCAGTAATGACACCAGATTGTTCTCTACATTACTTTAATACGAATAATAAGGACTTAATATTTAATTTTCTCATTATTTCAATACAAAAAATAATGCGTTACCCATAAGTTCTTATTTTTATTATTATTTTAAGAATAATTTAATAATCTTAAATTTTTTTAAAAAACCATTTTTAGACTCATTATTTTTTCAACACTTTTAAGTACATATATAACAACTTATATTTGTTTTTCGTAATCTGGAAAGTAATGACACTTTGTGCAAGCACTTCATTTATGTCTGACAACCTACTTCAGGTTGTCATACAACTAGGACTCCCCCAGGTTTGAATCCTGTGTGGGCACATTTTATTAAAAAAATATTTCCAATAAAAACATATTTTATTAATAAATTTAGTCTTTTTTTAAATTCATTTTAGACTGATTATTTTTGTCCACACTGGTAAGCACAAAGGCAACCACATATTTTTTGATTTTTCGGTAGGTGTTTAGTAATGATATGTCATTATTTTTTGCGACATCCCCATATAAAAGTAATGAGGTTTGTAATGACAATTGTAAGTGCTCGCCATTACCAAATATGTATCCAGGGAGAGGGAAAATGGGAAATTTCCTCCCACCAAAATAAAATTCATCAATACAAAAAATGTAAAAACGATAAAAATTAAATTTGATTTTATTTATTTTATCGTAAAGTATTATTAACATGGAGAATTTTTTGTTTTAAAATCGATTAAATAAAAAAGTTTTTTTGGTAGATAACCCAAAAAAACTTAAAACAAAATTTTTATTTTTAAATTTAAAAACTTTTAAAGTAGAGGATACAATCTATAACTATAACGATGTTTTTTTTTCTTTATCTTACAACGTACAGTTAAACATTTAAGAAATCGGTTCACATTTACAAAATTTACGCCCTCCGAAAGAGTTTTTATACACGAGGTAGTCAACTTTGACAACCTGTAAGTACACCCTGTACTAAAACACGGTCAGCCAATCACAATATTACAAAAGATTACCACCTCTTTTACAATTTGATTAGTACCGATCGGATCAGTAGTTTAGAAGTTCTATATTTATTACCATTTTTTTTTGTTCAAATACCCCACTGTGCAATGGTTTTCCAGGGGTTGCGTGAGGAGTTCCGACAAATTTAAAACAAATTTTAAATAATTTCACAATATTTCTTGCAATTTTATTAATAATTCAAATTATTAAAAAAAAAAAAATTTAATTGAGTTGTTCTTAAATATTCAAATTTAATTTCATTTCTGAATCAATTCTGAACCATTTTATAGAGTCAATAACTTTCTTGAAATTTTTGTGTCTTTCATGATTCTTTTAGAAGGCTAATATTTTTGAGAATAAAATTTTGAAATTTTAAAAATATGTGTTTTATTTGATTCACATTCGACTCATAGAATAAGAACCATTAAAAGAGTATCAAAATTTAGCTGGATGGGTAATTTAAAAGCCCTGCTAGCAAATGAGGTCAACAATATAGATAAATACCTAGTTCTAAATATTAAAGTTTTTGTATGAAAGCAGTTCTCAAAAAGAGCTTTTTTTATTCAAAAACTCACACTTTTGTGTTTTTGACGATTCTTTCTCAGAGGGGTAAAACTCGTTTAAGACGATTTGGTTATTACGAACTAATTTGAAAGTCCCGATCTTTGGGTTACAGCTTTAATGTAACACAAACAAATTTTTTATATAATTTTCCATTTTTAATACGAAATTTGTAAAATTTTGTAAATATTACTTAAATTTTGTTGAACTTTAACAAATTTTATACCGAACACAGAAATTCTTTCTCAAATGTATCGAAAACAATATAAGTATTTATGAAATTAAATGAAAAAATTTCACAATACTTCAAAAAGTTTATAAAAGTTTTTCTATATTTTGTGGGCAATAAAAAAAAATGGTAGTAAATTTTACTTTAGTAAACATAAACATCTATTATAACGAATTAATAAATCTGGTCAATCGGAATTCATCTTAATCGGGTTTGGTTTTGAATTTTTTTTTTTTATTTTTAAAATAAAAATCCAAGTTTTGTTTCGTTACTTTTGCCTCTTCTTTTTAATTTCGATTTTCGTGGGTGCTTAAGCTGGGCTTGAAACTTATGGCGTAAAGTATTTTTGAGATTTTTTTCAGATTTTTTGGAAGAGGTTTAGTGGTAGCGCAAATCGATTTTTTCCCAAAAATCGGGGTTTTTTGGACGTGTTTTTAATGTTATTTATAACTTGGTCAATAACCCAAATAACTTGGTCAATAACAAAAATTGTGTTTCGATTTTCATAGGTGCTTAAGCTTGGGTTGAATACTTATGGGGTAAAGTATTTTTGAGATTTTTTTCAGATTTTTTGGAAGAGGTTTAGAGGTATCGCAAATCGATTTTTCCCAAAATTCGTGGGTTTTTGGACATGTTTTTAATGTTATTTGTAAATTGGTCAATAACTCAAATTTCCTTAGCTGCTAAGTCAATATTTTTAAAGAAAAATATGAGAATTTTATATTTATATACATAAACCATAAGTTTCGGCAATGCTTTTATACATTTGCGTACCATATATTTAATTTTTGCATAATTTTTAAATACATTTTGTAAATAACGCTTTATAACTTTTAAAATGTCTACTAAAATGTAAACAACTAATGATGAAGTTTAAAGTATAGATAAATTCTAAATAATTTTGTAAAAAAAAATATTTAAATTTTCTCTTACTGTTCCACAGTTATACCCATTAAAAGCTTTGTATCTTTTGTATAAAACTAAGAATTTTATATGCTGTTTGACAGATTTGCATCGGATTTGCTTTAAACTTTGAATTAGAGATGGGCACGTGAACATAATTTAGCTTGATTCACGTGAATCATGTGAGCGAAACCCAATTTTACTAACGTTCTTCGTGAGTGAGTTTGCGTGAGTCAAATTTTAGCGTGAGTGAGCGTGCGTCAGTAAAACTTTAGAAAAAAAAATCTGAATTTACCCACGTGAGCGATAGTGAGTGTGTGTAGAAAAATTTCTCGTGATTGATTGTGCGCGAGTGGAATTTTTCTCTTGTGAAGGTGTATAAGTGAGAGTAGAAATTCACTCATGTACCCATTTCTACTTTGAATTAAAAGACTTTTCCAGTTTAGTACTTTTCATCGCTCAAGGTATCAAATATCAAAAATGGCGAGTCCGCGTAATACGAGAAATCTAATAATTATTAGATTTTGGTTTTTATTTTTTCACTCAGGATAACAAATATCAAAAATGATTAGTCCGCGAAACACTAAAAATCGAAAATTCAAAGTTTAAAGCAAATTCGATGGCAAAGAGCTTATAATATTATTAGTTTTATACAATGGGTACAAAGCTTTAAAAGGGTATAATTCTGTAACAGTAATAGCAAATTAAAAATTCTGTTTACAAAAGTATTTAGAATTTATCACTCTTTTAAACTTCATCATTAGTTTATTTAATCTTCGTAGAAATTTTAAAAGTTATAAAGCGTTATTTTCAAAATTTATTCAAAAATTACTAAAAAAAAGTAACATACGGTACGTAAATATACAAAATCATTGCCGAAATTTTTGGTTTATGGACATAAAAATAATGTTAGGACTTTTTTCTTTAAAATGTTGACTCAGACCTCTATACCTCGCGACCTCTATACCTCTTTCAAAAAATCTAAAAAAAATCTTAAAAACACTTTACCTCATAAACATTAAAATTAAGCATGAGCTTGAGCAACAAACAAAACTATTTTTTGGGACACTCTAATGCACATACATCCTTCAAGAGAGTGACAGTCAGTTAGACTGACAGGAAGAGAGGAAAAAATACCAAACTTTAAAATATTTGACATTAGAACATTAAAAAGCCGGCTATAGTATAATATTTAAAAAAAAGTTTCACATACATAAGAGAGGGAGAGAAAACAAATTTTGACAGCGAATGGAAAAAAACATCTGGCATAAAAAATGACAACTGACAACCACCGCAAAAGGAAAATCAATGAATGAATTTAATACTTCTTCAAACCACAAGGGTTGCGTGCAAATTTGTACAAGTATAAAAAAAAGATTTTTAAATATATTTAATAAAAATACCAAATACCAAAACAAGTGAATATTTATTGCGCTCAAAACATATATTTAAATAACTGTAATCACTTTTAATAAAAAAAATATACCATTTGCGTTAATAATACATAACAGTAGAGATTAGTATAGTCATCCTTTATTTTCGGTATTCCTATACTATGGGCATCACTGAAACCCCCCAAATGGCCGTTTCCGTATGCAATAATAGTTCTAAATTAACATTGGAGTTATTTAGGGATATCTTCAAATGTATTGAACCGGAAGTACAAATCGATAAATATGAAGTAAGTGTTGTTGTGTAAATCAGTGTGCTCGCACTTGTATGTGTATGTGATTTTCGATTTCAGGAAGAACAAGGATCTGGTCGTGGTGATAACTATACTGCTACTTTATATCGCATACACTTAACGGGACAACGTAAATGTTTAGATGATGGTAAAAAACAAAAATGGGAAAAGAATTTAATATGTAAACGTTTGCCAGAAAATTTACAATTACGAGAAGCATATAAAAGTGATAAACTTTTTCGGTAAGTCCTAATCCTCTAATGCTTACAAGAACACCAAGTTAAACACTTACAAAATGTTTTCGGTAAAATTTCCTTATAGAATAGTAAAAATGAGTACAATTGAAACCTATGATTATATTAATAAAAACAAAAATTTACTGCACAGAAAAAAACAGTTGTCACCAACAATGACATTTGTAAATTTAAACACACTTATTTTGAAATTCAAATTAATTTAACAAATTTTTTATTTGAAATGCTTGTAAATTGCAGTCTTTATACAAAAATTGTTTAAAAACAAAAATTAAAATTCATCAAAAGCATGTTTGTATTTACAAAACATCATTGTTAGTTACAATTCAAAAAACTTTTCTTTTGTATTCCCAAAAATTCTCTATGAGGCATGTTTACACACAGAGAAATAAAGTGCCAACCGAATTGAAAAGTGTGTATTAAAGTTAACAACTTATAAATGCAGTTAGTACAACGAAATTTATATTAGATTTATAATTTTTTTTCGTATTGCAACTAAAATTCATTTGAATTTACCGAACTTTGTTGTGAAAACTAATGTTAAGTTGTGCCAACCGTCTGAAATTCGTAATAACGTAATTTGAGTCGTAGTAACCAAATTTCAGTTGGCAAATAGCTAAGTTTTTCTCTGTGTGTAATAAAATAAACAGGACTTTGTAATTTACTTCTGTGTACAATATTTTCAAATGAAATTGAGAATTTTCTAATTGAAATCGAAAAATTCTAAATGAAATTAAGATTTGTCATTTCAAATTGGGAAAATTCCAAATAAAATTGAGGCCTTACGTTACACATTTAGACTTTGCAAATTGATATTTTTCATTCAAAATTAAGAAAGTCCTAAATGAAATTCAGACAATTTCAAATGAAATTGAGAAAATTCCAAATGAAATTGAGAAAATTCCAAACAAACTTGAAACTTCTACTTTTATTTCAGAAAATCTCTATGAAATAGAAAAATTATAAAAACTTAAAATTAAAAAAAAAAAAAATAAAAACATTAAAAAGAATTTAATTATGAAAAAACATTTAGAAAAAGTACTTTTAGCGTCGATTATTTTCCAAGTTTGTTATAATTTTTATTAAAAATAAAAATTATGTTTTTTTCGACAAATTATGTTTTATAACAAACTTGTATAAAAGGCAGAGTACCGCCAAGTTTACTTCCCCTGTTTTGCTTACAAACTAAACAAAATATAAAAAGGAGAGAGAAACAAAAAAACGTGTATTGAATATCCACCAGAGGTGGATCTTGCACATCAAACAAGTTTTCAATTTATTTTTTGATCAATGGTTATAATCTTTAACTTCAAACTCATATGTATATTAGTTCTCATGTAGTGAGTAAACTAGTTCATATGTATGTTTGATGTTTGGCATGGGATTGTTACCACTTTCAAAACGTGTTCTGATGATGGGAACCTAGAAAATTCCCGAAATAGATCTATCAACACATTCCTGAAAGGGTCAAATAATAAATTTGAAAACAAAAAACTCTATAGATTATTTGTTAGGACAATATCCTAATGAAGAAATATAGAGTATGGCCTCGAACTTGAATAATTTTCATTTTCATTGTCGATTACACAAGGGAACAAAATTGAACTTTTTTTGTGTTGATTTGAAATTTATAGCAAATTTTTACTAATTTGAGGTCGCTGATTTTAAATCTGCACTTGGTTTTTCTCTATCAGCTCGACTTTTCGAGATATACCGTTATGTTCAAAATTATGGCACTTCCGCTACATATATTGGAATAACTTGAAAACGGTTCACCATATTAAATTAAAAAAAAAAAACCGAAACTCGCAAACAATATTCTCTTTAAGCCGTGCTTACATTGTTTTTAAATTTTCCAAGTAGTTTTAGAGATATCGTTCAAGTTTTGAAAAAAAAATTAAAACTTTTTTAAAAAAAAAAATTTTTAGTTCTTTAAAAATTCCTAAAAAATAAAAATGGGACAAAAATTACAGTTTTGGACTAGAAACAGTTAGTTAAATATATTTCGAATGAAATGAGCTTTATTTCATTGCAATCGGTGCACAACTTTTGATTTTGTTCACGATTTACTGAATTGATATAAATCGCGATTTCCATACAAAAATAACATTTTCTAATGTGTAAGTGTTTGTATGTAATAACCCAATGCGCACAAAAACGGATGCGGATCCGTAATAGAGTTAAAAAACGGAATCAGTGTAATCGCGATTTGACAGTGTAATCGCTAATTGAGTTTTTTTTAAGAAAAGGTCATTGTGTGGACCCAGCAAAATCAGTTTTTAATAATTGAGTTTTTTTTATGAAAAGGTCCTTGTGTGGACCCAGCAAAATGAATTTGTAATAAATAAATAAAAAAACAAATACAAAGTGAGTGACAGGCTTTCGTGCGCTTATGTTTTCTTTCAAAATCGTGGGTTAGGCCATTAATTTATTTTTTTGTAAACAAACTTTTTTTAATATTCTATGAATTGTTTTTTATGTTTTTAATGTATTTTACTTTTATATGTTAATTTTAAATGAACTGATTGAATTGTTTTTACTTTACTATCAAATGACTGTGAATTTAATAATAATAATAAAAAAAATTAAAACAAAAAATTCATCACAATATTAAATCTTTTTTATTAAAACCACGCAGTGGATTCCGTTTTATTAAAATACACGGGTCCGCAACGGATCCTAATATGATGTCCGTAACGAGTCCGTAACGGATCCAAAAAACGGACATAAAATCCGTTTTGGATCCGTTTTTTTAAAGAATTTCTTCCGCTTGCAGATCCAAAACTGATCCGTAATGGATTCCGCTACGGATCCGTTTTATGAAAACAAACGGGTCCGTAACGGATCCTAATATGATGTCCGTAACGAGTCCGCAACAGATCCAAAAAACGGACATAAAATCCGTTTTTGAATCCGTTTTTTCGAGAGGAATTTCTCCCGCTTGCGGATCAGTAACGGATCAGTAACGGATTCCGTTACGGTTAGAAAATACGAAGATGCGGATCCGTTTGGCACACTGGGAAGTTAGTTTTTTATGATTCTAAGAATTAAAAAAATTAAGTAATAAAAAAGATTACTTCATTTTTATGGTTGCGGTAGCAAACTCATAACGCCTATAAATTTTATTGTTCCTTTATGACACCTAGTCAGTTCACAGTCAATTAAAGAGAAAAAAGAAAAGTGCACTTGTTTTTATTGATGTGTGGTTTACCGTTGGTAACGGATCATTTTTTAAAGAAATTCCCCTTAACACATGTGTTCATTCATAAGTGACTGTCAATAAAATTGTGGATATAATTTTTTCTAGGTACTTCAGTACAAAACTACGAAGTATTTATATGGGTTCATTCAACCAATTTTTCTCATTCAACAAGTGTTTAGGAAAGCGAAAAGTATAACGACAAAAAATATTAACCTAGAACATTTCATCAGTGAACACAAAAAACTTTTGATTTTTATCCCTTATTTTATTTATTGAAAACTGTGTTACTTTGAAATATATGTCAAAATTGGGCTATGACTACGTCAAGAAACACCTGTAAAATCAATCCCAACTATTTTTGTAACATATGTGGCGAATACACGTTTATAAAAAATAGAAAAAGTGTGTCAGATTTTATTAAAAAAAATTATTTTGACTACTTCGGATTTACCATGGAAACCCGTGACAAGTACTGGATTCCTAATACTGTATGTAAATACTGTGTAGAGTATTTAAGGTTATGGGCAAACAAGCAACGGACCCAGTTCAAGTATAAAACACCAATGATCTGGCGGGAACCTTCGAATCATTATGATGATTGTTATTTTTGCGCTGTCAACATAACATGCATTAATAAAACAAACCAGTCTAAATGGATTTATCCTAACGTGTTGTCTATTACCCAACCAGTCCTGTACTCTAGTGAGGATTCAGAACCACAACCATCTACATCTACACACAATTTTCACGACTTACGACAAAATGTTCCTTCACCAATTCCTGAATGTGGATCAGATGACTTCCATTTAGATATTTCTTATGAACGCGAGCAATTTAATCAGGAGGAGCTTAGTGATTTAGTGAGACCCCTTGGACTCTCTAAAAAAAGCATCTGAAATTCTTGCTTCTCGATTAAAGTAAAAAAATCTGTTAACCCAAGGAACAACAATTTCATACTACCGTAACAGAGCATATGATGGCGGACTATTGCTGGAGCATTAAAAATAATCCCTCTAAACAACATTATTTAAGAAAATCTTATAAAAGAAAATTTTTCGATGAGTTGTAATTACATTGTAATATTTGTGAATTAAAATTTTTTATTTTTCTTTAAAATTCTCTATTTGTGTTAAATTAAAAAGTATAGCTGATAGAAATGAACAAAATCAAAAGTTGTTATTTTTGTATGGAAATCGCGATTTATATCAATTCAGTAAATCGTGAACAAAATCAAAAGTTGTGCACCGATTGCAATGAAATAAAGCTCGTTTCATTCGAAATATATTTAACTAACTGTTTCTAGACCAAAACTGTGATTTTTGTCCCATTTTTATTTTTTAGGAATTTTTAAAGAACAAAAAACTTTTTTTTTTTAAAAAAATTTTAATTTTTTTTTCAAAACTTGAACGATATCTCTAAAACTACTTGGAAAATTTAAAAACAATGTAAGCACGGCTTAAAGAGAATATTGTTTGCGAGTTTCGGTTTTTTTTTTTTAATTTAATATGGTGAACCGTTTTCAAGTTATTCCAATATATGTAGCGGAAGTGCCTTAATTTTGAACATAACGGTATATCTCGAAAAGTCGAGCTGATAGAAAAAAACCAAGTGCAGATTTGGATTCAGCGTCCCAAATAACCTTAAAAACAATATTCAGTTCTTAATCAACAGAACCATTGTTCCCTTGTGTTATTTTCTTTAAAAATTTTGAATATTTTCGTTTGAAATACACTTAAAAATGTTTTTTTTTCTACCCATTACTAATAAATATAATATTTTTCTCATTTTCATTTGGAATTTTTCCATTCTCATATGGAATTTTCTGGATTTCATATAAAATTTTCTCAACTTCAAATGACAAATCTTATTTTCATATAGAAAGTCTCAATTTCTCATGGAAAGTCTCAATTACCAGTGTAAAATCTCAATTTCATTTTGAATTTCAAAAAGAAAATCTCAATAACATTTAGATTTTTTATCAATTTCAATTCAAAAATCTCATTATCATTTCAAAATATACCAATGTAAAATTGAAAATCCAAATTATCTATTTCTTATTAGATTTTCTTAACTTTAAATTGAAAATCTAAAATTCATTTAAAAATTCTTATTTCCAATTGGAATGTCTCAATTTCATTTAATACGTCATTTACATAGACTGCAAAACATGTGTTTTGCCAAAACGAGTGGAAATGAATAAAGAACTGATGTAATAGAATTAAGAGCATAAATATGTGTTTTGTCAAAACACGTGTTCGCACTTTCAATTGAAAATTTTGTAAAGAAAATCTTTTAAAAACGTAATGATTTTTTATTATTAACTAAAGGAAATTAACTGTTTACTGCAAAATAACGGTTTTGATAGATTTTTTTATAACACAAAAAATAACTGCTTTAAACAACTGTTACGAAAATATACATAGTATTTTTCTTTAGTTCTTTTTTTATAACTATCAAAACAGTTGCTTTGTATTATATTTAAGACATGCTAACTTATCTCAAATTAACCGAAGTTCAGGGCTCAGATATAGATATTAATGTCAATTTTATATGGTAATATAAATGGTTAAATTTAAACTCTGGTTATTATTAAGACGTTACTAGCCCTAATATATATATATATATATTTAAAATACCGAAAAAATAACTGTTAAAATAGTAGTTTTTACTAATTTTCTTAGTTGTTTAAAAATTGTGAGTTATTTTTACAGCATTTGTTAGTTATTTAAACGACATACTTTGATATTTTTGTTTAAAATTGCCGTTTTTACCAGAACTATTGATCGGACTGCTATAATTGGATATGTAAAGATATAGTTTGTTGTTTTAGCCTCGTTTTTAGTTGTTTACAAAAGTTTTTATCATGGATGGTAACCGTTTCGGTGCTGCTATCGGTAAGGGTAACGCTATTTGCTTTTGTTTCGGTAACGGTACTTTAGGGGTAACGATAATTCAGTTATTTCGGTTTCGGTTCTTTAGGGATAACGGGTTTTCAGTTATCTCGGTAACGGTATTTGACTGGCTAGTTTATGATCAAACTTTGGGGAAAATATCTATTTACAGCGTTCCTTTTTTCAAATCTTGTCAGACTATTTCGGTAACGACATTTTAAGGATAAAACAATTACAATTACTTCGGTAACATTGTTCTAGCGATAAAGGTATTTTAATTATTTTGGTAACGGTATTTTAAGGAAATTAATATTTTAGTTATATTGGTAACGATATTATACTGATAAAGGTATTTCAATTATTTCGGTAACGGTATTTTAAGGATAATGATAGTCAGTTGAAATGGTTTTGAATCGATAACGGTATTTTAGCGGTATTGCCTGTTTACAACTGTTAATTTAAATATATAGCAGTTGGCTTAAATGAAATTCAATGCAGTGCGCCTACACCTTTTTAACTGAAAATGCAGTTGATTTTACCTTAAAATTTCCCAGAATATATTAGTTTTATTTAACGAATATTTTTTTTAATTCACTTTGTTTTCCAGAAATGAAGTTGAATTTTATACAACCATTATGCCAGAATTGCTAAGATTTCAAGCTACCAAAACGGATGAGGTTTTCAAAGCAATACCAAAATGTTTTTATGCACGGTCAGATTTATTAATAATGGGTAAGTTTACTAAGACCTGCTAACTTATCTCAAAATTACCAAAGTTTGAGTCTTAACCATTGTTATCAATGTTAAATTTATATGAAAATTTCTCTGGTTAAAGTTAAACTCAGGTTATTTTTTAGAAAATACTTTATAAAATATTTAACAATTTTTAGAGGATTTACGAGTTCGAGGATTTGAAATGCCTGATCGAAAACAAGGTCTTACTATCGATGAAACGCACATGGTTCTAAGACAAGTAGCACAATTTCATGCATTAAGTTTAGCTTATAAATTTGAAAGTCCTAAACAATTGGAAAGTTTAAGAAAAATAACCGAAGAGGCTCTTTTTTCTAATGACAATGCAAATTGGTATAAAAACTATTATGAGACCCTAACTAAAAATGCTATTAAAATGGTGAGTTTTGATATTGATTAGAAAAAAGTTGAATAATAGCAAAAAACATTTTAATTCCCCCACAGGTTTCCGATGTTTTGCCTGAAGATTCTAAATATTTGAAGATATTTAAAGAATTTGCTGAAACTACAACATTTTTCTCTCGTATGATAAAATTGGTAAATGAAGAATCGGCCTTGACCGCGTTTTGTCACGGTGATTGTTGGGCTAATAACTTTTTATATCGTTACGAGTCAACATCGAGTGGTGAGAAAAAAGTTTTAGAGGTGAGTTACAAAAAATTGAATGAAGTTTTTAGAATTTTTCTAATAATTTGAAATTATTTTAAAGGTTTGTTTAGTAGACTTTCAATTGATACGCTATAGTTCCATAGCCTTAGATGTGGCTAATTTATTATTCTGTTGCACTAGTAAATCTCTGAGAGATATTCATTTAGATAATTTCATTAAGTTGTATACTACGGAATTATTTATTTGGCTACAAACTTTATGCGCCCATATACCAGATTTCTGTAATACTTTAGAAAAATTGGATAAATTGTAAGTTTGAATGCTTTTTTATAAATGTGCAATTACTTTTTTTAAATTTTATTTTACTCAGATTTAAACAAGAACTTAAAACATATGGCCGTTTTGCTTTGGGTCTTTCCTTGGATATTATACCCATTAGTACTTGTTCCTCGGAGGACGCTCCTGATATGTATATTAATCGTAATGATTCCTCTTTAAAATGTGAATATGGTGCACCTGAATTGAATTTTCCACCCAATGATTTGTGTCGACAAAAAATGTCTGAAATTCTTATAGATATGGTTGATAATGGTATGCTCTAAATATGTAAATTAAGCAATATATCTACATAAGTAGCATAGATTACATAGATCTCGCCGCCTTTGACATTTGCTGTCAGAGGATGTAACTAACGAGAATAAGCAAGACATACGTCCTATACCTATACAAAATAATATTTGAATGTGTATGAAAAATATGTTCGGTGTTAAAAGAAGAATACGAGTTTGAGATCTATGTAATCTATGGTAAGTAGTGCAAAAGAAAAACTTTTTTAGTGACAATATTCACTTAATACTTAGATTTGTCTTAATTTTGTCGTTGTCATAAGCCCACCTAGTTTAACAAAACACGTCATGGTATAACAATACATGGTAAAGGCATTGGGGGAAATGGGTGATTTATTTGATTATTTTAGTAAGGTTTTTTGACATTTTGTTTTTGTAATCGAGAGAACATTTTTCTAATAAGTCCACCAGGTATTGTAATGCCATGAACAAAGCTATTTTATTTAAGCTCAACGAATTTTCATTGTCACAGTTTTGTCGTTATTTATATTTGTAGGGTCATTTGCAAACCTATTCTAACAAAATATGACAATTTTTACATATTTCTTCACAACACGAAATTTTTTGTGACAAAACAAACTAATTGATTTCATTAAAAAGTTTAAAATCTTCGTTATTAAGTTTTTCAAAAGACTAAATAAAATTGAATTTATTAAGACCTTGTAACTTATCTTAAAATCACCAAAGTTTAGAACTTAACCATAGTTTTGAATGTCAAATTTATATGAAAATATCTGTGGTTAAAATTAAACTCTAGTTAGTTTTTGAAAAGTTACTCGGCCATATCAAAACTCAAACAAGTTTTACAGGATGTCTGAGGATTTTTCTATAGGAAAAAGTTCTCAGAATCTGAGGATTTTTCTATAGGAAAAAGTTCCCAGAATCTGAGGATTTTTCTATAGGAAAAAGTTCTCAGACTCTGAGGATTTTTCTATAGGAAAAAGTTCTCAGACTCTGAGGATTTTTCTATAGGAAAAAGTTCTCAGACTCTGAGGATTTTTCTATAGGAAAAAGTTCTCAGACTCTGAGGATTTTTCTATAGGAAAAAGTTCTCAGACTCTGAGGATTTTTCTATAGGAAAAAGTTCTCAGACTCTGAGGATTTTTCTATAGGAAAAAGTTCTCAGACTCTGAGGATTTTTCTATAGGAAAAAGTTCTCAGACTCTGAGGATTTTTCTATAGGAAAAAGTTCTCAGAATCTGAGGATTTTTCTATAGGAAAAAGTTCTCAGAATCTGAGGATTTTTCTATAGGAAAAAGTTCTCAGAATCTGAGGATTTTTCTATAGGAAAAAGTTCTCAGAATCTGAGGATTTTTCTATAGGAAAAAGTTCTCAGAATCTGAGGATTTTTCTATAGGAAAAAGTTCTCAGAATCTGAGGATTTTTCTATAGGAAAAAGTTCTCAGAATCTGAGGATTTTTCTATAGGAAAAAGTTCTCAGAATCTGAGGATTTTTCTATAGGAAAAAGTTCTCAGAATCTGAGGATTTTTCTATAGGAAAAAGTTCTCAGAATCTGAGGATTTTTCTATAGGAAAAAGTTCTCAGAATCTGAGGATTTTTCTATAGGAAAAAGATCTCAGAATCTGAGGATTTTTCTATAGGAAACAGTTCTCAGAATCTGAGGATTTTTCTATAGGAAAAAGTGCTCAGAATCGGAGGATTTTTCTATAGGAAAAAGTTCTCAGAATCTGAGGATTTTTCTATAGGAAAAAGTTCTCAGAATCTGAGGATTTTTCTATAGGAAAAAGTTCTCAGAATCTGAGGATTTTTCTATAGGAAAAAGTTCTCAGAATCTGAGGATTTTTCTATAGGAAAAAGTTCTCAGAATCTGAGGATTTTTCTATAGGAAAAAGTTCTCAGAATCTGAGGATTTTTCTATAGGAAAAAGTTCTCAGAATCTGAGAATTTTTCTATAGGAAAAAGTTCTCAGAATCTGAGAATTTTTGTATAGGAAAAATTTCTCAGAATCTGAAAATTTTTCTATAGGAAAAATTTCTCAGAAAGTTCTCAGTATCTGAGAATTTTTCTATAAAGGAAAAAGTTCTCAGAATCTGAGAATTTTTCTATAGGAAAAAGTTCTCAGAATCTGAGAATTTTTCTATAGGAAAAAGTTCTCAGAATCTGAGAATTTTTCTATAGGAAAAAGTTCTCAGAATCTGAGAATTTTTCTATAGGAAAAAGTTCTCAGAATCTGAGAATTTTTCTATAGGAAAAAGTTCTCAGAATCTGAGAATTTTTCTATAGGAAAAAGTTCTCAGAATCTGAGAATTTTTCTATAGGAAAAAGTTCTCAGAATCTGAGAATTTTTCTATAGGAAAAAGTTCTCAGAATCTGAGAATTTTTCTATAGGAAAAAGTTCTCAGAATCTGAGAATTTTTCTATAGGAAAAAGTTCTCAGAATCTGAGAATTTTTCTATAGGAAAAAGTTCTCAGAATCTGAGAATTTTTCTATAGGAAAAAGTTCTCAGAATCTGAGAATTTTTCTATAGGAAAAAGTTCTCAGAATCTGAGAATTTTTCTATAGGAAAAAGTTCTCAGAATCTGAGAATTCTTCTATAGGAAAAAGTTCTCAGAATCTGAGAATTTTTCTATAGGAAAAAGTTCTCAGAATCTGAGAATTTTTCTATAGGAAAAAGTTCTCAGAATCTGAGAATTTTTCTATAGGAAAAAGTTCTCAGAATCTGAGAATTTTTCTATAGGAAAAAGTTCTCAGAATCTGAGAATTTTTCTATAGGAAAAAGTTCTCAGAATCTGAGAATTTTTCTATAGGAAAAAGTTCTCAGAATCTGAGAATTTTTCTATAGGAAAAAGTTCTCAGAATCTGAGAATTTTTCTATAGGAAAAAGTTCTCAGAATCTGAGAATTTTTCTATAGGAAAAAGTTCTCAGAATCTGAGGATTTTGCTATAAGAAAAAGTCCTTAGAATCTGACAGATTTTTCTATAAAAAAAAGTCTTTGAAAACCGTGAGAAATTAGAAGATCCCGTATACATTTTCAATTTGTTGTCACCGAAAATGTATAGATTTTTTTCCTTTTTATTTCTTTTTACTTTTCCACATAAATTGTTATGCCATTCGCCCATCAAGTTGATTGCTTTAAATTACAATTTGATCTATTTAAACTGCAAACCATAATAGTATTGTTGCGAATGGCATTTTCTTTCGATAACTTATACAGATTTTGTTTTTTATTGTAGTTATTTGAAAATTAATACTCCTATTTAATGTGCCAGATAAAATTATGTATTATTAACAAAACAACAGTATTTTAATTGTATTACAACAAAAATAAGCTAGTTCTTCTAAAAAAAAAAAATTAAAAGCAGAAAAACAAATAAATTACAATTTAAAATTCTTTAGACAATAAATTTGTAATTTATATAAATATAAAAAGAAAAATTAAATCATAATAAAGAAATTACACAAATTTAAATCTGTATACATTTAAAAATTAAGATCTGCTAACTTATCTTAAAATAACCAGACGTGAAGGCTTAACCTTAGTTATAAATATCAAATTTATATGGAAATATCTGGGGTTAAAGTTAAACTCTGGTTTTCTTTAGAAAAGTTACTGACTTTAAATTGTTTTTTTTTTTTTTTTATTTAATAATCAGCTTTAGCTGTCCAGGAAGATTTTGTAGCTGGCATTTCTTTATCACAATTATTGCGTAGAAAACGTAAACCAGCTTCTATAGATTTTTCCAATTCATGTTTCGTTTTTGGTTTTTTATTATGAGAAGGTAAGTGAAAATCTTCTAAATTTGTTGGTGGTGGTATACATACACCAGTTTTATGGGTGTGGGTGGATGAAGGAAGTTCTTCACTTTGTTGTGGAATATTATCATTTTGTTCGGTAAAATTACGTCTTTTAAATGTTTTGGTTTGTTTGGTTGATTGAAATTTTGAAAATCCCATATCCATATCTGGTGGTGGTACGTTATTATAATTGTTGGTTGAGTATAATGGAGTACTTTTGAAATTTGTACGTTTTAAAGGTTTCTCTGGTTGTGGTGGTAGTTGAGTAGGTGGTCCAAATTCATTTATTCTTTCATTGCGTTTATATTCATTCCATTGTTCTTGTGTCATTGGCTCACGTTCTGGTTGATATTCCCATTCTTCTTTACCATTTGTTTCCTGATAAGTATTATGTGATACTCCTTCCTTATCTTTGTCCCAAGGACGTATATAATTAAGACGTTCCTTTTCACGTTGTTCTTCTTCTTCTAAACGTTTCTTTTCTAGTTTTTCTGCCTTTTTACGCGCTTTACGTTCTTCTTTAGTTTCTTTAGGTTTCTCTACTTCTTCGGCCTTTTCCTTTTCGTCTTCTTCTTTTTCTAAAGGTGGTAAACCCAATCTAGCTCTTTGTCTATTTTTAGCCGCCAATACTCTTTCGGCTATAATTTTTTCCCTTTGAATTTTTAAAGACTCTCGTCGTTGTTGTTCATCTAAAGTTTGTTGTCGTACTTTCTCCAAATCTTTTTGTTGTTTTTTACGTTCTTCTTCGTCTGTAGAAAAGGCATAGTAACCTACACCATGTTGTCGGGCCTCATCAAAGAAGACATCTTGATAATGTACATCGGGTTTGTCTAAATTTTCTTGTTCTTTACGTTCCCAATTGGCTTTTTGTTCTTCATGTTTGGACATTATTGAAAAACCATCACCAAAGAGGGATTGAGTTGGCATAGGTCCTATCATTTCATCATTATCATCATCGTCTTCTTTATTTTCGTTCCCATTCTGTGATCCTCTTGTATCAATCATCCAATTTGCTTTAGTTTGATCTAAACGTTCTGGCATACTTTCAGCCAATTTTGCATCTTTTCTTTTAGCTTCGCTTAAATTACTTTTTAAACAAGTACGCGTTCTTCCCAAACAATCAGTATATTCTACCCATTCATCTTTCGGATCTTTTGGTGCACTATTAACATCATCCTGATCATCCCCACTACTATCATCATACTCTGAAGAGGATTTATATTGTCTCTCTGAGTCATTTGTATCTTTTGTTCCATCTTCCTGTTTCTTTTTATTAAACATTACTAAACAATTATCATCTGTATTTAATTTACCTCCTGTTTTTTGCATTCGCTCATAAAATTTAGCTTTAGCTTCCAATACCCTTTGAGACTTTTCCAGCATAGCAGAATCTTCGTGTTCATATACGGTGGCATCTTTTTCCTTTTGCATTTCTTTCGTTCGTCTCTTTTTATCCTTCTTTTTGTGCGAAATGGTATCATCAGCATCTTCGGTTAATTTTTGTGTCTTGTGGGCTACATATTCTTGAGCTACATGGCCAGAAGTGGTTTGCGCCACTTTAGCTTTGCTTACCTCGGCTTGCTTTCGTAGTAATTCCGCTTTAAGACTAAGCAAGGACGAAAGATTTACACTTATAACTTTATTTGGATCGTTCATGTTGAAAGCGCAAAATGTTTTTCGCTATTTGAGGGACAATTATGTAAAAAACATAGATTAGTTTCCCTCAAAAACAAAACTGCAAACAAGATTATTTCTGACAGCTGTTTTACAACTAAAGATGTTAGCCTTATTAATTAGGAATGGCATGAGTTCGATTACTTATATTAAATAATATAAAAAGACGTAACCGCCCGCAAAAATACATTAACCCATAAACGCTCACTGTAAGAAAAATCCAAGCACTCTTTAACTCATTATTGACACCCTGTTCCCTTTCGACCCAGTACTTTTAAGCGGCTTTTTTTCTATATATAGATAATTAAGTGGTTTAAAACCTTCTAATAATTGAAAATCTCGTCTACAGTAGTGAATAAAAAAATTATGAGCAATTGCTATTAAGAGTTGCAGGATTTTTTTAAACACAAAAAATCAAAAAATGTTCCAAAATGTATTCCGTTTTCACTCAAACCGTTTTTATTAAAATACTACTACACTTATAAAAATTATAATACCTGGGTTGCCATATGTCAATTTGCATGTAATTCCTTGACCTAGATATAATCATTTAGAGAAGCTGTTTATAATCATTGTTGAGAACAATCTTTGTGAAATATTTTTTTTCTGGTCACAAAAAGCATTAACCTTCCTTCCTCACACTAGGATGTAATACACCCCAACAGCAGTGTGACTTGTGTGCAAAGGGAAAGGACGGAAGGTTAGGAATATTATTTATTATTATATTTATTATATATATATATATATATATATATATATATATATATATATATATATATATATATATGTATGTACAGCGCATACTTTAGGGACACGCCCAAAATTGTCGCCGAAATATGCGGTGTATGGAAAAAATTGTCCTCATCTAATACGCTAGATGTATGAAAAGGCGCAAAAACTTTGGGGACAGTCCCCAAAGTAAGCAAATGTCCCTAAACTATGCGGGGGAACGAATAAATGTCTCTAGACTATGCGCTGTGCATACATATAATTACATATATATATATATATATTATTACTATTATTATTGCTTATTTAAATGTTGCCAGATTCAATAAAATCAAATCCCTGCATATGTTGCAATAACCCCAAACCTTGAAAGGCTGATTAGGAAAACGTCCAATGAAATTTTACATAAAATAATATTTTTTGTTTAGTGTTTAACAAAACGTCGAGTTTCAGCGAAAACTGTTTGCAAGCTAATTTTTTCGTTGAAGAGTACAAAATAATCATATAATAATATTCTGGCATACAGTTTTCATAGAAAGGTAAACAAACATCGGATATTCATTTTATTCCTTGGCACAATGCAAAATGCTTCCAATGGTGTTTACTACTTCTACTGTGTCGCCATAGACTGTGTCGCCATAGACTGTGTCGCAATCAGCTAAAAAACGCATTAAGGGTTAAACTTTTTTTTTAGGATCAAGATCATTAAATTTGTCATCTCTAACAGAATTTGTGCTAGTACCGTTTTAATCAACTCTAGTTAGGGTTGGTTGATTGCAAAAATATCTGACAGCTGACATTTTTCTGTGCATTATAATTTTGTTCTGATTAAAGGGCAGTGCTTTTTTATAATTAATTAAAATTAAAATAATTGTTCTTTTACAAAGTTAATAATATAAACAACCAAAATATTAATTTAAAAGAAAAGCTTACAACTCAAAATAATTGATACTTAAAAAACAACTGAAAACAAAACTATAGACTAAAAAACTTATCAGCAGAAAACAAAGAACATAATGAACAAAAATCGATAATTTGTAAAATCTGAAAAAAAAAACAATTTCACAAATTAAAAAGATATACTATACAAAAGAAAACATTACAGATTATTTAGTTTGAGTGAATAATAATAATTATTATTCAATTACAAGGCCATTCGCAAAAAAGGAAAACAAACAAAAAAGAAATTTGTATAGAACGTAAGAGCAAATATGTCTTCAGCTGAACCACCTTTGGTGCAGTTGGAAGATGTTGATCTTATGAACCCATATAGTGATGATGATATGACAGAAAAACCTGCAAATAAGCAACAATTAACCACCGAAGTTGAGGTAAGTGTAACATGACAAAGTTTAATTCCTGATAACAATATATCAGAGTTTTAAAAGAATAAATTCATTTATTACTAAATTAAAATTTGCTATTTTTCTGTTAAATTTTTAATATTGCTCATATGGTCGTATTAAAACACAAATCTAAGGTCTAAACTCTAGTTTATGGGAATAACATGCATTAGTTTCAAATTTTAACGATCAATAAAACTTTTAATGCTGAGCTCAAAAATACCTAGTATTAACATTAGAGTACGCTTAAGTTCTATATATCTGCAAAGTTTGGTTGAAAAATTTCCAACGTATCTATTACGTGTCTTTACAGAGTTAAAGAGTTTTTCCATAGTGTGCAGTTTTTGTTTATTTAGCATTTTTACCATGAACGTAAATTTTCATTCAAATTGACACTTTTGAGCAATTAAGGGTTAAAAGAAAAAAACTAAATTATAACTAAATTTATTGTCGGCGACCGCCGGTTCCCGAGTTATGGACTTCAAAAGTTTAGATTTAAAATTCTTTGTATCGTCGACATTTGTAATCGGATCGAAACAATATACATATCATTTGAAAGCTAATTGAGGCAACTTTAATTTGAGATATAATATTGCCAGTAACATTAACCCATTAATCGTCAAATTATAAAATGTTGTTTTTCAACCAAACTGTTTAGAAAAAAACTTAAATTTTCTCGATATTTGACTTAAGTAAAGGTACGACATAAGTATTATTTAATTGTAGCTAAGACTTTAAGCTTTACTTTAAAATGTAAAATTCCACTTTAACCCTTCTGACCGCAGATATTAACAGTTATATTCTATATTTAATTTTCTTTATTTTTGCACTTTTGTTGTTATATATATATACAAATAATTGTCTTTATTAAATTGCAAATTTTGAATACTAATAGATTAATTAACCCATTGTAAACCCTTATTTCGAGTGCGCCGAAAATCAGCCATATCTTGAAATAAAGAAAATAAAAAATCGCGCGCTTGCACATAATGAACAAGGTTTTAATTTATTTTTAATCAATGGTGGTAATCTTTAACTTCGACCTCATATATTAGTTCTCATTTAGTGGAAAAACTAGGTTATATGAATGTTTGATGTTTTGCATGCAATTGTCACTTCTTTCAAAACGTGTTCCGATGATGGGAACCTAGAAAATTCCCGAAATAGATCTATCAACACATTTCTAAAAGTGGTCAATTAATAAATTTGAAAACAAAAACTCTATAGGTTATTTGTTAGGACAATATCCTAATAAAGAAATATAGAGTATGGCCTCGAACTTGAATAATTTTCATTTTCATTGCACAATTAAAGGTCGAAAAAACATAATTTTTATTTTTAATAAAAATTATATCAAACTCATTAACATCTAATCATTTTTAATTCCAAAATAAGAGACTCCTAAATTTTAAATCAACTATTTTTACTATTTTCAAGTATAAAAAAAATCGTTTTAGAAATATGCGTTCAAATTTTATTAAAATCGGATTCATCGGATTTTTTCGTCATTTTAATTTAATGTATTTTGAGGGCTCCGAAATTTGCTGGCTGAGTTTCGTTCTTTTACAATTTATTTTTGCTTTAACTATATTAAGGGTCTTCACAATTTGTTCCAAGTATATATGCTGTATTGTAAAAATAGAGATGGTAAAATTTTATTTTCAGTTTGACGAAGATTTTTTGTTTTTTGAGATGGGTTTTCACTCTGTTAGCACACTTGAAGATAGTACAAAAAACATAGGTACACAGATGTTTGTAAAAACAAAATTTTACCATCCATATTTTTAATACGACTACACAACACATCCACCATTTAGTACACCCTTGTGAACGACCTTTTTTAATTTTGCTTTACTGTCTTCTCTGGTATAATAATAAGGCTTTTCACAAGGTGTACTAAGTGTTGTATGTGTTGTTAAGAAAAAATAGAGATGGTAAAATTTTATTTTCAATTTTACGAAATTTTTGTGTTTTTTGGGTTGGGGTTTCACTCTGTTAGCACACTTGAACATTGTACACTAAACATATGTAAAATGTTGTATCGTACTATCATATATTGTATATTTTAAAATAAAATTGTACCATCTCTATATTCGATACGACTATGCAACCATACAACATTTTGTACACCCTTGTGAACCATATTCATGTAATTTAACAATTTTTTAGATTTTCCCAAGACTTACTCATTTTATTTTGAAAGGAACTAAAAAGGCTCTTTAGATAGGACAGTTTTAAATGTCAACATATAAATTTTTGGTAATTTTTTTAAATTTGTAGAAAAAATTTCTGATATTAGAAATTCAAAGAGATATTAAGAAAAAACGGAAAAACCGGCTATTTAAACCGGTGTTTAATTTAAAAATCCGAAAATCGGTTTTTGAAAAATGCTGGTTTTAAGGAATTTCTATAGAAAAAAATACTCTAAATTCAAAGCATTCGAAAAACAGTCCCCAGAATTTAAAGTTTTTACCGTAAAAGGTTAATTTAGTTGAAAATGTTATCACAATTTAAATATAATTTATTAAAAATTTAATATATTTTTTAAATCTCTGTAACGAAATACAGTATTTATTATTCTAAAAATTTTGCTATTTAAATATTTTTGTAAATGTTATTATTTCTACTTCTGTAGATTAACACTATTGGTCTCAACAAAAAGAAACGTAGAAAACCAAAGAAGAATAATAAGCAAGAACAAATGCTCTTATCACTAAAAGACGAAGACGATGATGATGACGAAGTCGAGGAGGAGGTGTCAGATAACGATGAACAAGCAAATGCTAATTATCATGTTAACAAAACAATAGAGGGTGTCAAAATAGATGATAACATAGATTTAGCTATACAACAAACAGTTTTAGCATTTGATGAACATGATTTTTTCAATACCCGCAACCTAACAGATTCATCTACACTCAATGGACATGTACAACAAGCAGCCGCAAATGTAAAACCTCAACAACAACCTGTAACAACGGCATCTCTGTTGAATACTCTTGATACTAGTGCGATAACAATCTCTTCGACTACCTCACCCTTAATGAGTAATGGTAGTGGCACTAGTGGAAAATCTGGCATTGATGAAAATGATGTGGAGAGTAGTAATAACATTAAGGCCTCCAACAGCCAACAGCAAAAATATTACAACAGTAGTAGTTCTCCACGCTCTGGCAATAGTCAAACAAATTCACCCACACGTCAGCAACATCAAGCTTATACATCGTCATATTCTGCTCAACAATCAACACCAAGATTATTTAGTAGCAACATTTTGCCAGCTCACTTACGTCAGGATTCATATAATTCTCACGATGATGCTGATGAAATATGTTTAGTTCCTGAAGTGGACTTTGAATCTTCAAGTATTATGGATCATTGTTCGGATAACCGTGAATCACAACCTTTGTTGGGTGGTGGTGGTGGTGGAGGAGGAACAGCCGGTAGTGCGGGTAGTCGCGATCATTTTGATATGGCTTGTAATACATTTATGGGTAAGTGTTTCTTTTTTTGTTGCAGTTTTTTTTTTTTTTTTTTTGTATAAAGAAATGTTTAAACAATTGGTTTTGTTTGTTTATTAGAAATTTTTTTTTTTCTTATTTTTTTATTAAGGGGAAACCTTAAAACTGTATTGTGAATTTCTTATCTATAGCAACAAACAAAAAAATGTACAAGTTTAATAGTATGTCAACAATTATGGCTTTTGTCTACTAGGCAGTTTTTTTTAATAAAAAAATATCTAAGAAAAGAATCCATGAAATATTTGGAAAATTTAATTAAGTTCACTATACATTTTTTTAATAAAAAAAAACTTTCTAAGAAAAGAACTCATAAAATTTGATAAACTAGTTTTATAAAATGCGTAAAATGATTTAAATCTGAACCGTATAAACTTTATTTTAGAGTCCCATAAGATGTTTCCTAATGAGAAAAAATCATAAAAATTTTAAAATTCTTTTATAAGAATTTTTAGCGAGCTAAAAATGCTAAAATATGAAACAACTTTTTTAATGCTAAAATATCTATTTGCTAAAAATATCTTAAGGGGAGAGATCCCCAATAGGGACAAGGTTTTTAAATAATGATCTAGAGTCCAAACTGAATAAGATATCTTAAAGTGTTAAATACCATAATACGAAAGTGCAATAGGTTGGATATCTTTTCTATACTTTTTTACATATGACATTATTTGTTTAATTGTCCCTTCTTTTGTAGACGAGTGAACAAAGTTGGGAAATATAATAAGAATAACATTAAAGTACAAGAATATACTTTATGGGCTTCAGTTAAAAGCCCCTAAAAGTAAACTAAAATACAAGTTTGATATAATTTTTATTAAAAAATAAAAATTATGTTTTTTTTGACCTTTTCTTGTGCAATGAAAATTATTCAATTTGAATCAATTTGAAAACAAAAAACTCTACAGATTATTTGTTAGGACAATATCCTAATAAAGAAATATAGAGTATGGCCTCGAACTTGAATAATTTTCCTTTTCAGTGAACTAAAATTTATAAAAATTTTAAATCTTAGATAAGAGGTCATAAAAAAGTATAAGTAGAAATATCTTGTCAAAATATTATTTAATCATATGTAATAAATTAGTAGCTATATAAGCTATGCCAACTAAGTTAATGCACAAAATTCAAAATGCATGTTAATAAAATCTTATATTATTAGCATTATTGTAAATATTCAAAAGTGAAAAAATTAAAAAATGAAAGTGGTTGAACAAAACAGTTTAAGAAAAATATCTATGAAATGCTTGGTCTTACATCATTTCCTTAGGGAACAAGTACCACGTAGCACAATTTGATCCATATTCAAACGCTTCGAGTTGCATCAATCGGTATAAAATAGAAAGATGGTACAACAAAATTGACTGCAGCTGAGCTTGTTAAATTGAAAAAATCGGCTAAGGTACCTAAAATTATGAAAGAGTGTGTCGATCATAATATATAGGCAAAATTTCAACATCCTACGACGACTGGAAGGCGGTGCACCGCGATCATTTGTGTTGGCAATTTTAACCTTCCTATCAAATTGCGCCTTTATTAAATTAAGCTTTTTTCAAAACCTTTTCAATAAATTATGACACATATTTATTGACATTTTAAGATTTTAGTTGAAACAGCCAACACAAATGATCGCGGAGCAACGCCTTCCAGTAGTCTTTCATAATTTGAGGTACGTACCTTTTTGCGTAGCTCAACAAAAATGTTTCTGGGACAGCCTAGTGTACAGCCATTTCGGCAAAAGCTATATCACAACTTTACATCCAGGATTCAAAAGATATGGCTGTAAACGCGGATGTTTACATTAATAAATGTTTAGTAAAACTGGAAAAATTTATCAGATATAGACACTCTAAAGACTCTAAATTAAGCTGTCATTATGCCAAAAAGAAGTTAGAATGGCTTAATGCAAAAACATACATTTTCTCCCGAAATACCCAAATCCTCCAAACGTCCCAAAAGTACGTCCACTTGAGGACTTTTTGGGTCTTTTATGCCAAAAAGTGTATGAAAATGGTTGGGAATCCAAATGCACTGAAGAATTAAAGACAAAAATTAAAAGCAATGCAAAAAAATTTACTGAATGTCGTCAAAATTGGACATATCAAGCCTAAAATACTCCAAATAGAAGATCTCGGCCCGATGGCTCTCTATCCAAAAGTGAATTAATAATTTATACTCTATTCTGTGTTATAAATAAAAATACTTTTTCAAAAAAAAATAATTAGATTTTTAATTACAAGAGTTTTAAAATTGTCCATTTATTTAATTGGCATAGGTTAGTTTTAAACTTTAGTTTTCGTATACTATATAAAAAACATTTACTTATGAATTCGAAAGAGCAAAAGTTGTAATCTTTCGCCGTCTTCAGCCTTGTAGAATTGCATATTGATAGAATTGAGTGTATTAATATACATATTGTAATATTAAAGTGCTCATCGGTGCTCCTCGCACGTAATTGTACATTTTGAATTGAATGTTTTATATTAATTACAACTTAATGCTATTCTTACATATTTTCTCGATAAATGTTTCACTTAAAACTTGATTTTAGTTGCACAAACGATAATTATTAATGGTTAATGGTACTTTAAACACTTAAAGCCCAAATCATTTTCTATATTTGATACAATTTTTAAAGGTGAAATGCTGTCATTATATCTGTTTCAAGCTATTAACCGCATAATTCAATTCAGCGGATTAATCGAATAATTTATTATTTCTAAAATGTTTAGTTTTCTATATAAGAGATGCTCTTATCACTAAAAGACGAAGACGATGATGATGACGAAGTCGAGGAGGAGGTGTCAGATAACGATGAACAAGCAAATGCTAATTATCATGTTAACAAAACAATAGAGGGTGTCAAAATAGATGATAACATAGATTTAGCTATACAACAAACAGTTTTAGCATTTCTATATAAGAGAAAAAAATCCAAGGAATTGCGGTGGGAAAGTAAACTTAACAGACATATTTAACTTTACATTGCTATGTGAAGGTTTTAAAGACAGTTTCTTTATTTATTACATTAATACAAAGAAATATCATACAAGTTTCATGCGGAATCATCTGAATCACAGTTCGGGCATATAAACCAAGGACCGATGATTCTGACACATTTGAAGTGTAATTCTCTCTTAAACTCGTGGCACGCTATCATATTGGATTTGGTGTACTTTTCTGATGTGTGTTTAGACAAATTATTCAAACATTTTCATATTCGTCTGAAGACGATATAGTACATATGGGCTATTCTCAAAAATATTTAAAATTGTTGTACATTTTTTTTAAACTTCATGACACATTAATAGGATTTTACACGATAATAAACCACTATTTAGGGACTTAAAATCCGTTTGCGTAAATCATATTCTGCAAGGAGAGCAACGTTTAGGCGGTTTAAATTTTAAAATTTAAAAAAATTCTCAAAATTACATTTTGTGATTGAATTTAAAAAAATTTCGCACATGTATACCATTTTGAACATCTTTTGGAACTTTACTCCCTTATTTATAATATATTTATATTTTTCTGTGGTGTTTCAAAAAATTTAATTTTTGACTTAAAATCGCGGTTTACGCGATATTTAAAAATGATAATTTGTTTTGAAGATGATATTTCAATTTAAACCATTTTATACAACTCATCGATCCCGTGGCAATTTTCTGGCGAAATTTTATAGAAAGATGTAATAAAAAGTGTGTTCGATTACTTTCCCAGTAAAGTCCAGTAAAAATTACTCAGTAACAAAATTACAGAGAGTAAGACAAATTTACAAAAAAGTAAACGAACGGAAAATTTGTAAGAATTGGTAAAATATATGAAACAGCTGATTTTAAATACCAAATATTAAAAAAAAAATCAGCTGGTCGTTATGGAAAAGATAAAAGTTAATTGAAATTGTCGACCAGAAATAATTTAGAATGATTTTTAACTTCTTCAATAGTTAATTCTTTAATATTTTGTACTTTAAATCCATAAACAATTAAAATTTAATTTAATATTTGTTTTTGTTTACTAAAAATACAAGCATATTTTATCAATCATATGTTTTTTTCTTCTTACAAATTCTTACTGGCAAAATATTTATCCAGTAAAAACTTGTAAGCTTTTTGGTATCCACCTGTCACTTTACTCTCTCTTCTTACTATTTTTTACAGAGTATTTGTGTAAACGAACACCTTCCAGTAAAAACTTTTACAAATTTGTACAAATTTTTGAGTAAGCGAACAAACTTAAAGGCTCAATCAAAAAGTTTAGAAAATAAAGAGATTCAGTACTCTCACTTACTGAGAAAAAATATATAACTTGTGGCTGCAAAAAGGAAAACGAATATTTTCTCGCGACTTTAAATTGACTTTTTTAATGTTGCTGCTGATAGTTTCTGACATATTTGTTATGATTTTAGAAAACATTTGTTCAATTTAGCTTTGGTTTTCCTTAAAACCGGCTTGTTTCCTGTTTGCAGACACAAGATGTTAACAGGGGGTGAGAGCATTGCATAGCCATTATCTCAATAACCTTTTTCTAAAGTTTTTGTGCACTTTAGAAAAACATGGTGGAATTCGCAGTTGCAATTAAAATGTTTACGCTTTGTATGTACTTAAAGCGTTAAGATTTTTTCAAATTATAATTTTTATTTATTGGTAAAGTAAATATGTAAGGAACTGTAATACACAATTTGATCTATTGGATTTTGACGATTTTTGTGAATTTTTTGAAAATATTTGTGTTTTTAGTAATTTTTTTTACTTGTATTATGGCAACGCTGGAGAATCAATTTTTCTGTATATTAAAGTTTTTACAAGTTTGGAAAGTTCCTGATCATATCTTTTAATTTTACAAAAAAAAAAATAAATACCTTACAACAAATTTTTCTAATTCCAAAAATATTTTTTTTTAAAGCCATAAAAAATTAACAAAAAATTTTTTTTTATTAACTATAGCTTTTACATATTTGTTTTTATTTGTTTAGTAAATACCTCAAATTGTCACAAGCTTTTTACTGAGTTATTATATCTCTCTCCTATCCAAAGTTATCAGGCTTTAAATGTTGTTAACGTAATCAGTTAAAGAGATAATATATTTTCTACAAGTTACTTCCAATATGTGCAGCTTTTTCACATTATGCTTTTTAATACTAACTAATAAATTTCATATGGTGCATAAAATATTTATTTCTTAAAATTTATTAATGCTCCCCAGGTTTTGTGTTAAAGCATTGTCAAATCGAACAAATAATGTTCATTTTGACGAATTTCGCGCAGCAGTGTTGATGTGCAGGAGCAAAACTTGTTTAAGAAAAAGATTACATTTTTTAACACAAAGTGACGATCAATTGAACAGTTCATGCGAATAAAGACGAATAGACCATTTGTAGAATTTTACAGGGGACAATAAAAACGCAGGAAACGGTTAAAAAATAATATTTTTGTCAACTTTTTGGTATTAGCTTAAAGATTTAAGTCACATCTACCTATATACAAAATTTTAGTAAGGTATTCGAAAGAGAACTTGCCAAAAATTGGACTTCAATTTTTGCTTAAATGGAAAAAGGGCGAATATCCAAAAAAATGTATTGAAATTTGAATAAAAATGTGTTATTTTGCAGCAGATTTTGACTACATTTTCATGAGACTTGCAAAACTTGACGAAAAAAAAAAGGACATGCAAAAAAAAAATTTTTTGTTAATTTTTTTTTTAATATTCCTGCCATTTGATGCAGTAGTAATTCTTTATGACACTAAATACATTTTTAGGAATTATAATATTAACCCTTGACTCGCAGCTAAATAATTCTTATATAATATTTTGTTAAGGATGGATATTCGCCCTTTTTGCTTTCCACACTTTAAAGTCTTATAACTCAAGAACGGTAACATTTTTTGCCAATATAATAAGTGTGGTTTGTTCCTCGTAATGTTCTTTTAACACATTGTTACCGAAAGTAAAATTTGTGTATGTTTTTGTGTTGTATTTAATCAAAATTGTGCGTTAGTTCACTCCCAATTTAAACAAAAATATACGAATTATTGCACTTTCAAAGCAATTTTTTTAGCCTTAAAAGTCAAAATTTCCCCAAAATTTCTGAATAGGATTGTAGGGCTCTGCTAATAAAATGCATTTATGCAAAAAAACGTGTATGCGAAAAAGTGGTCTATTCGTCCTTATTCGCATGAACTGTTCAATTATATGCTACAATATATAAAAAAAAGCAAAAACAAATTATGCAATTTTTGCACAGTTTTCAAAAAGTCCCTATAATTTTAGTTTTTCAATTTTGCTTTATGCTCCAACGATTTTATATTATTTTAAAATAACAAAAAACTTAGTTCACGCCGAAAACTAGCCTATTTTAAACTAAACAGCGAAAAACTGCTTTTTTAACAAAACTTACGCTCATGTTTTTATACTTGTGTGACGGTCCTACTCTTTATCTGTTAAGGGCTTAAATTACTTCAATTAGTTACAACAAACATACCTCATACTGTGCATAATTACAACATTTACGAACCGTTGTTTTAAAATTTTTGTTTTCAACTAAAAAAAATATTGGATTAAATGTTCCACTACCATGTACATATTTATTTGTTACGTGATGTCACGCTAACGTGTTGAATCAAGTATTAGGTCCAAATGGAATCCAAATTTTAGTGCCGTATGTCTATATTTTTTAATTGGTATCGTTACTCAAAGTTGAAAAATAAAAAAAAATAAAATTGTTTGAAACATGCTCAGTTTTTTGTGTTTTTTTGTTTGCGGCTTTCAGCAAACAAAAAAATAAAAAGAACACAATTTTTCAACTTAGTGTAACGATAACAATTAAAAAATATAGACATATCGTCGATTGATTATTGGAGAGCCGCACCGACCAAAAACATTTTTGCGAGAAAAACGATAAAGAAAGTTTACAACAAAATTATTAAATTTCTACAAGATAGGTTTTCTTTTTTGTTTGCTATTGTTAATTTTTACGCCTTTTTGCACTGAATATCCAGAGTTATTAACGATTTTTTAAAAAAAGATTTTTTTATTTTATGGCCTATAAGCCGTTTTTATCACAATTTTATTGTTTTTCTTTCAAGTAGGTCTAAAGTTTTTTTTTTTCTTTTAACCATTATAAAACTAGGTTGTCATAGTGCAAACCAATGCTTAAACTTTTTTATTGTTTTTTGTTTTATATGCGTTGCTTATTTCAAATGTGTCAAACCAAGATTGACGAATAATGTTTTTATTTTTCTATAGAAAGTTTGACTCATTGGCCAAAAAGTGGTCAATACACCATACCAATGTTAAGAAATTTGTTAAAATAGGGATACGCAGCACATATGGGGCTGGATATGTCCTAATTGAAACGAGGTATATAAAAATGGATTAAAGATTTAGAAAGAGGACACATTAATCATTATAATCAATTCCCATCTCAATTTTGCCAGAAATGGTCTATAGGTCTCACCAATATTCATACGACGATATGTCACTAAAATTTTGCACTCCTAGATACAGTGTTGTTTATAAAAAACAATATACATAATCCGCTATTCAAAAATAAAAAAATTACGAAAATTATTGAATGACAATATCTGTTTCAAAGGATTTACATATTTTTGAGAATAGCTTTTTTTTTAATAATTTAAATTGAAAAAAAAAAATAGAAAAACCAGTTTTAAACGCCCGAGCAGGGACTTGAACCCTGGACCGTTGGATTAAAAGTCCAACGCTCTACCGACTGAGCTACCCGGGCATATTTTTTAAACAGGACAAAACAGCAGTATTTCGAATTTATAAGATGTCTTGGAGCTTTTATCTAAATTGTTAAAGCTTTAAAACTAACTTTGGCAACGCTTTTATCTAAGGGTAGTGTATGAGATGGAGCTTTTTTAAAGTTTGTTTGTTTAAAAGCTAAAATAATAAATTAAGAATTGTACTCGCAAGTGACTGTTGACAATTAAATTCAAAATCAATCGTAATATCTACTTTTTATGAACGTTGCATTACGTTCATACTGAACCGAAAACTGCACTCAAAAAAGTTTATCAGTTAATACATGTCAGTAATTTGTGTTGTACTCTGTTTTTGTTGTATGGGAAAATATAACACAACTAATACGGCAGTTATTTAAAAAATAGCTAATAAAAACTACTGCATTATGGTTTATGGTGTTATTATTACTATTTTACAAAAAAACAGCTTTAACAATTTGGGTACCACTGTGCTGCCTTAACGGCTGAACCGATTTTCGATTTCTTTTTTTTTTTTTTAAGCGGACTAAAAATTTATGTCCCCTGCGTAAAGACATTTTTAAATTTTTCACTATTTTTTTTTAATAAAATACAATGAGCTTTTGATGTTTTTTTTAATATCTGGGTTAATTATAAATACTCCTACTTTGGGGACTAAAGAATTTATACGTCTGTAAACAATTAGTTTTTTATCTTCTATTTAAATCAAAATTTGTAAAAAAAATTTCTGGCTCGGTGTAACATTTTTGGACATTAAAAACGTTTAATCGATTGTAGAGTGAACTTATAAAATTATTTATTTTCAAAAAATTGACATTTTACTTTCTTTATATATTCATAAAAGTTTATTTACAAAATTTACAAAAGTTTTATTATGAATTGCAAAAATAACTGCAATTACACAAATTAATATCAGTAAAGAAATCATTTAAAAATTCTCTGTTAAATATTCCTTAATGGCCAATGAGCGAAGGTTCTCAAACATTTCAAAATCTGCAAAGTCCTCCAAATTTACCAAAAGTTAAAAGTATCCACAATTGCCATTGCAATAAAGAATATTGTGATTATGAGTTTAGCGACGATGATATTGATGGTTCTTCTACATTAAAATCCATTTCGTATTCCGATAGTTCTATTGTACTGGATATATTACAAGCTCAATGTCATTGCATAAATTGTCCGTTGCAGAATTTGTGTAAGTTTTGTTTTATCATTAACGGAATAACAGGTGGTTAATTATTATACAGTGTGTATTAATTAGTGTTGTGGTATTTTTTATCGCTTTTAATATGCAAATTTTAAAAGTTTTTTTTTTACGAAAAGTAAATCGAATTATTTTGGTAAAATTATTTGATTTGTTATTTATATTTTATTTTTTTTTTTTAAGTTAGTTTTAATTATGTCACCAGTCAATTCACATTTACGCGATCTTAGTATATTTTATATAAATCCACTGTTTTTCGATAATTACAGTGAAGAATTTAATTTTAATGAAAATTTTGAATTTAAAGGTACAAAAAAATAATTCATAACTTCTCAAAAATAAAAAAAGTAATTTTTTACAAAATAAGTCGATAGTGCAGTGTTCAAAACATTTGCAACTCTTTAACGCTCAGTATTTTGTAGCGTAGCCATTATTTTTTATAATTTCTGAACACCTCTTAGACATTGAGGCAATGAGCTTTTTAATATAATCGTCAGCAATTTCATACGACTGCTTCTCCAACTCGACGAAAAGTTCATCACCATTTCGGAATACTTTATAGCCGATATTCCGTTTTACAATCATATACATGTTCTCAATCGGATTGAGATCGAGAGAATGAGCCGGTCACGACATGATATTAATTTCATTTCCCTGCAGCCAAACTTTTACAACCCCCGCCGTGTGTTTTGGGACGTTGTCGTGCTGGAAGGTCCATGAGAGTGGCATTTCCCATTCAGCATACGGAAGCATAACTGAACTCAAAAGATCTCTATAGATTATGGCCGTCATTGTGCTAGTAATGCGGTGAATTGGGCCAATCCCATTTCCTGAAAAACTCCCCCAAACAATAATGTTTCCACCTCCGTGCTTCACTGTGGCGGTTGTGTATCTGGGATTAAACTTTTCGCCTCGTGGTCTTCGAACATTGGCTCTTCCATCTGTTCCATTACTGTTGAGTCCAGTTCAAATGGGTGTGTGCAAAGTCAAGCCGAGCTTTTCGGTTTTTTTCCGACACAAACTGTTTTTAGTACATCTATAACTTCTAAGACCATATTCTCGGGCTCTTCTTTTAATGGTGAGAAGACTGGCAGATATTAAAAGTTTTAGCTTCTCTGAGAACTGCTTTGGGATATTTCGTAAAAAAATTCTTGATTTTCCGATCTTCTCTTACAGTTGTAATACGGGGTCTTCCACCTTTATGAGTTGTGTGGATGTTATCACTATTAACAATGCGGCAAATCGGTGATTTTGGAACGGAGTACTTTATAGAAATTTCTTTTTGGAAAAGTCCATTTTGAAAATCATTTAAAACTTTTGATTTAAAATCAGAATTGTATTTATTTCCTGCCATTTTTTACAAAAATTTTTCTTACGATGTTTATGCTTCCAACATCTTATTACAACTATTAAAGAACAATAATTATAATAAATTTGTTAAAAAAATGTAACGGCCTGAATCTCATATTAAAAAGGAATGCGATTACCGTTATATCCTAGCATTTGTTAGTATAAATTGTTTCGTTAAGAGTAGGAATAATGAGAGTTGCAAATGTTTTGAACACCTGCATTTTGAATACATCTATTATTATTAATTTTTTTGTTGTTTTAATTTAACGGAATTAATTTTTTTTATTTGTTTAACATAAAACAATGTATGAAGAATATGTAAAAAATAAATTTTAGTAACTATGTAAGTGTGATTTGAAGAAAATAAATCAATGAAAACAACAAATGCGATCTCAGTTCCAAATGTTTTGACCACTACTGTATATTTAAAGTTTTTTTTGTTTTATTTTTAGTTTAGGATATAATTTAAACCATAACAAGATTTTAACCTTAACACATTATTATGGTAACATTTTTTAACCCAAATCTACACGAAAGAGAAAAACTGCTAAGAGGGAGTTTAGACTGAAAACTTAATCTGATAAAAAGTAGATTAACTGCATATGTTTGCACTGAAACTAGGCAGTTCATCTACTTTTTACAAGATTAACTTTTCAGTCTAAACTTCCTATAAGATAAATCAAAAATAGTTTTGATTTATTTATTTGTATTTTTTAAAAAGATATGGAAATTTTCAAAATCTTAAAAAATGTTTAGCGAAGAGGTCAACTTCAATTTAAGTGAAATTTAAATGGAGTTTGTCGACCAATTCTCGATAGTTATTATACTTAGTTCGTTCGGGATATCGTATTTTTTTTAGAAAGTTTTTGCATCAAGAAAGTGCTGCAAAATTTTTTGACCCTTTGAACAATTTTAAAATTTAAGTAATATTTTTTACATATGTAATAATAAAATTTATTTTTATTTTTAACACACAAAAATATAAATTCAACCAGAAGAAAACGGCATTAAAAATCTAATTAAAAAAAAAAACAACGGCATTAAATTATCAGAAAATCAAAAATCTAAAAAATCAAAAATCTAAATGTTTAATAATCCGTAAAAAATCTTTAAAACAAAATATTAACGTTGACATTCGTATTAACAATGAAATAATTGAAATCGTAACTTCAGCAAAGAATTTGGGCATTACATTTAACAACACGCTCAGTTGGGATAATCACTTTAATATTGTAGTAGGTAAAACGTACTCAATGCTTCGTACTCTGTGGGCAACGCACTTTTGCACTCCAGTTAATATTAGAATGCAAATTGCTAAAACTTATTTAATGCCGGTACTTCTTTATGGATGCGAAGTTTATGCTAATTGTGATTCCACTAGTAAGCAAAAGTTAAATACTCTTTTCAATAACATTGCTAGATATGTATTTGGTCTTCACACTATTGATAGAATTGCAACCTTAAGTAAAAAACTTTACAACTTGACTTTTAATAATCTGGTCAACATCAGGACTCTTACGCTTCTGCACAAAATCGTGTATACAAAAGTACCGTCATATTTATATAATCGGATAACTTTTGCAAGGTCCGACAGGGGGAATAAGGTTATACCTATTGCACACAGAAGTAAGATAACGGAATGGCAATTTTACTATAACGCGATCTATCTATGGAACAGACTTTCGAATAGGGCACAAACAAGCAGCAACGTAAACACTTTTAAAACCGAAATAACAAAACATTTGAACAATAATACAACGTAACTACACACTTTAAACTAACATTAATAATTAATTTGCACTATTGTTAAACTTTGTAATTTTTTTTTTTTTTTGTAGTTTTTAAACTGTTTTTAATTTTTGATTTTTAAAATTTGTCATCCTTTTTTTTTTAATTTTTTTTTAATTGTATTAAATTGTATTACTATAACTTCTTCTAGTTCCATACTATAATTAAAAGATGTATGTCTTGTTGTATGGAAATACAGATAAATAAATAAAAATAAATAAAATATCTCGCTCTACCCGTTTACTAAAAGATTAAGTTGAAATGCATATTTTAGTCTGTTTTTGACTCCAAATAACCTTTCAACGGCTCATCAGTTAATAATACTTTTTATAGTGTGTTAGGAAAACAAATTTACAATATTTTCGATTACTATATCCGACATTTTTGACCACTCTAATTGTTAACCAGTGCATTTTAAAAGCGTTAAAAAAGATAATTTATATATAAAGTAAGACTTCACATATATATTTAGCTGATTTTTTTCTAAATAAAAAGCACTCAAAATCAGCGTTTTTATACGGTAAGAGGCATAGGAAGGAGAATGGTAACCGCATCGAAGCGGTTACCCAAGTGGATGGTGATCGGTTGGGATAGGCTGATTTAGCTAATTTTGAAATCAACAAAACTGCATAAAATATTTGTTTTTTAGAATAATGGGTCAAATCGAATCAATATGTCATTCTTTACTGGCCAAAAAAAATTCGTTTTAAAGACTTAAACCCGTATAACTTTTAAGATGTTGATGGCACAGCATTAGTACAAATAGTGTGAAGTCCTTCAAGTGTAGTAAGTTTATAATATACAACTTAGAGTTCTTAGTTGTAGCGTGAAAATAATATATCCTTAAGAATGAAAAAGTTTTAGCTTGTCTCAGCCGACATTTTCAGAATTTTTAGCTTAATGTAAATATAATAAACACTTTTTAGCTTTTGGGAATCGACTTTAAAAAATAAAAAACAATAATTAAATATGGAAAATATTTGTCAATTGTTTTTTTTTTTTGTGGTTTTGACAAATAAATTGGAGTTATTTTTTATTTGTTAGTAAAAACTGCCATTTTTAGTAATTTTTAAGGAAAAATTTGTCATTGACTTTTCAATTACATTTGTAGTTATTATTTTAAGTGTAATTTTTAGTCGTTTCTACCTAAATAATTCCTTAAGTAAAGTTTTTTTTTCATACCGAGATTTTTTTCCATACAAAAACAGCACAACACAAAAACATTTCAATGAACTTACAAGCACATTCAACAATTTTTACGGTCGTATTTTTATGAGAGTATCCATAACCAAACAAAACAAAGTTGTGTATGAAATTATATGCAAAAGGAATAGGATAATGGGAAAAACACACGATTGACATTGCAAAACTGAAGAATACAATCGCTTTGGCTCAGCATGTATCGAAAACTGGTCAAACAGCTGATTTTGAAAGAGTTAACCCTTTCACTACCGACTTTTTGTTTGTGGATATATTTCTATTTGGACTTCAGATTCGTGTTTAGGGTTCTTAAATTAGAAAGAAAGAAAAAGGTTGACGTGTATGCCCCCTCCCGATCCTACCCACCAAAGAAAGAATGGGTTCGAAATTCCAATTTTTGAAACTTCTCTGCACACAGAGAAATAAAATTCCAACCGAATTGAACAGTGTATATTTATGGTAACAACTTATAAATTCAGTTAGTACAACAATATTTACATAAAATTTCTGAATGTTTTGGGTATTGCAACGAAAATTCAGTTGAATTAACCACACTTTGTTGTGAAAACTAATGTTAAGTTGTGCGAACCGTCTGAAATTCGTAATAACCGAATTTGAGTCGTAGTAACCGAATTTCAGTTGGCAAATAGCTAAATTTTTCTCTGTGTGCACATTTTTAAAACCCACTTAAACATTGGAATATCCAAAAATGCTTTGTTGATTTTGTTTTGGTCATTAGATGAAACTACGTGCCAAATGATTCTAGCTTTGCTAGTTTAGGAGATACACCAAACGCCCATTTTTCGGAGATAAATGCTGATTAAAAAATCGGAATATGTTAGCAAATATCGCGACTATATTTTCCTGATGAATAGTTTATGTATATAATTATTTTTTTTTTTTAATGTCCAATATCCTAATGAACATATTTAAATGAAAATATAAAATATCATTGCCTTATCAAATTTTTTAAATTTTTTTTTAATAACGTGTACAAGGGTTGTGAAAGGGTTAAATATCTGCATTTATGTATCTCGTATGATTTTGAAAATTGAAAGCTAAAATACCTATATTTATTAGAGTTCGCCAGAAAAGTGTAAAGTTTCTTTGTTTTTGGGATATCATCGCCTTTTAAAATGTTTTGGCACAAATTGGCGTCATTATTTTTTTTTAAATTCCAACTCATTCCACATACGCTTGCGGTCAAAAACGCTGATTTAGGGTCCATTTTCTTGCAGAGAAAACAGAGCTGTATTTATATAAAATTTAAATTCACCTTTCGATTCTACACCAAAAATTATTTTAAAAAAAACCCCGTTAGGAAATAGAGTGGTCGGAAAAAATTAATTTTTTTCACTAAAATTATAAAGTGCATTTTTAATACACACAAATTGTGCAAAAATTTTCGTTTTATGGTAACCCAGTTAAAAGAAGTTTTCAAAATATTGTCTTTACTAAAATGATATATTTTATTAATGAACAACTTTATAACGGGCCTCGATATATTAAAAATGTTTGTGGCATTTTTCTTAGCTCAAAATACTTTTTCATTGTGTGTGCTAAAAAAAATATTTTTATTATTTGTTACAAAATGTATACCTTAATAACTTTTTAGCGGTTCGCGATATATCAAAGAATTTTGTACCATTATTCTCAGTTGGTAATACTGAAAGTGATTAAAAAATTTATTTTAAAAATTTTTGAAAAATAGACTTTTCCGTCCACTCTATTGACTAAACGGTAAACTTTAGAAACCATTTTTTTATTGATGCAAAAACCGTAAACAAGGGATGATATACCAAAATCAAATTTTTGTGACGAACTCTAATATTTATATTCGTAAATAATCAGCCTCCTAGCACTTTTGCACACTTTTGTATTCCTGCGAATACCACAGAAAGTAGAACATGCGAACAATTTAAAAGAATATACAATTATGGGGTTGGAATTCATTAACATACTGTGATTTTATTTTTCAAGCTTTACTTTATTTTAAAGTTTATATTCAATGACGGAGGATTCTTTTGTGACTTCTCACAAAGGAGGTATTCCGACGCGAACCTCAGATTGCTTAGTAACTTGGGTATAATGTAGAGCAAACAAAATAAGTAACATCTACCTTTTTTATCTACCTGACCAATCTCGTTTTTAGGGGTTAAAAAGTTGTGTCAAAAGTGACCCTACTTTAAGTTTTTTGCGTTTCTTTTATGTTTGTTTCGAAAACCATATGCAAATTAGGAATCAAATGAGATTTATTTTAAAGATCCAGAGGAGCCAAAAAAAATAATGAAAACTTCTTAAACCAAAAAGGTTTCGAACAAACTTCAAACCCATTTTTACCCCCTAAAAATTCGATAGGGCTGGCATGTTTTTTTAGCGAATATTTGTTACTTTTGTCCACTCTATTTTTTACATACCCTAGTTTTATTGGGGGTTTGATTATCCGCGTAAGGCTATCTCTCTTGTTATTTTACGCTAATTTAGCTAGCTTTGAAATCAATAAAACTGCAAATACATTTGTATTTTAGAATAATGGGCCAAATCGAATCAATCGTTCATTCTTAGTCGATTTTACAAATTTTTTCGGAATCAAACTTGATAAACCCATTGCCATAATGTAGTGTAGAGTATTACAAATAATGCATTTACTAGGTTATTCAAATTACTCGGGTCTGGTTTTGTTCGAGTAAACGAGCAAAACTCGATATAACTCGAATAATTTCAATATTTTTATTTCATTAATTTTTCTTTAAAAATACAGAGCAAACGCACTAGTTCCGAAATGTGTTTTATCAAAATTAAAAATATACGTTTGATAATTAATTTAAAATTAAAAATAATATACAATTCAGGATTTTAATTACTATTTACTTTTATAAAGTTTTTAAGAAAACATCAGGGACATAACTTTTAGCATTTTTTGCAATTGACATAGCAGGATATGCCTTGGGAAAATATAAAGCAAAATCATATTTACTTTTTCGACGTAGTTAAAAAAATTTCGGCACCAAATGCATTAAAGTTTGGAAGACAGATTTGATTTTATTTTTCAAAAAAGATAATTTTAATTTATGTGATTAATTTTAATATACAACCGAATGAAAAAAAACAATGAACGACCCAATCCGAGCTGTAACAGCAGCAAAAGATGATGAATTAAGTACAATTCGAATCTTGCAAATAATGTTAACACAATCTCATAGTTTTGAGATTGTTGCGATTTTTTATTGAATATTCATATTTAAAAAGTGCGCCCCGGTTGATAGCGTGCTGGCTTATCAGTATTGAAGTTAATGATTATTTCGTGTTAAGTCAAGTTACCACTTGTTATGATTTTGTACTGTATTGAAACACTGTGTTGAAAAGTCTATATGAAATCTAGTTTTATTTTTGTTTTTCAATACTGACTTGTAATATTTAAATTCGGAATTAAACTTTTACAATAAAAATCAATGCATGGGTCGTGGGTTCGATTCCCACCAGAGGCACTGGTCTGTTTTCGCTAGTGCTCGGTTAGGGTAATAGGATATAATTTTTAATTATTAACTAATAAAAAAAATATTTAAAAATTTCGTTAATTTCTGGAAATCGGATTCTTTGGTCTTACATTTTTTTAAACTTAAAATACCTATTATAAAAATTATAAAAATAAAATGTTTGAGCTCGAGGCCTGGATTTTTCTTTAATTAAAATTCTTCTTTATTATTTTCCAATATTTCGAAACTCTTCGAGTTTCATAATCAGGGAGTATAATGGATTTTAAATAAAAACACAAAATTCTAAAAAATTAACGTTGTTTATAACTCGTCATCATCTATTGCTACAATTTATTAAAATACCTATTTAAAACCTTGTGTAAAAGTTAATATTCGTTTAAGTATACAGTTTTGAGGCTAATATTTGTGTTTTAACTAAAATGCTGTTTAATATTTTTATGAATACGGGGGTATAAATATAACATGTAAATTAAAACGGTAACTGATATATTAATTTATGTTTTATTAAAAAAATCTTTATAGAATATACGAAACAATTAATTTTTTTTTTTATAAAATATAAACTGAAATAGAACATATCGAGGGCCTATATTCAAAACCCTCTATCTTTGATTTTCACGAAAATTACTTTTTGATGGTAAAATGTTCAGTAAAACAGCCCTCATGTATGGTGTGAATTTCATAACAAAAATATTTTTTTTTTGCTGTTTTATTTGCATTTTTGTTATTTCTCTATCTTACGCAATTAATTTTTCTGAATGCAAAACCCTCTATCTTTTCAAATAATAAATTTTCCAATATTTTTTTGGAATAATTTCTTCTTGCAATACATATTTTCTTACTATTTTTTTTTGCATGCTGAACATAAATTTTACATTTTTAATCGTTTATTAAAATAACGAAAGCCGATTCTGAATTGAATTAAAATGAAAATATTTTACATTTTGGTTTTTGGAAAATATAATGTCCATGGCATAAAAATAAATAATTAAACTTGCAACTTGCTTAAAAAAAGTGTCTACTTTTAAAGTGTCATCTACGATATTATTGTCAAAAAAAATAGTTTATATGATATTAAAAATCATAAATAAAATATCATTGTCGCGTGATAAACTTACATAATGGTAAGTTTAAAATTTAGTTTAATAATTAGATTTTAATAATAAACTTTTGATATTTTGTGTGAACAGAAACATAAAGTGGCTTTTAACTAGAGAAACATAAAGTGGCTTTTTACTAGAGAAGTCAGAAAGACTGTTAAAATTAACAATGAGATCGTAAAAAAGCCGTTTGATGCAGAATATTTAAATTATGCTTTCTTTAATAATTACAACGATGACAAACTTATGCGTTTTTCTTCCATTAGACCAGGACGAGTAAAGAACGATCCTACTGTGTCTAATTTAAGATCTCTTTTATATCTTCCAGATGGTAACATAACATATAAATTAGATTTTGATACAGATTACATGGATCTACCTGTTCGTATTCAACCTTACACAGGACATATTGAACCAAAACCCCTATATTCTGGTCCACTATCAATTCAGCCAAATAAGTGGAAGAATTTGCAAGATTTGAAGAGCGTAATACCACCGGAATACCATTTATTTTACGATAAACTCCAAAAAAACTTAAAAAAAAGCAAAAAAAACACAACTTTTTGTTTCATATTGTTTATTATTAATTTTTTTATCTTATGTTGTATTACTATCCGTTATCTTAAATAAATCACCTTAAAAACTGACAAATGGCATAAAAGAAATCAAAATAATTTATTTTTATTAAAATGCAAAACCCTCTATCTGATCATTTTCATACATAAACATTGAATATTTTTGAGAAGCAAACCCCTCTATCTATCATAAAGTCCACAATAATGCAACATTTTAAAAACCAATTATATGTGAGATTCAGTAGTTGCTTTTTTAAGATAGAGGGTTTTGAATATAGGCCCTCGATATTTAGATTTACTCGATTAATCGACCAAAAGTGATCGAGTTATTTGTTACTCAACATTGGTAATTTTAACTTACTCGAACGAATTCATCGATTAACGGTTAACCGACTGAATACCCTAGTATTTGAGTACTATCAGAGAATACATATGGACAAAATACAAACGAAGAGAAACGAGGTTAATCATACGTATCAAGTACCAAAAACTAAAAAAAAACAACGCAATTTCAAGAAAATTGCATTTGCTATAGATGTGTCGAGAAACATAAATGTATATTAGCATTTCGTGTAACAAGGACAAAATTGTATAACAAATAAATAAATTACAAATAAATAGCACCACAAAAAATAAAGAATATGGATACAATATCTTTAGATAGTAATAATTCGTATGAATATGTAACAACTAATAATACAACGCAATTTAATGGTAAAAATGTCTTAATAATTTATAACTAAAAACGTGATAAAAACCATAGATAATTGTACAAAAATTAACTTTAAATTGTAGTTAATAATAAATTTAATAACTATTGGTTTTGTTTGTTTGTAGGTCTTATATGTTTGTGAGTTTATATATATATTTTTTTTAATAAATTATTAAAATTTTCGAATTGCTTGACAAAGGACAAAATATTTGTGTCTATCGTCATTTTGTGTTTTTTTTTTCTTCTTCTGTTAGTCTTTAGTTAAGGATTCCAACGAAATGTTGTGTCCTTTCGAATATTTTTATAAACGACAAAGAATTAAGAGACCATCGGGTCGTTTGTTAATGTTAAAAACTAATTTCTTTCGTAATTATTATAAAATTTTATTTATAATTTTTATTTATTATTTTAATTTACAGATGATCCCAGTTTTACCGAGATAGTAGCTCAAGTTGAATATGCTATTGAACATGGTATTATGCCAGAACGTATTTATCAGGGCAGTAGTGGTTCATATTTCGTTAAAAACTCTTCTGGGGTAAGTTTTTTTTTTTTTAGCAAATCTGCATAATATATTAAGTGTAATAAAATTAAAGGCATCGCAATTTTTTTGTTCATATATTTTAACAAAAATAGCGAATTAAAAATAAAAAGTCGGACTTAATTTGCACAGATTTATTTAAACAATTTGTTTAAACAATAAAGTTTAACAAATCCGTTCTAGTTGATCTTTAAAGGGATCTGTGCAATAACTCCCAGGTGAAAAAGTCCCAAAAAAAAAAAAAAAATGAAATAAGTCCCAAAAATTTTTCATACAAATTTGGGAGTAAATTCAAATGAAATAATACCCTATTCTTTTGCAGTTATTTCATTTTTTAGAAGTAATTTATATTTAATTTTATTTTTGTTATAACAACTAAGATTTCAGCGGATTCGACATCTGATTTGAAAAACAAGTTCTTCTGGGTAGCGGTCTTCGGCCGCTCTTAGGGGTTTTTTCCTCCGTAGAACGCGGCAGGCGGCTTCGCGAAATAAAGTTTTTTCTGCGTGCGACACAAAAGACATTGTCTTATGATATTTAAAAAAAAAAAAAAATATGATTTTGAGCAATAACTTCTTTTTTTTTACCGTAAAATGCCATAGCACCCAAAAAAAGTTTTGGATTTTCTGTCATTGATTTGGTCGTTGTAACATATTAACATCCACAATTTTTAGGGATATGCGGACATTTGGGCAATATGTCATTTTGGTTTTTGGGCAATACGACTTTGGGGAATATAACGGTACGCCCATACTTCATTTGTGTTGCATGAACTATTTTTGGGAGTTATTTCATTTTTATTCTTTGGAAATTATTTCATGATGAAATAACAACCAAAACCTAGGATTTGTTTAATTTTTGTTTTGGAAATTATTTCATTTTTTAGAATTGATTTCACTTTATTGAGACGGGACTTATTTCATTTTTTTTAAATATATTTCATTGGGAGCTTTTGCACCTGGGACTTATTAATAATGTTGATAACAGGGGACAGTCATTATTATTCCTATTATCATAAAAGTCATATGCCAAAAGTTATTTTTTGACTTTTTCGAACAAAAATAAAAGCTATTTTTAGACTGTCATTTTATTTTGAGCAAAAATAAAAGTTATTTTTTTGACTTTTATTTTTGCGAGAAGTTATTTAATAGAAGTTATTTTTTACTCTTATTGTTTTAAGCAAAAATAGAAGTTATTTTTTTATTTGGGCAAAAATAAGTTATTTTATGATTTTTATTTCTTAAGAAACTTTTTTCTCTTCTTTTTTCAAATTTGTGGCAATTAAAAATTCTAATGGCGTTAATTTTTATCGGGAATACTTACATTTTTATACCTTTGATATAAATTTTCCAATATTATTTTTTTTATTTTAATGCATTTTTGTTAAAAAAAAAATATCTTTATTTTTCTCTAAAAAATACAAGCCAAAAAATACCTTTAATTTTTGCTCAAGAAAATAAAAGTAAAAAAATAACTTTTATTTTTGCACGAAAAAAGTACATGCGTTAAAATGGGGTTTAAAAAATTTTTTTTTGAATAACCTTCTTAAAAAAAAATAGTGAAAAAAATATTACAGAGGTGAATAATTTTTTTGTGAGGTGAAAAACTTTTTTGGATGTAAAAAAATATGTTTGCTGTGAAATAACATTTTTGAGGTGTACAAAAAATTTTTGGTGAAAAAAAAAAATTTGAGGTGACATAAAAATTTGAGGTGAGTTTTAAATATTATTCACCTCTTAGCGTCTGGTGGGAAAACTATGATGTTATATTTTATACTCCAGAAGCTTCTGTAAAAATTGTACTAATATACAGTGTACAATCGGTACAAAAAAAAAAAAACTTTTGGCAAAACTGCATTTTATGGGGGGCGTTCGTCAAAAAAAAAAAATGTAACACCCTTTGGAATTAAAAAAGAGTTTTTTTTCTATCTTCGATTTTTCGCTGATTAAAGTTTTTTTTAGGGATTTTCTCCTATGTGATAGACAGTTTTCGCTGAGTAAAGCTTTTTCATTTTGCGATTTTATCAAAAAAAAATATTTTGTTGTAATTTCGATGTATTTATTTGTAAGTGTTTTCGAAAATAGCGCTACAGGCAGGGAATTTGAAAACGGCTGTAGAGGGCGCTACGTATCGTAGATCGTAAAAATAATTGAATTTTTTAAATCCTGAGGGAATTTCCTTTCAGTAGAGTACCCACACTTGTCTGTTACTATACGTATACGACCACCTGCTTTTTGTAGGAGAACGCCCCATAAAGTGCAGTTTAGCCAAACTTTTTTAGTTGCTCGAAAAAATAAAATTCCAAATTTTAAAAAGCAGACCTTTTTATGAAAGACTTCTCCACAAGGATTAATCAGTTTCATTAACCTATATATGCTTTTTTTGTATCAAAATTACAATTAACATATTTTCGGTCCCTGGTTTATTGTCTTTCGTTGAAAAAAATCGAGAACATTTTAGCCTTTAAGAAAATTTCGTAGTGTAGGTTTTAGGGTTACTTGTTTAGCTTAAGCAAAGCAAAGATTTTATAAAGAATTTAAAATTTTGCTGTTATACATAAGCTTATATTAACTTCATTGTTGACTTCGTAACGGGGAAATTTAACAATTAAGTTTATATTTGTTAAATTTTTGGATGTAAGTCATACAAATTTATATCAACCAATTTTAGCCACCACCGATACCTATTCAATATTGTTATCCGATTCAAAACCCTTTCAAATTTAAAACCGATACCGTTACCAATACCGAATTCTTTGATTTTAAAATTACCGGTATATCGTAACCGTTTCCTTTAATACCGATATCGTACCGGTATTGCATCGGCTAAAAAAAGGTTTTTCGACAAAAAGCAAGCTAAATTTATTTTTGGGTTACAACACTGTTGGCAACTTTTGTTCAATAAAAGTAGCTGAATCTGACCTAAAAAATCACTAGAAATAGCTTAATTGTGTTAGCTAGACTTGAAAAGTATAGGAATTATTGGGCTATTTTAATTTTTTTTTTTTTTTTGTTAAAATTCGTTAGAATTACTAAATAAATCTAAGTAATACAAAATACGATTAGGGATATTATTTGTAATTATATGATTATTAATAAAATAAAAAAAAAATCTAAATAAAATTAAATCTAATTATATAAGGCATATATATTATTTTATATAGCATGAAAAAAAATTTAATAATCAATAGGAGATATAATTATATAGATTTATATATAGTGCCATATATGAGTATATATAAATATCTGCCATTCCAAGCAAAATCGGCCAAATTCTTACCTTGATTTTACCGATTTCAATTAAATTTAGCATCCAGGAACTTTATGGACCCACTTAAAGATTGGCGTTTTTAGTATTTCAAATTTCGAAAAAAACACGGTTTTATGCGCGATTTAGTTTTTTTTGGAAAAATGAGAAATATGCAAAAAGTGTGTAAGTCTATGTATTCATATTTTCTTTAGTATTGATCGGATCATCACCCTTTAAATTGCAAATGGTACGGTACTCTACTTTAATACTGCGAATTAGAATTTTCCAGCGTCAAAAAGAATTGCATTTTTTATGCAATTTATTAACCCTGCATTACTATCCTTATTCAACTTACTCCATTACTATCGTTGGGTGTAATAGACCCCTACTTATTAGTATCTGTCATTCGTATCAATTAAATTCAATTAGTTTAGTTTATTGATTTCCAAAACAACAAGATTAAAAATCTTATAATTAAAGTAATGGATTTTTATATTGTAACATTATTTTTAAGGATTATGCAATTATGCAAATAATATTTTTTTTTTCAATAATGAACTCCAAAATACAGAAAAAAAAATTAATTTTATAAGTTTGGCAATTCATTTATTTTAAATACATACATAATATTTTGTTAATGTACATCTCTCTTGAAAAAAACAAAAATTCAACCTTATGGGTGGATTCCGCCCAGACGATAGTACTGCAGGGTTAAAATGCATTTTTCCAACCTTTGGCCATTCTTGATTTAAAAAAGAATGTATATTTGCAAAATATTAAATTTTCGCCAAATAGTTGCACATTCAGAGAACGAAGCCGACATTAAATTGTCGCCGGCGGCGGCTAATCAAAAATATACTTGGCGGCGGCTGAAAGTCGACTAAAGCCGAACAATTTTCGGCTGCGGCGGCTAAACGAAAAAAAACTCGGCGGCGACTAAAAATCGACTAAGCCGATGGTTTAAAAATGTATTATAATTTAATTCACTTATAAATAAGCAAATTTTACAAAATTTCATGTTTTCCAATATGTGTATCTTTATGTATAGACTACCAAAATGCTTCCAACATTCCGATAAACCCGTCAGGTTTACTTGAACCTTTACCATTTTTTTATATCATATTTTCTTTTAAACAAGTCTTCATAATATGCTATATCGGCAGATTTTGAAATAAATGTATTTACATCAGTAGAAGCATCTGAGTTAGAATCAGAATCAGATGAAATTGTGGGATTAGCTTGTGTAGTATGAAAAAAGCTTTTTATATTTTTTTGAGCCATTGTAAGATTTGGAAAATTTACTTTTTCTTTTTCTAGTGAAGCGCAATATAACGGCACATTTTGCAAACGCTAGAGAATTCATAATGAAAACCTATGGTTGCCAGATTGGTGGGTACTAAAAGCCGGATGAAGGCGGAGGATTTTTAAAATAATATGATTTTTTAGTTAAAATGAATTTAGATAAAATAATATCGGCTAAGCTGATATAGTCGGCTAATATTTTGTAGCCCATTTTTGGGTCCCGATTCTTAACTATTTTTAATGATTTTAGAAAATAAGCTTAGATAACTTTTACATATAAAAAAAGCAATTTGTTATTTTATTTTTATTTTTCAGATTTATTAAGATTAAATTTAAAAATGTAAATGTTAAGGAGCCCTTTAACCGTCTCTGTTTTAAAACTATACATTTAATTTTGTGGATTTTTCTGTAGGTGAAAAATAAAAGAATCTACTAAAATATTCTGTTTTAAATATAATAGAAGAAATCTTAAAAATTAAATGTTTAGTTTTAAAAAGAGAGACAACATTTTTAAATTTAGTCTTTTTAATTTAGAAGAACTAAAAAAATAACAAATTGTTGTTTTTTTCTATGGACCAATGATGCAAGCTTTTTTTTTGCGAATTGAATTAAACAAGAGGCAATAAAATATTCAAATCAGTTTTTTTTAGTAAAACTTGTGTATTCCTTTTAAGTTTTGATATTTAATAAAATAATTATGTTTTCAGAAAGTACTAGCTGTTTTTAAACCCAAAGATGAAGAACCCTATGGACGCCTTAATCCTAAATGGACCAAATGGATGCATAAATTATGCTGTCCTTGTTGTTTTGGTAGAGCTTGTTTAATACCAAATCAAGGGTAAGATTAATGATTTCTAACTAAAAAAATGCATAAGCCTTAGTAAACATTTTCTATTTACAGCTATCTATCGGAAGCTGGCGCCAGTTTAGTAGATCGTAAACTAAATCTAAATGTAGTGCCAAAAACCCGAGTAGTACGTTTAGTAGCTGAAACTTTTAATTATGCTCGTATAGATCGACAAAAGGCCAAATTGAAAAGGAGGATAAAAGAACACTACCCCTCGGCTAGATTTAACCGTATGAGTTTACCCTTAAAGGTAAGAGAAATTATCAAGACGAATTTATGTTTGGTGCTAATATGTAAATATGTTTTTAGACTGGTTCATTTCAAACATTTGTGGAAGGTTATAAAGATGCAGATTTTTGGTTAAGACGTTTTGAACAGGAACCATTATCACCCGGCTTGGCCAAATCATTTCAATTGCAATTTGAGCGTTTGGTTGTTTTGGACTATATCATACGTAATACCGATCGTGGTAATGATAATTGGCTTATAAAGTATATACAACCAAAAATAACTAAAAAAGTTAATGGCACTGGTGGCAAATCGTTAGCATCGAGTTTAAATGAATTAAAAACTGAAAATAGTATTAATACAGATGCTTTGGAACCAACAACAGCAACACAAACTAACAATAATAACGTTAATAAAAACGACAGTAGCAAACATTTGATAGATGTAGCCGTATCTGTATCAAGTACAAGCAGTGGTAGCACTGATAGCAGTATTGCTGGGGCAGGTCTAACGGACGCAGCTGCCGGTGGTCCGGCAAGTGATAATCAAAGTCCAAAATCGACAGAAAGACCCAACGATTGGAATGTTGTCGATGCGCCAGAACTTAAAATTGCTGCTATTGATAATGGTTTGGCGTTTCCATTTAAACACCCTGACTCATGGAGAGCTTATCCATATCACTGGGCTTGGTTGCCACAAGCTAAAGTGCCATTTAGTGAAGAAACTAAACAATTAGTACTGCCACAATTATCTGATATGAATTTTGTTGAAGAAATGTGTACAGATTTATTTTATTTATTTCAACAAGACAAAGGATTCGATAAACGTTTATTTGAACGTCAAATGTCTGTAATGAGAGGCCAAATATTGAATTTAACACAGGCTTTAAAAGATGGCAAATCACCAGTACAGTTGGTACAAATGCCAGCGGTAGTTATTGAAAGGTAAAAAAAAAGTTGAATTGCTCTTTTAAACATGAATATTGGATAGTTTAAATTGTTGCGAAAAATGTATTGACTAGTTTACTTCAAAATTATATCTTCGAATTGTTAATGTTCTAAAACACACCAATATAATATCTACAAACTCTATGTGGCAAGTTTCTGCTAAATTCGTTAACATTTGGAGTTCGCAAAACAGTTAACCTTTAAGAATGTGTAACTTGTCTATAGAAGAAATTCATACAAATTTAGGGTTGACTTTAAATTGAAATCTTTCTTCAAATACACGATGGCGTTAACAAAATTTTCCAATCTAGTCTGAATTAATGTGCAGAAAATTAATATAAAATCAAAATTCAAAAAATTTAATAACTTTTAAGTTATTCCCAAATTCCAACTTGTTAACGTCTTATATGAACAAATTGCTTAAATCTGAGCTTAATTTTAATAAATCTTAACCTTTAACTGTGGATGTGGTGGTAAATTTTACCCTCTCCTTACATGTTTTTGTTGTTTTAAAAAAAAGGCTTGTGAAATATAGGGAAATTTTTGTTGAACTGAATAAAAAGGGTTTTAAATTTTTTTATTTTTTTTTAATTAAAAATGTAGTGTCTTATTTAAAAACAAAAAAACAAACAATTATGAAAAAAGTTTTTTAATTCAAATTTTTTGGTAAAATAAAAAGGTGTAAAATTTACTTCTCGTCCCTGAATATGTCCACAAATTTCACCTCCATAGTTAAAGGATAAGAATCTTCAATCAAAATTTAAAAAACAGGGGTTAAACAGTTAAATTATTTGCGTTTTTTTCAAAGATTAAAAACAAAATCAATTTTTTTTTGTGGTATTTTTCTAGTAACTGGAAAACGATGTCATTGAAAACTCCAACTTGTTATAGTTTTGATTTATACTTACCAAGTAAAACTTATTGTCAATTCAATTTTATGATGACAACAAATTGAAAAAAAATGCCAAAATGAAGAAAGATTTACAATATTTAAAAAAATCGATTAAATTAAAAAAACAAAATTTAATTTAAAAAAATCTCTAAAATTTAAAAAGCAAAAATTTTATTAAATTGCTAAAATTGAAAAAAAAATCGTTCAATTTAAAGAAATTACCAAAATGAACTCTCTAACAAGCTAAACGCTGTTTGTCAATGAAATTCATAACTTGTGCTCGTCTCGAAAAATAAGCAATAAGTTCTTCTACAAAAATGGTTATCGTTGCCAACTTTAGGCGATATGATCAGAAATAGGAAAAAAAATAGAAGTTTTGGACAAATATTTTTGCTTTTACTAAAATAAAACCACAATCCAAAAAAAAAAAAATTTTTTTGTTCGATTTTTTCAAATATTAACGATTTTTTAATTTGAGAAGAATTTTAGAAATTTTAGCTATTTTTTTTAAATTTTTGTCGATTTTTTTAATTATGTTTTTTCTGGTTTATCGAATTTTTCAATTTTGACAGTTTTTTTTTTTAAATTTTATCTATTTTTTGCAATTTTCTTTAAAGTTTTAATAGTATCTATTAAAATTCTGTTTGAAATTAAAAACAACATTCAATTAAATTTTTAATAGTTAAAATAAAATATTAATTGATACTAAATTAATTAAATAGTTACAAAAACATTTTAATTTTTACTACAATATTATTAATAGGACCGAATTCAATGAAACTTTTAATTGAATTAACAAATATTTTAGTTTCTTCTGTGCAGAAACATATTCATGCAAAAAATAAATTTTCAGAGCTGTAAATATATGAAAGCTTTTTTATCAAAGTTGAATACTTTTTTATATGAAAGTTTTCCATTGCGATTTATATTTGGATTGCATATTCGTAATGTACGCCCAAAAATATATTCTATTTGATGTGTAGCGATCATGAGAATTATTTTTAATTTTTTCTCATTTTTTCAAACATATTAATAGAACTAGTAAACTTTGGAACTTAAATTTCTATCTGTGACCTCTAAACAAAACTTTTTTTGGCAGACCATATTTATTTTCATAAAGGCATAGTTTAAAGTTTTTAGAGCTCGTGATTTCAAACAATTTTTTTTTAACCACAATGGAAATGGGTCTTGGAATCTAGAATTGTTGTTAAAAAATTTATCGAAATTTATAACATTTTCTAAAAAATATCAATTTTCCGATTTATTTAAAAATTATCTTTATTTTAATATCTTAATTATATATATTTTAATACGCTTTTATTTGTTCTTTTTTTATTTCAGATCCAAGGCATCACGTGGCTTTTTCTCTTTTACTCAGCGCTTCCAAAATAAAAGTCCCTTTTTCTCTTGGTGCTAACATTTTTGTTTTATTTCGAACAAAACATATTCCATCTTGTTGTTGGCTTGATTTCCTTTTGAAAATGCGTATTTTTATTTTAATTAGTTGGTCATGTTTTAAAACAAGTCCTTTAAGTTCCTTGTGTTAAATTAATAATTAAAGTCTCATGTGCATATATATACTCACTCTACACTATTTTTTGGTTAAAATCTCTATAAATTGTTGAACTTTGTAATTTGGCCTTCTTTTTTTATTGATTAATATTAATAAACACATACATACATATTTTGTTAATAATATATTAATTAAATTGTAATATTCTTAATATATTTAAGTTAAGAACAAAATTTAAAGAAAATTTTTAATTTTTAGTTGAAAAAGAAAACATAATACTAGATAAACTGTAAAAGATTTAAGAAAAAAAATCTAAGAATTTATAATTTTTTAAAAACTTCTGTAAGTCCTTACTAGGGCTCGGAAATTCATGTAAATACATGTTGTCATTAGCTGGAGAGTAATGTTGACCAAATATCTTTTCGAATCAACAAACTTGCAACAAAATGACATCGATTTGTTAATGCATATGTTGCTATAAATTCATATTTTGCTTTAAATGCATATTTTCAATTTAATTCCTTTTTTTAAGAACATTTTTGATTTTTTACTAAAAACTTTGTTTTTGCACAATTTATTTTAATATTTTAAGTATATATTTTACAATTTTTAATACATATTTTGTGTACATAAAACACGAAACTAAATGCATTAACTTCCGAGCCCCAATCCTTACTAATAAAATATCAAATCAACATAATTTAATGGTTGAAGAATTTATTTCACTTTCAATCAAAATTTCGAATATCATTATTATCAGCAATTTACTTTAAAATAACATTTTCAGAATGTCCCCTTAGCTACAAACTGAAACTTTAACTGACACATTTGTTGTTGTTTCCCATATAAATTTTCAATTTAACTGTTTGTTAATTTTTAAGTGGACATTTAGTAATCGAGCCTAAATCTCAAAAATTTAATTTTTTTATTTAACTGAATCGATTGATTTAGGTTTCAGTGGAGTATGTGTTTTCTGAAACATATTATAATCGATTAAATTCGAAAAATTTTAAATCGAAGAAATTCATCACACACCAGAATGTCGATTTTTAGACCGAGTTTTCAGGATGTAGTTAAACTTCTAAACTTAGTTTAACGCAGTTTGTAACTGAAATGCAGTTTTTGAAATGTGATTTATTTTGTTTTACTTCAAAAAAATGAAAAACTCAAAACGAAAAGAAGTCATAACGAAAAATGTTTGTTAATAAACTTGGCAATGGCTTAAAAAACTCGTTTTCGGTTTAGCTAAACCAAGTTTAACTGACATCCTAAAAACTTATCTGATTAGTTTTGAAGAGACGTTATTCAGCCATACATAGAAATAGGCAATAAAATAAATTTAAACAAAAGGTTTTCTTTATAATTTACATAGAATATTTAAAATTAAAATGAATAAGTAAATTTTTTTAATGATTTTTTAGTAAGGCTGATTGCTATTTTTGAGCACTTTTTAGATCAGTTTATTATGTTTTCTTTTTAATTATTAAGTCATTCCAAGAAATACAACAATTATTTTTTTTAATTTATATTTTTATTATAATTTATTGTAGCTAGTAAAAAAATGTATACTTTATCTCTACATCATTTTCAATTGATTTCTTATACATTTACTATTCCATTTCTATATTCTATACAAATATAATAAATTGTTAAAAAATTCCTGCAAACACTTGGAAGATAGGTTGCAAAGAAGCTATTGCTGCAATATCTTCTTTAAAAAAAAACTAAAAAAAAGTTATCTTGGGTCTATGGAACCAATTTTTTGCAGCTTAACTACGCCGAGAAAGATCATTGCAACTTTTTATAAAAATCGTAGCTACTTTTACGTTTTACGAAAATACATTCAGTGCAGCGTTTTAAAATTTCATGTTTCGTAATATATAAGAAAGTTTCTTTTATTTTACGAAACAAAAATTGTAGACTTTTGCAATTTTACGAAACTACACTCAAAAAAGTTTTACAGTAAAATCCTCTGAAAATAACAGTTAAAACAATTGTAAACTCAGTTAAAAAGTCGACAAAGGTAATTACTGTTAAAATAGCTAAAAATGTAGTCGTTTTTAGCTGTTGAAAAACAACAAACAAATGTAATTAAAACAACTGACAATTTTTTACTACAAAAATTTTGAAACAATTGTAAAAATTGGTAAAAACTAATGTTTTTAACTGTTATTTTTCCGGTTTTTTTTTAATTATTTTTTAATTAAGAAAATATTTCTTTCTTTCAATTACTATAAAAATGTTTATTTTCCACATCCAACCTAAAATACAAAGTCAAAATTTTAAACGGTACTCCAGTTATAACGTCTTTATGCTTTGGAGATGCAATGAAATTTTCTAATTGTTATTTGCAAACTATTAACATATCAATGATAACAAATATAAACTAAACGAGAATTTTAAGAAACTTGTCATAATATTACATTTTTTAATAACTAACAAAAATGAGCTGTTTACAGTAAAATTTCTGTTTTACAAATTGAACCATTTATAAGAAATCGTACCTAATTGTATTAAATTTTATGTGGTATGATATTATTTAGTACAATAATATCTGGTCAAAGTTCGGATTCAATTGTATATCATCAGAAGAAATTAAATCCAATTTGATCACCATTTTTCGGATTAAATTGTATCTGATTAGTTATTGAAACCTAACTAATTATTTTATTCGGGTGAAGATAAATGAGAAAAAAAATTATAAACAAGCTTGTTACAAACGCCATATTTGTTTTCTCAAAAAATTGTGTGTGCACCGAAAGATAAAAAGTCAAATAACTGCATAAAATAAATGTTACCAAAATTCAGTCATTTTGATAAGTTGTTTAAAAAATTAACTGTCAAAAACATTGTAAATTAGTTTTCTACTTAAAACAACTGCAATTGCAGTTAAAATAACTACAATAGAATTACTGCACAAATAAATCTCATGCAGTAACTGCAGAACTTTGCTGACCAAATTTTAGTAGTTTTAGAAACTTTCAGTTTTTTTTAATTGTATGGAATTTCACAAATACAAAAACTTTTCAAAAAACTACAGCCAGAATACTACGAACGGCAAAGTGCTGTCAAAGCACTTAGTGTGCCAAATTTCATCAAAATATCTATTTGCGACCTCCAACATGTTGACAAGCATAAAAGCCATTTTTTTGGGAGATCGTTATATGGGCACTAGGTCCAAACATGGACCGATTCTCACCAAAATCAAAAAGCGTTGTCCCTGGCCGAATATAGGTAAGGGTGTCAAGCAAGTTTCATAGAAATATCTTAATATTTGCGACATGTAGCGCAGAATAACAAATACATAATTTATAAGTAGAGAAAATCTTAAATTTGGATACTTTTTGACTTAACATTTTAAGTACGACGTAGAATATAATTTTTTTGTTGTAATCGAAAAAACAGTAGTTTTTACCAATTTCTTCAGTTGTTTCAAAATGTTTGTAGTAAAACGTTGTCCGTTATTTTTACGACATTATTAGTTATTTTCAATACATTCGTTAGTTGTTTTTCACCAGTTAAAAATAACTAAATTTTAAAGTTATTTTAAAGTGAATAACCTTTGCAGCATTTTTTACTGAATTTACAGTAGTTTTAACTGTCATTTTCAGTAGACTATACTGTAAAATTTTTTTCTACTATAATTTTTTCACTATCGATACTTATCAAAACTTTTGTTTTCAACATAAAATAAACCTTAGAAAGATAAATTACATATTTATAGAGAAAAAAATTGTGTTGGATCATTTTATTAAAAGTGTACGAAACAATTTGTTCGAATAGTTTTTGTGAAATTTTGTATTGCATTTTTTGAAATTAATAAACCCATGTAAATATATAGATTAGAGTTCGTAAGAATAGTATAAAATTTCATTGTTTTTGGGATATCACCACTTTTTTAAATGTTTTTTTTTTTCATTAATATAAAAAATGGCATTATTTTTTTAAAATTCCAAATCCTTCCACATCCGCGAGGCGTTCAAAAAAAGTCTGATTTATGTTTCGGTCCCTTTGCCTACAGAGCAAAAAGACCATATGATATTTGAATTCCTTTTTTGATTCTACACCAAAAATTATTTTATAAAAACTTTTTTCCCGTTTTAATGTCCACTATTTAGGAAATAGAGTTGTCGGAAAAAATAAAATTTTTTCAAACAACTTATAAAGTATTTTTTATGACACACATTTAAAAAACATTTTTAGGTGAGAAAAATTGTGCAAAAAAGTTATTATGTTTTAAAAATGTTGTCTTTACTAAAATGCAATATTTTATTGATTAACATCTTTTTAAAGGGTCGCGATATATCGAAAATGTTTGTAGCATTTTTCGTAGCTCAAAATACTTTTTCACTGTGTGTGTTAAAATATTCTTTACAAAATTTATAAAAATTTTTGCACCATAATTCTCAGTTGGTAATACATTTTTATTGTGTGTGATTAAAAAATTATTTTTAAAAGTTTTTGAAAAAAGAGCGTAAACGGTGCACTTTAAAAACTGGGGAAAAAGTTTTGTTTTAAAATAATAATTTTTGTCGAAGAATCGAATGTCGAGTTCAAGTTTCATATAAATACATCGCTTTTTGCTCTGTAGTAAAAGGGACCCTTAATCAGTGTATTTGACCACCGCGCGCATTTAAAAATAATTGAAATTTTAAAAAAATAATTGAAATTTTGAAAAAATAATTGAAATTTTAAAAAAATAATTATGCCCTTTTTTGTTATTGAAGCGAAACCCGTAAAAAAGTGATGATATCCCACAATCAAATTTTCGTGACGAACTCTAATATAGATATTCGCAATTTTAAAAGAAATTTTAACAAATTTTAAAATAAAAAATTGAAAATGATGTAATATATATATATATTTGTTTCTATTAACATATCACATTACTCATACTTAAATTAATTTAAAGGAATTCTAACCAAAAACTAATTTCTAGTAAATAATTTTATAAAATTTCGTTTATTTGCATTAAAGTCAGTTGTTTTGTAATCCTTGTCCCTTAAAAACAAGATTGATTAAATCAATTTTGATTTAAAAAAAAATACTGAAGAAATTCACAGTTTAAGTGCAATCATACAAATAAACCTGTAAAAATAGCAAAAAAAAAAAAAACCTACCAAAAATTAGTTAAAAATTTTCTTGCAGACAAAACTGCTAAAATTAGCACTTTTTTTTAAAATATTAGTAATATAAGAATAGCTAAAATAAATCTGTTACAAATATTTAGTTTTATTTTAGCTATATTTTAGTTAACTTAAATTAACAAAATAATCTGCTAAAATCAGCAAAACCTTTTACAAAATATTAGTAGACAAAAAATCATTAAAAAATGTAAAATTTTTAAAATTTTTTTTTTTAATGCGAATAAAAGTCTGCCCTTATGAAATCAGCAAAAATTTCTGTTGATTTTAACAAAATAAATTGGTATTTGCATTTTACTAAATTTGAGCTAAATATAGCAAAAATGTTGTTAATATTACAGTTTTTGTGTGCTATTTTGAGTCTACAAATATTTAGTAAAAGTGTTTGCTAATTTTACAGAGTAAAATGCTATTTTCAATTTACTAAAATTCACATTGAATATAACTAAAATTTTGTAAAGTTAACAGATTTAATTTCGCTGTTCTTATTTCATTAACATTTAGCAAGAAAAAAAAAAACCTTCTAAATTTAGCAGTTTTTTTCTGCAAGATCATTTTTAACAATTTTTTTGTAGATTCTTTTCTGCTGTTTTTGCAGGTTTATTTCTATGGATGTTTAAACTTTTTAACGTTATAAAATAGCATGATTTCTGATGCTTAAGGCTGATTTAGCCAGACGTAGACGTATCTCGGAAGAGAAAATTTAATACGTTAACTAACTAAGAATAGAAGTTGTTGCGTAATGCTTGTTGTTTCAATATTATGTATTAAACATATCGCACACCTAGTTCAAAAGTGACCCAACTCAAAATTTTTAATTTTTCAGAAATCGAAAAAATATTTTTGCAACTTTATACCAACTCAAACATAAAGAAAGACATGACTATTTTTTAGCAAACAGTTTAAAACAACAAAATACACTGATATTTTTTTTTATAGATAAACAAGTATATTGTGCATAGTTTAAGCATATAAAACCGAAAAATTAAAATTTTGAGTTAAGTCACTTTTGAAATAGGTGTGCGATATAGAAAACGTAAAAGCACAACAAATATCTGTTTTGAATAGAATTTCTTTGTGTGTTTACGTTTTCTATATGTTTAATGCATATGAATGAAATAACAAGCACCACAAAACATTTTCTATTCTCATTTAACTTATTAATATTTCTATACCGCGAAACGTTTACGTCTGGCTGACGCAAGGCTAAATTAAGGCTGCTTCATTAGTTTGTATGTATCGTAAAGTATCGTGTCAGCTGTTTACTTTTCATTGTTGATAGTACACACAACTGTTTATTATGGTAGTAGATTTGATGTAAGAAATTCTATTGAAAATAGATTTTAAACTCGCTTTACTTCATTTCGACGCACTTTACTTCCAAACTTATCAGGTTATAAAGACTACGAAATAAAGTCTTCTATATTTAAAAGTTTGTAAACGAATAATAATTTTATTAAAAATTTTGAAACTTAAAATTAATACAAATTCAAAGTTTATTTTTGATAATTTGAATTTATAAATATTTTAATTTTGTTGAGTGACTGGTCGTCACAAGGTCTTTAGTTTGGAAGTAGAAGTAAAAAACTAACGTAATAGTTTTGTTATCTTCTTCTTGTACATAGAGTTAGATGTCAAGTATAGAAGTTGAAAATTTATATTTTCAACAGAATATTTTACGATTTTACTTGACAACAGTTTCAATGCATAGAAAAAAGACAAAAACACATTTAATTGTCTACAGATACGTTTGATTACTTTACGAACAGACTATTGAAGCCATCATTCAGCCTTTAACCCAAAGAAAATTGTCAAATTTACAATAAGTTATACATATTATTATATTAACGTATATTCCTTCACTATGTATTCTTATTTATGTTTATTATATATTTTTCTCCTTTTTTTTTTTGTTTTTTGAAACTACTCCTTTTATAGTCCAACTAGAATAGTAGTTTAGTGTATATTCTCTATATAGAGCGATTCCATATGAAAGCGATCACCTTTTGGACGACCCCTCTCCGATTTTAAAATAAATAGTCTCAATCGATTGCCCAGCAAAAAATAATGTACCTACATATTTTTTTTTTTTTATAGTGACTGGTTTAGTGGTGGTGTGCACCACTGTCATGTGACAAAATTGAAGAATTCTTCATAAGGGACTTCATTGAAAGTTGTTTTTGAATCAGGCTTTAATTGAAAAATAAAACTTTCCTAATTTTTCTCAGAAATTTACCTTTTTTCCCATGAAAATTAAATTTTCCGATTTTCCACAGAAGCTCCTAAATTTTCCGGCTAATTTTATTTTTTTTTGGATTCCTCATAATTTTTGCTTTAAGAATCAGCAATAAAAAAATGGGCCCGACTCCTTGTTTGGACAGGAGAAGAGCATTTAAGAGACCACCTTGTTTTCATTGTTTTTATATTTTTTATAATTGAATTATTTTTAATTATTTAACAAGAAAAATTAGGAAAATTTTATTTTTCAATTATCTATCACTCGTTGCGATCGCTTTAGTAGTTTTTTTTTAAAACAACTTTCAATGAGGTCCCTTATGAAGAATTCTTCAATTTTGTCACTGGTTTAGTGGTGGTGTGCACCACTGTCTACTAAAGCGATCGCAACGAGTGATAGCTCGTTGGAAAGGTATTGAATCAGGCTTTAATTGAAAAATAAAATTTTCCTAATTTTTCTCAGAAATTTACCTTTTTTCCCATGAAAATTAAATTTTCCCATGAAAATTAAATTTTCCGATTTTCCACAGAAAAACAACTTTCAATGAGGTCCCTTATGAAGAATTCTTCAATTTTGTCACATGACAGTGGTGCACACCACCACTAAACCAGTCACTATAAAAAAAAAAAAAAATATGTAGGTACATTATTTTTTGCTGGGCAATCGATTGAGACTATTTATTTTAAAATCGGAGAGGGTCGTCCAAAAATTTGCCAATTTTGATCGTTTTCATATGGAATTGCTCTATATGTATTGCTATCCTTATTAACGCCTTGAAACATTAAAAGGGAATTTATTCTTAATTTATTAGCATAAATTTATCATCTCAAACATATGAATTTATGTATTACTGTATGTTTGTATTTAATTGATTATATACATATAATAAAACGAAAAATTTATATTAACAATGGAGTTCGTCACAAAATTTGATTTTGAGATATCATTACTTTTTTAAAAAATATTACGTAATTATTTTTTTCCCCCCCGTTTTACTGCATAGCAAAAAGAGTTAGACATTCATTTCTACGCCAAAAATAAATAAAATTATTAATTATTATTATTTGAAAAGCAACAAATAAAATCGAATATGACATTATCATATTAGATTAGATTTTTGAAATTGAGGTAGAACAATATTCTAACTAAATATATGAAAATATAGAAAAAACAATTTTTGTATTTTTAAATGAAATTAAAACATTTTTGTACAATTAGCATACCACGGTTCTTCTCAACAAACTCAGTTTGTTGGAATATATGTATGTTGTTTTTACAAATTGTAATACAATAGCACACATACATGTATGTATTGACAAACAATGTATATCGACATTGTTGTTTTTCAAAAAGTTTGATTTTATAATTATGATTACCAGAGCAGGCAGTTTATACATTAAGGCCGAAAAAAAGATTCTCATAGAGTTTATTTTGTCTGTTGTCTGTAATGTCTCTGTTAGAGTTAAGCCTTCTTTTTCTACTGCAGACAACTGAAGATTTGGGTGATGCCAATGAAACAATTGTATTGTTTGTCATGAAAATGATCAACTTTTTGAAAAGCAACAAATAAAATCGAATATGACAATATCAGATTAGATTAGATTTTTGGAATTGAGGTAGAGCAATATTCTAACAAAATATATAAAAAAGTCCGAAAAAACAATTTTTGTATTTTTAATACAAAAATTTAAACATTTTTGAGAAAAAACAACTTTTTTCCCAGTTTTTAAAGTGCACCGTTTAGGCAATAGAGTGGACGGAAAACTCTGTTATTTCAAAGTCATTAAAAAATAAATTCTTTAATCACACACTATACAATTGAACAGTTCAGGCGAATAAGGACGAATAGATCATTTTTTTTGCAAACACGTTTTTTTTGCATAAATGCATTTGATTAGCAGAGCCCTACAATCCTATGCAGAAATTTTGGGGAAATTTTGACTTTTAAGGCTAAAAAAATGACTTTGAAAGTGCAATAATTCGTATATTTCTGTTTAAATTGGGAATGAACTAACGCACAATTTTTATTAAATACAACACAAAAAACATACAAAAATTTTACTTTCAGTAACAATGTGTTAAAAGAACATTACGAGGAACAAACCACACTTATTATATTGGCAAAAAATTTTACCTTTCTTGAGTTATAAGACTTTAAAGTGTGGAAAGCAAAAAGGGCGAATATCCATCCTTAACAAAATATTATATAAAAATTATTTAGCTGCGAGTCAAGGGTTAATATTATAATTCCTAAAAATGTATTTAGTGTCATAAAGAATTACTACTGCATCAAATACCAGGAATATTAAAAAAAAAAAATTAACAAAAAAAATTTTTTTTGCATGTCCTTGCAATCCTTAAAAAGTGTATCCTTGAAGTCCTTAAAGTGTTACAAACAAATACCAACCAAAGTTTGTCAAATTTTGCAAGTCTCATGAAAATGTAGTCAAAATCTGCTGCAAAATAACACATTTTTATTCAAATTTTCATACATTTTTTTGGATATTCGCCCTTTTTCCATTTAAGCAAAAATTGAAGTCCAATTTTTGGCAAGTTCTCTTTCGAATACCTTACTAAAATTTTGTATATAGGTAGATGTGACTTAAATCTTTAAGCTAATACCAAAAAGTTAACAAAAATATTATTTTTTAACCGTTTCCTGCGAACCGCTATAAAGTTAAGTTATCAAATTTGTAAATAATAATAAAAACTTTTTTAGACACACACAATGTATTTTGAGCTACGAAAAATGCTACAAACTTTCGTTGTTAATCAATAAAATATTGCATTTTAGTAAAACATTTTGAAAACTTAATAACTTTTCACTGTCTAATTTCGTATAAAGGTTCAATTTGTACATTTGTTAAATATAATATGTTAATTTAAAAAAAAAAAAAATTAATGAAATAATTATGATTTTAAATAATTTTGCGTAAAACATTATTGAATTTGTCATTAGAGGTAAGATTTGCATTTTGAAAGTGAGCAAAGTTCAAATACGATTGTAGTTTTTAAACTATTTATTTTTATATAAAATTAAGTTAAACCACTTTTGATTTGAAATTAACGGTAATTTTAAAGTTTCAAATCGTATAGAATAAATGTTTTATCAAGAAAAATTTTACTGACAGTATGTGGTTTATATTAACCGAGGTAAAATTCCTTATTAATTTTTTTATAGTTTCCCACAAAGTCTTTAAAATTTAAAATTATTCCCAAAATTTAGAAAATCTTTTATTCGATTTCTTAAAATCAAAAAATTGCGATACATTTATTTAAAAATGAACACATACATTTCGGTTCAAAATTGTTTAGAATTCAAAAAAATTATGGGAGAAATTGCAAAGCTTCAGAAAGTTTGTATTGTATTTTCGAACTCTGATTTTAAATCAGAGTTCGAAAATTTATGTGCCACTAACATAACGTTCCTATCAAAAAAAAAAAACCAATACAACGATCTCTATTGTTTCGTTCGTATTTATAAACACAACACAAGTGCTCAAACCGTTGTTTGTAATATAACAAACGGAACAAAACGAAAATGTTTCTTTCGTCGAACATTATTATTTCGTAGTGGTTATTTTTTTGTGTGGATTCAACTTAAACATTAAAACGCGTTTTTAACGTTGTTTTGCATTAGTTCTATGAAATTTCACTGGAACTCCTCCGTTGAATCTTTTTATTAAACTAATGCTATTATTCATAAAATTCAATGAAAATTTTTTCACTTGTAATATGACCAGTGTTGCCAGGTTTGTTGAGCATAAAATCGTCAAATTTTAAAGAAAAAATCGTCAAAATCGTCATAATATTTTGAAAAATCGTCATAAAATCGTCAAAATAAAATTTTTTTGTTTTTTTTTTTTTTATTAATTAATAATTATATAATTACAAATTATATACAATTACCCTAACCGAGCACTAGCTACTATGGCCTTTGGCGCGTTGTAGCGAAACAGACCAGTGCCTCTGGTGGGAATCGAACCCACGACCCCCGCACTGATAAGCCAGCACGATACCAACTAGCCTACCGGGGAGCACAAAAATAAAATAAAAATACTTTTTATAAGTGCATAAAGTTTTAATAAAAAAAAAAAATATAAAAGACAATAGTGTAATTCACATTTCAAGTGCTAACATGCTGTCGTTGTATTATAACAGTATTAACGACACTTCTAACTTCGAAAATCATGATATTTTAAAACGATGGCGCTTTACCGCTTAAATTTTTAATCACTTCTACATTATTCTGAACAGCATTTCTGTAGCAAACATTTTAAATCTTAAATTCTTTTTAAAAATTCTGAAAATTCTTTTACAATTTATTTCTTTAATTTGGATTTCCATTAACAAATTAAAATTTATGATCAAATTCAAATTGCTTTCATTTGTTGACATACTGTGAGAGAATTTTCTTAATGTTATCAATGAACTTTTGCATTAGATCTATGAAATGTTACTGGAACTCGTCCATTAATTTAATTAAACGTTTTTTTTTTTATTAAATTAATGCATTTTTTAAAACTTTTCATTAAATTAATGCAGGTTTTCAATAATTTAATGAAAAATTTTATATTATTTATTAAAAATTTCAAACAACTAATGAAAAAGTTTCATTAAAACAGTTTCAATAAAAAGAGTTTAAAAAAAAATTTCAATCACATTGAGAAGAAAACATCATCAGTTTAATAAACAAATTTCATTTAAACTCGTCCAAGAAATTCTCTCTGCGTAACAAGAGATTTAGAAATTTTTGATTATTTCATATTTTTAATTTTGGTTGTTTTTCCATTTTCAAATATAAGGTGGCGCAAAAATAACCTTCCGATGTTTTTTTTTTATTATGTATTTATTATGTATAGCATTTTCTGATAGGAGGATTACTTTTGCGCCACCTTATATAAACTGTGAAAAACTAAAGTTTCACTATGGAACACTTTATTGTTTTTATTCAAGGTCTGTTTTTTCGCAAGAAATTGCATGCTGTTTCTTATTTAAATATTTTTCTTATTACATCTAAATATTACACTAATTAATTTTTCTAGTATTTGCATTTTTCCAAAATTTTATTGTTATGTTAGATTTCGATAAAAATAAGTTTTTTTTTTTTAGTTTTAACGAAATAATATAAACGAAAAATAGATCCGGTGACAAATAAATATATTTTGCTGACATATTAAACTTTTGTCAAAAAATCGTCATTTTGGAAGCAAAAATCGTCCAATCGTCATTTAGTTATTTTGGGTACTAAAAATCGTCAAAATGACGATAAATCGTCAAACCTGGCAACACTGAATATGACATAAACACTAAGAACGGTTTACGAATAGTTTTGTTCCATTCCATAAACACAACAAAATCAAACTGTTTGAAATATTGGGCAAACAGAACAAAATCGTTAAGTTCGGTCTCTCATCGAAAACTAGTTTGTGAAAGTTTTTGTGTTCTGTTTGCAAATCAAAATGAAAATAAAGAAATTTAGTGTTTATGTTTACTGTGCACAACAAAATGATTGTGTTGAGTTTCAGCCAGCAAAAAGCAAACCAGAACGATAGAAAAACGTTTGATTGTGTTTAAATTCGAACTCTGTTTTAAATAATAATAACATGGATTTCTTATTTGAATGAATACATATTAGGAAAATGGATTTCCGCTTGTTTTAAATAAATTCAAGTGGACTTTATGTGTAAATTGTTTTTTTTTTTAACAAAAACCAAATAAATAACGCAACACTCCAAACAAGTTTTTTTATAATAGTTTCCCCAATAAATTTTCAAACAACATTTTCCAATTATAAATTGAACTTAATTGATTTCAAATAAAAATAAATTTAAAATTGTATATTAAACTGGATTAAATGTAATCTTACAATTTAAATTCCTTGTAGCAGATCTGAATAAATATGGTAAAAATAGGGTAAGTAAAAAGATACATTTCGATATTTGTTCGAAATACCAAAATTGTATATTTTCATATATTGGGCCATGCAAAGCAATTTATAGCGAGATATAGTTGTATTAAATAATATATAATTCTTTTTACTCGGGTGGGTTACCATAAAGCGAAAACTTTTGCATCATTTGTCTCAGCTAGAAATGGTTTTTGATTCTGTCATAAAAAAGTTTGTTTTTTGAAAAAATTTGGTTCTTTCCGACCACTCCTAAATTTCCTAAATGGTGCACTTTAAAAACAGAGAAAGAGTTTTTTTTTTAAAATAATTTTTGGTGTAGAATCGAAAAGTGAATTCAAATTTCATATAAATACAACTCCTTTTGCTCTTTAGGAAAAGGAACAATAAATCAGCGTTTTTGGCCGCCGTGCGCATGGGGATAAAGAGTTAGAATTTTAAAAAATATAAAACGCAAAAACTTTTTAAAACGTGATGATATCCCAAAAACAAAGAAACTTTATACTTTTCTGAAGAACTCTAAAAAACAATATCAAACAAATAGTTAAATTTACTTTATTGTATACTGCAATATTTTGTATTATTTGTTAAAAAAAAAAAAACTCATTTGAAATGTATCTATTCTTTACGATGTGGTGTGTATGGATGGATGGGTGGGTGGATGGATAGTGCTGCACTATCGGAAAACAAACAATGTGGAAAATTATATATTATTAAAAAATTAAATATATACAAACAATGCAAACACTTACAAACATATATCATGGTAGTGCCTGCAAAAAAAAATAAATGTGTGTTACTGGTTCTTCAATTTTGCACACATTTTGCATACTTTGCAGGCAGGACCAAGATATGTTTCTCTTATTTATTGTCATTTCAATATATTTCAATAAATCTATAGATTAACAAACTTTAGACAAATGGTATACATCGACTGAATTCTTGTAACGAATTGGCAAAATTTTTAGAAATTCGAAAAGTTTTATTTAAGAATTGATGAAGAAAGAGTTGTAATTAGAAAATTGTTTATAATTGGCCTTATTACGGTTGTCGTAGTCGAATTCGAGAGTAAGTCAAATTGGCTGATAATTCATTAAAAACAAAACTTTTGAACAATCTTACAACTGAATTTATCATAAAGAACACTCCCATTCAGTGTTACCATATTGCCAGTTTTAACTGTTTTTTTCCAGTTTTTTAGGATGCGTAACAGTTTTCCAGTTTTTCATGAAAAAAAAACAGTTTTTGTTTAATTTCATCCTTTTTTTTCCAGTTTTTAACAGTTTACCTGCTCGATTTCTTTCTTTTACTTGAATTTATAAATTTCATACAAAAATTGCACAAAATGTTTCAATAAAAAATAATACTACGCATTGAATGCAACTGCATTTGCATTTTTAGCATTTGTTTGTGTTAACATTTTGTGGAATCAAACGAAATGAAAATCAAATTTAATCAAAAAATGTATAACTGATATTTGTATGTTATTAAGTAAGATCTCAAAATGTGATGAATTATTTTGTTTTTTTTATGGTTTTGTAGCTGTTTTTTGCTATAAGTTAATTAATATAAATATGTTTTTTTATATTATATTTTTTTTTTACTTTAAACAATTACACAGAAAAAATAACATATTAGGCCTATTGTTAATAAAAATGTAGTTTTATAACAGAGCACAACTTGTGATCTGTAATAACATAAATTTGAGTTTTTTTTTTGTTAGTATAATTAAAAGTTAGTCTACAACAAAAAATATTTTTTTTCTGTGTATATAAAATGCTTTATGTTATGTGTTTAATGTTTTTTATGTTGTTTTATGTTTAAATAAAATGCAATTGAATTCAAAATGCACATATTAACTGTTTTTTATACTGTTTTTTATTTTAAAAAAAAAAACAGTTTTTTCTTAAAAAACCAGTTTTTTCTTACAGTTTTTTGAAAAAAATACATGGCAGCACTGCTCCCATTGCAGAAAATATTTAATCTGGGTTTAATTTCTTTATAAATTTCAATTTAAGCAAAACCATTTTGTATGGAGTCGAAAAATTCGACTACAAATTCGACAACCGTAATCAGGCTGAATATCGTGTCTGGGCTGGAATCACATTCCGCAAAAAATAAAACGAATTCAGAATTAATGAAGAAAAAGTTCTAATTAGAAAATTGTTTATAATATCGTGTCAGTGCTGGAATCCCATTCTGCAAAAAATAAAACGAATTCAAATGGCTTGGTGTTCTTGAATTCACTTTCACTATTTTTTACGATAATTCAATTCGACAAAGTGTTAAGAGGCGTAAGTAATTAGTATGTACTTTTTTGTTATTAAATATAAGTTGTTTTAAGAAAACAACACTTGGTTTAAACAATTTAGAATTATTTTTATTAATATCAAGCAAATATTTAAACCCAGCAAAAATAAAACGAATGCATTCTCTAGGAATGCTTTTTAAAGAGGTTATGAAAAATGCAGTATATGCTTAATTTCCACTTTCAAAAATTGATTTTAAATGTCTTCCAAAATACCTTTAAAACTAAACCGCTTTAAAATGAAGTGATTTGATCTTATGCTTTCATACGATACAATTAAAACTAAACATTAATTAATTTAATTTAACTAAAAATTATTTTAATGAAAGCTTTCATTAGCTCGCTCATTACAGTGAAACTTTATTGATTTTCATAAGTTATTTAAAATGAAACGTAGAAGTTAATAAGATGTGTTTAAAACACAAAACTTTAAATGATCTCTTCTGAAAAAAAAATAACGTCGATTTGGTAAGCAGTAACTACATTGCTTCCAAAATAGCGCTTAACCGTCTTGCATGCAATAAAGCAATTAGGAAAGACATTTTGGTGTGCTTTCCTAAATGCATTCTTTTGAAGCATTAAATAATGCATTTAATGAAGCAGCAAAGAATGCATACAATGAAACATTAAAATATTGTCAATACAAAAAAAAAGCACTTTTAATTTTCTACGAAGACATGAATTTATTACTTCTTAGAACACACGAAAAAGCGCTTTTCACCTGCTAAAAAAGAGGCATACCAAGTGGGACATCGCGTACAAAAATCATACCTTTCGGAATTGCTTTGTAAGCTCTCGGTAATTAAGTAATGCTTTTCAGAACTGATTCTGGCTAAGCAATATTTTTTGCTGGGTTTTTATAATAAAAAAGAAATTGAGTTTCTTAATTTTTAATTTGCTACTTGAACATCAAAGTTTATACTCGTATGAACCACCTATTTTGAAAGTGGTATGAGTCCTTTTTAAAAAAATTCATATAACTCTTGGAACTCTTCAATTCGCAATTTCGTTACTTTTTTTAAAATGCATTTCTTGAAGTAAGTTTGACAATTTACATATTATGTTCTATGCACATTTAGAGTGTCACTTACGGTGTTCTACAAATTTAAATGTTATAAATGTTCAGACGCTACCCTCTAATTTTTTCGTATTTGTCTTGAAAATAACTCATATGAAATTTTACGCATGAAACATAATTTTTTTATTTAATACACTCATAATTGTGAGCCATAAAAGAAGTTTTTTGTTTTGGATGGCGTTAACCTGTCCTACGGTGATGTCAAAAACGAACAAAATTTTTGGGGTGTTTTTCAAATCTCCAATTTCAAATTTTAAAAAAATTTCTTCAACAAAATCGAAAAAATTTTGATTTTTATTGCTTAAACTTGTTTAAAACATCTAAGAGATTAAAAATAAAAAAATTTAAAAATATCCCCCAGTACACTTAGGTAGGGCAACGATTTAAATTTTACGGATTTCGGGGAAATTGTGTTTTTTAGTAATAAAAAGGCTTATTTGTTGCCATAAAATATTTTAAATCAAAAATTAGCTACTTTTGTAACTTTTATAGTTTTATTTTATAAGCATTATTCAAAGTTAAAAATAAAAATATTTCGAACATTATTAACCCATGTGGACCTGCGACCCCAAGTGACCTCAGACTTATTTATTTCAATTTTCAAAAAACGTTAAAAGATTTTCTTACTACTTTTGGATTTTAAGAAACGTGATGTAAAAGATAATGACAGAATACTTTTAGATTAACTGTCAACCATTTTGGACATATTGAACAACATTAACCCGTACCGTGCCGCATTCAGATCCAAGGATCCTGTGCGTTTTTATATATATTTGAACAAAAAGTATTTGAATTCTTTTTTTACTAACCTGGCTAAAACCAATCGATAAATCCATAAAAATATATTCTGTACAAAATTAACCTTAAGATGACTTGAATATAACACATGTGTAATTTTGCGCTTCTACGACCACGCTTTCCCTAAGCGACAGGGCCTTAAAGAGCGAAATATGCGTTTTCCATGATCGTACTGAGCCTATTTAGTTATTTGTCATGATGTTCATTTCCTTTTTTATTTTGTACAGATAAAAATCTACATGACTTTGTTTCAATAAAAAGCATTGGATTTTTATGCCTTTTTGAATACATAATTTTATCTTAATCTCGATTATTTTATCATCCAGAGTAAAAACTATTGCAATATTGCAAAAAAAAACAGCAAAAACTAAAAAAAATATCCCTTTTTCCCATATAAACGCATGTTTTGATCTTTAAGGCCCTATAGGGTAGGGAAGGCGTGGTCGTAGGGGCGTAAAATTTCACATGAGTTATTTTCAAGACAAATACAAAAAAATTAGAGGGTAGCGTCTCAACATTTCTAACATTTAACTTTAAGGGACACTCTAATGTACATATATGAACTAATCATTTGAAAGCCCCCGCTAATTTTAAAATTTCTTAGAAAATTTACAATAAAACTAAAAAATATTCGTTTTTGTTCTGGAATCCCATTCTAATAAAACTAATTCAAATGGCTTGGTGTTCTTGAATTCACTTTCTCTATTTTTTATGGGAATTCGCCAAAGTGTTAGGGGACGAAAGTAATTAGTATGTACTTTTTAGTTATTAAATATATATATTAGTATGTACTTTTTAGTTATTAAATATATATATTAGTATGTACTTTTTAGTTATTAAATTTTCGTATAAGTCAATTTAGAATTATTTTTATTGATTTCAAGAAAACTAGAACGCCTAATGTCGGAGAGTGATTCTGAGACTACTTTAATTCTAGTGTCAAATATTTTTTGGCCTGCATCTTTACGTGTAAAAAGTACTTACATTTACTCAAAAGAGCTCCCCATCGTAATTAAAATTTCAATTTTTTTATAAAAATGGTTCATCCAAAAGAGCCTTCTTTTTTGGAGTCTAAAAAATGAGTGAGCTAACAAAAATTTTATTCATTAATTAACTGGAGTCCTTATAGAGCTATGTATTTTTGAGTGCGAAAAATTAATGAAATTTTCCCCAGTAGATTTCAGTACCTTTTGATGCTAAACAATTTTAGTTTAAAGCCTTTTTGTTATTTTTTATACCTTTAAAATTATTAAAACAAAACACTAAAACCGCGAGTTGCCGATTTAAATTGGTAAGTTATTATGTTTTTTATTTAGTAACAATTATCATTTCACAGTAAAGAAAATTAAAAAAAAAAATTCAAACAAAATCACAACACTTCAATATATGTACAGTTTTTCTTAATTTAAACATTGGTCCGGTCCAGTTCTTTAAAGATTTTCCATGACAATTGAAGTGGGATTTAGTTAGATTTTATAGAGAATCCTTGGAAATATATTTATTTACTAATTGTATTTCTTTCTGTTTGTTTTTGTGCTTAAGAAATGTGTGATACAAATGTTTTAAAAAAAATTTCTTTTGTTCAAAAAAGAATCTTTTTTTTACCTATTTTGGCTTGCTCGAAAATACTTATATTTCAATACTTTGCAGACTCATATTTGACTTATTTTTCTGATAAAATTGTTTTAATCATATTTTTGAGCTATATTTAATTCTTTTTTGGAGGCTCCTATTTGTATTTAATAAAAGAGTAATTTTCGACAAATTATTTTAGAAAATTCAAAAAAAATATTACATGTTTGAATCAGTTTTGATTCCAAAATAATAGAGCACCAAAATAAATAATTTTTTTGAGCCATTTTAGTGTCACGTAATTTGAGGACTCCGAAATTTGCTGGCTGGGATTACTTAATTTTAAATAGAATAGGGATGCGCGATTAACCGATTGATTTGATTAATTAATTAATCGATTAATTAACAATTCCAATTAATCAAGAACTTGATTAATCGATTAATCAGTAATTTTGATTAATCAAATTTATGAATAATTGAATAATTTCTTGGTTTTTCCTGTTGGCGATAGTTCCTTCCGTCAATTAAATACCGAAATATGGAGTACAATAATGGCCAGCGTTAAAAAATGTCGAACCAGTGGTCAAACATAACTGGCCATTGTATAATTAAGAGTCTTTACTTAGAGCAACGTCAAGAAAAAAATATAAAATTACCGAATTTTTTTTTTATTTAACTTTTTTCAATATTAATCAAAATTATTCAAGCTCCACATAATCAAAATTCAAATAAATCGATTAATCATCAATCTGATTAATCAAGTTTTTAATTAATCAATCAATTAATTAATCAATCTGATTAATCAAGTTTTTAATTAATCAATCAATTAATTAATCAAAATTCTGATCAATCGATTAATCGCACATCTCTGAGAATTTTTTTTTTTTAATTTCAGGATTTTATATTTAAATTTATTAATAAATTTGATTACATAACATTTCATTATAATACAATAGGGGTATACTACAAAATTTTTTTTTTATAAATTTAATAATAATATTGGCAAAAATGTATATACGTATAAAATTAAAGACTATACGAAAACAGTTAGTAACATAACAAGTAAAAAAAAAAGTTAAAGGATCAGTCCAGAGCTTGTAAAATTAGGGAAAAAGTAAGCAAATTTTTAAATTTAACTAAAAAATCATAATACTACTTAAAGAAAAAGTTTATTAACATCAATTGCTGACAGTATTTTCTTTGTTATTATTATTTAAACCAGTACGTTGTTTATCCAAGGCTTGTTTAAGCTAGAATAGAAAATAATTTAATAGTGTATCTCTAAAATGTTAAATTTTGTAAACTTACCTCTAGATTTTTCTTTTCTAAATTTTCTTTCATGCGTAATTGTATTTTAGCCAACTGGGCATCATACTCAATTTTCAGTCTATCATATTCTTTTAACATGTGGGCTTCTTTATCCTCAGAATAGCGCTAAAAAGCAAAGTTAAAATATATTCAAAATTTTTTTTTGTATTTCGTTTATTTTTAAATTTACCTTATAATTTGCAGCGGTTCTTTTCGCCGAATTATATTTTGTATGCCATAATTGTATAGAAATCTCATGTGCCTTTTGTAAATCTTTAAATTTTTGCTTCCAATCCATTTCAACGGCGTCTAAACTTTTTCGTTGTTCTTCCCATTGTTTCATGACAGCCTTCATGGATTGCCTTTCGGCCTCAATTTGTGTTTGTCTCTCGTTGAGTTCATGTGTTAGTTCTTTAATTTTTTGCCCTTTAGTTTGTAATTCATCTCGTGATTTTTGTATAAACACATTTTGTTTTTGTATAACTTCTTTATACTCATCATCTTTTTGTTTTAGTATTTCTTCCATTTTTTCACGTTCCGCCAATATGGCTTGTTTCAGCAAATCAACTTCTGTTTGTCTTTGTTGTAATTCCGTATTAATATGTTGATACTCCCGTTGTAAACATAGACTTTGTTCTTGTGTTTGTTGTATTTTGGATTGAAATCTTTTTAATTCCACCGCAAATATTTTTGCCATTTCATCTCGTATACGTGATTCGATTTTTTTAATTCCATTTCTTTCCAAATCGGGAGATGTTGTAACACTTTTATCACTCCATTGCTTGGAATTTTTCGATGAATTTGTCGATGCTTCGGATAATGAACTTTGTGTTTTAATATATTCTTCAAATTGTGTTGATTTAGTTTTTAATTCCTTAATAAGATGTTCTTGATGTTCACTTAATTTTAATTGCTCATTTAATTCGGCTATATGTTCCTTGGAAGTCTTTAATTCTTTTGTTAATTCATCAATTTCTTTTTTACTAACAGAATTTATGTTGGTTAGCTTAAGATTTTGTATTTCAAACTGAAATTGTAAAAGTGAATATGAAAGGTGACTTTAGAAGAAACCAGATTCAAAATTGAAAGAAATCTTAAGAGGTTTAAAAGCCTGGATTTAAAAAACTATGATTAAAATCTTTTCTAAAAACAACTCTCAACTCTCTTTACATTTTTTATTTCACATTTCGATAGTTTGAACTTATCTCTCTCTCTATACAGTGTAAAAAATTCGTAAAAATAAAAAATTTACAGCTTGTTAAACAAATTCCTTGCCCAATATTTTACCTGTACAATATTTACTTTAAATGTCTTTTTCTCAAAACAAGATATTGAAAATCGCTGTGCAGGTTAAATAATAGTTATGAGTAAATTAATCATTTTAAGTCAGAAGATCGTAAAACAATGTTCAAAGTTAATAGATTAAATAATATTTATGAGTAATATAATCATTTTAAGTCAGAAAATCGTGAAACAAGAAAAAAATCGATTACTTTTACATATAATTGTATATGGCATCACATATAATCAAATTAAAATCACATCTAATTTTAAAATCCATAGATTTATAGTTAAATTTTCATTATTAGTTGAAATGAGAAACAAAATATTACTACGGATTTCCAAACAATTTTAAATGGTTTTATGTATATACATATATCAAATTTATCAAATTAAATAGACCCATTTTTCTGATCAAATTATATCAGATGAGATCCCATGGATCACATGAGATAAGGTGATGTTTTCCATTTTTCGGTTCAACTAAGATATGATGAGATATGAAATTATATATATGACTATATATTTATAGACAGTACCGATATGGGTATATATATCGAAATATAAACTATGTCATAATAACCCAATTAAAAGAATCTGATATGAAGCTTGATACACTTTTATCTAATTTAATATGGCCGCACACTTAGTTATACAAAATGTTATCCGAAAATTGATCCGATTAAATTGTATAACATTAGATCTAATTGTATCATATTCGATTTATTTAGATACAATTAGAAGTGATTTGATATAGTTTTGTCCGAATTTTGTCCTCATCCAATTTAATCAAATGATACTGTTTACTATAAGATTATATCTAATTTAATATAATGGGATATAATATGGTGTATGTATTATTATAAATATAAATATCGTATGGTTCCTTCTAATTTTCAAAGCATTAATATAAGGTCTTCTCATATATCTCGCATATAAGCTTGCACATATGGTAAAACTATGTTAAACATAAAATTTAAAATAGTTTTCAAACTACAAACGAGTTTGTTGTATTTATTTACCATTTCGGCTAAAATCAAAACAAAAATCAAATAAATTATAATATTACATATATAATTTTTCGGCTAGATCTAGCCATTTTATTTTTATCTATCCAATAAAAAATTGATTGTATCTAGCCGGAAGATTTAGCCATTTAATTTTCCCTAGCCATTTTTTTTTCTTACATGTTTTGCAGTTAATTTCATACAAATAAATTAGCTTAAATTTGTACGGTTCTCATTTTCGACATGTAGTTTTCACATGTAATTTTCACATTTGATTTAAAATTATGTTATTTTTGTTAAAATTTACCAAAAATATTTTTTTATAAATTAGAAAAACATTTAAGTTTAAATAGTACTTTTGTTAATTTTGTGTTAAAACTCATTATTATTAATAATTTACATTTAAATTATTGAGTTGAAGTGTCATTTTCCGAATTCAGGCATTTCTAGCCAATTTTTCTGTGTAATCTAACCATTTTTTCACTTGAAGAGTTGGCAACCTTGATTTTAATACAGTATAAGTAGTTCTGCAACATGTTATTTGGGGTTTACTATTTTACTGAGCACTTTAGAATCGATCTAAAACTAAATTTTAATATATCATATATTATTATACGTAACATTGCATTAAGTCATATACAATTATATATGAAATCATGATAATTAATAAATGCCATATGCAGTAATATATGCCACATCTCCACTAATATTATTTTCCCTTTTCGTGTTAAGAAAGCATTGGCTCATGCGCTCTTAATGTCACAGGTGCTATATGGCCTAGAGGTTTTTTCAGGTACTATTGGTATTAACTTTACTAGATTGAAACGAATTGTTAATGCTATTGTACGATTTGTGTATAGCGTTAGGCGCCGTAATCACATTTCTGGTTATGTTTACCGTTTTCTGGGGTGTTCATTTGAAAACTTTGTTAAGTACGTAATTTAATTATGTTTTATGGAATCTTGAAAAGTGGTAAGCCTTTATCATTATGTAGGTCGTTCATTTTTTCACAATCAGCTAGGAATCGTCAGATCTTCATTCCTAGAATTGTTAGGTCTATGTATGAAAGGTCGTTTGTGGTTAGAATTGCCCGTTGTTGGAATGTATTGCCTTGTGAATTACGTATTTTTTCTCAATCGAATAATGTCTTTCGCCTCAAACTTTTGAATCATTTTTGTGGCTTATAGTTAGCTGGTTGCGTGAGAATTTCATGGATTTATTTGTAGTTCATATTTTATTTATTTGTTGTGTTACTACTAATTGGGACCTTACTTCTGTAACATTATGCTGTGTTTATTACTTTTGCGTTTGTTTTACATTATGGCTGGGGAGCTGATGGAATTTGTGAAATGTTCTATTAATTAGTTTGTTATTGTATATATATTTAATTTTATGATTTTGAATTACTATAAGAACTCAGGTTATTATTATTACTGTGTAATATATATTTTTGGCCTGGATGGCTTTATATTACAGAACTTGAATAAATAAATAAATAAATAAATAAATAAATAAATAAATGTGGGCCATCACAAATGTCCATATTAAGCTATATAAAACTATATGTTTTTATATAATCTTATATTCAATAAGATATGATTGTATATGAAAGCTTTTACTCGGGGAAAATACAAATGTGACTTTATCGTAATTAATAAAACAGATGTGTATTGATTACTTATCATACATACCATGCGCTGCATTCAGTCAAATTATTATTTGCATATATCGACGGCCCCATTCCATAACATGCTAAGTCGAAAAAGGTAGTTTTGAGATAATCGCCTTTAAAGTTTATTGACGATATCTCGGGAACGGTATGAGAAAGAGCCTTGAGACGTTTTGTGTTCATATTATAATTGTAATAGAATTTTTTGGTTTATTTGAAATTTAAAAATTTGTAGTAGATCATAGTTAAAAGTTACTTAGAATGTACAAAAAACTATTACCTGGTCGTCTACGTCGTCTTAAGTCGTCTTTTTTGCTTAATTTGGTCATCTAAGTACAGATATCATGTTTTAGTTTGGAAAAAAAAATAGAAATTTATATTATTTTTTACTACTTGGTAATCATGCTAAGTGTACTTGAAACACTAGAACGGAAGACTTTTTAAATTTGATGAATTATGCTAAGTACATTTTTGCTCATAACTTTTGATAGGATAATCCGATAATTACCAAAATTTTACAGGATCTAAGTTAACAAACAATGAATTCAGATATGCTACTCCCAGCAAAACATGCTATGTCGACTTAGCATGTTATGGAATGGGGCCGTCGATATGTAACGACATTTTTAAGCTTTGTTGTTTTATAATTTTTGAAAAATTAATCACATTCTATTAAGAAATATATTGTTTAAACTTACCTTAGTTAATTCTGCTACATACTCCATACATTTGGTACATTCATTAGCCGCTTCTTTGGCAGCCTTGAAACTTTCTAACTTTTCTTTTTCTAATTTATCTTTCAATGTCGATAATTCTCTCTCATGGCAAAGTTTTTCAGTTTCCAGTATTTTCGATAGCTCGGATGTTCTTAACTCTGCCAACTGTAAAGCTCTTTGTAAATTAGCAACTTTTTCCTTTTGCGCTTGCAAATCTTTAGCTTGATCTGAATTTAAAATTTTTTCCATTTCATATGATAACGCTTCCTTAGCATTACATATTTCAACATAGAGATTTTTTAAACGCTCACATTCGGCCTGAGAATCTTTTAAAAGAAACTTGTGTTTTTCCAATTCCAAACGTATATTATCTGCAGTCTGTCTTTGTTTGAGGCTGAGATTTTCTTTAAAAATTTGTTCATAGTTAAGTTTCAGGCTCGCATGTTCTTGTTTAAGTTCTTCCAAATCTATTTCAAGATTTTTCAATTGTGAATCCAATTTTTTCCGTTCCAATTCTAGTGAAGATTTTTGTTGTTCCAATTGAAGATTTTCTTCTTTAAGTTTTCGTTGTTGAGATTTTAAGTTCTCCAATTCATTTTGTAGAGATTGTATATGATTATTTTCTTCATCTTGTTTAGTTTGTGTTTGGTGGGAAGATTTAAGATTTTCATAGTCTTCTTGTACAACTCTTAATTTATTATCGAGTCTTATATTTTCTTCTTTAAGAGTGGAAATTTGGACCAGGGATTTATTTTCCTCTTGTTTCAGACATCTTATTTCTGCTTGTTTTTCCTTCAGTGTTTGTTGCAGTATTCGTATATTTTCTCTTTTCGATTTAACATTTACTATTCGGGGAGTTTCTTCGAGATTATACTGATGTACTACACTATCCATGTCATCTAATTCTGCTGTGGTCATTTCTAAACGTTCGTTTAGAGATTTTATGGTCATTTCCATACTTTTTATTTGTTCTTGCAGACTGTCTATTAGCTTTTGGAGCCGTACATTTTCATGAAAGTAATCCGGTCTAGATAAAAGATCATGACATTTCTTTTGCTCCTGATCTAAATTATGGCTAAGTTCATCGATCCTGCTGGCTTTATCGCATAACATCATTTCATATGTTTGCCGAAGGGCCTCATAGCGTGTATTAATGTTTTCCAATTCATTGGTTTTCTTATCCAACTTATCGCCAACTTGTTCCAGTTTTTGTTGCAACACTTCGAATGCGGCCCGATGACGATCTTCCATTTGTTTTCGTTTAATCTCAAAATTTCGTTCCTCATTTTTATTTAAACCTTTCTCTACCATATCATACTTTCTTTGAACATCGGATAGTAAAGTTTGTGCCGTTTCTAACTTTCCCAACAGAGAATTATTTTCCTCTTCTAAGGATTTCCTTTCCGTCTTCATTTTTTGTATAGTATTCTCCAAGTTCGAACATTTTCCTTTGCATTCTACCAATAATTCATGATTGTTTTTTTTATTGGATAGGGCTTGGTCTAATTCTGCTTCTGTTATGGTTAACTTTTTTTCCAAATCATTGCGTTTTTTGAATTCTTCCGTTAGCAGATGTTTTGTGTGATCTAATTCGCGTTGTCGCGACTCCGCTAGAATTCTAAGCTTCTGAATTTCATCTTCACAAGCCGTATGATCCAATGGAGCATGGTTATTAGCATAACCGTGATCAGGATCATTGGCATATTGTTGCAAATGTTGTGGTAGATGTTGTTGTGCCTCTTTATCCATTAAATCGGACTGAAAATTTGTTGTGGAATCTATGGTCGTTTCATCATCGTCCAAATCATTAAAGGCATATTGAATTATTTTATCCAACTACGAATTATTTTGTTAAGAATAAAAACACTTAAGAAATCTTAAAAATAACAAACCTCTTCCTTATGTCTCATTCTATCGATCAAAGCTTCTTCCTCTTCTTGAATTTCATTGCTGGTGTTAACATTTATACTTTCAGCTCCTTGGAACAGACTTATACCTGGGGTATTCATTTCTTTTAAATTTTGTAAACGACAGTTGCAACTTATTTAAAAATTTTAAATAATTTTAGCACAGGCGCATTTTTTTTAGTTTTATTTTGCTTTGATTAAACTAGAGTTGTGTCGTTCATGAACAAACTAGTTCAATTGAACGACTCACTGAATTGAACGATGTGAATCGTTCACCAATATTCGATCTTGTCGTTCAATCGTTCATTTCGTTCTTTTTATTCATAGAACAATTGCATCTCTATTCAATCAAATTGCTTGCAAGAGCAATATTTTTTTTTTAGAAGAATAATATTGTTTCAAATTAGGAAAAACAATTATGGTCATAAAAATAAAATGTTTTTTACACAAAATAAATAAATTTTTGTTAGAAAAGTTGCAATTTTATAATATGTACAGTAAAATTTGTGAAAAACTCGTAAATCATGAATAGTGCATAATAATTGTCAAACGAACGACACAGTTCACCACACGCAGATCAGTCACATGTCAAAGCAAAAAAGAACGATTAAACAATTTGAACGAACTAGCTCACTGACTCGAATTGAACAATAATGACCGAGTCACCAAAATGAACTATTAATCCCAACACTAGATTAAACAATAACAAAACCAAGCCGTAATAAAATTGCTAGCGCCGCCGGCTTACTAATAACATTATTACGGCGTTAGAAATAAAACACAGAGTGTTCACATTTAAAGCTAAACTAAAAGCGAAAAAAGTTTCCAATACATTATTTTGTATTCAGCGCTAAATTTCGCCAGAAACCCATTTCATACAAAATGTATAAGGACATTGCAAAAATTTCGATTCGATTTTATTCGTTTTTGGAATGGATGTGTTTCGATTCCATTAAGCAAATTGGTATTCAACGTTTCTATGATATATGTGCTGTATTAAGTTTTTCGAAATTCGGTGTAGTTCGTGTTCTATCGCATCTCAAACTAGTCTAACTTTTTAAGTTTTTATCCGATTTTTAAAAATTGTATTTCCTTTGAAAGATGATGACTTGAATAATTCAGATTACAGATTCGTAGCACCAAAGGGAATTTAAAAACTATGTCCTGAACTACTGATCGTAAGTTTTTTTGAAATTTAAAACTCGTAAAAAACGGATAAAAACTTAAAAAGTTAGAGTAGTTTTAACATGAGGTACTTCTCTCACTTTTAATAAAAACAATAAACTTTGACCCGCTATTCAACGCGAACTTCACCGAATTTTTTAAATTTTAATACAGCACATATATGATATATATCTCATAGGAGCGTTGAATATATGTATATGTGTTTATTTTCAAAGATATCCGTAGTCACATTTCCGAAGACCGTATTGAAAATTTCTAGAATGACTCAATAGGAAAATATTATAGCCTTTCGTTTTAGCTTTTATCGTGAGCACTCTTTCAAAGTCAAAACAAAAGTCGCTAAAAATTTGTCTGGCTATTGAATAAAATTTTATATTTTTTAGGACTAATATGATATTTTTTAATACTTTGTTTAAAAAAAATCAAATATTTTTCAAGTGAAAAATAAGTTACGTAAAAAATAGTAGCACAAATGTAGTTTAGTCAACCCAAATCCAACGCTCTTTTCGAAAAACCTGAACTGATTTTAACAGTTTCGGAAAAAATGTGTTAACATTGGTACTTTTAATTAATTAATTTTCATGCTTTTAAGCAATTTTAATTAAATTTTGAACTTTATTTGTGCTGTTTAATGTATTCTCTGTATTCTCTGCATTGAAAAATCCTTTAAAAAAATGTTTCCCTTAAATCCAGTTGGCAAATAAAATTTATCATATGTTGAATACCGTGGTTCTTCTTTAGTCTTTATGTTCTTTGGTTTAGTGACATAGCTCCGAATTTTTTCACTAAATAGTACTTTTTGCTAATTCAGCCTAGCAGCTGGGCAGGGCTTTAAAGTTGGAATAGTTTTTTTTAATTATCTCAAAAAGTACACGTCCGTACATATGAAATCTCTTTAAAACAACTTTCCTGTTGTAAATTGTTCGCAAAGGTAATAGAAAAATCAATTCCTACGAAATTTTACTCAATATCCCAACAAATTTTCGTATTTCATACAAAATGTATCTTAAAATAGTTTCGCTTTTAGTTTGTGTCTTCTAAAGGCAAACCCACAATTACCAGCGCCGTCGGCTAACTAAAAACATTTGAGCGGCGTCAACATGAAAGGCACTGTTGCCAACTTGGCGCTTTTCCCAATAACCTAGCACTATTTAATTGCTCATAGCAAGGGAATATTCTTTTAGCAAGAGTTCTAGCGATTTATAAACGGAGCAAGTTTTAAATAAAGAGGTAGTTTAGACAGCGAAATTAACAAACTTGATTGACGTTAATTAGCCTTTTTAATCTTTCTCGTTTACATATTTCTTGGTTAGCTAAAAGATTAACTTTGTCAGTTTTAAATACCTAGGTGGCGCCGATAATGACCTGGCATAAAAGGAACGAGGAAAATGTCGGCTCTAAAAACAGTTAAGCATTTTTTTTTTACAGATTTGGCACCAAAATTTGTGCAATAACGACTGTTTAAAAACATATGTTTATAATTTTTGTTCGTTTAATTTATTTATTTATTTTATTTTATTTTCTTCATTTTTGAACTATTTTTTAAAAACAAGCAAAAAATCATAAAATTCATTAAGGACCCAGCTATATATAACTCAACTAGAACTCTTTCAATTTGAAGAAAAATATTCGATAATTTATCTAAACATTTTATGTTTAATTTTTTCAAATAAATTTTTTACCATTTTTTATTTTTCATGCTTTTTTGTTTTAACCTTAATTAAAAAAAGGATTTTTAAATATTATTTTAAAGATTTTTTCGTGTTTTTTTTAAGATTTTTGTTTTTTTATTAATATTATACAGACTGTCCATTTATGTTCATAAACGCACTTAAATTGGGGCATTTATCTAATTTCTCGGGATCGATTTGGAAAACCTTGGACAAACGTTTCCAACTCTGCGCATCGAAATAGTAAAAGGTGCCACGTTCTTTTGTACCATTTTTCTCATATTGATTGAGGCCAGGAATTCGAGTTATCCAAATTTTTTCCTCTATATGATATCTCCATTCACGACTGTGCCTGTAAAACAATAAATAATTTTGTTGGATGTTATGAATTCAAAAAGAGTTCTGGTAAATTTTAAGGTAACTTACAATTCTGCGGCAGCCATAAGTTGCATTATATCGCCGATATTTGTATAGAACAGGAAAAACAGCAGATCTTCTTGCAGTTTTTTTAAAAGTGGCGAGGAAAGTTTATCTCTTATCGCAAAATTTATCAAATATTCGGGTGGCACATTATATTCAACATCTTGTGCTCTAAAGAAAAATATTTTAAAACAAATAAAAATTTTAGATATTTTTTTGTAAATTTTTAAATTGTTTCTTGCTAATTAAGTTTATTTTTATTTCAATTGTCCAATTAAAATCTATTTGTATTTAAAAATAATTGAATATTAAATAATATCATAGAACAATATATTAACTCATTAAGGACACGTCATAGATCCGCTGGACATTTTTTAACCAAACAAGAAAATATTTTTAATTTCTGTTTTGCTAACAAAAGTTTAAACTTTGACATAATAGGTCCATTCGTTTACACCAAAATTTGCACAAATTTGTATGGATTTTACTGAAATGCGTTCGCGTACACATAAATTTGTAAAAGAGAGCATCTACTAAGGCTGAGTTTTTTGGATGTTGATTAACAAATTATTAATTACCTGGTTAGTTAATCAGAAAACATTTTTAACCGGGAGTTAATCAGTCGTGTTGTTTTTCAGTGATTGTTTAAGAACTGTCAAACTTTTCAGTATTACCCTGTTTATAAATTGAAAAAACTTGGCAACATTGACATTTTTTAGTTATATGGCAACATTTGCTTATGTCAAAAGAAAAAAAAATATAAATAAAAAACGCGCCCAAGCTAGTAATTTCCAAATTAAAATTTAACTTTTGATTAAAAAAAACTATAATGGGATCAAAAAGATCTACAAACTTTTTATCAAAAGAAATTGAGGATTTGCTCAGACTCGTAGAAAAAAATAAAAACATAATTGAGTGTAAAAAAACGGATAGGACTACATCGGAAGACAAAATGCGATGCTGGATGAAGATTGGGACACAATTTAATGCGGACTCTGATTGTTATCGTTCCCACGAAACTCTAAAAATGAAATATGAAAACCTCAAAAGAGATGCAAAAAGGAACTATGCATCAGACAAGCAGTCGATGTATAAGACAGGTGGCGGACCAAAGCCGCCTTCTAAAGTGACAACAATGGACGAACAAATTTCAAACATTGTTCTGGAGGAACAAATTAAAGGTCACCAATCAGTTTATGATGATGATAGTAAGTTTTACACTTAAATAAAAATAAGGAATTTATTTGATTTAATTATTTTTTCTCTTTTAGAGCTTGAAACAGAAATAGTTGAAATTTTGGAAGACAATACCACAGAAAACCCAATTATAACAGGTAATGTATTGCTTTTTCTATACCAGTGGTAATGAGGCTAAGGTGCACTACCATGATGAATCATTAAACCGTGAATGTTAAAAGGTACAGAATGTATCAATGTATAAAACATCAGGGTAGGGCACCTTAAGAAACTGGGGTTCAGTCGTAACAACACATTTTGGTTTTTTTTGCAGATGAATCTAATGTGTTTGAAAATACGTCAAATATTACAGAGGGGAATAAGTGGAAAAATTATTCCCCAAAAATGCTTAAAACGCAAAAGCATCAATCATTAAATATAGGGGATAAAAGAAAATCAAGCGATGTACTATGGGCTAAGGTAGCAGAAACAAAAATTAAAAAAATTGAAATAGAGACAGAAGAAGCTCAATTAAGGAAAACAAAATTGGAATTAGAAATAATTGAATTACATCAAAAAATAAAAAAGGGTAAAATCGAGTTGGAAATTCTTGAACTAGAGCAAAAACGAATCAAGCAAAGCGAAAAAAGTTTTGTTAATGAAAGAGCTTTCCCAAAAGAATTTTAAAAATTTAATTTTAACAAAAACATCTCACCAAAAAGATCTCTTTGAAAGTACAAATATTTTATATTTAAGTATTATTTTTTATTTTATAACCTTTAAGGTTTTTTTATTAGTTTTTTAATACTCTGTGTTCAATGAATTTATAACCTTTAAGTTTTTTTTATTTTTTTGTTTTTAAAAGAATTGGTTACTTTTTTACAAGCAGTAAAAAATATATTTAAAAAATTTTAAAAATAATCGCAGTTTTATTTAAGTTTTTTATAATAATTTTTTAAAATAATCCTTTATTAGAACACGACGAACTAAGTTATTAGCGTCACTACTGTTTACCCTGTTATTAGGGACAGATAATGCAAAATCCACAGCTTTTTGCAAGTCGTCTGGCAAATCTGGTAATTCTATTTCATTGTTTGTGCAGCATATATTATGAAGTACAGCTGTAGAGACAATAATGCTTTGAACTTTTTTGAAGTTTAGCCGAATACCCAACGACAGTATTGGAAATCGTTTTTTCCATATACCATAGGATCTTTCTACACAGCAACGCGTTCTTATTTGTGATTCGTTGTATAGGCTTTCTTCTGGAGTATTTGGATTTAAAAGTGGTGTCATCATGTATTTTTTATTAGGATATCCGCCATCTCCAACTATTAATGCATCCCCGAATTCGCCACTCTCAAATCTTGCGAAAATTTTCGAGTTTTTAAAAATATTCGCATCATGAGCAGCTCCTTGCCATCGAGCAACAATGCTTGTTATTTTTAAATTTGCATCACAAGTTGTTTGGACATTAAGGGATAAAAACCCTTTTCGATTTCTGTATATCTCTGCATTACTTCCTCCTTAAAAAATAAATTGTTAATTCGCTAAATATATACGTGTAAGCTGATACCAATACCTGGGGATGATATTTTTATATGCGTACAGTCAATGGCTGCAATAACTTTTGGGAATCTGGCTATTTTAAAAAAATCTTCTTTTGTTTGTTGGAGCTCCGTTAAGGATTGTGGAAATTTTATAAATCGATCCTTCAGAAGAGCTATATAGTGTGACACACGTTTTACGATTTTGGAAACAGTGGATTTCACAACTCCATTTAAATCGCCGATTGTCATCAGCATGCCCCCTGTTGCATACAACCTTAATGTTATTAACAACATCTGCTCTTCTGATATAGCATTATTCCTAGAAAAATAAGAATAGTTATATAAAATATACAAAATATATTAAAAACATACTTACCAGTTCGAAGGATGTTTTATGTGAGTTCTAATGAGTTCCAGGACTACATATGCCGAATGTTTAGACAACCGGAACCTCTGGAAGAATTCTATGTCTGTATAGAGATGGAAATGGTTTGGCCGTGTTCTTATTGTTTTTATTTTTCTAACACTAGTTTGTTTGAGATTTTGATATGTTTCAAAATCACTGAAATCTTCATCATCACTAGAGTATTCCATTTTTATTATTACTTTTACTTAAATTATTTTTTTTTTTTCATAAGCACATGTTTAGTTATAATTTATTTTTTCTTTCACATGTTTTTATGTTTTGACAGTTCTAACCGGTGTTTAACCGGCCAATGCTGCCCGGTTAAAGGGCAGTTAAAATTATATTAATCAACATCTGAAAAACAAAAATTGACCGGTTAACAAACCAACCTTGTTAATCAACATCCAAAAAACTCAGCCTAAGAGAGTAAAGTGACAGTTGTCAGCAAAAAACCTGCAAATTTTTACTGGACAAATTTTTGCCAGTAAAATCCAGTAAAATCCAGTAGAAAACAAAAACATATGATTAAATTAAGTAAACAAACAAAAATAAGCATACATTTAGTAATAAAAACATTTAAAAGATTAAAAGCTGAAACAAATTAAATTAGTCAGTTACAATTATTATAGTAACAATTTATCAGTTTTCTAATATCTGTGTTGTTTTTATTTACATTAATATATTAGAGATGTAAAGCTAATGAATATATGAACACTTCTTACTGCATATTATTCAGGGTACCGAATATCAAAAATCAAGTAATCATGTACTTTCGTATGTTATTTAACTAGAAACAAAATAAAAAGTCATGTACAAACTAAACAAGTCTAAAAGCTTCCACAAACGTTTATTTAATAAATACAATTGCTACGAATTTATAATTATTAAAATGCAATGCATCAAGTACCAAAAACAATATATACTGGGTAGTCTAAATAACACATATTTTACAACACTAAGCTTTTTAGCGCTCATATGCACTGTTGCCAGGTTTGACGATTTATCGTCATTTTGCCGATTTTTAGTACCTAAATTACTAAATGACGATTTGGCGATTTTTGCTTCCAAAATGACGATTTTTGACAAACGTTTAATATGTCAGCAATACATGTTTATTTGCTATTAAAAATTTACTGGATCTATTTTTGGATTTTTATTATTTCGTTAAAATTAAAAACTATTTTTTATTGAAATTTTAGCAAAAAGTTATTTTATGGATTCATATTAGGTTTATTTTAATTTATTTTCTGCACTTAATAAAGGTAAAGACGACTGCAAATGTAGCTAAAACCAAATGAAATTTCACTTAAAAAAAGAACGACTTGCATTTTAGTCAATTCAACTAACATAGTCATTTGTTTTTTACTGTTCAAAAAATTAACTACAATTGTATTATTAATGAGTGGTGCAGTCAGTGCAGTAAAAAATAAACAAACATTAATTTTAATTTGTTTAATTTTTTTAAATAAAAAAAAAAAAAAAACTGTATAAAATGAATGTAAAATCATAATACTGTAATTTAATGTGGTTTGTTTTTTAAATGAACTACAATCGTAGTCAAAAAATTAATTTCTTCTACAAATGACTGTTTTTTCACTTAAAAATAAAGATACTGCATTAAAACTGAAACAACTACAAATATTTACACCAGAAGTTCCCTGAGTATGTGCTTACTTTTTTCATGGTTGGCAAACACTACCTTTTCATTACAATGACAGTTGCCTGCCATGGCCACACTAATGCCGTTATGAACGTTTTAAAGCTACGATTCCAATAGTGGCAGGGTTTATTTCAAAATTCTACCCATTAAATTTTGTTACATCAACAAAATAACGTTATAAATCGTCGTTTCGGTATTTTAGCATTATTTTGACTTTAACTAGTTTAAGACATTTCAAAATCAAACAGGTTAAATAGAAAACTAAAACCGTTTACATAAGAAGAAACATCCATTCCGCTATTAGTGTTACTGTGATAGCCAATCGTTATTATGAAAAGTTATTGAATGCCAACTCTGCTTTTTTTAATATTTATATTTTTATAAAGTTTAATTAGTGTAAGATTGAGATAAAAATAAAATATTTTTTAAATTAAAAAAAAAAAATCCAAGTTTTTGCGAAACAAACATCGAGTTCGAATATTCTGTTTTATAAATCCAAAAATAAATCCGGTGCTTAAAAAACAGGCCTAATAATAATATAAATAAACTGTTCCAAAGTGAAACTTCAGATATTCACAATTTATATTTGAAAACGGAAAAAACATGCAGTTATAAACAATATTTAAATAAAAATAAATAATAATATAAATAATAAATAAAATAATAAATAATTTTTAGCAATATTAAAAACCAACCCAAAATGAAAAATATGAAATAATCCAAAATTTCACAATTTATTGTATTAAACTATGTCATCACATATAATGCAATTTAAAACTTTAACTCGTTAATGGAAGTCCAAATTTAATAATCAAAGAAAATAACATTGTTAAAGAATTTCTAAACTTTGTAAAAGAATTTAAGATTTTAAAATTGTGCTACTGAAGTGGTGTTTACAGAATTATGTAGAAGGAATTAACTGTTAAATTGGTAAAGTGCTAACGTTATAAAATATCATGATTTTTGAAGTTTAAATCACAGAAAAGTGTAAGAAATCGTATTATATTACACCGATAGTACATGAGCACTTGAAATGTGAATTACATTATTATCCTTTTTTTTTATTAAAACTTTATCAAACTTGTAACAAATATTTTTTGTTTTGACGATTTTTTGACGATTTTTGAAAATATAATGACGATTTTGACGATTTTTATTGGAAAATTTGACGATTTTATGCTCAACATACCTGGCAACACTGCTCATATGTTTGAATTAACCTGCAAGTTTTTGCAATTTTTCCGTTCGTTTACTTCTTTGTGCAAGAGCCAGTTCTGAGAGTAAAATTTTCATTTTGCCCAAAATTTACTCATCTACTGGATTTTACTGGAAAAGTAAACGAATGGACCTAATATAAATCATAGGCTGTTTGTTGAACATATCTTGAATGTATGTACATTTTATGGGAAAGTGAGCAGAATTTTGCGTGATTCACGCAAGAGTCAAACCAATTTTAATTTCGTGAACGTGTGTGAGTGGGAAAAAAATTTTCCCGAGTGAGTCAAACTTGTGCGTGAATGAGTGTACGTGAGTTGAATTTTACCATATTTTTTTTTATTTTTATAAATATTTTCTTTAATTTTTTAACCGATTTAGGCCTAGTTTTTTGGACGTTCAATTAAACTTTGTTTATTGGCCAGTTAAGTTAATCTTGAAACAAAATTAAACTGAATTCAACTCATCATACTGTTTTTCAGTTCTAGTTTAAGAATGTCAAATTACATGATGACTAAGGTGGTCCTTATTTTTTTATTTTCGATTTTCCAAAAACGACAGGCAGTTTTCTGTGAGGCTACGATAAAAAAAATCTGTAAAAAATTTGAGCTCGATCGGTTAAAAATTGGCGTGCCGCACGATGGTTAAAGTTCGTGAGAACGAAATTGGGGCAAAATTTATAAAAAAGCACTCGTAACTACTCAGGAGTCACACCTATGAAAGTAAAAAGTATGAGCAACCCCCATTATTTTTGTATCCCCAATATTTCTTTAGAACAAACTAACCCTCTATCTCCAACCCTTCATGAGAGTCCCATACAAAAAAAATCAATTTTCACGAAAAGTTACGAAAATAAAAAACAATGGAATTACATAAAGTATAATAGCTACGAATGGGAATCGATGGAAATTTATATTATTTTTATTTACCTTTACCGTTTATTTATCTTTCAGTTCATTAAAAACATTTAAACAAAATAGTTCTCAAGTTCGCTTTCCCACTTTATATTCCACATTTCGTGAAATAGCCTAATAAGAATAAAATTTGCGTATGCTCGGTGTAGCTATTTTATTCAACAATGCGATCAACCTGCTTCGTTTAATGTTTACATGAAACTAAATGCAATTTTTTGCTTTCTAGTCTCTTTGTTGACGTTCGGATGTATACGTGAAAACGCTGCTTTTGTAAATGTGAAAAACTAAATAAAGTAAGAAAACTCTAAAACGCGAACAATTTTTTGGGGGATTTTTTTTGTTTTATTGTTCAACTTTTTTTTAGTTTATGGAATTCCCGAATTATGGATTACATTTTTTGTTTATGTTAGACACATTTTTGTATGTACATAGACGTATTGACCTTCCAGTTGTTATATGACATTTGTAATTAAAACATACAACCTGTGACCGGAATATTAAAACTAAGCAGTGTTATTTTAAAGTTTATTTATGTGTTGTGATAGTGAATAATTCATCCTTTCAATTAAAACTAAAATTAACCCAAAGTGAGTAAAAGAAAAAAAAAAACATTTAAAACTAAAACATAAAAACTACATTTTTTAAAAAAACAGGTGTATGTAAATAAAAATAATATAAATTTCCATCGATTCACATTCGTATCTATTATACTTTGTGTAATTCCATTGTTTTTTATTTTCGTAAATTTTCGTGAAAATTGATTTTTTTTGTATGGGACTCCCATGAAGGGTTGGAGATAGAGGGTTAGTTTGTTCTAAAGAAATATTGGAGATACAAAAATAATGGGGGTTGCTCATACTTTTTACCTTCATAGGTGTGACTCCTGAGTAGTTACGAGTGCTTTTCTATAAATTTTGCCCCAATTTTATTCTCACGAACTTTAACCCTCGTGCGGCACGCCAATTTTTAACCGATCGAGCTCAATTTATTTACAGCTTTTTTTTATCCTAACCTCACACAAAACTGACCGTCGTTTTTGGAACAGATGCGTTTTAAATTTTTCCATACATTGAGGGACGGACGACCTTAATGATGATGCCACATTGATTGTGACAATTCCAATAGGAAGGGTTTAAATTTTCTTTGAAAAAACGTTGCAATGCGGCATCACCTAAACAAATTATTGGCTAACAGCTGTTTTTTGTTGACTAATTTATACTTTAGTTTAACTGGCCAACCCGGCTGGTTTAATATTAATTAAAACCTTTATAAACCACATCTGAAAAACAAAATTCTAGGTTTAACTAGCGGTTAACTAACAAACAAATTTAATCTACATCCTAAAAACTAGGCATTAGACCTGCTAACTTACCTCAAGTTAACAAAAGTGTAAGACTTAACCATAGTTATGAATGTCAAATTTATATGAAAATATCTGTTGTTAAACTCTGGTTATTTAAAAAAGTTACTAGTCCTTAATATTTCTGGGTTTTTTAAATACAAAATAAGTGGCAAAATGGCATATTCACAATATACTTTAATTAACTTTTTTTCTGGAAAATTTTTATTTCCTGAATTTACGTGATTCACGTGAGTAGAAGTGAGCGCGAGTGAGTGTGAATCAAAATACACTCACGTGCCCATCTCTAATTTGAATAAACAAATCTTTATTAAAAAATAAGTAATGTTTTGAGTTAACCGGCATTTAATTTTTTTTTTTAATATCGTTGTTCATTTCAATTCATTTTTATTGAGACTTCAGCATAGTCGCATTTTACAGAAAAATTAAAAGTAATTGCATTTGAAAACTTAGAACTAGAATGTTTTATTCTAATTCTTTTAAAAGTGATAAGAGCTCTTGGCAAATAATTCTTATTTGTACGCATAGGAAGAATCTACATACACTACATACACAGAGAAAAATGTTGCTGTTTGACAACTGAATTTCGGTCATTTCGATTCAAATTCCGTTATTACGAATTTCAATCGGTTGGTACAACTCAACTGAATTTTAGTTGCAACATCCAAAATATGCAGAAATCTAATGTAAATATCGTAAATTTGGTTGGCACTTTATTTCTCTGGGTGTAGCTTTTAAGTATAGTCAACCTAAGGTCATAACCAACGATTGCTACCGGCGTTATACTCTTTAAGGTGAACGTAAAAGTTACCAACACCAATCACCAACAGTGGAATTTGTAAATTCAAACACCATCATTTTGGAATTCAAATTTATTTTCAACAAATTTTGTTTTTGAAATCGTAGTAAATTGTAGTTTTCCATATAAAAAAATCTTTAAAAACAAAAAATTCAAAATTACAAAAAAAATCAACACAACTGTGTTTGTATTTACAAATTACAATTGTTGGTGCTATTTTAAAAATATATTTTTTTGAAAATGTTAAGTTTTCTTTGATCTTCTTTTATTTTATTCTTCTAAAAAATTATTATATGTATATAAGTTTTAAATTATTAAAACAAGTTTTTCAAATTGTAATATTTGTTCCCTGAAGAAGTCACCCAATGTGGAGACGAAAATAAATAAATGATCTTAAGCTCGTTTAAACTAAGAAGAATAAAATATTTTTCTGTATTTTGTAATTTTTTTCTGCGAAGTCCAAAAATTAAAATATAAAAACCTAAAACTTAAAACTAAACTAGTTCTACTTTTAAACTAACTATTTACATTTATACATATTTACAAGGTCAACAATGGCCGTACCCATAAAGGATTAACAATTTCTAACCCCTGTTAGTGCCAGGGGTCTTCTTGATAAAACAAATCAGGTAGCGGCGGTTCAATTGAATCTGTATCAATGTTCTCATTAATAACTCCAACCGAAGATAGATAAACGACATTTGACCAACCAAACGATCTTTGTGCTTCATAAATTTGAAACACAAAGACGTTTTCATTAGTCGTAAGGGTAGATACAAAACGACGTTGCAAATCAATAGAATAGAATATTTGCAGAATCGTTTTACACCAGTCTGTTCACAAACATAAGATTAACGCCTAAACTTGAGATTGCGCACCCAAAACAATACGTTTTTAATATTTGTTTGTCCTTTACAGCATATCCAAGTTTTATTCAAATCTGCGGATTCACAACTGTGAAGTTATCTTGTTAGTTTTTTTTTTGTTATATTGAACAAAAATCAGACGTAGGGGCTTATTAGAGAACATTCCCTTACAATTTTTTATTTACGATTTTAAGATGCTCACTTATGTATATTATGGTTTTTAAACCACTTAATAGCCGTCTAAAACGGAACGGTGTGTCGATAATGAGTTAAGAATATAAAAATAACAATTTTACATACAAATTTTTATATATGTTCAATCTTTTGTGGTACAATTTTAATTTTTAAACCCACAGCTTCTAAGATTTTTTTTTGATTTGATTGGCTAAAAATTAGAAATTTCAAACTTACCTGCAGGGATGATCCGCAAATGGTCCAGCGAATGTTGGGTGCAAACTTTCTTGGGAATTAAGATTTAAACCTAAACCCGTTAAATCGATGCCTGAGGCTAATGTAACCAAATTTGGATCAGATTCAGCGGCACGCATAAACGTTAATAATCCCACCATACCAAATTGATTATTCACCATACTCGCTGGTATATTTGTGACCTTGCCTGTAACGAAACAAAAAATAAATAAATCAAAAATTAGTGACAATGCAAAAAACCAAGCATAAACTTTAATCTATTTTGAAAACCGTACCATCAGGAGATGTTTGCACGCCGGTTTTCATCAATTTATTATCGCTGGAATTATCATTCGGATGTTGTTGTTGTTGCTGCTGTTGTTGTTGTTGTTCAATGCTACAACTATTACCCATACCACTAATACCAGCTGTTGTACCACTGGGTGCCGAACTACTCACACCACCAGAGCTTACAATACCACCAATACCACTTCCAAAATTGCCACCTGCTGTACTACCAGGCGCACCAACACCACCACCAACTACACCAACAACTCCTCCTCCTGCTCCAATACTACTACCAACGAGACCACCGACACCACCACCAATTGATGAGCCTGATCCTACCGCACCACTACCCACTGCTCCCAACCCACTGTTGGCTACAATTGAATTCATTGTCTTATCCGTACCATCCAAATTATTACTATCTGTTAGACCACATCCCGCATTCGTTGTACCATCCGAGTTTTGAGTGCCCGGTAACGCAGGGAAATCTTCATTAGACATCGTGAATTCCGATTGCTCTGATGTTGGTTGTTTTACCATGCCAACTAAAAAAGATGGTTTGGAAGAAACGATAAGAGGGGAAGAAAAAAACTCTTGTAATCATTTGGTTTTTGTTAGTTTGTGGGAGGAGGATGTTTCAGAATATAAAGACAGTGTTATACAAACAGAAAAACTATGCTTTTTAAAAGCCAATTACAACAAACAAAAAAAAAAAGAATCTATTACATTTCTTTTTAATGAAAATATAAACGTTAAAAAAAATAAAATTTAAACAACTTTTAAGTGGTAGATTGCTACAAAAGAGTGTTTTTATATGATTTTTGTTAATTACAAATGGCACAATATACGTCAATCTTGCATTTTTAAATAGTCGTTATGTACCTACCCAGCAAAAACAGTTACCCGACTATTCACTCGCAACATTACTTTTGTTCGCGATATTGAAAAAGTAATAGGTACTCATTATTTTGTGTTTATTTGTAAGCGATAGGGTAATGGGTACCCATTATTTTGTGTGTTAGGGTAATGGGTACCTGTTGTTTTTGCTGGGTAGTTGGAAAAATAAAAAATATATTATATTTGCAAAACATAATTTATTGTAAAAATTATTTGAGACAAAAATCGCGGTCTCTTTACAATCTACCATTCTTCGTTGGACTATTAAGCTAAAAAAAACTTCTTATGCAATTGCAGAATAAGTTGGATAAAAATCAATTCAAGATTATCTCTTAGTTTTAATAGAAAAATGTTGGTCTTCAAATGAAAAATCGTTTTATCAATAGAAATTAAAAAATTATTATTTTTTTTTAATTTTCCAAAAGTTACAATTTTAATTGATCTAAATAATGTTTGTTTTTTGTGACCTGTTTCGGTTAAAAATCGTGAATATTGGGCTAGGGCTGAAGTGGTGTACTAGCTAACCTAATTTTTATAAACTTTCAAGCTTAATCTAACTCAAAAACTTTACTTTAATTTTCTATGCAAGTAATAGAACAAAATATTTATCTAAATGGCATTTTGGCGATTTATTTGACGTTGTGAAAAAAATTATATGGTAGCATATCTAATTAGATAGGGTCCAATAACTATTCAGATACAATTTAATCCGAAAAATGGTGAATACAATTGTATCTATGTGAATCATATTGGATTAAATTTCTTCAAATTATATACAATTGAATCCGAAATGTTACAAGATATTATAGTACTAAATAATATCATAATACATAAAATTGAATACAATTAGGTCCAATTTCGAATAATTGGTTTAATTTGTAATTTTATTAAATATAATATATAAATTTAAAAAAATTATGAATGAATTATAATTTTGCATAAAACATTGTGGAATTTTTCACTGAAGGTGAGATTTGCAGTTTAAAAGTGAGAAAAGTTCAAATAAAATTGTATTAACTATTAATTTTTAAATAAAATTAACACATTTAATTTGAAATTAATAAAGAAAAATGAAATAATGCATGAATGGTAATTTAAGTTTCACATCGTATCGAACAAATGTTTTTTTTTTTTTCAATAAAAATTCAACTGACACTATGTCATATTATCCGAGATAAAATATCTTTATCATCTTTTATAGTTTTCACCAAGTTTTTAAAATTTAAAATAAAAAATTTTGAAATTCTTTCATTTGATCACTTAAAAATATGTGTGTTTTAAAATGGTTCAAAGTTAAAGGAAAAAAATCATGTTAGAAATTGCAAAGTTTGTATTAAAAATGTAAAATGTAATGAAAAATGTATGTGTTTTCGGTTTAAAATTGTTCAAAGTTCAAACACATCATGGCAGCAATTGCAATGTTTTGGAAAGTTCGTATAAAAAATGTAAAATTATATGAAATTTTGTTTGTAGGACTGCCAGAAATAGTTCGTCTTAGCAGAGGGTTCGTATGCCAAACCCAGAGACCCTTAATTACTGTTAAAGATTAATTTTAGTTTCAAAAAATCACTTAACTAACGATGTCTTATTACGATGTACACATATAGACTTCAAAAGCTGTATTCTTAAATATTCCTCATTAAAATTTATTATTTAATTTAATTTAATTTTAATTTATTTCAAAAAACCAACCGAGCCCTTCGGGCCATATATAGTTGGTAGACCAACATTAACAATCTACTTCATTATGTCACTTAAAACTATAAAACCTTAAATATCCTATTTTCTAACAATATAAAACAGTTTGTATATAGCAAGTTTAACTTACAAAAATTTAAGAAAAAAGTTTAAAAGAATTATTAAAAAATAAAGAACATGGCATAAACTCACATGACAAAAAGTATTGCAGTTTAGAGAATTTTGAAAATTTTGAAAATTTATGGGAATTTTTGAAAATTTTTGCACATCAAATATCATTTACAGAAGCATATTCTACAAGTTTACACTTGAATGTTTTTAAAGATAGATCAAAAGATCTAAGTGGTAAGGGTAAATGGTTCCAACACTTAGCTACACGAACATGAAATGATCGTTCATGAATAATATAATTTCTAATGGGATATAAAAGTTGAGGGTTTCTTTCAGTGTTCAAGAGTATAAAATGTCTATGTACATATTCAGGGCAATTAGAGAGCATGACTTTATGATAGAATAATAGCAATCGAATTCGAACAAAATTTTTAAAACTGCATCCCAAAAAATCAGAAATATGCCTCGAAACATGATCATATGGCTTCAATTTGTAAACAAAACGTATTATTTTATTAAACAGTAAATTACATTTATTGAAGTCATCGACACTACACCCAGAAAAAACTTCAATACAATATAATAAGTTGGACATTAATAATGAATGTGCTATGCGTTTTCTAATAGAAAGTGGCAAATAAAGATTTAGAGCATATAATCTACGCAGGGTAAAATTTATTTTGGAACTTAACCAGGTTATATGTCGACCGAACTCTAGATTGTTATCTATTAAAACACCTAGACATCTCATAACTTCAACGAATTCAATAAGCTCACCATTAATCGTAATAGATACATCCACTTCAGAGTTATGTGGTTTAAAAAGCATAGCTTTTGTCTTGGTAGAGTTTATATTCAAATTACAATTTAACATCCAGGCAGAAATATTAGATAAAAGCAAATTTATGTCATATTCGAAAACATCAATGAGCTGAAGATGGCCAGAAAAAAGAAGTTGTATATCATCCGCAAAGACAAAAGCATCACACTCAAAACCATGAAGTACGTTAAAAAAGTCGTTCATATATAACATAAATAGTAAAGGCCCTATAACTGAGCCCTGTGGTACTCCACTGGTTACATCTAAACACTCCGAATTCGAGTCATTACAATGAACAAACTGACGTCGTCCAGACAAATAAGAAAAAATTAATTTGCAAGAAGAATAAGAGAAACCGAAATAATTGCATAGCTTATTTATTAAGATCGCATGACTAATACTATCAAAGGCTTTAGACAAATCTAGAGATAACAACACTCCCACATTATCCTTATCCACAATACGTCTAATAGAGTCCGTGAGTCCAATTAAAAGCGAAGTCGTGCTATATCCTGTACGAAAACCTGATTGTAAAGAATTAAGCAAGTTATTCTCGTTCAAAAACATCATAACCTGATCCTTAATAACGTGCTCAACAATTTTAGACAAGACGGGAACCAACGAAATTGGTCTAAACTCGTGACGAGAATCCTTCTTCTTAATAGGGATTACCTTAGCAATTTTCCAATCAGAAGGAAATTTGGAATTAGTAAAAATATTATTTATTAAATACAAAAGTTGCCTATGAATAAAAGGAAAAATTATTTTGATAAATTTTAGAGGTAAATCATCAGAACCGGAAGCATTAGACTTGATTTTGGAGAGAGCAATACGCATATCTTCAAAATCAATGTTACGAAATGAGAAACCGTCAACACAAAAATTTAAATTTGAATCAAAGGGGTCGAATGAATCAACTGATCTGTTATGCGAAAACTCCATGTTTAACTCATCCGGATTCAAATCATCTACAGAGTCAACTGTATTTAAACACCCATTGGATCTTAACATCTTCCACATCCCGCTCGTATCAAGATTTTTAAATTTATTCGTATGAGCCATACGTTTAGCATTTCTAATCACTGTCTTGGATCGATTACGAGCTTTACAATAAGATCTCCAATTTTCTCGTGAGGGTACTCTGAGATATTCTTTAAATGCCAAATCTCTAAGTGACAGATGATAATTTATCAGTGGCGTATTAAACCAACTTTCATTAGCCGGTGCAATCCTAAATCTTTTTATAGGAACCAAAGAGTGTAAATGGTTTATACAAGCCATTAAGCTTGAAAGTTGGTTATCAATATTAGGATTATCATAGAAACTAGCAAAATCGAAATGAAGAACATGCTGTTGCAGCATATTTAAATCTAGATTATTATAATCCCTGAATTCAACAAATTCTTCATTCGATATCAAAGGTACACAAACACTGATATACAGGAATGAATGATGGGAAATAGCCGGACACTGCATTTGACCAGATATTTGAATTGAAACGGACGGACTTAAAATAAAAAAATCAAGCAAAGATGTAGATAGCCCAGAAGCATAATGAGTAGGCAGGTTGTTATGATGATAAGTCAAACCTAAACGCTGACATGTCGAAAGTACAAGCTGTGAATTATTTATATTAAAAAGGTTCAAGTTAAAATCACCCATAACCACAATATTCTGGTATTTTACCAATAAATCTCCTAAACGATCCTCCATAACACTAATGTCACCATATGGAAGATAAACGACTCCTAATAACCATTTCGATCCTACACAACTAATCTCAATAAATATAGATTCAAAAATTCCAAAATCCGTAGATTTAAATACTATCCTGCATTTTAAATTATTCGAAACATATATCCCAACACCACCGGCCCTACGCCCTAAACTAGTGACATCATTAGAAGCAGCCGCAGGAACAGGCTCATTGCGACCAGGTCTATCACATCTATAAAAAGTGTATCCAGGGATAGACACAACATTAGACGATATGGAGGATTTAAGCCATGTTTCACTAACTCCCACTACATCAAGTATACGCTCCTGAAGTATATGTCGTATTTCATCCAATTTTGAAGACCTAGATGATGTGCAAAAACTTTGGCAATTAAAATGGCCAATCTTCAAATTTCCTAAGGAATTGCCTAAACTAGATTGTAAATACCTATTATCATGTGCCACTGGACCTAAATTAAGATCAAATGCCATATTGTAAAAATAAATATATAAAAATAGAAAAAAAAAATTGTTTTTAAATTGTATATAAAAAAAAAACAAATAATACTAGAGAAAAAAATAAATAAACGTACTAAGAACTTTGTTTACAACTGGTGCTATAACTCTTCAAATGAAATCCACTTAGAATTATTCTATAACTTCTTCAAGTAACTTCTCACACTCATAAAATTCCTTCGTTGATGATGACCCATCCTCATAATAAATTGTCACCTTCGGCTTATCAGCGTTATAAATTTTGTATTTTTTAATCTTTTTCTTCATAAGCATCTGCTTACAAATATAATTCATTTTTGCTGCCATAGGTGCAAAATGGTCGTTAAGATATACCCTTGAATGTACATCAGCATCGATTATATCACTAAGCTTTAATGATCGAGCTTTGTGATATTCAGCCATTAAGTTGTCACGAATACGTACACGTTTAAACTTCACCAAAATGGATTTGCTTTTATTCATAAAGCAAACATGTTGAATATCATTTGCAACTATTGATATCCCAAAGAACAAACACAGATCAACTACCACTTTTTCCAGGTCGGGAATGACAGTAGGCAGGCCATTTATTACAACATCTGTTCTGTTAGCTCTATGATAAATTACATTATTATCGGCTTCTTGTTTTTTCATTTTGATGTCAACACTAGTGTCCAGACCTTTGACTTGCCTGTAGCAGGAAACAATTTCTGACTCAATCCTTTCAAATCTGGCTGCAAATTCCTTACGTAGGTCAGCAATCGACGATGCAATATTTTTTTCCGTTTCAACCTTATGCAAAGACAGCTGATTTGAAATTACATCAAGCTTACTATGTAATTGGCTTATTTGTTGACTCAAATCATTGCAACTATTTGGGGCAGCACGGCACGGAACACATTTGAAAAAAACGCCATTTTGTTTAGCCATGGAAGAGCAAAATACTTCAGACATTTCAGCACATCGCAAATGAAACCACTCAATACATTTGTCACATTGAACACTGCCTCCTTTTCCAATATCTTTTTGGCATTTTCCACATATGACTTTTTTGCCGGTCATGATATTATTTTTGTTATAAACAAAAACAAAAAAAAACAGCCAAATCAAGTTAAAAGGCAGCACAGAAAAAATTTGCAAAGTCAGCAACAGATGACAGAAGGCAGCAACAACAAATAAAAAGAAAAAGATCAAACCGCCTCTTCATATATTAATACACTTTATGAAATTTAGCAATATTTCATAAAATTTCAAAAAAATGCAGTTAAAACTATTGATTAATCACCAAAAAACGAATTTTCTACGAATTTAATTTAATGTAAATCACAAAAAAATCACCAGCTGAAGTAACACAAATCTTTACTCAACCATAGAGTTGCCAGGATTTTTTTATCTAAAAAAAAATTAACTTTATCAATTCAAATTGTTTTTTTAATATAAAAACAAAAATAACAGTAATTTTGTAAGTGTTACTATTAAATAATTGTTATTTTATAAATCCCCTTTAAAAAGTACGTTAAAAACGTTTTTTTTAATTAATGAAATATTAACATTGGTCATAAGTAAAGAATAAAGCATTAATAAGTAGATTTTTCATACATGAATTCTAAAAAAATCCAAATAACTGTTAGTTTTAAACAGTGATTCTAAAAAATCAAAAATAAAATTTATTAATAAGTTTTTTGTTTAAAAAACAAAAATTAATCTACAGCCAGACGTAAACGTAAAATGGTGACGGATTTGCGGAAAATAAATTCTATGTTCAACCATTTGTTTAGTATGTACTATAGGTACTATTTTTACACATTGAGTTGCAGTTCGGTTACAAAACGTATCCGCTCGAGTAGTGAAGCCTCAAGGATCCATTAGTCTTTGCGTTCCGTATCGTTTCTGTAACGTGCCGTTCCGAATAGCTGTTTTGTGTGGTTAGTCTATTCCGTAACAGCATAGCCACTGTTTTGGCTAAACGACTGTAGTCATCGCTTTACTAATTGCAAATATGATCATTAAGTTATCAGAATGTGTCACAAAATATTTTTTTAAATTAATTTGTATAATATAGCTTTAAAAAATTAAACAAAATTTTCTTGTGTTGGATGTTTAGTTTTTTTTTTTATGTGAGAGCAATCAGTTGTTTTAGCTGCCAATTAACGTAGTACAGAAATTCTGTTTTTTACAGGTTCGTCCGACACGGAACGTTACATTACAGACAAACTAACCACACACACTCATTTTCATATATCAAAAACAAATCCAAATCGTCACGGAACGTTACGTACAAACTAATTCAGCCTCTAAGTTGCGAAAAAGTGACGTTTTTGTTTAGATTATGTCCTTTTCTTTGCTTTTGAACAGCACTTAAATTTTAGCTTTGTTAAGGTGCGTACCGATAAAGCAGAATATGAGCTTTTATTTTCAAAGACCACCGCGATTGGTAAACTTTTAAAGATTTTGTATTCAAAATAAAAAGGCTTTATTTCCAGCTTAATGTGTTTATACAAAAGGCAGTAGGCAAATATTTGTAAGTTTATACAAAAGGCAATAGTCAAATTTGGTTAAAAAAACTAAAATTTTCCCTAATGTTGTTGTACCGGTTGCCGTGAGAACCGGGTTATACAGCCCATACTCGGTCGTCAATGTGTACTGTGGGTGAGGTTGGCATTTGGAAATGATTGTGTGTACAGATTATTCATCTGTATTCGATTCAATTTTCCTTGTCACTTTTTGCAATGAAATCTATACCACGTATTGGGCACAAAAAAATAAACAATATGTTCTTCTAAAAATTTTTTTCGTTGCATTTTTAAGCGATATGGGCCAAAACAGGTTTAGAGTGAATGTCAAAAACTAATCCGTACAAATAAATAAGTTTAGGCGATTAAGCTTCAATCTTAGTTTGTGTTTATTTGCAAATGGGTTTTAATCAACTTAAATATAGTTTTACGATTTTTTAAAACTGTCTTCGTTAAAATACATGAACTTATTTTTTAAAATTTCACGAAATTTAAATTTAGACATTAATCTTGCTACAGTAAAAGTTATAACGCAAATTTTTTCATATTTTTGACCATTTCAGATAAAAAAGAAAAACGTAAGTTAATTTAGTTGTAAAACTCCAACAAAATGCCATTTTACAAAAATGTTTGCTCAGCCTAAAAAACTCTTCTACACTTTTTGATAACTTCTAACTTCTTCAGAAAATTGGAAATTGGGGTATTGTGGAAAACTCTAGAAACGCTTCTAATTATTTTATTCATATCATGCATAATATTATTATACTAATCTTAATCCCTATATAAAGACACTCTTTTTGAATTAATGAAAAATATTCAAAACTACGCAACACTAATACAACAAATTCAACAAAAAAAAAAAAAAAATTATTATGAACTACATAAATATATGACAATAATGATATATGGTAAAAGTGAGACAGATGAAATTTCAAGAAGAAACACAAACTAAACACAATGAATTACAAATAAATACTATTGAAAAAAATTATGTAAAAAAACGAAGGATATTTCGTTGATAAACTCACAAGAGGTAAAGAAATTACCATAAGGTTTGCTTCCCGGCGGCTGGAGGGGATTCGTCTGAGGCAGTGATTGATCATTCTGGCCGCGAGCATTTGTCAGAGATGGAAATTCTGAAGGATCGAGTAGGGCCGGCGTTGTTGTATCCCCACTGCCACCAAAAACATTATGGAAATTATTGAGAGGTCCACCAGCTGCACCGCCATTACCTCCACTACCAGTCGTACCGTAACCCCCACGATTTTGCATAAAATTACCCATGCTCGACTAAAAATTTAAACAAATAACAATAATTAGAATCTTTCGATATTAATGATATTGCAAAAAAAAAAACATTTACCATAGGTCCTTGACCCAGGCCTTGCATTCGTCTTTCCACATATGGACGCTGGTTAAAAACATTTGCACGATTACCACTTGCTAACGCAGGACCACCAACCGATAGCTGAGCATTACGGTTCGGTGATAATTGAGGTTGCGTCTGTCCATAATTTGCTCCTGTTAAAAAATAAAATAAAAAATAAAACAAGAAATATTAAGATTTCTGAGTATTTCTAAGCATGGCAGGTAATACCTTTTCACTATAACGGTAGTTGTCTAACACGCCCACATCAATGACGGACGATACGAAATTTTTAAAACTGCGATTCTAACTGTTGCCTAGTGTATTCTAATATCACAGGGTTTATTTCATAATTTTATCTGTTAAATTTTGTTATATCTACAAAATACCGTTATAAATCGCTGTTTCGATATTTCACTTATACTTAAAGAAGAAGACATGCCTTTAATGGAATAGCCTTTTTAAAATTTAAATTTTGATCTTGATATAGCTGTGTTAAATACCGTTTTTATGAAAAAGTATATAATGCAAACCATCTTTTTAAGTACTTAAAGACTGAGATCGCAATAAGTGTAACACGAAAAACGTCGTAATAACTGTCTTACGCATTCATCAATTTTAACAAAGGTGGCCATTTATTGAACATATTTTTATGCAAAATTAATAGTATCCCTATTTTGAATAAACGAGAATTTCGTTTGATTTTGACAACGAAACTTGTTTAAAGTAAAACAAAAAATATTTAAATATGAGTAAATCTCAATTGAAGTTAATTTTGAAATTGTTTTTTAATAATATGAAATAATGAGTAAAATTATTTTAATGAAGTTTTTTGACATAATTTTTCCGAACGTCAAACTTAGTCGAATATCACTTTTTGCCGAACTTCGAAGGCAAATACTCTGTCGGACACTACAAATTTACATTGATTTAAAAGAAATTATGAAATTTCAACTTTAGTTAGATACAATTTATAGGCATAATCTAAAAAATCCCATTTTAGGAATTTTTACTATATATTTCATAGATGTTTGGTTTGATGCAGGCGACTTCTACCAAAACTTTTAGGCATTATTGGCAATACGTGTAGTGATTGTCATTACTGTTTTACAAAGAGCCAAATATCTCTCTACTGGTCGAAGTAAAGGGTGTTTTTTATGCAGGCGGCTCTAACTGGGTATAATAAGGAACTTCGTAGATCTAAGAAGGCAACGTGGCGCGGTTAGGCTTCAGAAGGCTCTTTCACAAGATCATACGAACGGACTTAGTACCCTGAAGAGGCCGGACGGATCCTATACTGAATCGCCCGAGGAGACCTGTGAAGTCTTACTGAATACACACTTTCCGGATTGTGTGCCACCTGAGCGGCTACCTAGGATTCCTAGCCTATCTGGAAGAGACATACGACTTGCGAACAGGGTGTTTCAGGAGGGAAGGATTTCATGGGCAGTGAGGAAATTTTCGTCGTTTAAATCTCCTGGGCCAGATGGGGTGTATCCGTGTCTGCTGCAGAGGAGCATGGATCTTATACTCCCGCAACTGGCCATGATCTTTAAGTCGATCTTAAGTTATTTGGTCACGTTCCATTGGCTTGGAACGGAGTTAAGGTAGTATTCATACCAAAGGCTAGGCGCAAAGCGAAACATTTGCCCAAATCTTATAGACCAATAAGTCTTAGTTGTTTTTTCCTTAAGACCATGGAGAAAGTCTTGGACCACTATATCATCTTTTCCAATTTGCGTATCAGCAGGGAAAATCCACTGAGACGGCTGCCCATCACGTTGTCACTATGATCGAAAAGGCACTGGAGGCGAAGCAAATAGCATTGCGTGCTTTCGTTGATATTCAGGGCGCTTTTGACAACACGTCCTACGACTGCGATGTTGAGGAAAGACATCCCCAGTCTTTTCGTTAGTTGGACTCTGAAGATGTTGACCTCTAGGGTCATTACATTAGGCATCGGGAACACTTCTAGGACCATAGGGGCGACTAGGGGCTGTCCTCAGGGGGGTGTGCTATCGCCTCTGCTGTGGAATCTGGTCATTGATGAGCTGCTTGAGCAGCTTAATGACCTGGGTTTAAGAACCTACAGATATACTGACGATCTTGTTATTTCTGTCACAGGCTGGGATGACAGGACAATTTCTGAGCGCATGCAACAGGCTCTAGACTTTACCTTGAAGTGGTGCCAGGAGAAGGGATTGACTATAAATCCCTCAAAGACCATCCTGGTGCCCTTTACTAGGAGACGTAAGTTATGTCTCACTGAGCCATCGCTTCAGGGGACGAGGATCTGCTTCTCTGATAGCGTTAAGTACTTGGCGGTTATATTGGATAGGTCTCTGAATTGGAATGGGCACCTTGATATGATCTCTAAAAGGGCAACTAGGGCAATGTTTGCCTGACAGAGGCTCTTTGGCAGGACCTGGGGCCTTAGACCTCAAATGGTCTACTGGTCTTTTAACACCATTGTGAAACCGTTGGTCACATACGCCTCATTGGCGTGGTGGACAAAGGTTGAACAACTCGGGGCTCAGATGATTCTTAAGAGGGTTTATCGACTGGCATGTATTGGTATCACTGGTGCCTCGAACTCATGTCCGACTGATGCCATTGGAGTCATGCTGGGCATTACTCCTTTGCATATCTCTGTAAAGGAGAACGCGGACATGGGATCCCTAAGGCTGCGGGAGATTGGCAGCATGAGGAGTGGGGATCTGAAGGGGCATCTTGAGATTGCTAAAATGTTCGCTAATGACCCGGTTATTAGGGTCAGTGACAAGATACTGCCTGTGCAGGTATTTGTGACGCACTTTGTTGTTGTGATGTTCGACAGGAGAACGTGGTTGACTGGATCTTGGGTACCGGAGGTTGGTGCACAGGTCTGGTTCACGGATGGCTGAAAACAGTCGAACATGGATACGGGGCGGGTGTCGTCTTACCCGGATTTCAGCGTGCTCAGCCCATGGGCAAATATCCCTCCGTTTTCCAGGTGGAGGTCTTCTCTATCTGTATCTGTGAGGAAGAGTGTCTGCAGAGGAGGACACGTGGGTCCACGTTCTACATTCTATCTGACAGCCAGGCGGCACTTGGTGCCTTGAGGGCTCAAGATGTGTCGTCGGGTCTGGTTAAGGAATGTGTCGACTTCTAAATCGTCTCGGACTTAAAACTCCTCGACACTGGGCTGGGTTCCTGGCCATGAGGGGCATGAGAGCAACGAACGGGGTGACTTTGGCCAACTGCGGACCTCGTCAACAATTCATTGGCCCTGAAAGCTTCTGTGGCGTACCCAATGGGTATGTCAGAAAGAGGCTCATAAGATGGAGGGAGTCGGAGTTTGGGGCCTATTGGGCCAGATCGCCTGGGCAGAGACAGGCGAGGCTGTTTATATCTCCCTCTGGGGAGAGGTCGCGGAAACTCTTGTCTATGACGAGGGGCGAACTAAGGACCGTGACGGGTTACCTCACGGGACACTGTGGCAGGTATCAATTGTACAAGATGGGATCCTCTACGGATACGTGCAGGTTTTGTGAATTGGAACCCGAGACCTCAAAGCATGTTCTCTGCCAATGTCCGAGGCTCTCCGACAGGAGGGTGCGTTATTTTGGTTGTCAAATAGTGACGCCATCGGACGTTTAGAATTGTTTACCTGGTAGGATAGTTGGCTTCGTAGGTAGCCTGAACCCATAGGGTGTATTCGTTGGCAGCACAAAATACCAACTTCTGGTCGCGGTGCATAGTGCCTGTTCTGTTCGAAATGCGTATCGCGCACTTCATCCATTTTACGGTCAACATAATCGTCTGTGTGGATATGTGAAGTCGCTAGTCTACTCCGATAAACCTGCAACGATTTACCACTTGGAGGACAACATTCGCAGCGTTATTGCCAATATACGGACACAAATGTTGGAAAAAGTCATCGAAAATTGGACCTCCAGATTAGACTACGTCCGAGCCAGACGTGGCGGTCATATACCAGAAGTCATATTTAAATTATAATACCAGAAGATTATCTTTCGAATAAAGATTCTATTATTTTGACTAAAACGGACATTTTTGTTATGTGTTCATGAATCCTGCGATCATATCATTAATTATGAACAACTCGTGATGTATTACGGAGTTACAGCAGTTTCCTCCTCCAACACTATGTGTCTTAAATTTTGATGTTAATTGTATACATTAGCAGATCTAAACTGATTTTCTTACATGTCTACATATGGTCCTCCAAATTGAATCATATTTAAAGAAATTAAATTTTTGTTGTGCTAAAATTTCATTGATATTTCCCATATCATTAAGGAGGAGAGTACCGTTATCCAGTATCATGTAGCACTAAAAATTGTTTAATGAATTTTTCAAAAAGCAGTTTTATCCGAGTTTATACCTTCTAAGACCATTTTTAATACCTCCCAGGTAGAAAAATACAATCTTTAAAACGTTTTAAAAGCATTTTTCATGATGGTACAAGCGTTTTCAGAACATACCAAATTACAAATTTAAAGCGTTTTGAGAATGTGCAAAATGATAACCCAAATTTACGGTCTGAGGATGGTATTTTATAACGTTCTCAAAACATTGCAAAACAAAATTTTTGAAATGCTTTTTCAATCGTTAAATAAGTATTTGCAGAACATTTTGGCTTACAGTTATTAAGCGTTATGAAAACGACCCAAATGATAACCGCTTTGAGGGTTGTAATTTTGAACATTGTCAAAACGCTCGAAAGACAAATTTTAAAGATCTTTATGAATTGTTCATAAATACCAATTTACAGTTTTAACGTTCTCTAAGCGTTAAAAAAGCTACAATTAAAGTACTTTGTCATTGTTTTCAACACAAATATCAGAATAATAATTTTAAACAATTTTATATATTTACATTTTGAAAAATAATATTTTTATTGAATTTAATTAAAATATATTTTAAAGTAACAAAATATAAATTAATAAGCTTGAAACATAAAAGTATTACTTCAGGGTTTTAAATTAAGGGAAATGTGATTTATGCCCGTAATTTCAAGCAATAGATACCTACCGGTGCTTAGATACCTACCCGATTTTGTTCGTGTACACGGTAGGTATCTAAGCACCAGTAGGTATATATTGCTTGAAATTACGGCCATTAGTATAAAAAATATAAACATAAAACATAATTTTGACGAAACGATATTGTGACAACCACAAAAGAAAAAATAGATTTAAATTTTATATATAAAAACATATCAATAAAATCAATGAAATTAAAAATCGAATATTCAAATATGAAAATAAAAAGCCCTCTATTGGAAAATAGATATATTTCATTATATAAAAAAATTGCATAAGAAAAAGAGTTCGCATATAGATAGACCCCCTTATGACAGTGTTGTTTTTTAATCAGTAAAATATTTTGAAAAAAAAAAAGTATTTCTAAAGTACTATTGGCAAATGTTAGAAAAACGCTTTAACGCAATGGTTTTACATTGGTTTCATTTTATAAACCGTTGTAAATTTTGTACGATAAGAACTTCTAAAGTACTTTTTACAAACGTTGGAAAAACGCTTTGAACCAATGTTTTTACAGTGTTTTTATTTCACAAATATTTGTAAGTTTTGTATAAAAAGTATTCCTAAAATACTTTGTCCGAACGTTCGAATAGCAATCCAAAATAATGTTTTCTAAATGCTTTTTTTCGTATTATTTGCAATTATCGCTTTGGAAACGCTTTTATTTTAGTACCATCAAAAACAAACGTTTTGAAAACTCTTCGTTTTTTGTACCATCCCAAAGCTGTTATGGACGTTTTTTCAACTCGTTTTTTGTTTTTTTTTTTAAACCAAGAAAAAATCCATTTTCAGCGCCTCTTTTTACCCGAGTACACTAAATATTAGATCATAACAGCCATTAATTCCACGACTTATTTGATTGAGAAATAAAAGTATCTCACCTCGTTTTTTGACACACATTTATAAAATGATCGTTCATATGCAAGTATATAACCCCCAATACCATTTTTTTATACTGTTATGGCTTTTGACCACTTGTTTTCAAAGTCCGATTATGAATTTCGTAGAAATTTTTTAAAACCATGTTATACTTATTTCGATCTCAGTCTTTATGTGCAATGATTAACTTACCACTGGGAAACATGCCTGACGTAGGTGTTACATGACCGGATAATGAACTACCAACAAAACCGCCTGTAGTTCTGCCCGTTAGAGATGCATTTGCTATGCTTCTTGGGGGTTGTTGAAAATTTAAATTCGCCATAATCTACAAGAAACAAAAAAATAAGAAACAGAATTTAAATAAATATTTAATTAAAATGTTTTGTTAATATTAAAATTGGATTATTTATGTGTTACAATAAATGTGTATCCATACATTTCATTAATTAGACCAATGCTTCTTTCCTAACCTACACTGCAAAATTGTAAAACTAATGCGTGAAAGTTTTTATGCACCAAAATAATTGATTACACTATTCGACGGCCAAAAATCCTATCGTTGAAATACATCTTTTTTAATAAACCTATGTATGCTGAATCCAAATCTGGAAAAAAATATTTCCTCATTTGCAGTTTTTAAAATATCGCGATTTTTATATTTACATCATTCACCCCCATTTTTCGTATATTTTGATTAATTTTTCGAATGTAGTGTAATTAATAAGTCAATATTGTCGTGCAATAGCAATCGCTGTCATGTACTTGACACTTAATTGTGATTGGCTAAAAGCCGTACTTTTTTGGTTGATTAATTTGACACCTTCATAATATGAACCATGGGAACCACTCATTTGATGGTTACCCACAAAATATATTTAAGGTTAATTTAAAGTAGAATAAATAATAATAAAACGGTCGCTCAGTAGAGCTAAAAACAGAAAAGTGATATTTTTAATAAAAACTACTTCACGAATTATATATCAAAATAGTGCTTTTTTTTTAAAATAAAAATCTACACAAAATTATCTTTAATTTGAGTAAAATCATATCGACATCGCTCTGTTATTGCAAGGCAGTTTAAAATTATGCTTTTTTAGTTTCAAATTAAAATATTTTTAAATTCTATCATTATGCATAAACTCCTACACATTCCAATGAACAAATTTAAAATTGCAAATCCATTGAAAATTGCCTGAAATATGTAGAAAAGAACTTAAAATTTTAAATAATTTTCCAAATGCTTCTAATACCAAAGTAAAAAATTCTTTCATATAAAAATATATTATTAATATTAACCTATGCCAATTTAGTAAATGGACAATTTTAAAATGCTTGTAATTAAAAAACTGGCACATTTTATGCTTGATACCTCCAATCCAGCTTTGGACGACATTCAATTTTTTTACACTGCTTTTAAGTTTGTTCTTCAATTCTTCAGAGCATTTGGCTTTCCAACCATTTTCATACACTTTTTAGGATAAAAGATCCCAAAAGTCCTCAATTGGACGGACGTGCTTTTGGGATGTTTGGAGGATTTGCGTATTTCGGTACAAAAGATACGTTATTTTGCATTAAGCCATTCTAATGTATTTTTGGCATAATGACAGCTTACTAAATCGAGCCAAAATAATATGTCATCTTTAGAGTGTCTATCTCTGATAAGTTTTTCTAGTTTTACTAAACATTGGAGTGGGCAACGCAGAGATTGTAAATTTTTTTAGTTAATGCATTTAATTTATTAATTGTTTTTTTAATGATTTTGATTAATGCAATTAATTACATTTATTTTACATTTGAAGCTATAAAGAATTTAACAATATTCTCATGAATTTTCATCAAAATATTGGTAATGTAGTGATATTGTCATTGGTCATAACAATACTTTCCCAATTTAGATCGAATAGTTATAAATTCAACGTTGATCGAATAGTCATAAAATCAACAATGCAATGCATTTGTACAAGAAATATATAAATTAAGGAGACATAGCCAAAAAGTAGTACCAACAAAATAAGCCTTGGATTGTTCAGATGCGATAAGAAATGACTGAGATATAGCTGATCAAAATTAGACAAGTATTGAATTTGGATCGTCTTCGGAAAATAATAAAAAAAAAAATCTTTTTAGGGGTTTTAAGACAAATATAATAAAAAATTATTTTGCACATTAAAAGTTTGTGGCAAATCGAGTAATCCTAAGCAATAAAACGGATTGGAAAGTTTCAAAGGTTATTCCCATTAGCAAAAATGGATCAATTAATTAATTAAGGACAATATCTATATATATACACATGGTAGAATATTTGGATAACAATCACTTAATTAGTCCTTATCAGTCAGGATTTAGAAATGGTTATAACACCTCATACCTATTAGTAGGTCTTACAGATTCAATTAGAAGAATTCTGGATAAAAATGATATATGAGTTCTGTTATGACTCGATTTATCCAAAGCCTTTGATCGAATCGTTCGCGCAATTTTAATTCGTAAACTGTGCAATTTCTTCAAATTCTCCCAATCAGCTTGTATGCAGATTCTTTTTTTTTGGCAGAAGGACGTCAATATGTTTATTGTAAGGAGTCTGTTTCTGATTGGTGGGATCTGTGATTGGACCGCTGCTATTTTTACTATACATGAATTGTTGAAGGGTTTTCTTGAGAGGTTTTTATGTTTGCGGATAATATTCAGCTTCTTTTTTATGGTGAGCGTCAGTTTTCTGATGTTATGGAGCAAGTGATACATTTTTTAATGTTAAATATCTCAGATTGGATGTCGAACTGTAATCTTTGTATTATTTATTTGAAAACTAAGGCAACAATTTTTAAATCTCCTAGGTCTGGCGTAAATTTTGATATGATGGTAAATGGTGTTAAAATTGAGTTTGTAGAATGTTTTTAAATGTCTGGGAGTCTTAATTGATTCTCGTCTTAATTTTGATCAACATATAAAGTGGTTGTGTTCTACTATTCATTTCACACTACGTTACACTATATATTACACAGTGCAACAGTGAAAAAAATGCCCTGACTCGTCAGTATAGGTTCGATTGTGCTACCAAAGGTTAGTAAAACCCTGTACTCGGTTTGGTCAGTTTGATTACCAATTTTTTTTTATGGACCTCAAAAGATTTTAAAAATCAGTGCACCACTCAAAAAAAGGTGTCCTCAGTTTTTGGCCAACAACTAATTCAGACTTGATGATATTGCTTAACTATATTTGGCAATAATGTAGTGAAGAGTCTACTGAACAAATTTTATAAACATTTTATGTGCAAAAAATCATTTTTTCCTGCACTTTTTTGAAAAAATATAGGAGAAAATTATTTTTTTTTCTTTTTTCAGCATAACTTACAGGGACTCATAATTTTTCACTAACAATATATGACAAAATTGTAGCCATTGTAAATCTGAACAACTTTTGTGAACATATCAATACAATCTGAATGTGTCTAGGCAAGATATATTTATATTTATATAAGATATATAAATAAATATAAATATATTTATTTATATAAGATATATAAATATATCTTGTGTCTAGGCATCCGAAATAGCTTACAAAGACCACTTTGTACCTTATAAATAGTCGTTTTTGACTAGACAACACTTTTATTGCATTTTTGTTTACTTTCTTCAATAACAAAAAAGTAAACAAAAAAATGCAATAAAAGTGTAGTCTTGTCGAAAACGACTATTTATAAGGTACAAAGTGGTCTTTGTAAGCTATTTCGGATGCCTAGACACATTCAGATTGTATTGATATGTTCACAAAAGTTGTTCAGATTTACAATGGCTGCAATTTTGTAGTCAAACTGGCAAAACCGAGTACAGGGTCTTACTAACCTTTGGTAGTACAATCGAACCCATACTGTCATGTCCGTGCATTTTTCCAAAAGTCTTCATTGGTGCACTGTTATATTATATATATTATATATACTATATTCTTTGAATCTTTTACCCGTTTATGTTAAAAAGCGCATTGCGCACTCATTATTGATGTCCAATATATTGTAAGCTGCATGGTCATGGTTACCAAATAACATAATTTCCTCGAAATTCGTAAAAATCCAATCGTTGCCCTACCCAAATGTACTAGGGGATAATTTTATTTTTTTTTACTTTTATTCTCTAAGATGTTTTAAACAAGGCCCTGGAGTGCAAAATAACAATTTTTTCGCTTTTGCTGAAGAAAACATTTTAAAATTTGAAATTAGAGATTTGAAAAGCACCCCAAAAATGTTGTCCGTTTTTGACATCACCTTAAGACAGGTTAACGACATCCAAACAAAAAACTTCTTCCATATCTTACAATATTGAGTCTTTTGAATAAAAAAATTCTATTGTAGTAATCAATTTCAAAAAATTTTAAGATGTGCGCTCGAATTATTCGGTCAAGTAATAATTGGCACATTAGTGGTCTGCGGCAGTTTTTATTACTGGGCTAGTTATTAACCGATTTTGGATTTTTATAGCTTTTTGAATACTTAATGTTATCATTATGTCGAATAATTTAGCATTTAGAATAAAAACTATTACAATATTTAAAAAAATTTGCAAAAACTAAAAAAAAAAGTAATTTTTTCCCCATATAAACGCATGTTTCGCTCTTTAATGCCTAGTCGCTTAGGGTAGGCGTTGTCGCAAAGGCCTATAATTACACATGAGTTATATTCAAGTCAAATATAAAAAAATTAGATTGTACCGTATTAAGATTTCCAACATTTAAACTTATGGAACACTCTAAGGGACACTTTAATATATCATCAGGGAAAAACAACTTCATGCACTTAAAAAGTGTGTTTTATGAGCCTGTAATATGCATGAAAAATCTTAAAATATGCACTTAAAACTAAAAAAATATGCACTTAACATTTTTTTTAATTATATTAAAAACAAAAAATTAAGTTTCATGCTTTTCTTGAAATCCAAATTATGTATATAGAGATTAAATAAACGTAAATAAAATATTTATTTATATAAATAAATAAGTTTTTATATATTTGCAAACGTAAAATTTAATCTTTTTGATCATAAAAGGTTTTTGAATATAGAAAATGACTGCTCAATGCCGAAGTTTGTGATTAGATTAGATCAGAAGGCACTATGCACCGCGACCAATGTAGGTCTTTTGTGCTGCCTAAGGTTACCTACAGATTCAAGCTACCTATAAAGCCAATTATTTTATTAGGCAAAATGTTCGCGATGTCGGAAGGCGAAATGAAGCGATCACCTAGAAACCTAAGTCTCCTATCACAAAGCCTGGGACATTCGCAGAGAACATGCTCCGAGGTCTCAGACACTATCTCGCAAAACTTACACAAATCCGTGTCCGATTGACCCTTCTGGTGCAGATGGTATCTGAGATTACAGTGTCCAGTTAAGTACGACGCCAGGGTCCTCAAACCCCCCGTTTCAAGCGACAAGAGTCGCCTCGACCCCCTACTGGAAAAAGAGATCAATCTTTTAGCCTGGCGCTGACCAGGAGAGTTTTCCCAGTAACCAGAGAATTCAGACTCTCTCCATGCCCTGAGCCTTTCCCTAACATACCCCGCAGGTATTCCACAGAATGGTTCAGGACCAATAAAGAGCTTTCGGGCCCCGCGGTTTTCAAGACAATCTGCCCTCTCGTTGCCCTCATGCCCCTCATGACCAGGAATCCACCCCAAGTTTAGAGAGTTGCCTCTACCGAGCCTATTGAGAGTCTGAATGCATACCATGACCAACCCGGACGACACCTTATAAGCCATTAAGGCCCTCAGTGCAGTCTGACTGTCAGAAAGAATGTAGATGCGAGATCTGCGAGTTCCCCTTCGCCGGCATTCGCCTGCACAGACACAGATGGCCCAAATCTCCGCCTGAAAAAATGGACGGATATTTTCCCATAGGTAAGGCACGCTGGAAGCCTGGTCCAAAGACGCCCGCACCCGTGTTCCCAATCTATCAAAGATCCACTCCGGTGACACTTTGTCCGCAACCTTAGAAATCGGGTCATCTATTAGGATTCGCGCGATCCTCATGTGACCCCTTAGGTCGCCCCCTCATGCCGCCGAATTCACTAAGTCTATAGGAACCCATACTGTGTGAACCCATAGTTTGTGATAGGTGTATTTTAATGTGTTTTGTTTTTCTGAGTTTATATCACATCTGTCTTCTAAAAAGATGAACTAGGATTTCGAGAACAAATTTTAAACATAATTTGTATTGTTTAATATATTCTCTAAATACGTCTTGCACATCTAAAAAAAAGTTTAATTAATTATATTAAAAAATACTCATTTAAAAATTCACTTCAAACTGTTTTTCTTAATCCCAATTTGTATATAAAATTTGAATATAAAAAAAAATTATATTTTTCTTTAAAAAACTAAGAAAAATGCAATAAAAATTATGCATTTAAAGCTAAATTAGTAAAAATATGTAATAAAAATATGCATATAAATTAAAATAAGTAAAAATATGCAAAAAAAAAATTTAATTAAAGCAAAATATGCATTTATAGCAAAATATGCACTAACGAATCGATGCCATTGTAAACGCAAATTCTTTGATTAGCATATATTTTATTTATCCTGTTCGCAGAACTTCTGTTGCATGAACTTCTGGTCCCTGATGATCATATATGAACTTTTTAACCGGGTCGTCAAATATTGATATATCATTTTTTCTAAAAAGTTCAGTTAAAAACAGACTTTAAATGAAAGGTATTTCAATTAGCTCTTAAATGATATATACAGTGGGTGACAATACATTGGAAACTTTTACAAAATTAAGATTTTTCTGTCTTTGATATTTGATAATTTTGAGTTAAGTCCAAAAATTATGCGAATATTTTTGGGAAATCACTCTTAGGCATGTTTCTTTTACAGAGGTTGATTGTTGCATAATACACAATAAAATATAAAAAAAAATTAAATAATAATCCTTTTTAAAAAATATCTGTAAACAATGCCGTATAAGGTTATCAACAATCTTAAATTATAAAAAAAAAATCATCAAACTGCAAGTTAACGACCAAATGTGGCTATATGAGGTTGGTTCTGTAATTTAACGTGCAGTGATTTTAAACAACAATTGGTTTACTCCATATAATACTTTCAAGGAGTATCAAAACTGGTCGAAACTCATTCAATATAGTGTTTTCTTATTTTATGTGTCCAAGATTAATTAAATTATATAAGTCGGATTAAAGTTTGTAAGACAAAAACAAAGGTAAACGACTAGACCCCAAATGAACAATTAAAACACTTCTATCCGGTGGCGTCCATACATTTATCTGGGGTGGTTTTTTGTTGCAATGAATGGGTGAAATTTATATCGTAAATTATACTCTAACTGGAAAAGGACACAAATATATCCTAAATGACATCTTTAGTGGAAAATTAATTGATATTTTAAGGAATTCAAGCCAATGGATTTGTGTCAATTAACGAAAATACAACACTTAAACAGGGTATAAAGTCCAAAAACCAAAGTGTTCAGGAGACGTAAAAACGTAGGAAATGGTAAAAAAAAATTTAGTTTTGATAAATTTTTTTTTGATATTCCACAAATGTAGGCCACATGTATCTGTATACAAAATTTAATTTAAAAATAATAATTTAAAGTAGCAAAAAATTTCACTTGAAATTTGTCTTTAGTGGAATAAGGGTATGTATATGTTACAATTTTAAAAAAACATGCATCCTTTTGTTTTTTACGATTTACCTCACTAACGAATTTCTTTAAAATTTGAACGGAACTATGGGACACTTTTATTTCCCGACTAAACAAAAATCCGCGGTTTTTCAGTACATTGTACCCTAAGTAGAAAGTGACTATGTTAAATTTAATTCTTTAGTTTACCATGGTCAAAATTAAAAATATCTTAAAAGTAATAGTTAAATAATGCTTCATTTATATGTGGAAATATACCCTCTTCTGTGTACTCGAGGGTCTGAACGACTTGAGTTTCAGGACCTATGGATACGCCGATGATCTTATCATTTCGTTGTGGGCTGGGATGACAGGACCATCTTCGAGCGTATGCAACAGGTTTTGAACTTCACTCTTTCGTGGTGTCGGGAAAAGGGGTTGTCTGTCAATCCGTCGAAGACAATCCTGGTACCATTCACGAGAAGGAGAAAACTTAACCTGTCTATGCCGGTCGTTGGGGGTGTGTCGGTTGGCTTCTCTAGCACTGTTAAGTATCTTGGAGAGACTCTTGATAGCTCCCTTACCTGGAACGAACATCTTTACCACGTCTCCAAGAAGGCCACCAGGGCATATTATGCCTGCCAGAGGCTTTTCGGGAGAACATGAGGCCTAAGTCCACAAATGGTCTACTGGTCGTTCAATACTATTGTTAAACTGATGATCACCTATGCTGCCCTTGCATGGTGGCCAAAAGTTGAGCAGAGTAAGGCAAGGGATGCTCTTAAGTCTACCGTCTTGCGTGTGTTGGCATTAAAGGGGCCGGCGGAACTTGCCCGACGGATGCCTTGGGGGTTATGCTGGGGATCCCGCCATTGCATTTTTCTGTAATGGAGGTTGCCAGTATGGGTTCCTCTAGACTTAGTGAATTCGGTGGCATGAGGGGGTGGGCGACCTATTTCCAGTAGGGGTCGAGACGACTCTTCTCGCTTGAAAGGGGGGGGGGGGGGGGGGTTGAGGACCCTGGCGTCGTACTTAACTGGACACTGTAATCTCAGATACCATCTGCACAGGAAGGGTCAATCGGACACGGATATGTATAGTTTTGTGAGATGGTGTCTGAGACCTCGGAGCATGTTCTCTGCGAATGTCTCAGGCTTTGTGATAGGAGGCTTAGGTTTCTAGGTGATCACTTCATTTCGCCTTCCGACATCGCGAACATTTTGCCTAATAGGATAATTGGCTTTATAGGTAGCTTGAATCTGTAGGTAATTTTAGGCAGCACAAAAGACCTACATTGGTCGCGGTGCATAGTGCCTTCTGATCTAATCTAATCTATATCGATAAAAAAAATATATAAATTAACAGATTAAGAAAAAAGTTTTAAATTTTTACACCCAATACTTCCCCGAGTGAAAGTTTGTTTATATGGTGCTATATCAAATAATATATAATTATATGTATATAGTACCATATACAACTACAGTGGTGGCCAAAACATATGCAACTGTGGTTCTTTAAGGTTAAACTGATCTGTAATCTACAAATTTGTTCTCAAAAACATCTCAATAGTAACTACATATTAACGAACAACATTCCAAGAAATAAAATCGATAAAGAAGAGTCCAACTTGTTTTGTAATGTTGCCATATTTTTGGAATTTTTTATGGTTAAACAAAAATCGTCTGGACTAAACAAATGCAACTCGACTATTATTTTCTCAGATAACGGTATTTTTACCAATTCTCTTTTTGTATAGTTACGTGTTGTTTTTATGTTTTAACCTACACATAACAGCATAAAAATTAATTATTTTTGATAAAAATTAAAAATAAGTTCGTTTTTGTAATGGCACGCGATAAGTTCGGTTTTGAGCTGAGAAAGCTAATTGTAAGTGATTATTCTCATGGAATATCACAATAATATCCATAAAAACTCAGTTTCACGCATTATTGGAAAATTTAGGAAAAGTACTGAAATTTCAGTAACCCACCGTGGAGGACGACCACGGGTGACAAGAATTAGAACGGACAATTTGATTATCCAGCAGGCGAAGAAAGATCCGTTTACAACTTCGTCAAAGATTGCAGCAAGTGTCCAATTACCAATTTCTACTCGAACTATCCGTAGGCGACTTGTAGAAGCATCCCTACGTGCACACCGTCCAGCAAAAAAACCGCTTATATTTAAACATACTCAAAAAAAACGTTTGCAGTTCGCCAAGGAGCACTTAAATTGGTCAGAAACCAAATGGAAGACTGTCCTATTTAGCGACGAGTCCAAATTTAATATCATCGGCAGTGATGGCATGTGTTATGTAAGACGGCCAGTAAACAAGCGGCTTCAAGCGCGATACTGCAAAAAGACGGTGAAACATGGAGGAGGCAACGTAATGGTTTGGGAGTGTTTTTCTGCTGCTGTAGTTGGCCCATTGCACAGAATCAATGGAATAATGGATAGATTTATGTATAAGAACATATTGGAAACAGTTATGATTCCACATGCAGAGGATAATATGCCGCTACGATGGGTTTTTCAGCACGAGTTTCAGAAAGAGTTTCGGTAATGGAATGGCAACCACAATCACCAGATCTAAACCCCATTGAGAATCTTTGGGAAATCGTTAATCAAAGAATCGATCGCGAAAATTGCACTAATTCCGATATTATGTACCAAAGATTGGTAGAAGCTTGGAATGATATTCCTGCAAATTTTATTGCCAATTTGATAGCGCTCAATGCCCCGCAGATGTCAGGCCGTCATTGAAAATAAGGGATTTGCCACGAAATATTAAGTTTTATGGACATATCTGTATTCAAAGCAATTTGTTGTATATGTTTTGGCCACTGAAATATCAGCCTATACGTAGTTTATTTTATTTTTTTTTTTTTGATGTAAATAATTGTGGATTAAATTTTATTTTCTTATTTTTAAAGCAATAATCAAAAAATAGTACAAGCACATGAATAATTGTTTTTCTTTTAAAACTAGTTTAAACAACTTTTGTAAAATCCTGTTGCCAGTTGCATTTGTTATTTTTTTTTTTTTTTTTTTTTTTTTTTTTATTGAAATGATATTAATACTTTATTTTAGTTAACATTTCATAAAATTACACCTAGTTTACACTAACAAGTAATATTTTTCTTTCAGATAAGATTTACAAATTATTAGACACTAAGTCTTGAGGTTTTTTCTCTTTAAACGCATTTGTTATGGCCACCACTGTATATAAGCGGTCGATTATTCAAAAATTTGTTTATATAGTGCTTCATAAAATTGTATATGGTCATATATGTAATTATATAAGCCTTATATAAATATATGTATATAATTGTATATAAGTATATAAAATTATAGATACTCATTTTTGGAATATAATTATATATCTGACTTTATAGAATTATATATATTTATATATAATTATATCCACCAATTGCCGTACATAATTATATATAATTTGATATGGCTTATTTAAGTTTGTTCAATCGAGTCGCTACTGACTAATAAAGTCGAAAAAATAAAATTTTATAAAAGCTTCCAATGTTATGTCACCTACTGTATATAAATGTATGTATATATGTATATATATGTATATATATATAGAATGATATACTGTTTCGATCCGACAAGATACAAATAATTCAAAATCTAAATTTTGAAGGTCTATAACTCTGGAACCAGGGGTCGTCGAAAAAAAAACGGGTATGTGTGAGCTCAGCACTAAAAGTTCTATCAATCGTGAAAATCCGAGAAATGTCCGTAAACTAGAATTAAGCCTGAAGTATCCAATAAATTTTTTTTCTACCGACTTGGTTATCAAAACCAAGATTTCCGTACGTTTTATTGCTTTTGTTTTGCTCGACACTGTATGTATGTAAATGTTCATAAACACTTACCCAAATAATCTGTTATTGTTAATCCTTGTTCCGAATGTATTGTTGCTGCTGTTGTTTTTGTTTTCAAACGACTTGTAATACTTGAGCTTCTGCTGCTTCTACTACTACGACCATAAATAGAGTTCACCGCATCTAACATTCCAAAGCGGCAAAAATGGAACGCTATGAACTATGGATGCAACTGCCAATATTTGCTAATATTGGAAATTAGCAATAACGGGCAGTAATTCTAGTTTCGTAGATGATTTTAAGTTGACACAAGGTAGCAGAAAATAAAAAGAGCAGCCGAAGTCTTAAAAAGACTTAACCAATCCAAACAGAAACAAAGGAATACAACCTTGAGTTTCTAGTTGGTTGGTGATAGAAAAGTCTTAACTTTTGGTAGATTTTAAATTGATAGCACACAAGGAATATTGGCTAATGGATTTTCTATTTTAATTTTCCTATAATGTAGGAATTTCGTTACGAGCAGGCGCAGGCAATGAAGAAGAATAAAATGGCACAAAAACGGCGTCTGTTAATTAATACACCACAAACGGAAAGGGGGGATCCAAATACAAAAAAAAAAATCCCACAATTTTCGCACGTTTTGCTTTTTTTCTCTTCCACCTTAACAAAACTGCTTTGTGATATTCCAAAAAAAAAATTAATTTTTACACCAATTCCTTAAGAGTTCTGGTCTGTATTGGAGTTTAGTATCGGTTCGGTCTTTGATTTGTTTCACTTTTTCAATTTGATTGTTGTTGGCGTTGCTGTTTGTCCAATTGATTGCAACACACACACAAACACAAATGTATGATTCTGCTTCTTCTTCTATTCGACACAAACACTCACCCAATCTCAATATCTTTTTTTAAATTTCTTTCACTAATTCCTCGAATTGTAAATTTGTATTTGATTTAAAATGTTGTCTTAATATATTTTAATTCAAATAGTTTTATTATTTAACACAATTTTATTTATTTCGGTTGAATTTGATTCTACCAAAAATTGTTTTTTTTTTGCTATTGTTTGCTTGTTCTTCCACCAATATTTTTTATGCTGCTTCTTCTAGTTGGTTTTTTTATTTTTTGTATTTTACTTAAAGGTTGTGTATATTTTTCTTTTTTCGTCCCAATGTTCGAACGTCTCTAACTTTGCCTTTGTTTTTTTTTTTTTTGCTTTTTTCAAAGCAGTTCAATGAAATTTCACCCGAACTTTATTGAAAGACTCTACTGAAGATGTGAGAAGAGCAGTAAAAAAAATCACTTGGATTTTCTTTTTTTGCAAAATTCACCGAGCTGTGTTTTCTACAGCTTTTATGTTATCCATAGAAAATATTTTCCTTTGAGGAAAATTGTCTTATTTTCCAAAGTTCTATTTCTGTTATTATTAAATGAAATTTGCGTGAATTTCCTTTTTGGCTGAAAAATTAAACGCACAAAAAAATCTTCCGCAAAATTTTTTTATCGCTCATAGCACGAATACAATTACACAGAAAACGAAATATCGTCGTTCGTTGCGCTTGCATGTATTTGGTTAAAAAGTGCTGTCAAGTTTTTGTTTAACTGCTAGACAATAAGTTTTTTTATTAGATATTTGTCTCTTTTGTACTCATGTAAGCTTACAATAAAGCTTTCTTTGTCGCTCATAAAAACAGAGTTGTATAAATATTATTTTTACATATCGTTGTAATCGTTCTCAATAACAGAGATGTGAAACAGAGCTGCTTTTATTAAGAGTTGCCATTATCCAAATAAGTGAATGTAAAATATCCTAAATATATTTTTAGGTCACGAAATTCGCATTTAACTGCATTTACATACTATCGAAATCCAGTTTAAACTAGATTTCAAAATCTAGTTCGTGTATCATTTTGTACACCACCATATTATCGAAACCAAGTTTAAACTGAATTTCGATGGTAAATGGTTATTCAGCTTAAGCTATCACCCATATCTACTATTTCCCAGCATATTGCCATTTTCAAAAGAGAACTTACAATAATTTGGAAATTAGTATCACCAATAATGGGAAATAGCAGATATGAATGCAATTCTATTTACACTCGAAATTAAGTTTAAACCAGATTTCGATGAACTAGATATCGAAATCTAGTTTAAACTAGATTTCGAGGGTTAAGTAAATGCAACTTTACATTACACGCAAAAAATAAAAAGTGTAAAGTCAACTAGAAAAGGGCGTATAAGTTACCTAAATTGATTTCAAAGAATACAACTTGAAAAGTTTTTCGGCAAGTTATACAAACTTCGGCAAAAAGTTGTAAAATAAAACTACTGTAATTTATACTTTAGAAACTTTCCATATGATGGTTTTAGTTGAAATTCCATTGTTATTATTTATTTAATCCAACAATTTGATTTTGTTCATTTTAAACATTTTTATATGAAATATTTTTGTAAGCCCTTTAAATGAAAAATCCCTTTATATAATTTTTTTGATAATATAAATTTATCAACACTTTTTGTACAGAAAATTAATTTAATATAATGAAATACTTAACTTACAACACAACACATTTAATTTGGGCACCGTAACATTACGTTTGGTTCATCCCATAGCGGCAGTTCTGCTTACCAAAAGTGAATATGAACATAGCAGAAAGTAATAATAGTGTCTATACGGCAGACAGTTCCAAACAAGAAATAGGTAAAAGGAGAAATCCAATCAAATAAAATTCATTAAAATCAATTGTAATTAATGTTTGAACACAAATACATACGCATTTCACACAATTTCCGTACTTTTTATTAACAAATTTTAATTTCTTTTATATTAAAACAAATAGATTTATGACATGTGAAAAAAACAACAATTGTACTGAAAGTTGTAAAAAAAAGTTTTTATGGCTATTATGGAAATACCCTGCAATCGTCTAACCTTTATAATTAATCCATGCTTTACGCTAGTTTCAAGCCCTAAAATTGTAACCATGATGAACTGAAAATCCCTTTATTTAATTATAAAAAATTATATGGCAGTCCTAACTAACCTTTAATTAATTAAAACTTGGTATCACTTTTTTCTGTACAAGATTCCAAGAGTGAAAAAATTTACTGAATCCGTAAGAAAATCTGAATTTATTGCTTAAAAAAAAACGAATTAAATTTAATAAAACATAACTTTAATGAAAATAAAAAATACTTATTATTTTAATGCAATAATTATAAAAATTAAACATTACTGGTGACTAAAAAAAACTGCATTTGGAGGAACACATACATAAATTTTGCTACAAAACTGACAAGAAATATTCCAGAAAGTTTTCTAGAAAGGAAGATAAAGGAAAAGAAAAACGTAAGTTAACGAAAATATTTTTAAGTAAATAAAAAGAAAAAAAACTAAATTATACGAAAAAATAGCTAATAACGCCATTTCTATTTTTTTTTGTTCTTTATATTAATTTATCGGTATTAACGCTGCCTTTGTCACTGCTGTCGCCAACACCACCGACGTCTGCTGCTCTTTTCGTATATGTATACATTGAATTTGCATGTGTGTGTGACTGATACACTTGAACATACATTTTTTTGGTGATTTTTTCTTATTGTTACATTCGTATTGTTCATTCGTCGTTATTGTTCGTCGCGGTTGCTGGTCGTTTTTTTCTACGGATTCCATTTAATCATCAGCGAGTTTTTTTTTTTATACAAGAATAAGAAAAGATTAGAAAGAAAATTTATTTCACAAAAGAAACAAAATCGAAGAATTTTCTTAAAAAAAAAAATATTTTGAAGTTTTTTTTTGTTAATCATCAAGCCAAGTGGTTTATAAATTGTTATAAACCTTGCAATCTAAATTACTACATAATACATAGTTGAGATATATAAAGGAACAGAAAAAAAAGAAAATGACGTCTCTTGAACCCAATGTGAATCGTTTGCAAAATTTCAAAAACAAAGGCAAGGATCAAGAGGTAAGTGTTTTCTCCCCATTTATTTACAATTAATAATTCCATAAAATTAACCACACCCTTTTACTACAAAAAAAAGTTTCATTAAATTAGTTTTTTTTTTTTTTTTATGAAATAAATTTTCCTTGAAAAAAAGAGGCACATGTTTTTGTTGTAATGGTGGTGTATTGAATGATGTGATGAGGTACCAAAAGGGAATTGACAACAAAAATTGCTTAACCTCTGTTTATTTCATATATGTGTTCTTTTCGTATTCCCTTTTTTTTACTATTGATTTTCCATTATTAATTATCAAAAATCGTTCTTCCATTATCCTTGCTATATAATTTTTAATAAGCGTTTTATTTTCATATGTATATTTTTTTAAAATCTATTTTCATTGTCATTTCCTCGTGGTTCAATTACGGTGATTTTTTTTTTGTATTTTGGCTGTTTATTCCATTATTTACTGTTTGTTTCTATAACTCTCACTAATACATGTACAATTGTGCTTTGGGTTTGTGTAAGCGCATTAATTGTGGATTTTCTTTTGTTTACAATTTTCTGCATGTTCTATAAATACAACTCTGCGTTTGTATGATCTATAAGAAAACAGAGTTGGTAAAAAATTTACAGTGGGTTTTATTATTATAAAATGCAAAATTTTAATATTACGCAAAATAAATTGTTTTCGTTATAGAAGAAACAAAATCAAAGTTAAAACTAAGATCGAGAAAAGTGACTATTTCGCCAGTAGCCCGATTTTTTGCGTGTCATACAAAATGTATGTGTTTTTAATTTTAAAAACTTATTTATGAACCGATTTCGATGCAGTTATCGGCAAGGGTAATGAATTCACATAAACGAGTTTTTAGTAATCTTCAAGATGATTGCATTATCTCTTTATTTTTCATAACAAAATGTTCATACAATAGTCACTTTAACCGATGGTAACCGATTCTATGCAGTTATCGGTAAAAGTAACGGTAACGGTATTTTAGGGGTAACGATATTTCAGTAACTGTTTTTAGCTTTAACGGTATTTTATTTATTTCGGTATCGGTATTTTAGCGTTAACGCTATTTTCGTTTATTTCGGTAACGTTATTTTAGGGATCACGGTTTTCAGTTATTTCGGTAACGGTATTTTAAGGATAACGGTACTTAAGTTATTCAGGTAATTTCAATGCACATCGATCATTTTAGACCCATCATGCCCGAATTCAAATGACTAGCTAGTTTATGATCAATCTTTGCGAATATATATATACATATGTACCTATTTACAGCGACTATTTTTTCTGACTGTCAGATTATTTCGTTAACGGTATTTTAAGGATAAGGCTATTTCAATTATTTCGGTAACGCTATTTTAGAGGTATTGGTGTTTTAGTTATATCGGTAACGGTATTTTACGGATAACGGTATTTAAATTATTTCGGTAACGGTATTTTAGGAATAACGATAGTCAGTTTAAAGGGTTTTGAAACCCTGCTTTAATTTGACAGGAAAATTTTTAAATTCCGTCAATAATCTCAAGTCAGGGTTTGACAGTGATTTTTAGCTTAGTTTAGGGAACTAATCTAGTTTAAGGGCATAGCTCAAAAAAACAAAATTAGGGCTAAAATAGGTAAGTAAGTTTAGAAAAAAAAAATTGTGTCGGCGGCCCATGTTTTCCCAGTTATAGGGCTCTAAAGTTTGGATATTTCATTTAATGGATATATTTTTCACTTTGGCATGCGTTGTCGGATAGAAACAAAATGTGTGTCATTAGAAAGCTTTTTTTAACAGCCTTTAATTTGGTATACATTTTTTTAGGCGTAGCGGTTTTCTACTACAGTATGTCCAAAGCCCGGATTCTGAGGAAAGTTTTTCTCCGTAAAAGTCATCCATAAATAAGTTAGTGGCTTTGCTGAGCAAAGGTTTTCTGCGTAACCGACCTTCGGCAACAGATTTTATGGATAACTTCACTTTAATCACACGAGCGAAGCGATCGTGCCCTAAAATCGGCCATATCTGGAAAGGAAAAAGTAAAAATAACGAGGTTTTTAATTTTTAGATATGGCTGCTTTTTAACGCACTCGCAATAATGGTTTACAATGGGTTAATTAACCTATTTGTTTTCTAAATTTGCAATTTAATAAAGTTAGTTATTTATTTATTTATATATAGATATAACAACAATAGCTCAAAAATAAAGAAAATTTAATATCGAATATAACTGTTAATATATGCTGTGTTAGAAGGGTCAAAGTGGAATGTTATATCTTAAATTAAATCTTAAAGTCTTAGCTACAATTAATAATATTTCGTACCTTTACTAAAGTCAAATATCGCGAAAATGTGAGTATTTTCTAAAAAGTTCGGTTAACAAAAGACTTATAATTTGACTTTTAATAGGTTAATGGAGTCTCAAATGAGATGTGCTTTAATTAGCTTTCAAATAATATGTATTTTGTTTCGATCCGATTACAAAAGTCGAAGATACAAATAATTCCCATAACTTGGGGATCGGCGAGAAAAAAATTTATTTTTGAGCTCAGCATTAAAACTTCTATTGTTTGTGAAAATTTGAAACTAGTCTGAGTTATGCCCGTAAACTAGAGTTTAGTTAAAAAAAATATCTACAAACAAAAAGTCGGTAGTGAAAGGGTTAAAGCAAATAAAAAATATTAAAATTACAGTTTTTTCTTGGATTTAATTAAAGTTACATGACTTTATAAATCTTGCATTTATCACATTTTAAAATATATACAAATAATATACACCACCAAAAAATATAAAAATACACTCAAAGAAATTTGTTGTCATTTATTGGAACTTAAAATGAAAACCTCGATTATTTTGGAAAAGAAACTAAGAAACTCAGTTCACGCAATTCATTAACCAATTTCAAATATAATAGTAAATGTCAGACGCAAAAAAAAAAAACATACATTTTAAAAAACATGTACTCCTTTCAAGTTTGTGATGTTTGTATCCTGTTATTTGTGCGCTGACATCAATTTGGTATACCTTAAACTGTATAAAATTACGCCGTTTTTAAAATACTGTTCTCAAAACGCAATTCCATTAAACAGCGCAGAAACCCTGTGTAAAAAAATGTGAAACGTTAAAAAATCGGGGAAATTTTGGTTTCACTTGTAAACCACTATACAACGTTTCATCAAGCAGAGAGAGATATGGATATTACATTTTTAGTGAATGTATTTCCCAAGTCCATTGACTCCATTTTGTATTTGTTTGGATCTGAAAGTTAACAAAATAAAGTTAAAGCAAAAAAATAAATTAATGATAAAACTGTTGGAAGTTTTTAAGTATATTTTACCTAATCCTGTCCATCGTTTCTCTCAATTAAGGAGTAAGAGACATCTAAAGTCAATTTTAACAGATGTCTGAGTTTTGTGAAATACCTCATAAATATAAATTTTTTAATAATTTACATTTTCATTATACTTAGCTGTTTCTTTTTTTTTATATATATTCTCTTTAGGAAATGCGTCGTCGACGTAATGAAGTCACAGTGGAATTACGTAAAAATAAACGTGAAGAAACTATTCTTAAGCGCCGCAATGTTCCCATTATGGACTCGAACACAGACGAAGACGATCAGTTACCTAATCAAATAAATTTGAATAAATTAGCTGAAGCTGCTGCTGATTCAACAGAACCCGAACAACAATTGATTGCTGTACAAGCTGCCAGAAAATTGTTATCGTCTGATAAAAATCCACCCATCAATGATTTAATTAAGAGTGACATATTACCAATATTGGTTGAGTGCTTAAAGCAACACCAACACACAATGTTACAATTTGAAGCCGCTTGGGCTTTGACCAACATTGCTTCGGGTACATCAGAACAAACAAATGAGGTAGTAGCCGCCGGTGCTGTACCCCTATTCTTACAGTTGCTCTCATCACCCGCTCCTAATGTATGTGAACAAGCCGTCTGGGCGTTGGGTAATATTATCGGTGATGGTCCGGAATTGCGTGATTTTGTCATCAAACATGGTGTGGTACAACCGTTGTTGTCCTTTATTAAGCCCGATATACCAATTTCGTTTTTGCGCAACGTAACTTGGGTAATTGTTAATTTATGCCGTAATAAAGATCCACCACCACCAGCTGCTACTATTCATGAAATATTGCCTGCTTTAAATATATTGATAGATCATACAGACACCAATATCTTAGTGGACACAGTGTGGGCTATTAGCTATTTAACTGACGGTGGTAACGATCAAATTCAGATGGTCATCGAAAGCGGTGTTGTACCAAAATTGATTCCACTCTTGGGTCATGCTGAAGTTAAAGTACAGACAGCTGCTTTACGTGCCGTGGGTAATATTGTTACCGGTTCGGATGAGCAAACACAAGTGGTGCTCAACTATGATGCTCTATCGTATTTCCCAGCTTTGTTGTCGCATCAAAAGGAAAAGATACGCAAGGAGGCCGTTTGGTTCTTATCCAATATAACTGCGGGTAATCAGTCACAAGTGCAGGCTGTTATCAATTGTGGTTTATTGCCGAAGATTATTGAAAATCTACGTCACGGTGAATTCCAAACACAAAAAGAAGCCGCTTGGGCCATTAGCAATTTGACTATCAGTGGCAATCGTGATCAAGTATTTACACTGATTAAAGAGGGTGTTATACCACCATTCTGTGATTTGCTTTCATGTCAAGATACCCAAGTTATAAATGTAAGTACAAATCGAATACATTTTTTAAGTTTGCAATCTTTTCACCTTTAATTTTATAAATTAAAGGTACTTTTGTAAATAAAAATACTTCTTTTAATAATTTTGAAAGGCGATTTACAACTTTTATGAATAATTTTAACAGTTTCGGTACAAAGCACATAGTTTAATATTGAAAATAAACATTTAAACCTCTGATAACTTTTTGTAACACAGCTTTTCTAATAAAATTACGATATTTGAAAATATTCAAGAAAATGTCGCGTTCCACCGAAAATCCACTCGTGTCATAGTTTTGCCAGCCCTGCCATATCGTCGTATGAATATTGGTGAGACCTATAGACCATTTCTGGCAAAATTGAGTTAGGAATTGATTATATATGATTAATGTGTCCTCTTTCTAAATCTTTAATCCGTTTTAATATACCTCGTATCAATTAGGAGATATCCAGCCCCAAATGTGCTGCGTATCCCCATTTTTACAAATTTCTTAACATTGGTATGGTGTATTGACCACTTTTTGGCCAATGAGTCAAACTTTCTATAGAAAAATAAAAACATTATTCGTCAATCTTGGTTTGACACATTTGAAATAAGCAACGCATATAAAACAAAAAACAAAAAAAAAGTTTAAGCATTGGTTTGCACTATGACAACCTAGTTTTATAATGGTGAAAAGAAAAAAAAACTTTTGACCTACTTGAAAGAAAAACAATAAAATTGTGATAAAAAGGGCTTATAGGCAATATAATAAAAAAAATCTTTTTTTAAAAAATTGTTAATAACTCTGGATACTCAGTGCAAAAAGGCGTAAATATTAACAATATTGTTTATAATAAATGCAGCTATAGATATAGCAAACAAAAAAGCAAACCTATCTTGTAGAAACTTAATAATTTCGTTGTAAACTTTCTTTATCGTTTTTCTCGCAAAAATGTTTTTGGTCGGTGCGGCTCTCCAATAATCAATCGACGATATGTAATGCTAACTTTTTTAATTGTGGTAAAATAACGATATTTTTGCTGTTGTTAAACATGATGACAATTATTCATCGTGTTCAACAACTGCCAAAATATACAAGAACAGTTAATATAATGCGTGAACCATTTAAAAAAACCAAAACTTGGAAAACAATTTTTAAAAATTGGAAAATATATCAAAGGTCTTCTTTAGGTCTACATGCTTTTTGTTTTTTTTTTTATGGAATCAGTTTTATTCATGGATGGTAACCGATTTGATGAGGTTATGGGTATTGCTATTTAATTTTATTTCATTAACTATATTTTAGGGGTAGTGATATTTCAGTTATTACGGTAACGGCGTTTCATCGTTAACGGTATTGAATTTATTTCCGTAACGTTATTTTAGGGATCACGGTTTTCAGTTATTTCAGTAACAGTTTTTTTAAAGGTAAAGTTATTTTAGTTATTCAGGTAATGTCAATGTATATCGATGTTTTTAGCCTCATTATGCCCGAATTCTAATGACTGGTTAGTTTATTATCAAAATATGGGAAAATACTATATCTATTTACATAAGGCGACCAGATTTTGAAAAAGAAAAAAGATGGTATAAAGAAAAAAAGTAAAAAATTTATTTGAATTCAATATTTTTTTATATAGTTATATAGTTTACAGAAAAATTTACATTTAAAAATATGTAAAAGAAATTTAAAAAATAACAAATAAAAAAATTTACATTTACTTATAAATATGTAAAATTAGTTAAAAAAAATAACTTATTCAAAATTTCTTATGGCAATATCTAATATAATTAGCCTTTTGTTTATTGGACTTTTCAAAATAACGTCTTTTGATTCATAGTATTTTGCAAATAAGTGTTAACATTTATTTTCAAAATCGAAAGTTCAGTAAGAGTATGGACAGAACAAGCACGGCACGATATTTTCCATACAATTGACAAAAAAACCGGTGACCGGCGTGAATTAAAATGTGTTTTAATTTATAAAAATAAAAACAAATATTGATCTTGTTTTTAAAAATAAAGATGAAAAAAAATTACAGATTATGAAAAAGATGACAAAAAGAGGACACAAATTTTATAGATGACAGCCAGTTAAAATAAATGATTGTCTTCTAAAAAAAAACAGGCGATTATTTTACCATCCACCATATACCATATGTGATGAGGGTATATATCAGTTTGCCACACTGTAACCCATCGACATATACTAAGACTCCATAAAATATATATTTTCTTGATCCTTATTGAATTTTAAGCCGATTTAGCGATACCTTGCTTTTGAAGTGGCAATCACGGTGCGAAAACGAAATAGAGACGGCTAATTTTTACCTAGTCTTGGATCAGTATATTAGGGACACTTACCTCAGACGAAAGCCGATACATGAGCTACAGTTCGCGTATCAACGGGGTAAGTCTACCGAAACTGCTATCCATCATGTTGTCACAACAATAGAACGGGCACTGGAGGCGAAAGAACATTGCCCTTTGTGCATTTATTGATATACAGGGCGCTTTTGACAACACGTCCTACGATGCGATTAGGGTATCCATGGCTAGGAAGAGCATTCCTCCAATCATAATTAATTGGACATTGGTGATGCTCCGCTATAGGATAATCACGTTCGGAATAGGGACTACTTGTAGGACCGTGAATGCGACCAGAGGGTGTCCTCAGCGTGGCGTTTTGTCGCCTTTACTATGGACACTGGTCATTGATGAATTACTCGAGGGTATGAACGACTTGGGTTTCAGGACCATGGATACGCCGATGATCTTGTCATTTCCGTTGTGGGCTGGGATGACAGGACCATCTCCGAGCGTATGCAACAGGCTCTGAACTTCACTCTTTCGTGGTGCCGGGAAAAGGGGTTGTCTGTCAATCCGTCGAAGACAATCCTGGTACCATTCACGAGAAGGAGAAAACTTAACCTGTCTATGCCGGTCGTTGAGGGCGTAACGGTTGTCTTCTCTAGCAGTGTTAAGTATCTTGGAGTGACTCTTGATAGCTCCCTCACCTGGAACGAACATCTTGACCACGTCTCCAAGAAGGCCACCAGGGCATATTATGCCTGCCAGAGGCTTTTCGGGAGAACATGGGGCCTAAGGCCACAAATGGTCTACTGGTCGTTCAATACTATTGTTAAACCGATGATCACCTATGCTGCCCTTGAATGGTGTCCAAAAGTTGAACAGAGTAAGGCAAGGGATGCTCTTAAGAGAATCTACCGTCTTGCGTGTGTTGGCATTACAGGGGCCGGCGGAACTTACCCGACGGATGCCTTGGGGGTTATGCTGGGATCCCGCCATTGCATATTTCTGTAATGGAGGTTGTCAGTATGGGTTCCTCTAGACTTAGTGAATTCGGTGGCATGAGGGGGGGGGGCGACCTAAGGGGTCACATGAGGATCGCGCGAATCCTAATAGATGACCCGATTTCTAAGGTTGCGGACAAAGTGTCACCGTAGTGGATCTTTGATAGATATTTTGATGTGTTATTGTTTGACAGAGACATGTGGACCAATCAATCCTGGGAACCGGAAGATGGTTCTCAGGTGTGGTTTACTGATGGCTCTAAGCAGTCGAATGGGAACACGGGTGCGGGCGTGTTTGGACCAGGCTTCCAGCGTGCCTTACCTATGGGAAAATATCCGTCCATTTTTCAGGCGGAGATTTGGGCCATCTGTGTCTGTGCAGGGGAATGCCTGCGAAGGAGAACTCGCAGATCTCGCATCTACATTCTTTCTGACAGGCTGCACTGAGGGCCTTAATGGCTTATAAGGTGTCGTCCGGGTTGATCATGGAGTGCATTCAGACTCTCAATAGGCTCGGTAGGGGCAACTCTCTAACCTTGGGGTGGATTCCTGGTCATGAGGGGCGTGAGGGCAACGAGAGGGCAGATTGTATTGCCAACCGCGGGGCCCGAAAGCCCTTTATTGGTCCTGAACCATTCTGTGGAATACCTGCGGGGTATGTTAGGGAAAGGCTCAGGGCATGGAGAGAGTCTGAATTCTCTGGTTACTGGGAAAACTCTCCTGGTCAGAGCCAGGCTAAAAGATTGAACTCTTTTTCCAGTAGGGACACTGTAATCTCAGATACCATCTGCACAAAAAGGGTCAATCGGACACGGATTTGTGTAGGTTTTGCGAGATAGTGTCTGAGACCTCGGAGCATGTTCTCTGCGAATGTCCCAGGCTTTGTGATAGGAGACTTAGGTTTCTAGGTGATCGCTTCATTTCGCCTTCCGACATCGCGAACATTTTGCCTAATAGGATAATTAGCTTTATAGGTAGCTTGAATCTGTAGGTAACCTTAGGCAGCACAAAAGACCTACATTGGTCGCGGTGCATAGTGCCTTCTGATCTAATCTAATCTACCTAGATTGATGTACACCAGCCCGAAAAGTTTGGCATTGAAAATGAGCAAAATCGGGCTAACGGTTCAAAAGTTATTAGTGAAAATTTGAAGGTACAGGTATCCCTCGATTTACGCGGCACGTTGGGACCGGAAGAAACCGCGTAATTCAAAACCGCATAAATAAAGGTTATATATCAATACAAAATTCTGTTTTGGGACCAGCAATATAATAAACCGCGCAAATTGGAACACTAACTTCATACAAAATTCAAATTTGGGACCGAAAATCCGTGTTAAAAGAAAAGCTCATTAATATAATTTAAATTAAATTTATTTTATTTGTATTTTTCAATAGTTATAACAAAATATTATTTGTAAAAATAGTATATTTAAACTAGCTTTGAAAAAAAATTCAAAATTTATAAATTAACAAAAAATAACAAAAATTTTATGAAAAAAACTTCATTCCGGCTTTTTAAATCAACAGAACATAAATTAATAAAAACAAAACAAAAAATAAATAAAAAATATAAAATATTATACATATTGCTAATCTTCACAGATTTCGTCATAGTTAAAATCTTCAGTATCTTCGTCAAAGACTACTTTTTCAGAGTCTTTGTCATAGTTAACGTCTTCAGAATTTTGGTTACAATTAACGTCTTCGTCCACTTTAAAGAAGTCTGTTATGCGCTTTTGCGTTTTTTTGCTGTTCCTGTTGTTTTAAAAGTTCTTCGTATGATGCCAACGATTTTTTTATTGAACACTGAAATAAATCTGATCGATTACAAGGGTCAATATCAGTGGAAAATGTTATCAAATCCTGAGCCATTTGTATAAAAGTTTTTAACTTAGAAGAATAAAAATCTGGATTATCCTCACTATCACTTTCGTTTTCAGTTGATTCATCGGGGTCCGTGGCTAATTCAATGAGATCTTGTGCTGTCAATTCTGGAACATCATTTATCATCTCCAATATATCCTCATCCACAATGTTTTCAAATAATTCTGATGTTGCAATTACTTGTAGTATTTGAGCAACTTCCGCTGTTAACGGAGTAACAACAATATCATTAGGAAAACCAAAACCACAGCAAATTGTTTATTTTTTATTACCTTTAAAGTTTTTTTACGCTGCAAATTAAATTTAACCTCTTCTTTTTTGCAAACAGCTGATAATGTTTAAAAAAATGGTGTAATGCGCGCAATTAGAGGGTTGCCACTATTTTTAAATCGCGTTATACTAAAAACGCGTAAAAAAAACGCGTTATACAGAAAAATGGTCACTATTATAAAATCGCGTTATATCGAAACCGCGCAAATAAAGTACCGCGTAAATCGAGGGATACCTGTACTTCTAAATTTTCCATACAAATTTTTGAATGTTAATACAATTCCATAGTAGCGTCTGGTGTATAAAATATAACGCCATATTTTTCCACCAGACGCTCATATCGTGGTGAATTAATTTAAAATTCACCTCAAATTTTTATTTAAAATTTTTACCTCAAAATTTTTGTTAACCACATAAACAGTTTTGCACCTCTAAAATGTTATTTTCCCACAAAAATATTTCTCTTTTTCATCTAGAAAAGTTTTTCACCTCCAAAAACTACTTTTTTCTCCTCTGTATTGTTTTTTTTTTTTCATTATTTTTTTTGTTTGTTTTATTTGTAACATATACACTACGGTGACAGCCGATTTTTTTTTTTTTAATTTCAAGGTGCGAGTCAGAATATTGTGACATTAGGTATAAAACTTCAGTGCTGAAAATTTGAGCCAAATCGAACAATGGCTTTCGGGACGCACATCGGTGTCAAAGGTCAGATTCGAATTTTTTTAATTTATATGAAAAAAATTAAAAATGTTAAGTTTTCTTCGATCTTCTCATCATTTATTTATTAATTATTTATTTCCTGGTCGCACGATGTAGGTGTGCTCTGAGGGAGCTCATGGATGCATTCACAGTGAGGCTGTGTTGGGTACCCGGACACTGCAAGGTGGATGGCAATGAGTTGGCGGACGAACTTGCGAGGGAGGGTTCAAATCTGGACTTGGCAGTAAGAGACGGGGGGGGTAAAGCCCCCTTTATGTTACTACTTTGAGGTTATACGGAAGGGATTCCGCGAAACCGTTAACCAATCATGGAGGAACAGAATGGACTGCAGGGTGTCTAGGGCGTTATGGCCCGCTTTGGACGCAGGGGCAACCAAGGTTCTTCTGGGACTGGACAGGGAAGGTCTCAGGACCCTTACGGGGTTCCTGACCGGTCATTGTACTGTCAGGGCTTTCACAAGCAGATGGGACAGGGACATACAGGATTTTTGCAGGCTGTGCGAGGACGTTGAGGAACTGGAGACGGTTGAGCATATAATGTGACACTGTCCTAGGTTGCAGGGTCTCAGACAGAAATGGCTAGGAGATAGATTTCACGACGAACTCGGGTGTGTCGCTGGATACAATCCAGTTGATTTGCTGAGATTTGTCATGGAGATAGGACGGCTGTTTCTGGTAAGGGGACGTTAGGATCCGGTTTCTGGGGAGTAAATATATTTTCTACCTTTCTTTATATTTATCTTTCAAGCTATGTTTTCTGTCTATTTCTATTCTTTCTCACCGTTTTTTCTCTGAAGGGATTCACAATGGACCGTATTGGTCTCCGAGTGGAGTTGTGCCCTTGGGCACATAAACCTTCCTAACCTAACCTAACCTATTTCCAATATTTCGTCTCCACATTGGGTGACTTCTTCAGGGAACAAATATTACAATTTGTGGAGACAAAATATTGGAAATAAATAATAAATAAATGATCTTAAGCTCGTTTTAACTAAAAAGAATAAAAAAAAAAAATTATTTATTTTAATAAAAATTACAGCAACATTTTTTTTTTTTTGAAATTAACCCTAGTACCCCCTTAGGGTCAAAGTGACCCACAAACATTATATTCACTAAAGTCTTTAATATTATTCGTTGTTTGGTGATTATTTTTATTTAATTCCAAAAATAAAAATATTTATAATTTGTAGGTCATTTGGACAAATTCTAAATATTTTTAATTTTGGAATTAAATAAAATAATTCCGAAAATAAAACATAAATGAAGCGATGACAAAAACGTGTGTCTTTTTTTATAAAATGATAATTTGCAATTTTTAAATAACCTCGGTAAAATTAAAACAAAGATGTCCTTCATGCCAGGACAATAGAAAAATTTGCTAATTTTAGGAAATGTACTGATAGAAAACATATTTTTGAAAGGTTACATTTTTTGAAAATTAATATGAAACATTTTTCTTGTGCTCGCAGAAAAACTCTTAGAATTTTCTTTCTATTTAAACTTAACTTAACATGCGGTTTTTAAGCTCTCAGCCAAAATTGTTTAAGAATTTGGAAATTTCAATATCAATCTATATCAATATTCAATATTTTTGAAAATTTGAAGAGCACCAAGAACCAAAAATGGAATTTGTAAAAACGTTAAAGCCTATATCTGGTGAATCGGACTGGCCGTTGTGGAAAATTAAGATCAGGGATCTTCTTTATTTCTATGAGGGTGCTCTGGATATAGTTGAAAATAAAATTACAAAGCCAGAACCCACAGATAATTCTGCTATAGATGCACAAGACAGAGAATATAAAAAAGGCCGATTTTTACCGAAAGACAAACAGCGATGCCAAAAGTCTGATAAGCAGTATTACTGATTAAATCTATCAAAAGGTGATGGATAAGGAATCTGCTTATGATTTATGGGAAGCATTACACCAGCAGGTTGAAGCTACTTCTAAGGACCAGTTGTACAAGATGTGTACTAATTTGTTTTCATTTGAGTGGAATGAAGGTAACGATGTTTCAAAATATAAATTCAAATTGAAAAACCTTTGGACTGAAATAAATAATGGATTTTCATATTGATTTTTTAATAATGTCTCAAGAATTTGGTAATCGAATTCAAACACCAGCAACTTACAAAGAATCTATTGACAGTAATCTTAAGGACCAATGGCTTATTGCTATGAAGTCCGCAATATATTTTTTAATGGAAAATAAAACATGGGTATTTTGCAGACTTACCAAAAGGATCAAAAGTTATTCCAGGCAGGTGAATTTTCAAAATCAAACCTAACGCTGACGGCAGCATTGACAAATACAAAGCGACGCTTGTCATAAAAAGTTTTAATCAAAAATAAGGGGTGGACTATGACCAAACTTTCAGTCCAGTTGCCAAGATGTTAACAATTCGGCCACTCTTAAGTATAGCTGCTACAGAAGTTCTACACTTAGCACAATTTGATGTATCTATAGCGTTTTTATATGGCGAACTTGAGGAAACTATATATATGAAACGATGGTACAAACAGAATTTGTCTTTTGAAAAAGAGCTTGTATTGTTTAAAACAAGCTCCTAGATGCTGGATTTCACGAATTGGTTATGTTTAGCATAATCTTGGTTTTAAAATAAGTTCTACGGATACTTGTTTGTAGGAAAGGAAAGAAGTTACTTCTAGCTCTCTACGTAGACTATGGCTTGGTTGCAGCTCCGATATCAAAGATTTGGAAACCAGAGTTCAAAATCGTAGATAAAGGTGCAACTTATTTTCTTGGTATGGAAATTGAAGAAAATAATGCATGTATAAAAATCAGCCAAAAAACTTACCCAAAGAAAATTCTTGAAAGGTTTAATTTTTCTGAATGCCGTCCAGTTTCTAAATCAATGGAAAAAGTTTCCAGTACAACTAAATCAGGAAATGTGGTTACTGACTTTCCATATCGTCAAGCTGTTGGAGCTTTAATGTATCTAAGATTGTGTACCAGGCTAGACTTGGCATATAGTGTTCGATACTTGTCAAGATCCTTAGGAATATATTGCCAAAACACTAAACGTGGGTGTTATCTACAAGAAGAAATTGTTTTAGCGATGCCGATTTTGGCGGACGACTCACTACATGCCGTTCAACTTCTGGTGTCGTGGTTTGTTATGCAGGTGGTGCAATATTATGGTAAAGTCAGAGGCAACCGATGGTCTCAACGTCTACGACTGAAGCTGAAATTGTTGCTGCTAATGAGGCTGCAAAGGAAGTTGTCTGTTTGAAAAGGCTATTTAAAGATGTTGTTAATTTTAATGAAATCCCAGTAATACAAATTGACAGCACTGCAGCAATACGGTTGGGACAAAACCCAGAATTCCACAAACGTACTAAACAAACATATTGCATTGAAACACTCTTTTATACACGAAAAAGTTATAAGAGGGTCAATTATTGGTTACTCAAGTTTCCACAGAAAATCAAGCTGCCGGTAGGAAGACCAAACCTCTTCCTAAACCACGTTTGAAATGTTTACGTAACTGTTTAAATATAACATTAAACAGGGAAAGCGTTGAAGTAATAGTTTTAAATAATACTTGTTATTTCATCGAAATGCTTTTTGAAATATTTGTTTTATTAATCGAATTGTAATTTTCTGTATAAACTTCACTTGAATAAAAAGTTTAAACTTAATAATTTGGTGTTCACATTAGTGATTTGTATTAAAAAATCTATCAGAATTGATAAGTCGCATGTCCGATACATTTTTAGAGTTTAACTGTGCAATTTTTAAATTTTTTCAAACTGTAACGAACAACACCATATAAAAAACTGCTTGTCATATTTTGACGATTTAAACGTTATATATTCTTTCTGTTACTTACCATTAAATTATAAGTTAGTTCAGTTGATATGGGGAATTATAATGGGAATGCATTTTTAAGTTTGAAGCAATGCAATTTTTTTCTTTGTTAATTTGATAAATAAGAAGTTTAGCATGCCGTTTAACCATGTTTAGATTAATTTTAGTTAAAAAACTTTCAGAGAATTATGGAAAAGCACTAAACTTAAGACCTGATTTTCTCAATTTTTTTTTTATGGAGTTAACCGAATTATCTTCTGGAAATTTCTCAATTAAATTTTTGTTTTTATATAATTTACAGGTGGTTTTAGATGGTCTTAATAATATGCTCAAAATGGCTGAAAGTCATGTTCAAGATGTAGCCAATTTGATTGAAGAATGTGATGGTCTCGAAAAGATTGAAAGATTACAAAATCATGAAAATGTTGATATCTATAAATTGGCCTATGAAATTATCGAACAACACTTCTCCGATGAGGTATGTTTCTTCTTCTTGAAACTTTTAATTTTAAATCACATTTTAACATTTATTAACTTTTTATTTTACTTACAGCCTGAGCAAGCTTCAATGGCACCAACTTCAGATGGCACTCAATATCAATTTGATCCAAATGCCGATAGTAGATTACCGAACTCATTTAATTTTTAACAAAATTTCCCTTATTTTTCAATGTGACCATGATGATTTGAATGTTGTTTTGTGAATGCAAACAACCAAAATCTTTTTTATATATATATTTAATTTAGAACCATACACAACAACAAGGATTAATCAAATTACAAGCAAACAACATCAACACACTGAGTCCATGATAATTTAAATATTGTAATTTAATACTTTATAAAAAAAATCATCTATATATAATTCTATATATAAAAAAACCAAACAGATTTATTGAATTTTTGAGTTTTAAACACAATTTTTGAAAAAATACAAAAAATCTATCCTTTGACTTCCTGTCTTTTGAAGTTATTTTTATCCCCCCAAAAAAAATATATAATGCTCTATTATTTTATTTCTATCATATAAAAACAATTTTATTTTATAAAGGAAAAACAAGAAAAACACTAAACTAAAAAAATATTTACTTTAAAGAATTTTTATTTTTGGAACTAAAACAAATATATTGTAGCAAAAAACTACCTTTAAAATTTTTAAACAACGTTTGTTTTTATTTTTTTTTTTGAAAGGACTTCAAATCAAATAATTTATCTATTATTTATTTCAGTTTGCCTTTTTGTGTAAAAATTTTCTTTAAATTTGTTTCGGATTTAGATTATTTTGTGGAGTTTTTTTTTTTATTTTAGTTTAATACTAAGCTGAATAAGAAGAAAAATATTTCATTAACAACAACATCATTAACATCAAGTTTAATTGAACGCTCATAAAAGAAATGAAAAAAAAAAAAATCATAAGTATTTAGAAACGCCAACATATTTCAAAAATATTACAACGTTTTTAAAACAAAAACTTTTAAATCGTAAATATAAATTTAATTATAATAAAATCATTAACAAAAACTCGAACTAACTCTAATTTTGAATGTTGAGTGAATGGACTTTTTGTTGTCAATTAAGTGGTAAGTCTTTATAATGGGTCTGAAAATACACCTGCATACAAAATGATATTTTTTATTTTGGAATTTACAAATAAATATGACTGACTAACGGCAATCTATTGCAATTTTGAAAATGTATATAAGGTGACCTCACATGTGAAATTCTAAGATCTAAAATTCTTTGGTCTACAAAAAAATGTATGATTTCTTTATATTTGACCACCCACGCCTATCTTGCCTACTAATTGTTGAAATATGTATATAAAAAAATATATTTTTCAGCATTGGGTTCAAAGGAACAATAAGTACACCCCATTACATTCCAATAAATATATTACTAGTGTCCAACCGAACTCACTTTTTTGGCCAGATTTTCAATGTTCGGCCGAAGCCCGTAGTCGAAGTCGAACTTCTAAATTTACTTTTGAATAAAACGTGAAATTCAGTTAATTTTGACACCGAAATTTGTCTAAAGTAAAACAAAAACTATTTAACATGAATAATTCCTGGTTCACACACGGCAATTGTAATTGCCCAATTCTTCTTCAATTCTCCTTTGAACTTGCTCTTGTGTTCACACAGGAAAAGTTTGTTTCAGCAATTTTCGTATATCAACCTGCAGTATTGAAAATTGCGAATGACAAAACAAAACGGAATTGGAGTACGGGCAATTCTGTACCCCCTATCATTCTCTTTCCCTCCCACTTCTATAAACTCAAGAATTGCGCAATTATAATTGCCGTGTGTGAACCTAGTCTAAGTCTCAAAAAAAAAGACATTCAAATTACTCGGGTTTGGTTTTGTTCGAGTAAAGGAGTAACTCGATTTTGAGGTTTTAATTACTCGACAGGCTAAGAGATTAATCTCTTTTTCCAGTGCAGGATCGAGGAGACTCTTGTCCCTCGGGAGGGGTGACTTGAGTACCCTGGTGTCTTACCTGACTGGACACTGCAATCTCAGATACCACCTGCGCAAAAGGGGTCTTTCGGACACGGATGAGTGTAGGTTTTGCGAACTGGGCCCTATTCCACAAAACAACTTATCAACTTTTCACTTTGCACTTATCAAATTTTTCGTCAATTTGCAAAACTTACTGTTCCTCAGAACTATGAAATTTGATAAGTGATAAGTTGAAATTGATAAGTGTAATTTGCAAAGTTTTTGCAATTTTTCTATTCTATTTAAAATTTCTGTTTCACGTACGTTCTCTTATGCAAAGTTAATATTGAAAAGACTTTTCAAATAATTATGCTGTTTCGTTCCACAAAAACTGTAAATTCTATTTTTGCAAAGCAAATTTTGATAAGTTTGTCAAAAATTTGCAAGGTAAACGATCGCTTTGCAAATTTATATTGGTATAACTAGTGAAGCTTTCAAAATGTTAAGACGTGAGTTTTTGTTCGACGATAGTGAAGACGCGGTTATATCAAGAAATTACAGAGACCGAATTAATTTTTCGGGACTACAAAACTTTAATTTTAAAGAGTGCTTTCGTTTAAATCGAATCCAAGTTGATTTCATTTTAAATAAAATTGGAGAAAAATTAGAGCACAATACACAGCGCAGTCATGCTTTGTCGGCTGAAAATCAACTGCTACTGTGCTTGCATTGGCTCGGAAATGGTTGCCAGTACCATGGAGTTGCAGCTATACATGGTGTTGCAAAATCAACAGTTTGCAGAACCATCCACAGAGTTGTCGACGTTATAATAGACGTTTTATTCCAAAACACAGTGCGGTGGCCCGATGACATCAGTGATATTGCTGAAACATTTTAACAACATCTAATTAGCAATGAAAAGTGATAAGACAGAAATGCAAAGATGATTAAATGCTTTGTGGAACACTTTGCACATTCACCTTGCAGAAGAGCGCAAAGACTTTGCAAGAGAACGCAAAGACTTTGCAAGAGAACGCAAAGTCTTTGCAAAGAGTACTAAAATTTGCTAAGTGCAAAGTGAGATTTGCAAAGAATATTGTGGAACAGAAACACTTATCACTTTGCCAAAAAATGGAATTTGATAAGTGCAAAGTGAAAAGTTGATAAGTTGTTTTGTGGAATAGGGCCCTGGTAGCTGAGACATCGGAGCATGTTCTTTGCGAATGTCCGAGGCTTTGTGAAAGGCGTGCCAAGTTTCTTGGCGATCGCTTTGTCTCCCCTTCGGACATTATGAAGATTTTGCCTAATAGGATTACTGGCTTTATAGGTAGCTTGAATCTGTAGGTAACTTTAGGCAGCACAAAAGACCTAAGTTGGTCGCGGTGCATAGTGCCATATAATCTAATCTACTCGAGTAACTCCAATAATTTCAATAGTTTAATTAATTTTTCATTAAAAAAGGTCATAATAAAATAAGAAATTCAGGAGTTCTGAAATGTATTTCATCAACATTTAAATAAAAGTTGTGTAATTAATTTAAAACTAAAAAATCCTAAAATAATTTACAATTGAAATGTTTTACGTTATTTTCTTTGTTTTTATAAAGTTCGACTTTAAGCAAACATTAGGAATATAACTAGTATTTTGCGTATATCCCAAATAATATGGCATAGCAGTCTATGCGTTGGAAAATCTTAAGTAAAAATTACATAAATTTTTAATTTGTGAACGGCCCAATCCAAGCTGTAGCAGCAAAAAATTATGAGCATAAGAACAATTCGAGTCTTGCTAAACAATTTAACACAATCTAATAGTTTTGCGATTGTTGCGATTTTATATTTTTTGTTGAATAATAATTATATAATTGTTCAAGGATATTATAAAATTATCTTTAGAAATTGTTAAAAATGTGATATTTTAGGCGTTGCTCTCAGTGCCGAACATTTTTTCTGCAAACTTAAAATTAAAAAAGATAAATATATTTTTATCAGTATATTATTGACCATATTGTGGTGTGACGTAAAAAGTTATAACCCTACTACACAAATTTAATTTATAAATTAAAACGGTACTGACACATTGCTTTATATTTTATACTACGTTTATATTGAAGCCCGAAATACGTTATTTTTTCATGTTTTTTGATTTAAAATTTGTTTGGAATTTGAAAGTCAAAAAATTTGAAAAAATAAACTTATTTGGGGGCTTGGTAGATTTATACAAAAAAAATCTTTTTTAAAAATACGAAATTTATGTTTTTTTTTATAAAATATAAACTGAAATAGAACATATTTTATTCTCGATTAATCAACCCACATTGTTCGAGTTATTCGTTACTCGAAATGGCAAATTTTAATTTACTCGAACAATTGCTTGATTAAAATTCATCGACTAACGGTTAACCGATTGAATACACTAGTTGGCATTCAATACCTTTTCATAATAATGATAGTTGGCTACCACAATTACATTAAGACCAAAATTAAAATTTTAAAAAATCGATCCCATTAAAGAAATGTTTCTTCTTATTTTGCCACTGTACCGGTTTGATTTTCATATATCTTGAACTAAAGTGAAAATAACACTAAAATACCGAAACGACGATTTTTAACGGAATTATCAAAAATTCAAAAGGTCAAAAAAATTAAATTCAAACTAACTTTGGAACACCATTTAGCGTTTTTTTTTTTTTATCCAATAGTCAACTTTCGTAAAAAAGAGGAATAAATGTTGGCATATTTGCGGCACTGTGTGGTTAAAAAAAATCATTTTCTGTTCAGTCAGATTTTCAAAAATTATACAATTTATGAACGTATATTCTCTTCAATATAACAGTCAAAAACTTTAAACTAGAGTTGTGTAGTTCGTGAACGACCTAGTTCAATTGAACTAGTCTTTACTTTAAACTAGTGAGTTAGTTCGCAATCTTCAGGTCTTTCGCTCTTTTCATTCCTTTTTGTCATTTGAGTAATATTTCTTTTCTTTATGTTGCTTTCGAGTTTAATTTTGTTTTTTTTTTCAAGGCTGTCAGTTCAATTTTTTTAAATATTAAACTGAAGTGTCTAATACAATTAATTCGCTTAAAAATTATGAAATAAACGATTGAACGAAATTGTCAAAGATCGATTGAACTAGAAGAGTGACCTAGTTCATTGAGATCAATTGAACTAGAAAGAGCGCTCACTCAAACGAACTAGATTGCCCAAGTCTACTTTAAACTTTTTTTAATATTGTTCAAGGATTTTTGAAAAAAGGTCAAAAATTGGGGTAATTTGATTTGAAAAGAAAACGGGCTCGAACAAAATTTTCACATTGAAAATAAACCCAAGAAACAACTTTACGGACTGTCCGTTACAAACGGATTCATGAATCCGGTATTGACGGTACGAAAACGGACCGGAATTGACGTGTCCGTCGAAGCTTGTACGAAAACGGACCATTAACGTACAGTAAAATTGGATTACTCAAATTTTCGAAAATTATCCGTTTTGCTGTATCCGTTTCAGTGCCGTTTAACCGGACTACACCGATTTTCATCAGTTAAAACTCCGTTACAACCGTTATCGTTTTTCTTCCGGTATTACCGGAGTGTGTTTTGTTTAAAAAAAATCAAACAGTTTTATTTATAAATAAAATTAAATATTAAATATATAAAAAGAAGTGTACATTTTGATTGTCACTCCATAACTCGAGAACGGCTGCAGAAAATAAAAAATGGCTGAATACGTTTTGTAGAACATGCAATGAGGATGGTTTTTTAAAAATTAAAATGTTTAAAATGTTTAAAAATATTTTCGTTTGGTCCAGATGTGGTGATTTTTCTTAACATTAGTCATTTTCATCTATATATATAAAGAGAAGTGTACATTTTGATTGTCACTCCATAACTCGAGAACGGCTGCATAAAATAAAAAATGGCTGAATATGTATTTAAGATTTTTAGTGGTAATTTTTTTGGTTATTTTTAAATTTACCACTTTTTTAACATATACTTGTATTTCAGATGTTTTTGCAATTAAATATAGAAACGCAGATCTCATGAAAATTTGAATGATGAGGATGTTAAACAACACCAGAGATAAAATGAAAAAAAAAATCAAAATGTTAAAACCACATCCTTTTATTGATTTTTATTGAATTTTTATGTGGTTTCATATTGTTTTTTAATAATGTAATTCATATCTTTATAAATGAAAAAATTTAAAAATAAAACCAAACTTTTGTTTAAAATTAAAAAAAGGAGAAATCATTTATATAAAATAAATATAAAAAAATAAAAATGGACCATTTAAAAAAAACGGTATGAATACGGACCATATTCGGACCGTATACGGTATATTAAACGGAGTCCACTCCGTTTTTTAAATAAATGACGGACAGTTTACTGTACGTTTTGAACGTACACTCAATTCGTACACTCCGTTTTATATACGAAAACGGTCCGTTTTATATACGAAAACGGTCCGTTTTAGCGTGCTTTATACTGTTTCGAATCCGTATTCGATGTTCCTTTTATTCCGTTTTCCGGTCCGTATACTGATCCGGAAAACGGTACGGAAACGGACTTCGGATCCGTATATGCTGTACCGAAAACGGCACATAAACGGACCGGATTGTTTGCTGGGAACTAACAAAAATCAATTTTATTCTGTAATTCCTTTCTATAGCTTTAATGAAGAAATTTTAATATGTATTTAAATTTAATTTACAGATTTTATTATAAAAAAATGGTTGGTATTCTAACATCCTTATATAAAAGTTTAATTGGTACGGTCGATAAAGTTGTACCGTCCCCCTTACGAACGGTATGGATAAGTCCAGCTGGTCCCAAAACCGTTTTCTTTTGGGCACCTGTATTTAAGTGGGTAAATTTTTACAACATAAACTACTTCAACGGTAAATGTAAGCAATTATTTCATCTGCTTTTAGGGTCTTGTTATAGCTGGCATTGGTGATTTAAAACGACCCCCTGAACTTGTATCCATCAATCAAGCATCTACTTTGGCACTAACAGGTTTTGTGTGGTCACGTTATTCCGTGGTTATAACACCAAAAAATTATCTATTATTAACTGTAAATATGTTTATGGCCATAACTCAGTGTATTCAAATTGTCAGAGCTATTAATTATAAAATGGAACAGAGTTAAACTAATAAATGATATGATATTAAAAAAAAAAAAACATTATTTTTTTTTTTCATATACTAAAAAAATGCAAAATTAACAAAACAAACGAAAATTAAATTTTTATTTAAAAATAAAAAAACTATAGTAAACCCCGAACTCTGAGGGACCAAAAAAATTAATTCATTATAATCGAGATTCGTCTTTACTGGAGTAAAATTTCTTTACAATTTTCATATTGTCCACAAAATAATAAAAAAATTTGTAAATTTATTTAAATACTCTGATACATTTGAAAAATAATTGCTCGGTTTATAGTTTGTTAAAATACAAAGAAATTTTAGGAAAAGTTTGCAAAGTTTTAGGAATTCCATATTATAAATGGAAAATTGTATTAACATTTTTTTTTGTGGGACTGTAAAACAGTTCATCTTACCTGAGGCTCTAGATAATCCATGAACAATTTTTTTTTAAATTGATTTTTTCACCAAAAGTACCAAAAAATACACATGGAATGTACTATATACATTCCAAAGTTTGGGCAAAACATTTCTTCACATCAGTAGATATTTAAAATAAAATTTCATTAAAATCGGTCGATATACTAAGACAATGTACTTTTACTTTTTTAAGACTATCGAATTAAAATGATCGTATTAAAAATCGTTTCTAAGGCAAAAATCATGCGATTAGCTCAAAAATGCAACTTAATGTTGTATAAGGTTGCCGCAAAAAAATCAGGCAACTCTATAATAAAAAAAATCTGGCAATCCTAAAAAATGTTTAGTTTCTTTTTCGGACTCAGTGCGTGACTTTCAACCTAAAACGGCTTATTTTTTTTTATTACCAACAATTTATACCGAACTAGGTCGAAATAATAAAAGTTTTACAGAAAATGTATGAAACTGTAAAAAAAAGTTCATACTTTTACACATAACTTCTTTGTGGACCGAATTTGATCATTTTTGATATCAGGCATTAAGCAATATTTATAGATAGTTGGCCAAATATCAGACAAATTGTAAAACATTTAAGTGCATATTCAATACATTTTATGTCCATATGTCTTGTCCATGCTAACTTGGTCAAACCCTGTATTTTTTGAACCCAAATTAAGGTGACAGATAAGAAAGTACATTCTTTATTGATGTACCAAATTTTAGTTATTTAAATTAATAAACAAAGAAATTATGGACACGTAAAAAAAAAACTGGTGTGTTTTTATAAAAGCCTTTAATTGCTAAATTTACTTAGTGTTGAAATAACGGCGAAAATGCTTGGGTAATACGCTAAACTGCATTTCTGTTAAATTTTACAAGTTGTTTTTTTTTTTTGAAAATTTCTTTAAGTTTATGTTGTGTAAAATTTACATTGATGATCATTAATACAAAACATGCTATGTAAAATTTACATTGATGAAATTTGAAAAATAATGAAAAAAGATAAATTGCAAAAAACACTTAGATTTTAGTTTGACATACACAAATTAATGTGGCAATATTTATTAGATATGGCAATATCGAACATAAAAGCATGGAGGAGGAGTTTCTTAAGCATTTTATTTCTTATGAAATTTAATTAAATAAAAAGAATGTAAAATTGACTGAAAAACGAAAACTTATATAGAATGTAAGTAATATCTTATATATAAATACAAAAATCTAAATATAAATACTATTGTATTGTGTTTTTTCAAACACAATATGTAGGATTTACTACGACGCAGAATTTTGAAAGTTCTCAAGACGTTGGACATCGTAAACACATTATGGTTAACTGCAACTTGATATTTATATTTGTTTTTAAGTATACATATTTATTTAAAAAAGTTTTATTTGTTGTTAAATAAATTATTTATTTTAATAAAAAATATTATTTTCAATATAATGGAGTATTTTTATTTACAAAAATAAGTAGCTTATTGAACCTGGAAAACGTTTCAATATTAGACAAAAAACGTTTCTTTATTGACAAAATTGTTGGTAATTTTATGTAGTTGAATAATTACCACGAAACTTTGTAAACAAATTTTTGGTAAATGATACACCTTTTTTTCTGTGTGTAGTTATGACTGTATTTTACCACTATGCCATGGCATGCCATGGATACCAAAAAAATTCCCATTTATTAAATTTATTTTATTTATTCTTTATAATTTGAATTATTGTAAAATTTGTGAAATTTTTTAAAATTTGTTTTAAACAATCATTTTGTCGGAACTCTTCGCGAACCCCCTGGAATACTCTAACGGACCGCTGGGGGTCCATGGAACCCCATTTGAGAACCGTTGATTTAGACCTATATGTTATCAGCAACCTATTACCTATAGGTAATCAATAAATCTTACCTATAGGTAACAGTTATTTTATGGTAGAGTACGACAACACTTTTTTCGGCAAAACAATTCTATCTAAAAAATATTAAGGACTTGTGTCTAGAGTCAACTATAGTTCTTCAACTGATTATAACAAATTTAACGATTGTATTCTCGTCGGGTATTTTGGATATTTATTAAAAATTTAAATGTTAAACGAGAGAATCGTTTACCCTTATAGTTAAAAAAGCTTTAATTATGCAAAGCAAATACAAAATAAATTTACGATACAGGAATGTGAAATTTAAAATAGTACAAACTTAACCAAAAATATTACTTTTTGAATTATGTCGGTACTTTTTTTTAAATAATGCTAACACAAAAAATCTTTGCCAGATAATTAGGAGCATTTCAACTAATTAATAACGTTTTTTTACATAAACTATTAAAAAAATAAATAGAAACAAGTAAAAATTTTGTAAAATGTTACTACCCAGGTAGAAAAATACAATCTTTAAAACGTTTTAAAAGCATTTTTCATGATGGTACAAGCGTTTTCAGAACATACCAAATTACAAATTTAAAGCGTTTTGAGAATGTGCAAAATGATAACCCAAATTTACGGTCTGAGGATGGTATTTTATAACGTTCTCAAAACATTGCAAAACAAAATTTTTGAAATGCTTTTTCAATCGTTAAATAAGTATTTGCAGAACATTTTGGCTTACAGTTATTAAGCGTTATGAAAACGACCCAAATGATAACCGCTTTGAGGGTTGTAATTTTGAACATTGTCAAAACGCTCGAAAGACAAATTTTAAAGATCTTTATGAATTGTTCATAAATACCAATTTACAGTTTTAACGTTCTCTAAGCGTTAAAAAAGCTACAATTAAAGTACTTTGTCATTGTTTTCAACACAAATATCAGAATAATAATTTTAAACAATTTTATATATTTACATTTTGAAAAATAATATTTTTATTGAATTTAATTAAAATATATTTTAAAGTAACAAAATATAAATTAATAAGCTTGAAACATAAAAGTATTACTTCAGGGTTTTAAATTAAGGGAAATGTGATTTAGTATAAAAATTATAAACATAAAACATAATTTTGACGAAACGATATTGTGACAACCACAAAAGAAAAAATAGATTTAAATTTGATATATAAAAACATATCAATAAAATCAATGAAATTAAAAATCGAATATTCAAATATGAAAATAAAAAGCCCTCTATTGGAAAATAGATATATTTCATTTAAAAACGTTTTCAATTAAATTGTGATTTGTTAAATGGAATAATGTAAATTAAAATAGCGATTTTACATTTTAAATTTAGATTTCTTTCCAATTACAATAGTGAATGGTGGGAAATTTATAAAATAAAAATATAAAAGATAAAGAACTTAACAGTTAGTGATTTTACTAAAATAATAATACTAAATATTTACGTAGATTGTTTTGAGCAGTTTCTGTACTTAGCAGTCGCCAACCAGCGGCTTGTCTGTGTCAAAATTTTGGATGGTGTTTCAGTTTCAAACTGATGTAATAAAAAATCTGTAGAAAATAAATGTTGTAAAAAAATACTTTTTTCACAAGTTATGTACTTATTACCCTTTAATTCTTCATATACTTGGGTTGAACTGAAATTTTCATTGCCTACACCCTTATTTGGCTTTCCGCATATTGGCGTTAGCAAATATTTGCTACAAAATTTAATTTGCAAAAAATCACATTCATTTGTTTCTCAAGAAAGTGTTGCGGTTTTACATCAACATTTTTTGAACATTTCTAATGACGTAACATCAGAGTTCCAAAGGAAAACATTTGATATAATAGATATAAGAAATTGGAAAGCTACCCAATTCATATTTTTTTTATTATATGGTGGAGCTCTTGTTTTAAAAAATGTTTTAAGTTCTGATCAGTACAGACATTTCTTACTTTTATATACATCTTGCAGAATTTTGTCGTCTACCACATTAGCGACGTTAAAAACTGATTATGTAAAACGTATTTTAAGGAAATTTGTTGAACTTATGCCACATTTTTATGGACCAAATTCGCAAACAATGAACATCCATAATCTTATTCATATTACGGATGACGTAGCTAATATTGGGGCTCCTATATCTCACTTTTCGGCTTTCGATTTTGAAAACAGTTTAGGCTTTATAAAATCAATTGTAAAATCACCGAAAAATCCTATTGCACAAATTCAAAGAAAATTGCACATTTTTCACAACAAAAACGTACAAAACAATATCCCGTTGGTTTAGCCAATTTTTAAAAACACAAAATATGCTGTTGGAACCATTTTAGAATCCTCAAAATCAAAAGTATTGTTTTCCTTTGTAAATATTGAAGGTTTTAAATTCACTACATCTCACCCTGATAATGTATGCTTACTTAGTAATGGAAATATTCTAGTAATTAATGAAATTTTTAGCATTAACAATAATGAAAAACACAAATATGATGATATATTTTTAAAAGGCAAAACTTATAATGAAATAAATGATGTATATCAGTATCCACTCTCATCAAAAGAAATAGGTTTGTGTAATGTTAAAAATTTAAATGAAAATTATACTGAAGTTAGTATGCATTTAGTAGAAGTGAAGTGTATACTTACAAAGTTCTACAATGAAACAATTGCTATAACGCTATTACATAAATAATAATGAAACATGTAAAATATGATTAAAATAATATAAATAAAGTAACAAAACATTGTAATTTTAAATAGTTTAACTAGCGTTTTATTAAGTTTTGAAAAAGTCCTCTAAAATATTGCTTTATCTGTCCTCAAAATATAGTGCTTTATAAAAGATATACAAGGACTAAAGTACTATTGGCAAATGTTAGAAAAACGCTTTAACGCAATGGTTTTACATTGGTTTTATTTTATAAACCGTTGTAAATTTTGTACGATAAGAACTTCTAAAGTACTTTTTACAAACGTTGGAAAAACGCTTTGAACCAATGTTTTTACAGTGTTTTTATTTCACAAATATTTGTAAGTTCTGTATAAAAAGTATTCCTAAAATACTTTGTCCGAACGTTCGAATAGCAATCCAAAATAATGTTTTTTAAATGCTTTTTTTTCGTATTATTTGCAATTATCGCTTTGGAAACGCTTTTATTTTAGTACCATCAAAAACAAACGTTTTGAAAACTCTTCGTTTTTTGTACCATCCCAAATTTCTACCTGGGTAGTTACCACCGGCGTAGATAGGACGGTTATCGTTATCGGTCACTTTTAAATGTGCATCACAATTTTTTTTAATAAAATGTCTCCCCAGCAAAGAAACTCATTTATAATATAGATTTCTAAAACGTTAATTGTAGACAAAAACAGCGAAAAAATTAAAATATTTACAATATTTTTGTAATATTTACTTTTAATTTAGTTGAATGAGAGTAAAATTAATCAAAATATTTGATGAAAAAAAAAATTTTTATAACAACTGTTAGTTAAAAAGAGCGAAAAAGGTAATTAGCGTTAAAAGTTGAAAAACAACTAAAAAAATGTAGTAAAACAACTAACAATGTAATAAAAACAACGTATAATTTTTTACTATAAAAAATTTGAAATTACTGTATTGTATTTTTTAGGTATTTTAAAAATATTTTTTAATAAAAAAATATTTTTATCTTACAATAAAATTTTATCTACAATAAAAATTTGTATTTCTTACATCCTACTTTTAATGCAAAAGTCAAAATTCCAAACTGTTTCCAGTTATAACATTTGTATGTATTTAAGATATAATGGAATTTTCTAATTTTTTATTTATAAACGAGAACTTTCAAAAACTCGACATGGTCTTTTTTTAATAGCTAACAAAAATTAACTGTTTATTGCAAAATTATAGTTTTGGAAGTTGTTTTCTAAAATACCAAATAACTGCTTCAAACAACTGTTAAAAAATACAGTAGTTTTCTTCAGTTATTTTTTTTTTTAATTACTTTCATGATAGTTGCTTTGTAAAATTTCGTAGTAAACTACTACTACTGATTACTACACAAACAACTGTCATGTAGTAACGGTAAAACTTTTTTGAGTGTCCCCACTTAGCTACGCCGGTGGATACTATAACTATAAATAACCTTTATGAGTTGAAAGTTTTCTAAAAATTTAGTAATTCAAAAAATAAATATTAAAAATATGTGTTTTGATTCTTTTTCGAGTGTAAAAAAAAATAAAAATAGTATCTAAATTTTGCTAGCTGGGAATTTTATTAACAAAACTGAATGCATTCGATTTTTCTTATGATTTGGATTTTGAGAAAGTTTTTTTTAGGAAAATTTCTATCTTCAAAAGAATAGGTACCGAAAATAGTACTATAGTTATGAACTTTCCATCTCTGATACAGTTATAGAAAAAGACAGTAAATGCTCAACTAGTAAAAGCTTTGATTTTTATAAAAAAAAACGAACACAACAAATAATTTTGACATGTTTTTTAGTGGACGTTTCACAAATAAATCTCGTGGCTGATAGTAAGTTCCAACGAATTTAACAAATTTCTTATTCAATTTATAATTTACCTAATAATAAAATTATAAAAATCACTAAAAAAACTTAAAAGAGCTTTAAAATCGTTATGACAAGATAAAAACTAACAGCTGCCTAAGCATTGTGTTTTTTTGCTATTTTTAAATTTGTTTATATTTTAAATTATACGCATTGTGTACGTATTTTATTTTTTTTTTTATAATTTCCGCAAATGAAAACACACGGAAATGTAAATTTTGTTTTCTTCTAATTGTAAATTTAGCAAATCGTTGGTGTCAAGGCCAAGGTGAGAGAAAGCTTTTTTTTGTTATTTTTTTAATATGTAATCAAAGTTGCCAACTTAAAAGTTTTGTCAGTTTTTAGGTGACAACCTTTTGGGGATCGGGATGTTTGACGGGTTTTATTAATCTGTTTCCCTTGAATGGGATTTTGACAATTTTGGTAGAAAATGTTGAATTGTTGTTAACATTGGTTCTTTTAATTAAATAACTTTTAAGTTGTTTTAATTAAATTTTAAAGTTGATTTGTCTTTTTCAATAAATGTATACTTTGCAGTTGTTTTCTGCGTGTTATTTAAAGTTATTTCAAGAAAATAAATTTTGGACATCGAACTCAAAAGATTGGGTAGGAGATTTAAAAAATAATGGCAGCCCGATTTATTCTCTTAAGTTTTTCTATGTGGTTTAAAAGCTCTTTTTAGGAGAATAATTCTCTATAATTTGGTTTACTAAAAGAATATTAAACACATGAAAATTTTGTGAGTTAAATTTTTATATGTTTAAAAAAAAATTGATTGTCATATTCGCAGCGTAATTTAAACAATCAACATTGGTTAGAGTTGTTGGTGGTATAACTTCTATTATTTCTGTAATATTTTTAAAAATAACACATGGCATCTACTGCAGTACCACCATCAGCTCCACCACCACCTGCAGCTCCAAAACAATTAAGCCTGCCCTCAAAAGTTTATAATGGACTGGTTGGTGCCGTAGACAAACATGTGCCTACAAAATTACGTCCTTTGTGGAATCATCCTGCTGGTAAGTGTATTTTTTTTTTTCATAAATATGACGGGGACAGAGTTTTTAATATTTTTCTTTAATTTGCAGGTCCCAAAACAATATTCTTTTGGTCACCTTTGTTCAAATGGGTACGTTTTACATAATCATTTTTTAAAACATCTGCTATAATTGTTATTTTGGCTAAATTGCACATTAGCGGGCACAAGGAAATTAAAAAACAAAATACATGACCGAAATAAAGAAAAATTAGTGCAACCAGTGCCCCCATAGGTTCCCTGGGTCCAAAAAACGGAAATGCGTATTTACATACAAGTGGGTACTCAAACGAAAGGAAATTTTTTCACGGTTTCAAAAAATAAATTTTTTCGAATCCAATAACGTGGCCCGAATTACAGCCACGTTTGGGAAAATGTCAAAGGGGAGTGGTGATGTCAAACTTTTTTTTTATATCGCACTTGATCAACAAGAGGGTATTAACTCAAAATTTTAAAAATATCACTTTTTCAAGAAATCAACTAACAACATCTATATCTATCTATTGTAAAAATTTCAACGTATTCCGATTACTCTTTAATCTCGAAAACCACTTTTGAGACCATTTCAGTGATTACCTTTATTTCAACAAAAAGGTATTATTTCGAGTTAATACAAAAGTTCAAATAGAAATGAATCGTATATTTTCATAAAAAAGGTATTATTTTGATTTGAGCCTTTTTTATGTTAAAAATAATCAAACTGTTTTATTTATATTTGGTTGTATTTTGAGTTGATACTGTTTTGTTGATAAAATTTGTTTTATTCTATAAATTTAAATCGATAAAATTTCAAAAAAATGGTATTAACTCAAAAAACTGATTTTTTTTTGCAATGAGTATTAAAATTTAAAACAAAAACAATGTATTTATATTTTCAAATGGAATTTGCTTATTATGATATGTTTGAATTTTTAAATTCTGTTAAAATGTGGCCATAAACAGTCTACTGAAAATATTAAAATTTTGAGTTAATACCCTCTTGTTGATCAAGTGTGATATGTAAAAACGGTGCTCAAATGAAGGAAAATTGCAAAACTAGTATAAAATAAAGAACTAGAGGCATTTAAGTAAATTTTAGATCCTTTAGGGTCGGTCGAAAAATGCGTATACAAAAAAAGTAAAATAAAGTACTTTTAGATTCCCAAAAAAAAAAAAAAAATCAAAATTTTTTTTGAAAAAAATCCGCGATTTTATTTATTTATTTATTCATCTAAACAAAACAAGAAAGCGCCGTCTTTTTAGATCAAAAAATACAAATTTTCATGGCACACAGTTAATGGACGCCAACAACACTTTTTTTTGGAGGAAAATCTATTATGTTCTAATTTAAATTTGATTCCCTGTCTCATGTACTTTCTTGCTAAAAATAATCTATACAAATGATAATTACCTCGATTTTTCCGAAATTTTCATGGCACAAAGTTAGTGGATGCGAAGTTGGCATTGCCAACAACAGTTTATTTTATACAATTTTTTTGGTTTTCTTTCATTTGAACACAATTTTTGCTTATTACAAAATTTAAAATTTTTCGTTCCCCCCTAAAGGGTATAACATTTACTAAAATGGCTGTAATACTTTATTTTAAACTTCTTTTTGTAATTCCCTTTCTTTTTGTTGTAATTTCATTTATTTTACCTGTGGTTTATTGCAGTCAGAGCTTAAAAGAATAAATTCATTAAAAATTTTGTTAATTTATATTCCAAAAACTATTTCTTGCTGGTGTTGGATTAGAATGAGGCTGAAAATTATCTAGTCGCTTAGGTCAAAAGTGCGGCAATCCGTCTAGCGCTGACCCCCACACGATTTTTGCATCTTCTCTTACATTTATTAACAATTAGCGTTTTCTATTTGTAATAATAGTAACATTTTAATTATGATCTCAAACCTGACAATTCAAAATGAAAAAACTATTAATTTAATAGAAATTTGACAATTGAGAAATTATAATAATAATTTGAAAATAATTAATTTTTTAAAATGAAAGGCTCTTTACACCATCTGTGTCTACTATTTTCCAGAAAATTTACAAAAATTTGATAAATCATGTCTTCCAATTTTGGATTATAGTAGATAGGCGTAGCCGACATGTAAGGGGTAATTCGGACGCCATCCATATCTACTATTTCCCAGTATTGGTTTTAAAATAACATTTCGTACCATCAAATAGTAGATTGATATATGTAGGTGGACAGGTTTAATGAATTTGGATATAAAATCATTTAAACCCTGTATTCGCAATTTTAATAAATTGTTACTTTCTATAAATAACACAACTCGACAAGCTTCCGTGGTTTGAAAACCGGTATGTGATTTATATAGTCTTTGATTCCCTGATTCCAAATCCGGCATCCGAATTTTTTCACCAAATTTAAACTGATCGGATGCATGGCAAAAAATGCAATATTTAGAAATTTTTTTGATAGAGTATTTTTCAAATGCAATTTTTTTTCCTATAATAATACATACATTTTAAAAGAAAGGCTTAAGCTGTTCTGATGTGGAGTGCAACTACTTCAAAAAATGGTTTAAAACGCTTTTTTCGCGTTTTTAATAGCGGTTTTCTCAAAATTGTGACGTGATGGGAAAATTTGGAATACAGACTTGGAATCAGCCAGACAAAATCTATTAAAAATATGTATCGCAGTTCCAACCAAATCGATTTTTTCTCATTTTATGACAGTGTATAAGCAGCGTTAGTCTTTATTAATATTTTTCGAGATTTGTTTATTTTTCTTATAATGATAAGCTTTATCAAATTTTTTAGTACCTCAACTATTATTTAATTTGAAAACTGATAAGATTTTTTCTTGGACAAGTACTAAAGAGATTTTTACTCATTCATTTGCAAATATAATTTTCAATATTTTGTTTTTTACTTTCGTTCTGCAATATATACGATTTTGTAGCTTACCTAAGTTTTTTTTTTTTTTTTGTAACTTTCTAAACTAAAGTTTAAACAAAATAATAAATTGATTACTTGACTGTTATATAAAGGGTCCGCCATCTAACGTTTTTTTTTTCAACTAGTGCTTATTTCGTGAATGGTAACACTTAGCTCATGTCTGATTTGACATAATATAATTAGTTTTATCCTTCCGCTGAACGAATATGGTTGTGTATACGCTTGAACAACGCTGGAAAATATTGCGACATTACTTGAAAATCATGGTAATGTTGCAGAATGTGTGCGAAAATTGCGTACGGATTTTGGAAGAAGAGAAGCACCGTCAGCTCCGTATTGTCGTTATCTTGTGAAAAAAGTGAAAGAAACTGGCATCCTCATCGATAGACCAAAGCGTGAAAAGCCAAAAACAGTGCTTACACCCGAGAATATTGCTGCTGTGGCAGAAAGTGTGCGTGAAGCGCCATCAACATCAATTCACCGTCGTTCTCAACAATTGAACATTTCGGAGACATCATTGAGACGAATTTTGCATAAAGACCTTGGTATGACACCGTTGGACTATTATTTGTGGGGTGCCGTCAAAGATAAGTGTTACGCCAACCAGCCAGAGACAATTGACGCTTTAAAGGACAATATTCGTGAAGCCATTGGTGAAATACAGCTGCACACAATCGATAATGTGCTTAAAAATTGGACCGATCGTGTAGGGTACTGCATGGCCAGCCGAGGCAGCCATTTGAATGAAATTATTTTCCATTATTAACCGGAAGGATTGTACTTTCAAATAAAAAAAAGAAATTTGAGAAAATATTCAGTAGTTTTTTTTTATAGCATTTTCAAAAAAAAAAAGTTATTTGGCGGACCCTTTTAAATAAAACTATAAAACTTGACGGCAAGCAAATTAGGTGTTGTTTTTTTTTCATTGTATATATTTGTTGAATAAAAAAAAAACTGTGCGCCCCGGTACGCTAGTTGGTAGCGGTTTAGCTTATCAGTGCGGCGGTCGTGGGTTCGATTCCCACCAGAGGCATTGGTCTGTTTTCGCTAGAACAAGTCGAAAGCCATAGTAGCTAGTACTCTATCCCTTAAGTACCGTTCATGATTTTTTATTTATTTTTTTTAAATCCCTTCAACGGAATGTTTTTAAAATTACGAAATTACTTTAAATATCGTTATCATAAAAATATGATATAGAAATCAATAATTTTAAGGTTATATTAACTTAAACGTATATATATTAATTGTTCAATCGTTTAGATTGAACAATTAATATAGTAGAAAGTAGATTAACTCATACGCGGCTCCAGCAATTAATATACAGGGAAATTTCATACGCTGTGAGATGTATAAGTTAATGTGTTTGTTGTTTTTTTACACACTTATGGCACCCATACACTACACAATATTCTTGTGCAACTTTTTTTTATTATTGCGCAACCAAAAATATGTTATAGTGCAGTTTTAATATTCCTCCACAACAATTCTTATATCCCTCCACAACAGAACAAAAGAGTGGTGACATAGTTTGTGCAAAATTATTGAACATCTTATTTGGCTGTGTAATTTAAAATAAAAGACTACATTTTATCAATCCTGGAAAAAAAATATGAAAATGTTATATTGGGTCAAATTGACCCATGGAGGAAAATTCCGTGTAGAAACGGTAATGACATGACATTACTTTTCGCACTACCAGTAATCTGCTTACTCTCTACATAACTTTAATACAAATAGTAAGGACTTACTACTGCTTAATTTTGCCATTATTTAAAAAAAAAATCAGTTATTTTTACGACATTGTTAGTTACTTTTACTGCATTTGGTGTTTTTTTTTTTATCAGTTAAAAACAACTGCACTTTTAGTTATTTTAACGATTATAACTTTTGTCGCCTTTTTAACTGAAATTACACATGTTTTAACTGTATTTTTCAGTAGATTCTACTGTAAAACTTTTTTGAGTGCGGTTAATGGACGTTTTACCAGAAAATTTCAAAATGTAGGTTAGATACACATATGCATCCTAATGAGACCATTAATAAAAACAATAAACTCGGTTCACACTTCAGTCGACTCAAGCGAGTATGCAATAATAAAAATCTGATCATTTAAGAAATCAGAATAAGCTTTAATTAATAAAGCTTGTTTATTTGTTTTCATGAACAAGTTTACCTTTTTATCGGAAATATTCTTAGAATCTGTATAAATGTTATGTAGTCTCTTTTCAAAAAATTTAAATATTTTAATAAAACTCCTTGAAAAAGTTATTTTCAGAACTTTTTCAATGAGTTTTACATCAAAATGCTTTGGTTAATTTGAATTTTTATTTATTCAATTAATTGGATCAATGCAATACAACAATAACTAGTCTTATATTACAGTGCTGGGGAGATTGTGTTACAATTACAATTATGGAAAGATAAAATAATAATTACTCAGTAGTACATAAATAGAATTATAAAAGTGGAGTTTTCCAAAAACAATATAGATATTAACAATTATAATTTTTATATGATAATTTACTTTGACTATTAGAAAAAAAAACACAGAAAAAGTTATTAGACACTAGCATGAATGGAATGCATTTTCTGACCCACTACGGTCTTCATCAACATTCTTCGTGCCATTTAGTGTTAATCGTAAATATCTTCTATTTAACTCACACGTAAAACAAATAAAATCTCACACATAAATTTATAGATCAACGATAAAATTCACTATTAAAACACTCACCAGGTACAGTGTAAAAATCGTTTAATGTATATGCTCGACATATGTATTAACAAAAATCTTTAATGTTTGTTGATATGCTTTGCTTATGTAGAAGGATAGTATATGATGACATTAGAGAAAAGAACTGCCATTTAAAAGTTTTAACTGAAAGTTAAACTGGCAACTAATGATAATGACTAGAGAAAAAACAAACACACTATAAATAGAAATCGTTCGTGGTAAATTTCATTCTAACTCAACATACAGAGTAATGTGGGATTTTACGTTACCCAATTTCTTTAACGTGTGAGTTAAATAGAAGATATTTACGATTAACACTAAATGGCACGAAGAATATTGATGAAAACCGTAGTGGGTCAGAAAATGCATTCCATTCATGCTAGTGTCTAATAACTTTTTCTGTGTTTTTTTTTTTAATAGTCAAAGTAAATTATCATATAAAAATTATAATTTTTCTGTTAATTTAGAGAAAAATTTGTCATGATCTAAAACCGAACAAATAAAATCTCACACATAAATTTATAGATCAACGATAAAATTCACTATATTAACAATTATAAATAAGTCAATTTAACTTAGTATTAACAAAAAAAAATGTGAGTCTAGTTATCTTAAATGTTTAAATATTGCAGATTTTAATTTATTTATTTATTTCTGTAGCTTTGTCTTGCTAAAAATTTGAATATTTGGAGGAAGTTGACTCCGAAGACGTATGGTCTGTTTGATGTATCTTTCAGATAACGAATTTTTCAAAAAAAAATATTTTAGTGTGAAAATGTGTTATTTATGCCGAACTTTATTTATTTTGTCAAAATGGTCTAGGGCAAAAATCGTATAATTTACCCATGGTAACAATATTATTAGCTGATGCCCATTCCATGACATTATTTAGATCATAGTTTATAAATGTTAAGTTTTCTTTGATCTTCTTTATTTATTTATTTTATTTTATTTATTTAATATCAATACAATATTTCGTCTCCACATTGGGTGACTTGTCATAAAAACAAGTTTTTCAATCAAGTTGTAATAATTGTTCCCTGAAGAAGTCACCCAATGTGGAGACGAAATATTGGAAATAAATTATTATAATTAATAAATAAATGATCTTAATCTCGTTTAAAATAAGAAGGATCATAGTTTATCTTTACAATGCAATCATTGATACCAGTTGGTTGACAACTAATATAAAGTTAGTTGTACATCATCTGCTTACATTATAAAAATACTTTGGCTTAATTTGTTTACGGACTTAAAATTTTATTTAAAAATTTATTTTATAGGGTCTTGTTGTAGCTGGTTTGAGTGATTTGGCACGTCCCGCTGATTCCCTTTCGGTTCCACAATGTGCTGCTTTAGCTGCCACCGGAATTATTTGGTCTCGTTATTCATTGGTTATTATACCTAAAAATTGGGGCTTATTTTCCGTAAATTTATTTGTTGGTCTGGTACAATCTGTGCAACTAGGTCGGGCCTACCTTTACCAAAAGGAAAAAGCAGAAAAAGAAGCTGCAGCAGCTGCTGGCAAAGTGCCAGCAATAGAAGCTGCAAACAAATAGAACATTCTTGTAAGTTTAATAATCTATTTATTTCTAATGCTAATTAATCGAATCTTTACTTTCAGTTAATTTAAAACAATCGTATCAAATTCGGAATTTAGTTTGTATGTAGTCGAAACGGATTTAGTCCTGGTGCTAAAGTAAATAAATTTGTAATTTATTTAATGTAAAGGTGATATTTTAAATATTTAACCCACATATTTTTATCTTCCCGTACACTTAACGATATGTTAATATGTTCCTAGCACAATTTATGAAAAGAAAAAAAAAATATATATTTACATATTTAATTTAAAAAACAAATATAATATTAGAATATTCACTTTTATGTTATACTTTTTCTTATAATAAGATTTTGTTGAGGGTGTTATTTATTATTGATAAAATTTAATCATAATTTTAATGATTTAGATTAAAAAACAACGTAATTATATTTAAAACAAAATTTAAAATAAAAATGGTCAACACAATAAAGACTGTTAAAGTTTAAAATACATTTTTAAATCGAAGAGCAAAAATTAACGAAACAAGCTACTACAATTAACTAGTGCGGGGATCCAGATAAAGGTTATGGGGAGGGAAGTTAGAGTATTTTTAACTAACTTTTTTTTTTTAATATTTTTTTTTCATTTTGTATTAAAAATTTTTATTTTGGGGGAGGAACTATCCGATTTTCCCTTCCCCTGAATCCGCGCCGGAATTGACTTAAGTTTTCTGAATTTTGTTATAGGACATTTTTTATTATACAATTTCAAACCAAGCCCGTGGGTCATCATAATATGGCTTACATACAATTCACTTAAAAAAAAACTGCTTATGATAAATATATTTAACATAAAATCATATATGGCCTCGGAGGCTTGATTAAATAAAATAAATAAAAAAAATAGACACACACGTTTGTATGTATATAAATAAATACTCCTCATTTATCCTTCTTCCAAATTCTTCTTAAAACATTGTTATAGCAGGCATGCCCATTTAGTTTAGTCAACGAATTTCAAATTTTAGCTACCCTGTACTGAAAAGATCGTTGAAGAATTTATGTATTGTGTAAAGGATACTTCAATTGGAGGTTTCTTAAAGATCTTGAAAATACAAAATGATTTAGTAAATATTCCGGACATTTAGACCTAAAAACTTTATGAAAATGTATCAATAATTGCATGTGTCCGTGATTTTTTGAATGAAACACAGTTTTTTTTTTTGCAAAAAAAATATATATTTTTCAACATTTTAGCTCAATACACTTAGTCCAACGTATCCCTTCCAAAAAATAGGATTTTTCGGGGTCCATAAAATAGGCATTTGTTTGATCAATAATTTTATCGTTGGAGCTAAATCTCTTTCCACCGAGCCATTTCTTTAGGTTTGGAAATAGGAAATAGTCACTGGGGGCTAAATCCGGAGAATATGGCAGATGAGGTACCAATTCGTAGCCCAATTAATGCAATTTTGCAATTGAGACTGCACACTAGAGTGGGTCGCACCCCATACAAAAAAAAAGTTGTGCCGGTCACCCCCTAGAATTAAAGATAATTTGAAGAAGATTTGAAAAAAAATTTTTTTTTTTTTTGCCACGCCCCTTGACCCCGCGCATTTGGTTTTTTATTTCCTGTGGCTCCATTTATAGTCCGATCGTAACGTGTGATATATCATTGTTTTTGGAATGACAACGGCTACATTTTCTACTTTGATCACTTTTGACTCCGACGTCAAATTCTAGATGTGACTTCTGGAAACTCGATTTCTACCACCCTAATTCATGAGTTTTTCTAAACGATAAAAAAGTTTTTTAAATTCCATGAAATTTTGTCTTTTACAGTATATATATTTATTCAGTAACAAAAAAGTTACGAAGGTTTAAAAAAAATCAATTTGAGTTTTTATTCCAACAACTCCAAACAATCCTTTAAACTTGTCACACGATTACGTTTATGGTCAATTGAGAGCAAACGCGGCACCCATCTTGCAGACAACTTTCTCAAACCCAACTGATCGTTTAAAATCGAAACCACACTGCCATATGAAATGCCTATGGCATCAACAATCTCACGCACTTTTACTCTTCGATCGGCCAACACCATATCGTGGATTTTTTCAACATTTTCGGGTGTATTGACCTCAGTTGGCTGTCCAGAACGTTCAGCGTCATTTGTACTTGTGCGACCACAACGAAAGTCAGTAAACCACTTTTTTACCATTGAAATCGATGGTACAGAGTCCCCATAGTATTTATCAAGATTTTCCACGGTTTGATTGACGGTTTTTTTTTTCGCAAAGAATAATGTTTAATGAGAACTCGAAATTCACTTTTTTCCATTTTTAAAAAAATTCACGACGTTGTATGTTTTGAACAGCAGTTAAACGCAAAGTAAATGACGGAACTTTCTAAAAATCTGACTGTAGTCTATTAACAGGTGGTACTTGATGGGAGCAGTGTTGCATTTCATATAGCTACGAGGGAAGTTCGAAAAGTCACGGACTTATTGATCCTCCCTCGTATCTTAGAATCTAAAAATATTTTATAAAATAGTACCTTGTATAAAGAAAGACATTCACCCTTAGAGAACGTAAACTTATTTTCTTTAATCTATTACAAAACAGTCGTAGTCGTATTTTAAATACGACATACACAATAAGGGTGATTGTATTAAATAAGAACATTTTATTTAAAAAGGACTTTATTTAAAATAATTTATTTATTATATTAAAAAAATGTTTTAATTAAAATGTGCTTTTATTTATAAACATATCTTTTATATATTGAGAATGTCGGGTTTTAGAGATGTTAGTTAAACTTAGATTAAATAAACTTAAAATTTGATCAAACATTACACCAATAATAAAAAATTTTCTTTTGATATATTAAAAGCAGCATTTCAGTTTCAAGATAATCACATCCCAAAAACTTGACAATAAGAATACTCACATTCAGGCACGTAACTAGGAATTTGTTTATTTTTGTAGATTTTTAATTTTGCTCATGTATTTTTAGTATCCTAGGAAAACTTATGCAGTTAATTAAACCCAAAAACTTTTGATTCTGAATAAGTTAAAGATTTATTGCTGTCGAAATAGTTTTTTGTGAATTTGAAGGTTTTAGATTCTTTGGTAATTCTTCAGAAAAAAAAATTGACAAACTCTAACAAGAAAGCTATACGACGGGACCCCTTTGATCTTTATGAAATTCGGATATGTGATAAGAAGAACAAAAGAGAAATACATTTAAACTTAAATTTTTGATAAAAATGACGTTGCAGAGAAACTGCTGAAATGATCAGATTGTTTTGCTAAATATTAGTAAGACAAAAACAACAAAAATAAAACAGCAAAAATAAATATACAAAAATTTTAGTTATGTTTGAGTTGATTTTTTTTAGTTAATTTAAAATAGCAAATTCCTTTGCTTGGATAGGTAAAAAACTTTGATGAATATTTGTAGACCAAAACCAGCAAAAAAAAGACTGTTATATCTACCAAAGTTTAGTTACATTTAGGTTAAATTTAGTTGTTTGCAAATAACAGTCATCCTGCTAAAATCAACAGAAATATTTGCTAAAAAAAATGCTGATTTCCGAAGTGAAGATTTTTATTCGCATTTGAAAAAAAATAAAATTTAAAATTTTTTATAATTTTTGTGTCTACTAATATTTAGCATATTTTTTGTTGATTTTAGCATATTTATTTGTAGTTTTCGCTTATATGTGATTATATATAGTCACATTATATATTATATATAGTCACATAACTCATCTGATCCGAAAAATGGCATACATACTGATCTCAAGGTATCTCATGGGATTTAATCTCATATAGTTTGAACCGAAAAATGGGTCTATCAAATATGATCAATTTATATATAATTTGATACAATTTTATCTAATAAGTTTTTTAATCTAAAAATGTATGATTTTAATGAACCTGAAGTTGAAACATATAATAAATTTTAAGGTCTAGGTAAAACATAAAAAAAAAACATTTACCTAGGAATAAAATCAAATTTTTGTTCACAAAATTTTAAAGTAGAAGAGTTACAATTTTTTTAACAGTAGAAATAAACAGCAAACTTTACACGCCCTTGTTATACAAAATAATTAAAAAATAATAACTGTACGGTCGTTATTATAGATTAGTATGATATATTTTTTATGAAGGATTAATCTCCCTATTTAGTACTTCATCAATTTTAGACTGTTCAAAACAACCATTTCGTTAACCACAAAACAGGATCAGTGGTAAAAAGTAATTTTAAAAATTGAAAATTTAGAATCCATTACGCATGTTATAATGGTTGGGTGTTTCATTTGTTTAAACAAGCCGTTTGCAACGCATGCATTAACAGTGAACTTAGATATTTCGCAACATTTTTTTTTTTGACAAATTTTTTGTCAGTATGTTCGGTTTCCCTGTTTTTTTTTTATTGATAATCTTTAAGAAGTTTCTGCGTTTTGATTTGCAACGGAGTGCACCATTCCAACATAATCGTAAATCTTGTAAGATTTTATAAAGACAGGAGAATCTTTTTTGTTAAATATTTATCTAGAAGCCTTTCGTGAAAACTCTGAACTTATGTATTTGATTAAAAGTTACTTCCAGACAAAATTTAACACTTATCTGAAAGTACGTTTCAATATAAATTTTTGTTGACAGTTCTTAATTAAAAAAAAAAAACCTCCATTATATTTCTAAAAAGCGAACATCATTATAAATAGTATATAGATTGTTAAAATTTTAAAATGACACATTTCGTGAGTGCGGAACCTTTTTTCATCACGATATAACAATGTCAAATGACGTAGGATTACGAAATCGTTGGAGTTACTATAGTATATAGATTAATTACATAGATTTCAAACTATTCTTCTTTTATCATTGAAATATTTTTTGTATAGGTATACCACATATGTCCAACACATTTTCATGAGTTACGTGCACTGACAGCTAATGACAGATAGTTGAATATCTATGTAATATATACTATAGCCTAAAATTATTGCATTTGAGAATTCATATTGTTGTAGTAATCAAATTGATGTCAAAATTTTGAAATGTTAGGGTAAAATACTTTAATTACACACTGTCACAAAATGAGAAAAAGTCGATTTGGTCTGAACCGCGATACTTTATTCCAAATTTTCCCATCACTGCACAATTTTGAGAAAACTGCGATTAAAAAGGCGAAAAATAGCGTTTTTAACCATTCTTGAAGTTTTGTACACACCACATCCGAACAGATTAAGCATTTCTACAACGATGGTAGATAAATTTAACTATTATTCTCTATAATGAGTTAAAAAACTATTAAAATGTGTGTTTTATAAAAAAAAATTTCATTTAAAAAATACTCATCAAAAAAATTACTAAATATTGCAATTTTAAAAATAGCCTCGGCAAAGTATCCATCCGACCGGCTAGAATTTATTTAAGGGCCACGATATAAACTTTGAACTTTCATTTTTTTTAATATAATGGATAAACGTAAAAATTATTACACCAACTTTGTTTAAATTGAACTTCAAATATGAGTTATCTTTAAAATTATACGAAATAGTAATTCTTTTTCTCAAATATCGTATACAAAATTTATTTATATTTTTTACGCTATTTTAACAATCAGTTTTAGAAAATATCATTGCGGTATCTTTAAAGCTGCATTTACCTTTTAAAATCGAAATCCAGTTTAAACTAGATTTCGATCATATGTTAGTGTATAAAATGATACACGAACTAGATTTCGAAATCTAGTTTAAACTGGATTTGAGGGTAATGTCAACGCAGCTTAAGAGTAAAGTGTATGCTAAATATTTATCTTTATTTTGAATCATTAGAAAGCATCAAACGTGTAATAAAAGGCTTCAAAAATATATATTTTTGCCAACTTTAACCGTGGTTTTCTCAAAATTGTGACGTGATGGAAAAATTTGAATACCAGATTTGGAATCAAAGACGATAAAAATCATATTTCTGCATTCAAACCAAAAAAGCTTGTCGATGTGTGTTATTTATGTATTTTTAAAATTATTTTTCTTTGTTCGATTAATCGAATAATTTTTAAAAACTAATCGTTTCATCGTTCGATCAAAAATAGTTTGATCGTTTAGTCAAACAAAATAAAAACCCAAATAAATGATAACACTAATTGCAATAAATTCTTCTACTAATCCTCGCCTTAAATCTGATATATATATAGACCAAATTTTAAAAATCCCATTATTGGATACTTTGTTTTATTTTTTTTGGAGAATTGCGGGATTGTGTGGATTAAAAAATGCTAATTTTCTCTTTGGTACAAATTATTTACAAGTACAATTTCACCGTAATATGTTGTAGTAGAAGTTAAGAAATGAATGTTCATCTTTTGTAATGTTTTTAAATAAAAAATGTTCATGAAAATATTTACTTTTAGAAAATCTGAACAATTTTTAAAGTCTATTGGCCCAAGAGATGTCGACCCTTTTGATCGCTAATAGGAAAAAAAAAAGATTTTTTAATTCAAAAAAAAAGATTTTTTTTTCCAATATATGTATGTGAATGATTTGCCGAATCAACTTTCTCATTGTCAAATACATATGTATGCAGATGACGTGCAATTGTTTTTGAGTAGTCCAGTTAGATCGATTAGAGAAAATGTTGATAAAATGAATGATGATCTCAATAGAATATATGTGTGGGCAACAGCAAATGGACTTTGTTTAAATCCAAAAAAGTCAAAGTATTTGGTGATTCATAAAAAAACTGTTAATCCAGTTATTGAAGATGAATTTTTAATAAATGGTGAAAAAATAGTACCGGTTCAGACTGCAAAAAATCTGGGAATAACGTTCAACAAATATTTAACTTGGACAAACCACGTGAACACACTAGTTGGTCAAACTTACATTAAGTTAAGATCACTATGGTCAACTCAATTTTTTACTCCCCTAAGAATAAGAATACTTCTCGTTAAATCCTATCTGATTCCTGGATTGATTTATGGGTGTGAGCTTTTTGCAAATTGTGATTCTGCAAGCAAACGCAAGTTAAATGTCTTGTATAATAACATAGTAAGATATGTTTACGGTTTAAAAAGGTTTGACCATATTTCATTGTTTACAAAAAACCTCTATGGAGTATCTTTTGATGATCTTTTAAAAATTCGGGTGCTTATATTCTTACATAAAATTATTTGTACTAAAAATCCTCAATATCTATATGCCAACTTACAATTTGCCAGATCACCCAGGGGTAGAAAACTTATACTCCCAAGCCATCGAAATCTTGTGTCTGAATGGCAGTTTTATCTAAATGCTACGCGTCTTTGGAATACTCTCCCACAAAACCAACAACTAAACAGCAATGCAAAAAACTTTAAACAATTTTTATTTAATTTTTTTTCCCCTAATTTTAATATTTTTGTGAACGCTATTATAACACTGATCCGTGCAATTGATTGTAATTTTTATAATTTGTATATTTTATAATTATATTTAAAGTTAATGTTTGATTTAATAATTTAATATTTTGTTTTGCCAAACTTTAATATTTAACATTTTGCATTCCTATACTATAAATATAAGATTAAATCTTGTTGTATAGGAAATAAACAAGTAAATAAATACCCTAATGTGAAACTCCCTATAAAGTGCATTTTAGACGAAATTTTTAACGTCATATCACCACTGAGGTAAACATTTATGTAGGTACTATTTATGTGTAATTACATCAAGGCTTGTTTAACTTTGTGGGGTATAATTTACATATTTGTCAAAAGAATAATTTTCATTTTATTTAAAGCCGTTTTAATTTGAAACGCCCTTAATCAGGTTGATTAATTTACAAACAACATATTCTTGGTCTAAAAATAATGTCTAACAAAATTAAAGTCATTTGCTATTTCACATAAAGGAATAAATTATTATTTTTTGTTTTTTTTTGTTTTTTATTTAGAGAATTATAAGCAGCTTAAGTACCAAAAATTTTTTATTTTACAAAACTTGGTTGTCTTTAATATTAAGTTTTACACATAAATACAGATTAATAGTAGAAGGAAAATACGAAGAATATTAAACATTTTAAAACAAATAATAATACTCAATTGAGAAAAAAAAAACTCAAATACAAAAAGAACCAAAAATAGCAATAATTATTTTTAAAAAAATATTTAGGGACATTTTTATAAACGTCGTCAAGCTGAAATTTAATTTTTTTTTAAGTTTAAATTTAACCATTGTAAGGGTTATGTAGGAGATGTAATTTTAGAGAGCATAGCATTATACCGAAATGTAAAACATTTTCATTATATATAATTAAAAAAAAAAAAAAAAAAAGAGATAGTGAAAATAAAAAGAAAATTAACATTTGGTAAGGTTTTGTTTTTGGAAAATTATAAGTTTGTATATAAATGCGTTATTTTGTTGTTCCGTTTTTTTTTTTTTTTTTTTGTTTAAATTAAAACACTTTTGCATTTCCCATAATTTTCCATACATTTACCAGAAACCACCGGAAGAGTGACCACCGGGTGGTACACGTGATTTGGTTGCAGTGGTATTTGCTGCACCACCATTATTAAAATTTGCCTTGCTACCTGATTTTTGAGTACTTGCTTCTTCTTGCTTATTTGGTGGTACTACTTCTTCACGTAATTTCTCCACAGCTGCGTTGGCATCAGTTGAACCCATACAAGCATTTAGATTGGAAGAATTTTGTTGATTATATTTGGGACGTGGTGCATTAACACTAACTTCGGGTTCGGCAAAAATATTGGAATGGCCACCTCCAGGTGGTTTTAAGACACGGCTTGAGGGACGGGCACTATTGGTTAAACCAATTTTTAATTCAGTTGAAGTCATCATTAGATCTATATAAAAATAATAATATAAACAAAATTTAACATTTTAAATCTTTATTAAAAGAAATTTTTAAAAACTACACACACCCTATTCTTTGTGTTAACTTTTAACAAATGACTTCACTATCTTTTTTTTATAATATGCGCGAATAATGGATGAAATTACAACGGAACAAAGACGTACATACGTTTGTACGTGTATGGAAAAAAAAGTACATCAACATACGACAAGTACAATAACTACTACTACACAACAACAACGGCCAGAACTTTCACAACTTTTTTTAAATTTTCTTTTGTCTTCCTCTCTGTCTTTCTCTTTGTGGTTTTAATCGTTATTATTTTTGCATTGTTTATGATGATGAGTCTATAACAGAGATGCCCAAGGTAGTAGTATTGGTGAGAGTGACGAAATAACACTGGAAGAAAACAATTTGCTATTTATTTTATTTAGTCTTCAACGAGATTGCGACGGAAGCACATGTGTGGCGGGTGTGATATATTTCGAAATAAAAAGATTCTTCGAAGTGATTATAAATTTTCCCTCAATTAATCATTGTTCAATTTGCAATTAAAAAGTAATGAAATCTTCTATGTTGATACTCTTATTGCAGTTACGCAATAAAAGTATATTTCTCAAACTAGAAGAATTCAGCTTATTGCGTTTTTTTGAGCAAATATAATTCAAATCTGAAAATATTTGTTCGCAAAGATACGTTGAGGGAAATAAAGATAAACACTTCAATGAAATCTTCTTTATTTCATGATATATTGTACCATCCAGATTTTTCCAGAATTCTATATTGTTAAAAGTATCAGGTAAATCTATTTCACTTCGAAGTATAATAAGTTCTGTTTGGATTGGAAATTCGTACTTTAATATATCGCATTTAAAAGGGTTTTGAAAAATATCCAGTAAATGCTGAATATTTTCAAAATCCTTAAACCTGTCATTAAAGTTATTAAAAAGCGTTTCTAATACTTCCAAAAGTTCCAACTTTTTCAAGATTTTCTCCTTGTCTTAAATAACAGAAGTTTTCGGAAAGTCCGAAAAGTCTTCAGAATCAATTTGAGGTACAAGTAAAAATAGCTGAGTTTTAAAATCTGAAAGAATTTTAAACATATCCGAAATATTATTATCTTTTCCCTGCAGCTTCAAATTCAACTCATTCAAAATGTTACAAATGTCTGTTAAAAACGACATGTGTAAAATAAATTGATAATCTTTTAAATATTCTTTCTGCAAGTGTAGTTTGTCTCTCCCACTCAACATGCTGATTTCCTATTGGTTGATTGACGATCAAACAAAAGAGCGTAAGTATACGTGTGAGTTTAATTTGCTGATATCAGCTACTACTGGGCATCTCTGGTCTATAAAAAGAAAACCTATTTTAGGAGAAAATGTTTTACACTGTGAAAATTATTATGAAATGCTTTGTTGTTTCTATCGACAAGACCATTTTTAACTTGGAAAAAAATTATTAGACTGGGTCGCACTAATTGTTTCCTAGGCCAGGGCACATTAAAGAAATAATGTAAACTCAAGGTATATTTATTCTTCAAATATTTTTGGAAAATAAATCTTATAGGCTAGTTGATAGCGTGCTGGCTTATCAGTGTGGGAGTCGTGGGTTCGATTCCTACCAGAGGCACTGGTCTGTTTTCGCTACAACGCGCCAAAGGCCATAGTAGCTAGTGCTCGGTTAGGGTAATAGTATATAATTTGTAATTATATGATTATTAATTAATAAAAAAAAAAAAATCTTATAAGGTAAAAGGTACAGTAATGTGTCCTATTCATAATAATAAAGGTTCAGCCTTAAGAGAAGGTTAGTGGCTCACTTTTGCACCAAGACCCCGATAAATTGAAAACTGTAATTTTAATAAAGAATCAACTTTTTTGGTATTTAATAAATATGAGACACCCAAGTACAGTTTCAGTAAAAAAAAAGAGTAATATAATTCCTCATTCAACTGATCAGAATAATAGTTAAAATGTATATCCTTCAAATGCGTTTTTAGGCCAATATGTGCCGAAATTTCATCAAACAAAAACAAGTGTTTGTTAGTAATATTAAATTTTTGTTAATTTAACTGAAAACATATAAGTTTTTTTCAATATAAAACATAAAATTTATTTATTTTAAATAGAACACATAATTATCCTTTGGGAAGATTTTCAGCGTTTGGCCCTGAGGTTTGAGAAAAAATACACTGATGGACTAGGGACTTTTGCATGTTTAGTTGATTTAAATTTTCTAGTTCTATAAAAACAGTAATTAACATCCAAAAACAGTGCGTAAACTATTATTTTCATATTAAAATTTGAGTCGCCCGATTAAAAAAAAATTAATATGATGCAACAAACAAATGTATCAAATCTAATATAGCTTTAAATACAATTTGATCCAAAAAATGGTGGTTCGTATTGCATATAAATGAATTATATTACATTGAGTTTGATACAATTTGATACGATTCAATCCAGTCAAAATAAATTTGTTTAATTGAATACAGGGAGCCTAGATATTATAAGATTATTAAGAGCTCAAATTAAATGTAAAGTACAGTCAATTTTATATGATTATCAAACATTTTTATATTTTCAATGAAAATTTTCGAGTTGAAATTAAAATTTTAAGTAGAATGTTATGGATTTCAAAACAAAAACGTAACTTTTCCGCAACTTAAGGCTTCATTACTCGAGGCTTCATTACGTTTCGTAAACGAACTGTAACTCCATACAATGTGTAAAAATAGTACCTACATACAATATGGTGCTCTGTTTTAGGGATAATGGTTTTCTTCTTTTTCCCGGGATTTCTCATTTCCCGGAAAAGCGGGATTCGTTTTTGAATTTCCCGGGAGTTCCCGCTCAGTAAGAAAATTACTAGTTCCTTTTTAATTGACAAAGTTTCCTTTAAAAAGACTCATTCATAGGGGCAAACTAAATTACATAAAAATCGCATGATCTCCTATTTATTTGTACATTTTTACAAAGCTTTTAATCAGAATCTAATTTTTTTAATATTTTAAATAAAAATTTCATATTACAATAGTACACATTTCTTTTATTATTTTTGTTAATACTATTATTAGAGTTTTTACATGAAAAAACATTTATACACTGATAGACGAATCCTTCATGATATAAATGAAACAATTTAATTTTTTTCGTAAGAATTTCATTACATCCAAGAAATTTTATTAATATTAAGAAATTTTTCAAAAACTTTTTTTCAAAAAATTTCATAGTTTAATAAAAAAATGCAGTCGATTTCATAAACTATCTCTTCATAAATTTAACGAACATTTTCTTTAGAGCTATGAAATTATTTAAGACTTATTTTTTTTTTTTTTTTCATAAAATTTCATAACTTCATTAATTTTCATACATTTTAAACTTAAGTTTTAGGATTTAATTCTCAAGTGTTCAACATATTTTATAAAGTGCTTTATTATTTCAAAGTAAACTTTTATTAATTTTGGACTTCTAGCAAATTGTTTAAAAAATCATATGAAGCGGGTTATTGGCTTAGTTCCAATATATTTTTAAAAACATTCATGAATAGTTTTATTAACTCAAAGAACTTCTTAATATTAAAAAATATTATGTAACTATTTCATAAATTATATAATCGTTTCATATTCGTTACGATTCGACAGTTTTACGAAGATTTTCATTAATTCTACAAACATTTCGTAAACATTGACTTTAATGAAACCTGTTTCATAGATTCTATGAAAAGTTCAAATGGACGAGTTCCAGTTGCAATTTTCATTTAAGCTATAAATTCATTACGGAAATGAAGATAATTCTTTCAGTGTAGACACATCCATATTGATTAGTAAAAAAAAGAGAAATTGCAAATATCTCAGTAGCTGAGAAAAATGTTAAATTATAAAGCTGATAGCAGCCGAAAGATGATTGACAAGTAGGCTGATATTAGTATTTTAAACCCAAAAGTCGATGCTAAGATTTAAAAAAATACATTCGAATAATTTCTACAGAAGATTATCTAATCAAATAATATCCGTACGATTGAAACAAATAAGGACCCTTAAAACTGATTTAAGTCATTCGTAATGGAGTGACTTTGAATTTGAGATAACATTTTCATTGCTATCATAGTTTTTGAGGCATTTTATTGCATATTTTGAACATTTTCATCATTAAATATTTTAGGATTCTTAAAATATCTCAGCTGTGTATAGACTGAGAGAATTATCAGCATTATATAAAAAAATTGTTGCATTATATCTATGAAGTGTCACTGGAACTCGACCATTGAAACTTTTCATTAAGTTAATGCAGTTTTTCATAAATTTTTTTGAAAAATTTTATTTTATTTATAAAAAATTCCATACGCGTAATGAAAAAGTTTCATTACAATATATGTCTCATGAACGTTGTAAAGCTTTTTCATAAAATTAAATAAATTATTAATTAATTCACTTTGGGTAGAAAACCTCATTAATTTAGTGAAAAATTTAATTAAAACTCGTTCAAGAAATTTTTCTGTGCACAATTTTATACCTATATAAAAAATTACCGGGAATTCCTGAAGTATTTTTCGGGATTAAAAAATGTCGGGAGTTCCCGTGAAAAACTCTAATTATGGATCAATACGACATTTTTTATGAAGGATAAATCTCCCTATTTAGTACTTCAGCAATTTCAGATTGCTCAAAACAACTATTTCGTTAAACACAGAACAGGATCAGTGGTAGAAATTATATTGCCTATAGTGGAACTAAGCAACTATTTAATTTTTAAAATTGAAAATTTAGAATCCATTACGCATGTTATAATGGTTGGGTGGTGTGTTTAATTTGTTTAAGCCATAGCTTTTAAATATTTTTAACTAAGTCAGCTTAAAACCGATTTTAAACTTTTGAACGACTTTGGAAATATGAATAGTTACGCTTTCCACATATATATATATATATGTTTATACTTTTAGTAAACCCATGTGTAAATAATATCTAAAATATTATTTAAAATTTTCAACTTTTTTTTTTAATTTTTTAACTTTGGCGAAGTTTTTTCTAATGCTCAAGTTTCGTTATGTATGGAACTATATGGAAGCATGTATGGAGATGGACATATCTCAGGAAGTAGGAGGAGCTTATCCCAGATTATGGTATCAATCTCTTCTTTGGAAGATTCTCTAGCAGATTAATGCATCAATCATATTTGTGGGTGGGGTTTAAGGGGTTAATTTTTAATTTCAAAATAGGGCTTTTTTTGCCGTATTTTGTGAAAGTAACAATGTGTAACATGGACATATCTCAGGAAGTAGGAGGAGCTTATCCAAGATTATGGTATCAATCTCTTCTTTGGAAGATTCTCTAGCACATTAATGCATCATATATGTGGGTGGGGTTTAAGGGGTTAATTTTTAATTTCAAAATAGGGCTTTTTTGCCGTAAAGTCAAAATGTGAAAGCTCGATTTTCACCGTAGACATATGGTCTAGTGGACTTTTTTGCTCAGTACAATCCCAAGAATCAGAAACGCGAAGCGCCCATTAAGATTTTTTTCCTTCCATACTATAATTTGTAAGAAAAAACATGATTGAAAAAAAAAAATGCTTGTATTTTTAGTAAACAAAAACCAATATTAAATTAAATTATAATTGTTTATCGATTTAAAGTGAAAAATATTAAAGAATTAACTATGGAAGAAGTTGAAAAACATTCTAAATTGTTTCTGGTCGACAATTTCAATTAACTTTTATCATTTCCATAACGACTAGTTGATTTTTTTTTCAATATTTGGTATTTAAAATCAGCTGTTTTATATATTTTACCAATTCTTACAAATTTCCGTTCGTTTACTTTTTTGTAAATTTGTTTTACTCTCTGTAATTTTATTACTGAGTAATGTTTACTGGACTTTACTGGGAAAATAATCGAACAGGCTTATTATTATGAACACCCACGAACAAACATTAAACCTGTATGGATAAATATATGTCGATTTCTATCTGGGTAGCTTCAATTTAGTAATTTAAAAACCCTCTTTTCAACTTCTGTGTAAAATTCGTCTTTTAAAATTATTAGTTTGTGCATCAGATGGCAAATCCACAATAACTTTTAAAATAAATTCAGCGATTTTGCCCTAAAAATTAATTTTTATTATGACATTCAATAACTGTGAATGCAATAGAGTTTAAAAATAATGAAGAAGAATTAAAAGTAATCTTTTGATTATTTATGATTCTTTTTGATTATTTTATAGTAATCATAAGAAATCCATATTACTTTCAGATTATTTGTAATTGTAATCAAATTAAAAACTATTTTTTATTGAAAGTTTAGCAAAAAAGTTATTTTATGGATTCATGTTAGGTTTATTTTAATTTATTTTCTGCACTTAATAAAGGTAAAGACCACTGAAAATGTGGCTAAAAACAAATTATATTTCACTTGAAAAAAGAACGACTTACATTTTAGTAAATTCAACTAACATAGTCATTTGTTTTTTACTGTTCAGAAAATTAACTACAATTGTATTATTAATGAGTGGTTCAGTTAGTGCAGTAAAATATAAACAAACATTAATTTGTTTTATTTTTTTAAATAAAAAAAAAAAAAAAAAAAAAACTGTATAAAATGAATGTAAAATCATAATACTGTAATTTAATGTGGTTGGTTTTTTAAATGAACTACAATTGTAGTCAAGAACTAAATTTCTTCTACAAATGACTGTTTTTTCACTTAAAAATAAAGATACTGTATTACAACTGAAACAACGACAAATATTTACAGCAGAAGTTCATTGAGTATGTGCTTACTTTTTTCATGGTTGACAAACTCTAAATTTTCATTACAATGGCAGTTGCATGTCACGGTCTCACCAATGCCGTTATGAACGTTTTAAAGCTACGATTCCAATAGTGGCATGTGTCTTTACAGGGTTTATTTCAAAATTCTACCCATTAAATGTTGTTACATCAACAAAATAACGTTATAAATCGTCGTTTCTTTATTTTAGCGTTATTTTGACTTTAACTAGTTCAAGATATTTCAAAATCAAACAGGTTAAATAGAAAACTAAAACCATTTACATAAGAAGAAACAAGTCTTTAATGGAATCGCTTTTTTTAAATTTCCATTCCGCTATTAGTGTTACTGTGATAGCCAATCGTTAATTTGAAAAGTTATTGAATGCCAACCCTGCTTTTTTTAATATTTATATTTTTACAAACTATTTACAAACTATTTACAAACAAATATAAGTCAGAAATTACAATCGCAAAAAGCAATTTTATTAATAATAAAATTAACAGCTGCTTGGACCAAAAAACAATGTGGAAAACAATAAAATCATTAGTACTAAAGAAAGATAATTCTAAAATACAAGAAATACAATTAAATGGAAAAACAATATCTAAAGATCAAGAAATTGCAACTGAATTAAATTCATTTTTTATAATCAGTGTACAGAAAATAATTGATAGCATAGCATTTGTACAATATGAAAATCTAATTGAAGAAAATCTGCAATGTAGCTTTAAATTTGAGATTATTGACATGAATATGTTAAAAATGGTGATGAAAACAATGAATAATAAAAAAGATAAAAATTTCCTTACAGTTAAAATGTTACTAGATAATTATGATATTATTGGGTCATATTTACACCGTCTTATAGTATCATCTATACAGACGGGAATTTTTCCGGATTGTCTAAAAGAATCTTGTATAGTGCCAATTCAAAAAATAAAGAATACGAAAGATCCTCATGATATTCGTCCAGTTAATATGTTAACGACAATAAGCAAAATTTTGGAAAAAAAATCGTACACTCTCAATTAAATAAATACTTCGAAGATAATAAATTATTGAATGAAACCCAGTCTGGTTTTAGACATAATCATAGTTGTGAATCTCTTCTAAATCTTGTAGTAACACAATGAAAAACAGAAGTCGAAAACAAAAATTGTGTGGTAGCAGTATACTTAGACTTGAAAAGAGCATTTGAGACAATTAACAGAGAGATATTGTTGGAAAAATTGCAAAAATATGGGGTAAAAAGTACTGAATTGAAATGGTTTAATAGTTATCTGGAAAAAAGAACTCAAAGAACAAAATGTGGACAATTTTTATCAGCAATTGAAAATGTCAACATAGGAGTACCTCAAGGGGCAGTTCTGGGAACACTACTGTTTCTAATATATATTAATGATTTAGAAAAAGTCTTAAGAAAAGCAAAAGTATGCATGTTAGCAGATGATGCACTTATTTATATAAGCGGCAAAAACGCGGAAGAGTGTGTGAGTGTTCTTAATAATGAATTGAAAGAAGTTGAAAAGTATCTGAAAATGAACAAATTAAAGCTTAATACAAGTAAAACAAAAGCAATGGTGATAAATGGAGCTACGAATGAAAGTATAACTATTGAGGGTGTACCAATAGAGCAAGTTGCAGAAATGAAATATCTTGGAGTCATTTTAGATAAAAACCTTAAGTTTAACTTACACTTCAATTATATATGTAAAAAGATTTCGAAAAAAGTTGCCTTTCTTAGAAGAATTCGTAAAAAAATGTCAACAAGCACAGCAATAACAATTTATAACACAACAATTAAACCTCACTTTGAGTATTGTTCAACTTTACTATTTCTTGGTAGTCAACAGATGAAAGAGAGACTTTAAAAACTCCAGAATAGGGGTATGAGATGTATTCTTCGGTGTCATAGATTAACCCACATCAGTGATATGTTAGAGAAATTGCAATGGCTTTCAGTCAATCAAAGACTTGTGATGAATGTTTTAATCTTCATATTTAAAATGAAAACTGGAAGGCTGCCAAATTATATGCGAAAGCAGTTGGTATATGTTGATGATGTTCAACCCTACAATTTGCGGAATGCTAGTGACTTCAGGCTGAATTTTAGCAGATCAAATTTTAATCAAAACATATTATTATACAAAGGTCTTAGGATGTTTAATGAAATTCCTTTAGAATTAAAAAATGAAAACAATTTTTATGTATTTAAACGAAATATAATAGCATATATAAAACGTTTTTTCTAATGTATATGAATCCATAGATATAGAATTACTGAATGTATTTTTTAATAGCATAAATGCTAAATAAATAAATTAAAAAAAAAAAAAAACATCCAAGTTTGAATGAAATAATCAAAAATTTCACAATTTATTGTATTAAACTATGTCATCATTTCTAAACTATTTAAAAGAATTTAAGATTTAAAAATTGTGCTACTGAAGTGGTGTTTACAGAATTATGTAGAAGGAATTAACAGTTAAAGTGGTACAGTGCTATTGTTATAAAATATCATGATTTTCTAAATTTAAATTACAGAAAAGTGTAAAAAATCATATTATATTACACTTGAAATGTGAATTACATTATTATTCTTTTTTTTATTAAAACTTTTTCCCACTTGTAAGTCCTGGTTCACACACGGCAATTATAATTTGCGCAATTCTTCTTCAATTCTCCTTTGAAATTGCTTTTGTGTTCACACAGGAAAAGTTTGTTTCAGCAATTTTCGTATATCAACCTGCAGTGCAAGATATATTCATATAGGTAGTCTTACTAGAACAACAACTACAAACAATACAAAAACAACAGGGTTTTGACATTTCAAAATAATCAAGATACAGTCTTTGTACTGTCAAAACCATGTAAGAAATGTCAAAACCAGGTAAGAGGAAGATAAACAGCTGGGCTACTAAAACTACCTTATAAATATATCTTGCTGCAGTGTTGAAAATTGCGGATGACAAAACAAAACGGAATTGGAGTACGGGCAAGTCTGTACCCCCTTCCATTCTCTTTTCCTCCCTCTTCTATAAACTCAAGAATTGCGCAAGTATAATTGCCGTGTGTGAACCTAGTCTAACAAATATTTTTTGTTTTGACGATTTTTGAAAATATGACGATTTTGACAATTTTTATTGGAAAATTGGACGATTTTATGCTCAACATACCTGGCAACACTGATTGTAATCAATTAGCAATCGTGCGAAACTGAAAATAATCGTAATTCACTCTTCAAAAAAACAATCTAATTATCGTAAACTAGAGTTTATCCACAAATTTTATAAGACTTATCGGCTTTCCATTTTATTTTGGAAACCCTATAATGTTATCTACAACATATTATCTACACACATTAAAAAAACGTATCTAAAAAAACGACCTCTTTTAAGTTAATTTTCTATGTAATTTTCGTGTTTTTTGTTTTTCTACAAAAAAAATTGTTTCAATGAATCACTTATAAAACAAAAGGCATAATACTCTTCAATCCCTTTCCAGTTTTTTTTTTTAACAAATATGTACTTAGTGCAAAATGTCATTGCGCTTTTCCGACACTCAATGACTATTGCAGATGTTTGGATAAAAAAGATAGACATATTTGTGTCTCTATGACAAAATAGTGACGTCAGCCTACAAAAAGATGACACAAAGTCTAGCCGAGAAAAAAGTTTAATATTTGTTTTTAGGGTGTATTAATAAAAGTTACTAAAGCATGAAATATATAAAAAAAAATATACGAAAAACAATTTTGGAAAAATTCCAACGATTCTCTATGCATGAGGAATGTTTTCAATGTATTTTTAGGTTTGCAAAGAATCTGAACATATTGGGACATCAATATTGTATACTTAATAGAAAAAAAAAAACTATATAATTATGGTAAAAACATGTGCAATAAATTTTAATAACGAAAAAAATTGTTTCACAATAAAATTTGAAGCGGTTAAAACTAGTTTTAACCTGCATCATACTTTGTTTCGAAAGAATTGAAAGTTAATTTAGTAAACAATAACTAAATGTGACTAACGACCTACTTATATTGATTTTTGTTTAATTTTATAAAATTAAAATCCACTCACATTTTTATTTAATACTTTTTAACAATTATGTATTTGCAAAATTTTCCTTTGTTTCCTTTCGTGCAACACACTTTTCCTTTCAGACAAACAAATTTTTAACACCTTCGTCCGCAAAAACCGCCAAATGAATAAAAAAATTGATGCAACCGAAACAAAGATCTGCGCCGAGCAAAATAATCGGCGGCGGCTGCGGGAAAACTTTGCGGCGGCGACTTTAAGCCGGGTGCGAACCGAAAACTGATTAATCGCATCTATTTCGGTTAATGTCGAAACAAATACCTGGTTCACACACGGCAATTTTACTTGCGCAATTCTTGAGTTTATAGAAGAGGGAGGGAAAGAGAATGATAGGGGGTACAGACTTGCCCGTAATCCAATTCCGTTTTGTTTTGTCATTCGCAATTTTCAACACTGCATATACGAAAAGTGCTGAAACAAACTTTTCCTGTGTGAACACAAAAGCAATTTCAAAGAAGAATTGAAGAAAATTTGCTCAATTATAATTGCCGTGTGTGAACCAGGACAAATAATTGAAAACTCAAATAATTATTCGACCCGTTAAAATAGGTCGATTAACCGGTTAAATTTGGTTTTTTCCTTTCTTTTTTTCAAAACTTGCTAGTTTTTTCAACTTCGGCTAAAAAATGGCATGATAAGGTAAGAAAAAATTAACTCTTTATATCATGAAATCCTTTTAAAATGAGTAAAAGCGTTCCTTATGTCTCTAGATAACTTTTTTATTCAACTTAAAGCAAGTGCTATATGGTCTTTAGAAAACTAGAAATAAACATTTTTAATTTCTTTTTTAATTCTTTGAAAAATTTAATTTAATGTAAATTAATATTTCCATGTATTTAAAGACAATGTTGAATTCGTTTTAAATCGATGTTACACAGCTGACAAATTTCATATAAATTCTGTATGTACTCAACTTCTTCCATCTGCAAAGAATTATTTTATAATCGGTTCCCAGACACTACAATTTTAAAGTGTGTTCCACTTGAGCAAATTTCATTGAATCCTAAACCGTTTCACTAAAAATGTAAGATATAATAAACAAGAACCAAATAGTTTTAAAAGTGATTATAGGAGTATCTATTTTACTTTTGAGCAATTAAATCAGTTGCTTTGGAAAAAAAAAAATCATTGTTGTAAAGTCGTTCATTGAACATGGCATATTGTTCCTTTAAAAATCGCAGGATGTTTCGAATGAGCTTCAACAAATACTTGGGCCGAGTTTTTAGGATGTAGAATAGATTGAATACTGCAATTGGAATTTGATTTATTCACAGAGAAAAAAAGTCGTATATAAATCAATTATTTCATATTTAAACTAATATCTCATTTTTAGCAACAATTTTTAAATTAAGTATGAATCTTATTAGAAGAAATATGATTCTGGTTAAAATGAAAATTTTCGTATTTAAACTATTATTTCAACATTATAGATGTCATTTCCGGTTTTTTACATTTCTTGGTTGCGCAATAAGAAACAAAACAGGTTTGATTTCCCAATATACTGTACAACCTTACAATATCACATACACACCAAGATATATTTATATAGGTAGTCTTACTAGAACAACAACTACAACAAACAACTACAAACAATACAAAAACAACAGGCATTTTGTTGTTGAGTACAGTACAGTATAGTGTCAAAACCATGTAAGAAATGTCAAAACCAGGGAAGAGGAAGATAAACAGCTGGGCTACTAAGACTACCTATATAAATATATCTTGATACACACTGATAATATTTTGCACAATAGCAAAAGCTGCACATGAATATTGCGTAGTACATGGGCAACTTAACAAAATATTTCGAAGAGTTGCCATCGACAGTATTTTTGAGAAAATTTATCAGTGCTGTCAGACTTTCAATTTTCGTGTTTGGTCTAGTTAGTCTATGGCTGTACTGTGCAGCTTTTTGTTTATTATTACCAAAACAACACCGATTGATTAGGAAGTGTTTGGAGTTTGTCTTTAGTTCTAACCACTAATGTCAACTTTTTTTAGACCCAAAAATCGCTGGAAAATCACAAGATTTTAAAACAGTAGAATATTTTTTACAATATAACTACGTTACAAATTTGTAACGTAGTTACATATTTTTTTATTTTTTAAATATTTAAAGTTTTTTTGTTATTATGGGTAAGCCAGAAATTTACTTTACAATTTTCCAGTTAAAGGTATATTAAAATCGCTAATCAGACCAGAAAATCGCCGAATTGGCAACAGTACTTCTAACAAGAATTTTCGTAGCTGCTGATAAAAAAAATTTTATTTTCTTTTTAATTTCTATAAAACAATGAACAAACTATTTAAAAAATATCTTAAGATGTGTGCAAAATCATGGATTCTTTAAATAAATATAAATACAGAAGTGATTCCGGTAATTACGGATTAAAAAATTACCTTAATAATATTTAGTACATGGCAATAAAATGGTAGACTATAAAATAAGTGTGTGTGCTGTGCTTTCTTATTGTTGTTGTTTAGTTGAAAAGAAAAATTAAATCGAAAAAATTGTGAACAAGAAATGTGTAATTAAAATAAATGAATAAAAAAGAAATTAAATTTATAAAAATAACAACACGAATAAAATAAAATTGAAATGAATACAGTCTATGAAATATCTAAAAATATCTAAAAAATAAAGAAAAATATATATTTTAGACTTTTTTGTCAAAAAAGAAAAAAAACAAAAGCAATTTAAGTGTCATTTAATCTGTCTGGTGTGTGTGATCATATTTTTAGCTTTTTTATTATTCCACTTTTTAGTGGTTCTTATTGCCGTTCTTCGGTAATTTTTCATTACATATTGGAGAAGAATACTTAAAGGTAAGTACAATGATAAATATTAATCATTAATTACAATTTATTTCATAGAATTACAATTTGTTTGTAATTTTACATCACAATTTGTGACTCACAATATACTGCTTATTAATTATTCTTTTATTTTTGTATTTGGTAAATTATCAATTTCGTTATTCATTATTATTATTTTATTGTCTCCTTTTCTTGCTTTTTCATCATTTGTTGTTATTGTTTTATCATTGCTACCTTTTGTTTATTTGCATATTTTTGATATTTTTAGTACATTCTCTTTATTTGTTTTGTTTTCCTTTCCTTTCGTTTTGTTTTCTTTTTGTTATTTTATTTTTTTATAGTCGGTTAAACCCAGCAAACATTTTTATACACATTTAAATTATATAGAAAGTGAGTTACCATATTTAATATTTTGGAACATATTTAGTGTACAAACGTGAACAACAATTTTTGATCAAAAAGCGGAAGTTGGAATTTTGATGCAAAAAGCGGGATATTTATTTTTTTTTGGCTAAACTCTAGTTTACGGGCATAACTCGGATTAGTTTAATTATATCAATAAAAAAAAAACACTTTTTTGTCGGTGACCTCCGGTTCCAGAGTTATGGACCTCCAATGTATGGATTTTAAATTCTTTGTATCTTCGACATTTGTAATCGGATCGAAACAAAATATATATCATTTGAAAGTTAATTAAAGCACCTTCAATTTAAGATATAATACCGCCAGTTCCATTAACTTTTTAAAAAAATTCCATTTTCTCTATATTTGACTAAAATAAAGTTACGAAATAAATAAATTTTATCCTTTTTGTTCAAAAATCAATAATCAAATTGGTATTTTCTGTATATGACTAAAAAAATCGGGGTTGGCACAACGAATGCCCTTTATGGCACATTTGAGGATTTGACTGGGCAATAATCAAAAATTTTGAAATCTCTTCTCTATTAACCTTTTCAATTAAAAACTTCGAAATTTCTGAAATATAAAACTCAAAAAACACAAAAAGCGGTATTTTGGTTTAAAAAGCGGAAAAAAGGAATTTAACTTTTAATATCTGAGGTGTTACAAGAGTTAAAGGTTTAAATTATATTAAAGCATTAGCTACAATTAAATACAGTCGGGCCTCGATTATCCGTGATCCGGTTAACCGGTAACCCCGATTAACCGTGATGGCCAAAGATCAGTCTATTGCTTTTTGTTTGCAATGTTTTCAAATTGTTTGCTTCGATTAACCGTGATTACCTCTAATTTAATTTAATTTAATTTATTTATTCATTTCAATAACCTAGCCTGAAGGCCATAATCGGTTACAAATTTCTACTAAATTATACAAAGTAAACAATAAAATTTGATATACATAAATAAAATAATAAGAAAGAGATAATAATTAAAATACAATATTATTAAAAATAAACAAGAAATATAAAAAAAGGAGTGATAATAGTTTATTTATTTATTAAGTCCCCAATGTTACGAAAAACAAAAAAAAAAAACATGAACAAGCCTTAGTTAAAAACAAAAACCCCCAAACCTAAAAAAATTAAGTGTCTCGTGAAAATAATAGAAAAATTTTCTTCCTATACGTATTAATAGAAAAATCGAACGATTTTAAAGTAAGTGGTAATTTGTTATACTCACGGGCAACTCTAACAAAAAAAGATCGCCCCAAAAGTGGTGTAAGTTTCGGAATAACCAATTGTCTATTCCTAGTAGATCTACCAAATTTAAAAAAATTATACAAAAATTTCGGGGTTTGCAATTTATATATTTTAAAAAAATGTAAAATACACCTAATTTGAACAAAATTATCGAACGAACATCCCAAAAATGTTAAAACATAAGACGAAATGTGATGACGCAATCTAAGAGAGTATAAATATCTCATGACACGATTAAAAGCCAATCTTAGCTTCTTCATCACATAACCTGAAGCTCCAGAGTACACTTCTAAGCAATATAAAAATATTGGCATAATCAACCCATGAACAACCTTAAGCTTGACATTAAATGGTAGTATAACATCCAAGCTATACAACTTTCTCAAAGTAAAATTAACTTTAGAAACAACCGCATTGACATGATCCTGAAAACTTAACTTGGAATCTATAGTCACACCAAGACATTTAAATTTTTCTACAAATTCAACTGCATTACCATCTAAATTAATAGTAAAGTTATAAATATCACTATCACCAAATAACATAGCCTTAGATTTACTATAATTAACATAAAGATAATTCGAAGACATCCAATTGCCAAGTAAATTAGCAGTATAATCAATCATATTCTGCATTACATCAGGGAATTGCCTATCTCCCTTAAATAGAATCTGAACGTCATCTGCAAACGCAAAAGGAAAGCACATATTCTTAGACAAAATATCAAAAAGATCATTAATAAACATAATAAAAAGTAGAGGCCCAAGAACAGATCCTTGGGGAACACCACTAAAAACAGGAAGCATTCCATTATTCTATTATCCGTGATGGTAGAATTTTTTTAGTTAGTTGGAAAAACACCACACATACATACTTATTTAATTTAAAAATGTACATAAACTTCTTGAATTATTTTTTTTTAATGTAAATATGTATGTACACTAGGGTGGTCCTTATTTTTCAACTTGCGATTTTTGGGGCTGCCCCCCTCTTAAAATATTTGTTTGGGTACAAAAATTCACCATGCAAAAAATTAGAGTTCTAGCATAATGGTCATAATTTAAAAAAAAAATTCAATTTTTTTTTCTTCAAAATTAAAAAAATATAAAATAATTTTTGTGTTGGGTTTAATCATAACTACTCAGATAAAAAATATTACTTTCCCAGAAAATCGCTAACTTACCCTAACTTTGTGTCAAAAAAATGAATAAATATTTTGGGGGTACCTCAAAGTGCCTTTTTTGCATTTGTGAAAATTTTATTCAACAAAAATCAAAAACCAGGTGTTTGCTGTCAAGTATTTTATTAAACACATCTCAATTATTAAATAAGCCAAGTATTACAGATATCCGTTGGCAAAAATTTTTGTTAGAGCATTTTGATTCTAGCGGATTTCATCGTTTTTTTAAATTTGTATAGACTTTTTTTTTTTAATAAGATTTTTGTAATATTTCATCAATGTTATTGTGTATTAGGGCGGGTCAATTTTTTTTTCGAAAAATCGCATATGCGAAAATGTTTTACGGATGATTTTGAGAAACTATGCTTAAGAAAGTATGGGTCTAAAACCGATTTGGATGCCGCGATTTTTAAGGGGAAATTTAGTTTTAGGTAGTATAAAAAATTGTATCAAATATGTTTACATAGACGTAAATTACATGTACAAAACTTATATTTTTAGCTTTTTGACAATAATTGGAAGGTTTAATTTTTTGAAAAGTGGTACAGTGGTTTCCCGGTATTACGAACGATATAACACATTCGATTTTTACGATCGTAACATCCGCGCAATCAGCGAGTAAAAACCTTGAAGAGTGTAAAAAAAAAAATTTCCTCTGTATATTAAATTAATGAAATTTTCGCATTTGAAAACGCAAAAATGTAATATTTATCAATTCGCAAACTTTAAGAGTACTTTTATTTTGAAATAAAATTTTACACATGTTTTTTCTTTAAAGGAATTGAAAAACTTTTTTGAAAACTATTCTGAAGTTTTAAAAAAGAAATCGCTTCCAGCGTTAACGAAAAGTAAGACCAGAGTAGAAAAAAATTTAAGAAAAAAGTGTTAAAAGATAGGCTCGTTCGTTAAATTAAAAAATCGCTTGAACAAGTGGTGCCTTTTTAACGTTTTTATTTTTATTAAAAACACTGCAGTTGCAATTTTTTTCTAACAGTCTAGTTTTCGTTGATAAAATTTTTTAATTTTTATTCAGTAAATTTTTAAATTCATAAATAAGTTTTTATAATCAATAAACGTTTGAATCTTTAAATTTATATTCAATAAAAGGAAAACAAAACATTGTGATAAGTACTAAGATTTGTGTGATTTAAGTTCAACTACGCGAGTGAAAAAATAAAACGTTCGGCTTTTTTATTGGCTATTCGATTTTGCATTTTAAATTTATAATCTAGTAAAATGGAAAATAATTTTTCATCTTCTTCATCTGAATCTACCATATCTCATATGGCTTCCCCAGATATTTGCATTTTTGGACCACCAGAAGATTTTAGTGGCCTTAACTTACCAAGCAAGCGTGATGTATTAAAGTATTATTTCTTCTTGGGTTACCAGGCAAAAAAAGAAGGAAAAAAGTGTGCTTACAAGAACTTCACTAATGACGTGTTAAATAAATTAACTGAAATATGGAATCGACTTTTTATTGATCTTATGAATGAAAAAAGCATTTTACTAAAACTAAACCAGTTTATTGAAAAGTACCAAAGAGAAATAAAAACTAAAAGTAAATTAAATCGTTTTGTGGAATCGATTGATGATTTGTTTTTCATTGGAAAATGCAAATGTAATTTAAAAGTACATCAATGCAAATGTGGAGAAATTCCAAAAAGGTTGACATTTTTTATGCTAGATCAACACAATGATAGAAAACTGACTATTCCAGAGAATCATTCTGACCAAGTATCAACAATAACAACCTTCCTACCAGTGAGTCATGATTCGACATATCAACCAAGCCAGTTAAACATGGAGGTTGAGGAGCTTATAGAGCTAAGTGCACCATCTGAGGATGTATTAATTTCACCGAAACCACGAGCTTATACCAAAAGGTACTCGGCTTTAAATTTCGCGATGATGTGCGACAGATTCGGCATATCTGACAGAGTAGCTTCAGGTTTAGCGACAGCTCTATTTAAGGATATTGACTATAGAGATGAAACTGGAGACCTAATAATTATGGATAAAAATAAAGTCGCCAGAGAAAAGATGAAGGGACGGGAAGCAGTACGCAAGAGTCAAGCAGGAGACACCAACCTATGCTACTTTTCATTTGATGGCAGAAAAGATGACGCATTAACAATGGAAAAAATTGACGGCAAATACCACCAAAGCATGGTTAAAGAACCACATTTAGTCGTCCTTAAAGAGCCGAACTCGAAACTATTAGGATATGTTACAGTTCAAGCTGAAGATGCTTTAACAAAGCAAAGGCAGCTTGGCGAGTTTTTCAGCAAAAAAGGTTTCAGTTTTAATAATTTAATTGGTATTTGTAGTGATGGAGAAAACACTAACACAGGCGTTTCAAATGGCATAATACGGCGTTTCGAGATCGCATTGGGAAGACCATTGCATTGGTTTATATGTCTCCTAGATTTTAATGAATTGCCTTTTCGTCACCTATTCGAATTTCTGGATAATTCGAAAACGAGCGGACCAAGAACTGCCAGCGGCTTAATTAGTAAACAAATTACGTGCTGTGAGAAAATGGTGGGAAAATAATTTTTCCAGAATATTTTTTTTAACATTTATTAAAAAAAGTTTAAAATTTTTTCAGAGGGTTGTTGAATTTACAGCCATTCCGCTAGAGAACATGCCACCTTCTTCATCAGACGAATGGAAGCTTGATTTATCTAATGACGTAAAGTATTTGCTTCAAATGGCTTCAGCAATATCGAATGGTTTTATTTCTGTTGACTTAGCTAACATAAAGCCTGGACCTGTAGCGCACTCCCGTTGGTTAACCAAGGCCAGCAAAATTTTACGATTGTACGTCGCAACAAGTTCACCCACTAGTTACTTAAAAACTCTAGCAGAGTACGTAATAAGAGTTTATGTTCCCATGTACTTTAACATCAAATACTACAATTCTGTTATTTACGGCAGTACGCTTTTATTTAAGTTTATTCGCCTCACACAGTTTCTTCCCTTGAATGTGCGGCAAATTGTTTACTCTGTAGTTCAAAATAACTCATACTTTGCTCATCCAGAAAATGTTATGCTTTCAATGCTTTACGATGATCGTAAATCAATACGCGACCAGGCAATACAAAAAATTTTGTACTACCGTAACAAACTTTGCGATGCAGAAAAGCTTAGAGAGTACAAAAAATGTAAAATTAATTTTGACTGCTGCAATTATTTCAATATGATAGATTTAGATGATGACAGTATTTTATCAGAACCACCAATTACAAGAGATATTCCGTATGAGCATTTGAAGGAATATTTAGAATTTCAAGATCCACCACTTCCTGACCCACAAGTTCCATGCCACATTCAAGGAACTGAACGATGCGTTAAACTTTTAACCAGTGTTTCTCGGCGCGTAACGGAAAAAAATCGTGAAAGTATTATGGCTGTGACTGATGTTAGTCGAAAAAAAAATCCACGCTTGGAAAGCAGGCAGGACTTAAAAACTTAGTTATTTAGTTCTTTTTTCAAATCTAGAAACTAACTTTGTATTAATAACAATACACTTAAAATTTATTTTATTCTTTCTGATTTTATTGCTAAATTAATAACTGCAAATAAAACAATAAATCGTAGAAAACTTAAAGGATAATTTTAGTTTTATTTCAATATATGGTCAACAAACAAAAGTATACCTTTCCCTCACACTCATAAATAAGCTATCTGTTTAAGTTTTTCTAACAAAATTTTCTATAACCTGAATATGAAACTTCCCTTTAAAAATCGCGGCATCCGAATCGATTTTACACACATAGTTTCTTAGGCAAATTTTCTTAGAATTGTTCGTAGATTACTTCCCGCATATGCGATTTTTTCATTTTTTCCGTCCCATACAAATTGACCCGCTCTATTGTGTATGCTATTTTTTATAATTGTAATAACTTTATTATAAAGTATAATTTTTCGTGTTCATAGTTAACCTGTGTTTTCATGGGGTCACAATTGACCCCCGTATTTTAAAGAGTCAAAAATCACAACGATGACAAAATAAATTTTTGTTTATGTTTCTAATTGTAATTTATTTACATTTTAAAATTAATTAAAATTAATTATTAAGTATAAATTCAGATACTTGTATTCATATTAAAATTGATTTTTTTGTACATATTCAGGAGTATTTTCGAAAAACGTATTTTTAATTTAATAGTGTAAATTTTTTTCCCTCAAACTTATTATTATGGAAAAGTTTTAAGTTCTAATTTTTACTTAATTGACCTACTCGAAGACTAGAAACGGTTAACGAATTTTTTTTTGAATAAATATAAATTGAATTATTCCTTTCTTTATTTTTATTTATAAATTTTGCCACAAAGCTGCATTTTTCTTACGTGGGTCATAGTTGACCCCAGGTTAACATGGGTTAACTATCAACAGAAAATATAGTATTTTAAAATAAAGTTATTACAATCATATAAAAAGGCATATACAAAAATATTGATGAAATATTATTAAAACCTTGTTTTAAAGTAAAAATGTATAAAAATAAAAAATACCTTGAAATCCCCGAGAATCAAATTGCCCTAAAAAAAAAATTTGCCAACGGATATCCGTAATACCTAACTTGTTTAATACTTGAAACGTGTTTAATGAAATACTTGACAGCAAATACTAGGTTTTTGATTTTTGTTGAATAAAATTTTCAAAAATGCAAAAAAGTCACATTGAGGTACCCCCAAAATATTTATTAATTTTTTTGACACAAAGTTATTGTAAGTTAGCGATTTTCTGGGAAAGTAATATTTTTTATCTGAGTAGTTACGATTAAACCCAACACAAAAATTATTTTATATTTTTTAAATTTTGAAGAAAAAAAATTTGTAATTTTTTTTTAAATTATGCACATTTTTCCAAGGGGCCCGATTTTCAAGGGCGATGCGGGACATCTTCCCGTTATGCTAGAACTCTAATTTTTTCCATGGTGAATTTTTGTACCCAAACAAATATTTTAAGAGGGGGGTACAGTCAAAATCTCGTTTTTATTTTTCGCCAATACAACGAAAGACCACCCTAATGTACACCAATGTTCACTTGCTAAATAATAAAAATATTATAAAAAAACTGTATAATCAAAATTGTTATTCGATAAACCGTGAAAATCGATTATCCGTAATGCTTCTGTTCCCGACCATCATGGATAATCGAGGCCCGACTGTAACGCTTATTTCGTACTTTAACATTAGTGAAAAAATTAGATAATGAGCGTTGTAAATTGTTGCATTTTTAAAACAAAAAAACTTTTGAATCCGCCAAAAAAGCTCGTGGTGGAATTTTTTTCTTTAAACCGAATTTTTATCCTTACATCAACTAGAAACTCAGTCGTCTTCCAGACTGAATTAATTAATTTTTTTTTTCAAAATTTGCTTTAGACAACCATAGAAAATGTATTTAATTTCCAATAATTAAAAAATATTTGGGATGCCAATTAAACTTAGTTAAGTTAATCTCAAAACAACATTAAACTGAATTTAACTGGGCCCACTGTTTTTCAGTTCTAGTTTAAGAAATTATGCCACGTTGATTTTGACAAAAATTTTATTTTGAGGTTGGAAGTGCCCAATGGCGCATCACCGAAACAAATTACTATCTAACAGCTGTTTTTTGTTGACAAATTTATGCTTTAACTAACCAATTAGAATCTTACATATAGTTCTAAGTATGTATACAATAGTTATCTTTAAGTAAAACACATGTGTAAACTGAATTCCTCAATAAAACCTTTACTTACTACTTACTTTAACTGGCCAACCAGGCTGGGTTAAACCTAAATCGAAAATAGTATAAACCACATTTAAAAAACTAAATTATAGGTATAACTAAAGCTTAACTAACAAACATAGTTAATCTACATCCTAAAAACTAGGCCTGAAACACATAGATAATGTACTTGACCTAATAAAAAATTTAATACCAAAATTGAACTGACTAGAATAGACATAGCTTTTCCATAATTTTGAGTTTTTGATAAAACGCGATCTATTGCGAATTTTGATAAAAGCTGAATCATAATTCGACAAAAGATTAAAATATGTCAATTTGACATTTTTATCACAAAAATATTTTTATAGATTGGTTGGTTTTTTATAAAATATTAATAAATGAATTTATTTAAAGAAAAAATACGACAACTTATTCAAAGAAAAGTTTCAAGAGAGTGAAAATAAATTTTCAATATTTCAAACATATCACACAAACAGTTCTATGATTGCTTTTCTACAATACCCCTTCTCAATCATGTAAGCCTATGCCGTCACAAAGTTTAGCAAATCTACCACCATCTAAAGATTTAGTAAACATATCGGCTAGTTGATCGGTTGTTCCAATAGGTTCCACTTTGATAATTCCTTTTTCAATATAGTCCCGAATAAAATGATGCTTGATATCTATGTGCTTCGACTTTTTGCATTCAACGTTTGAGGCCATACAAATACATCCATGATTATCTTCATAAATGGTAATTGGTTCGTTATTCATAATTTCTAAGTCTTGTAGCAAGCCACGTAACCAAATTCCTTCTGATACTGCACAACTTAATGCAAAATATTCAGCTTCGCTTGAAGATGTAGAAACAGTTTGTTGTTTTCTACTAGCCCAGGAGACAGTGCATCCATATATCTTGAAAACATAGCCACTCACTGACTTTCTATCGATTTCGTCACTTGCCCAGTCAGCATCAGCGTAACCCACTAAGGCTTTATTTTCGTTTGCTTCATAATATAGCTTCTTATTTAATGTACCTTTAAGATATCTTAAGATTCTTTTTAATGCTTGCCAATGTTCCTCTGATGGATTTTGTTGGAAACGTCCAAGATATCCTACGTGATAACAGATATCTGGTCTAACGCACAGCATTATATACATCAGACTTCCAAGTAACTCTCTGTACGGTTTATCGATTTTGATTTGATTTTTGTTTAAACGTAACTTAAGCCCTTTATCCATTGGCGTTTTCACTGGATTACAATCCATCATTGAGAACTTTTCCAAAACTTTTGTAACACTAGCTTCTTGAGATATCATCATATTTGATCCATCATTTTCAAACTTCATACCAAGAAAGTGTTTCAGAACTCCACAATCAGATAATTCAAACTTCTTAGACAATTGTGTTTTGAAGTCTTGAATTGATTTTATATTGCTACCGACAATTAATAAGTCATCTACGTACATTATTATATATAAAGCTTCCGAATTCTCAAATTTTGTATACAAACAATAATCATGCTTTGATCTATTGAAACCCAAGGTGACGAGATGTTGATTAAGTTTATCATTCCAACACTTAGGAGCTTGTTTCAATCCATAAAGCTATTTTTGTAAAAGGCAAGCCATACCAACATTTACAGCAACCCCTTCTGGTACTTCCATGTAAATTGTTTCGCTTAGGTCACCATACAGAAAAGCTGTTTTAACGTCTAATTGGTGTATGATTAACTTCTTCTTAACAGCTATTGAAAACCTTTTACTACAAGTCGAGCTTTGTATCTCATCTCACAATTCTCCAAACTTTATTTGTTTCCATTGACCTCAGTTCTTCTTTTACAGTTTTATACCAATTATTGGCATATTTACGATCAGATATATCAGAATAATTTTCAGGAACGTTATCAATATTAAAGTCATCAGAATAAGCCGAATATCCAAATTGGAAACCAAGAAACCTGGAAAATAGTTTTCATTCTCTTTGGCTTCGTTTAGGAGTTTGAACTTCATTAACAATTACAGTACCATCTATAGCATTATCATCATTGTTAATTGTATTTTCATAATCATCATCATCATTGTTATAGTCATCATCATCAGTAAGCAATTCTTCAGGCGTATTACCACGATCAGTACTACGGTCACTTGTTAAATCAACAATAGATTCATTAGAAGCAACAGGTATATCAACTTCTTCCCCTTCTTGCATGTTGCTTTTTATTATAATATTGGGCAATTTTTCTTTACGTTCATCATCATCAAAAGGAAAGCTCGTTTCATCAAATTTGACGTCTCTAGAAGTTAAAATCTTCCTTGCATTCATGTTCCACAATTTATAGCCATTTGGAACATAACCAATCATTACCATCTTTTGACTTTTAGCATCGAATTTCTTCCGATTTTGTTTTGGCAGCCAAGCATAAGCCTTACATCCAAAAACTTTAAGGGAACTAATGTTTGGCTTATACCCATTCCATATTTCAGCAGGTGTAACATTATTAGAAAGTGCTTTTGTTGGACTTCGGTTGATTAAGTATACACCAGTCAAGGCAGCTTCATTCCACATATTCTTAGGCATTTTGGATTCGAGCATCATCGTTCTAACTTTTTCTACCAGAGTTCTATTAAATCGTTCTGCCACACCGTTTTGTTGGGGAGAGTAGGCAATCGTCTCCTCAACTTGACTCCCCTTCTACTTGTACCATTTTTTCTGTTCATTGGATCCGTATTCACGACCTTGATCTACAGTTAACTTAGAAATAGATGACCCAAATTTAGCAGTAACCATGGCTTCGTACTCTAACAATTTATTAAAAACGTCCGATTTCTTTTTGATCGTGAAAATCATTGAGAAGTGATTAAAATCATCAATAAAAGATACGAAATATTTCGATCCATTCCAAGCCGTTGGACTTATGGGACCACATACGTCAGAATGAATTCTTTCAAGAGGACGGTTAGATTTTTCACGGGATTTGTTAAAAGAATCACGACAATGCTTTCCTTCAACACAAATATCACAGAATTCAATCTTTTCTGGTCTTACATCGATACCAGATACCATATTCTTGTTGACCAAATCATTAAAACACGACTGACCAATGTGACCATAATGTTTATGCCACAGTTGATTCTTCTCAACATTCGATAAATTAGCCACGCGTTGCTTAATACTAAAACTCACCTCGTACAAACTTCCACGTGAATAAGCAGTTGCAATTAAGTCGTTAACTTTCTTAATTTTAGCCTTATCTTCACAGAATGTTACCTTAATACCAGCTTTGGTCATCTTCTTCACTGACAGTAAATTATCCCTCACGTCGGGCACGTACAACACATCCTTAAGCGTTATATCAACATCTTTGTTGCTTACCCCTTAAATTATACCGACATGGGTAGCAAGCAGGGTTTGATTATCCTTAGCAACGTTAATTTCAATAGGATTTGACAGCTTGTTGATTGTATCAAAGTACCATTTCTCATTTACCAAATGGTCGCTTGCACCAGAATCCAACTTAAAATTCAAAGATGACTTACCGCTTTTAGATTTCTCAGAATCAGCCATAAAACAAACGGACTTTACATCTTTGTTACCTTCGGCAGCAGCACGAGCTTCACCCTGGCGACACACATTAGCTTTATGACCAGGTTTATTACATTTAAAGCGTCCTTGAAATTTCTTTTTGAAATTTTTCTTTCCAGCAAAAGCTGTCGTAGTTGAACCGGTTTCTTCATCTGAGCGATTTGACATCTTCGTTTCTTCAAGCAGTAAACGTTCCTTTACCATGTTGTAGTTTAGCTTAGATTCTTCCAAATTTTGTAAAGCGGTGATTAAAGGGTCGAATTTTTCAGGCAAGGTCATAAAAAATTGCGTAAGAATATCGCTATCTTCAACCTTTGCCACAGCCATGTTCAGATTTCTCACAAGGTTCTCGAATTTCATTAAATGTTCCGCTACGGTTGCTCCATCTCTCAATTTTAAATTCATAATTTGCTTCCTTACCAGAACTTGATTTACAATCGATTTCTTGGCAAATACATCCTGGAGACTTTCCCACATCTCTTTGGCGGTTTGCTTTTCACGGATGTATCCCAAACAGTCATTACTTACAAATGATACCAATTTGTCTCTTGCTTTACGATCCTTCTTTAAAAATTCCGTCTTAGCAGCAGCTTCAGTTGGCGGCAGGCCCGTTAAAACCTCCTCCAAATTCAAATTTTCGAAATGAATTTTGACGCGAAATTGCCACTCATCATAACCTTTTATAGATTGGTTGGTTTTTTATAAAATATTAATAAATGAATTTATTTAAAGAAAAAATACGACAACTTATTCAAAGAAAAGTTTCAAGAGAGTGAAAATAAATTTTTAATATTTCAAACATATCACACAAAAAGTTCTATGATTGCAATAAATATCGTAAAACTTAAAAATCTTTTTTTTTTACAATATCCCTGAAAAAATAATATGTCTGGTCATGCATGGGCATGTTTAAAATGACGTTGGAAGCGCCGTAATGTAAACTTTTCATATGATACTAATATTGTATCCGTTGTCTTTATTTAAAGTACATAAATCTTTGAAAAACTAAGAAAAAGACCTTTTTTTGAAAATGGTCCAGCTCACGGGATCTCAATGCTAGACATGAAATATTTTGGGAATCACCATAAAGCAACCCAAGGTACATTTTGAGGGGTGGACAAAAACACTTTTCTCCATACAAAGTGATATAGAAAAAAATAACACAATTTAAAACTAAAAAAGAACAAATATGGTGGGGCAATTTGTAATATTATTTTTAGATTATAATAAAATAACAATTAATTGAAATAAATTTTTAAAATATTCAGAAAACAGCGAAAAATATATGATTATGTATAAATAATACAATATATAAGTGCATTGGGTATTTTAAATATCTTAGTTATTCGGCAAACTTATGTTAGTCGATCCATTTATCTTTAATGTATAAATTACTACTGGTTGCTTCGACTTAGGAGTTTTGTTAAAACTGGATTCTTGCAAATGTAAGAAAAACTGTAAATGATCAAATTAAAATATAAATGGGCGTTAGATATGTGAACTTTTAACAACAATCAACTCAAAATCGGCATATTGATGGAAAAATTCCAAAAAAGAGGGATGCTTTACAAAATTTTTGTATAATTCACAGTTTTAACCCTTATGTTTACACTTGATTTGTCACATTCATAACACCAGGGTCTAGCCAGACCCGGTACAAAACTAGACGACTTTATATGAAAACGTATAAGTTAATATAAAGATTACGACTGATAGACCAAGTCAACTTCTTCTATCCCTTCATTATTTCTTTCGCTTTTTTAAAAAATATCAACAAAACACAAGCTATACACAACCACTATTTCGAATCACAATTTCAAATGAACTGATTATTTTCTTTGCAGCTCATGCACATTGTTAGTTCAAATAAATTTTTCTTGCAATTATATAACTGTAAAAAATATTGCTTGAGCCAGAGTACACACTAACAATTTTTTATATAAATAGAACATTTTTGGTCTTCAAAGTTTAGTAACGTCATGATGCTTGTTAGAAAAAGACCTAACCACGTGCTTGATTACTAAGAAGACAAGAATGGAGCAAAATTGATGATTAATAGGTTTTTTTTGTTGAAGTTCTGCCTATTATGGGGGCTCTAGCTTTTCTAAAACTTCGGGTTCTGATGAGATCTTTAGCCAGATCGAAATACTAGTATCAACCTAGCTAATATGTTTGATTTGCTTTATTTTTGTAAACATACGGAGGTTGAAAGCTCGTTATAAATTGAAAAAAAGGAAAACAGCCTTCTTAGTTTTTTCAGTTGAAAAAAAAAAATATTTTTGAAAATCCACGTTTATTTTGTTTTAAAAATTGGAAGTAATGTTTTCAAAATTTCCGAAGAAAATGTTGCAATACCTGTTAAAATATTAAGAAAATGTTGCGGGTCTGGCCAGACCCAGGTGGTACGGATATGACTAGAGATTTAAAAACCCTAAACTTTACACTCCCCTAGCAAAAAAAAGAAAGAATTAAATGTGCACTAAACTGTTCTAATATATATCTTTGAGGATATCATGGTATATCATTACAATAGCTTCTAAAGGAAGTATAAAAAATACACGACAAAAAACAAAAAGGGCCAGGCCCTGGTGCAAACATAAGGGTTAAAAAAGAAATCAGAAATCATTGTTTGTCTTGTAATTAAAAATCAATATTAATAAAGTAATTTAGCACAAATAAATATTGAAAATTCTTGTTATTCTTGGTTCCAAAGTTGGTACCTAAAATAAAGCTACAGAAATTGATCTGTCTATAAATATAAAAATCGCTAGAAAATAGATAAGTTATAAAAAAGTTAAACATTTTTTCAATAAATCGCTAAGAAATTTTCAACAGTGATTCTATATACTTTGTCTCCCAAAATTCGCTACTATTTTGTGCTAAAAAGTTTTAAGCCTAAAATTAAATAGTATCGGATTTTATTAAAAAAAAAAAACTACACTGATAGAAAAAAATAGTAATTTTTTTTTGCTTAAACTACTGAAAATTATTTGAAAATGACGTTGAGGAAAAACTGCTAAAATTAGCAGATTTTTTTGCCATATATTAGTTAGATAAGAATAGCAAAAATAAATCTGTTGAAACTACAAATGTGAGATGAATTTTCAATTGAAAGTAGCAAACAATTTTGCTAAATATTAGTAGCCAAAAAAATCATAAAAAATGTGAAATTATCAACGCCTGCCCTTTGTTTAGTATGAACTTAAGGTTTAAAATTTTTGTGATGGAATACTATTCATTGATGCTAGCTTTATCTCTGACAAAAATTTCAGACATTAAAAAACAGTTTTATTACTTTTTTAATATCTGTTATTTCTCTATCAACCATAAGATTTATTTTTTAATGCAATATCCTCTATCAAACACACACTTATGTAAAATGTATTATTACTACATATAATAAACGAAGTTGTTTTCTACAACTGTACTCAATATACATTGATTCATACTTTAAGAGTTTTGTGTTTTTCCTAAAAAAAATGTGTTTTAGTTCATATATACAAACAAAAAAATCTAGAGGAACGTTTATCAAAAACGGTGTAATATTACCAAGTATAGTAGGAGCATTTCAACTAATAACTATTTTCAATAAAGTTTGTCAATCAACTTAGGAAAATGTTTTGTATAAAAATATAGTCATTTAACTAAAAAAACTTGGTAATTGTTCCTCTTTTATTTATGAGAATTTAGCAGTATATCGTAATAAAATGATCCATTCAATTTCATAACAAACCCTAGATATTCAATGAATTTGAGATGGAAAAAATTAAATTGGGTTGGAATTCTGTTGTTTAATAAATAACTAAAATAAGCTTATCATTTTTAGAATTTTTGTTTCAACTATAGAGCAATTCCATATGAAAACGATCAAAATTGGCAAATTTTTGGACGACCCCTCTCCGATTTTAAAATAAATAGTCTCAATCGATTGCCCAGCAAAAAATAATGTACCTACATATTTTTTTTTTTTTATAGTGACTGGTTTAGTGGTGGTGTGCACCACTGTCATGTGACAAAATTGAAGAATTCTTCATAAGGGACCTCATTGAAAGTTGTTTTAAAAAAAACTACTAAAGCGATCGCAACGAGTGATAGCTCGTTGGAAAGGTATTGAATCAGGCTTTAATTGAAAAATAAAATTTTTCTAATTTTTCTCAGAAATTTACCTTTTTTCCCATGAAAATTAAATTTTTCCATGAAAATTAAATTTTCCGATTTTCCACAGAAGCTCCTAAATTTTCCGGCTAATTTTATTTTTTTTGGATTCCTCATAATTTTTGCTTTAAGAATCAGCAATAAAAAAAATGGGCCCCGACTCCTTGTTTGGACAGGAGAAGAGCATTTAAGAGACCACCTTGTTCTCATTGTTTTTATTTATTTTTATTTATTTATTTTATTTAAAAAAATTCATTTTGTAATTTGTAAGCCCAATTGGCCAAATAATAAATACAATATATCACACACTAATATAATCCACACAAGTGTAAACTAATTACTTAAAAAATAAAAATAAGTAAATTTGTACACATAAAAAATTATGCTTAATATAACAAACGTAGAAAAATAAAAAAAAATAAAATAATATGTATAATAATCCTTGCTGTCCCTTTTGACAATTGCTTATACCGAACTAAATTATGCCATTTGAGCAACTATACTGAATAAGTTTATTTCTGTGGGTAGAATAAGTTTCGTTAAAGTACCTTAACGCTATGGGTAAAGAATTAAATGAGCGTATAACACATATTTGATAAAAATGCTCCAGCCATAGCTCGTTGGAAAGGTATTGAATCAGGCTTTAATTGAAATAATTTTTCTTGTTAAATAATTAAAAATAATTCAATTATAAAAAATATAAAAACAATGAGAACAAGGTGGTCTCTTAAATGCTCTTCTCCTGTCCAAACAAGGAGTCGGGGCCCATTTTTTTATTGCTGATTCTTAAAGCAAAAATTATGAGGAATCCAAAAAAAATAAAATTAGCCGGAAAATTTAGGAGCTTCTGTGGAAAATCGGAAAATTTAATTTTCATGGGAAAATTTAATTTTCAATGGAAAAAAGGTAAATTTCTGAGAAAAATTAGGAAAATTTTATTTTTCAATTAAAGCCTGATTCAATACCTTTCCAACGAGCTATCACTCGTTGCGATCGCTTTAGTAGTTTTTTTTAAAACAACTTTCAATGAGGTCCCTTATGAAGAATTCTTCAATTTTGTCACATGACAGTGGTGCACACCACCACTAAACCAGTCACTATAAAAAAAAAAAAATATGTAGGTACATTATTTTTTGCTGGGCAATCGATTGAGACTATTTATTTTAAAATCGGAGAGGGGTCGTCCAAAAGGTGATCGCTTTCATATGGAATTGCTCTATATTTTTAGATGAAGATTCTATTTATATTTAATTAAAGTTTTATTTAATCAGGGGGAGGGTTTCAATTGCAGCGTTTTAAAGTCTGTAAATTCTACCAAAAAATTTCCTTAAGAATATGTGATAATCTGCCATAATACAACGATAAATGAGAGTCAACAAAAGAAAAAAAATATATAAAATGTTAATAAAATCTTCTAAAAAACTTAAGTTTAAACAAAAAAAAATAATTATTTCTAAATAATTTAATTATTAAAGTTGTTTTTTGTACCGATGTATTTAGGAATAATAAAAAAAATACTGTTTTTATATTATTTGATTTTCCTTCACCTTTTCTTTCGTGACGGAAATTTACGACACCCAGTACGCATACAAATTTCGTGAGCACGAATTTGCAGGAAATCGTGTTCGAGATCGTGTTCGATACTCTTTGATTTATTACATATTTTATTTCACAGACTATTTTGTGTTGTATTTTTTTGTTCACGAAAAATGTATTTTTTATCTTCTAACACTTATGTTTAAGAAATTGTATATTATCAGTTAAGTTCGTCCATATTTGTTTTGTTACATTTTACCAAGTAATGCTTGATTAAAATGTGTACACAAAATTCTAAAAGTATGCAATATAAGTTTGACATTTTGTAAAGTTTTAGCATAATAGAAACAGTCGTATAAATCGATGTATTTTTTTGTTCACGAAAAATGTATTTTTTATCTTCTAACACTTATGTTTAAGAAATTGTATATTATCAGTTAAGTTCGTCCATATTTGTTTTGTTACATTTTACCAAGTAATGCTTGATTAAAATGTGTACACAAAATTCTAGAAGTATGCAATATAAGTTTGACATTTTGTAAAGTTTTAGCATAATAGAAACAGTCGTATAAATCGATAAAAATGTTAAGTAATATTTTATAATGTATGAAATGACTTGTTACGTGGAAAGTTATTTGATAAAATTATGCAAATGCAAATACAAAATTAACACAATGGGATACATAATTTATACAAAACTTGATAATATTCACAGAATTTTAAACAAAAAAAATTACTAAGTATGCTTTCATCGTATTCCCTCTAGAATTTTTTGTGTGTATATATGAATATGCACAAAATTTTACAAATTTCATCTATATTTTACAGATTTTTTAACAAAAGGTCTTAAAAATTTACAAAATAATACTTTTTATTGTAAGGATCCGAAAAAATAACTTTATAAACCAATAACTTTATTCGACATTTAACAAAATTTTATTGTGTTTTTATTAACAAAAATAAATAAATTTTAAACGATTAATAGATTAATCGCCAAATTTGTCGATTAACCTACCCGAATAACCGGTTAATCCGATTTTGCGATTTTTCGAATAATTCCTTAGCCGGTTAACCGCCTAGGACGAATAATTGGAAACACTAGTTCTGTTACACAGAGAATTTATTGGACGACCTTTAATGAAATTGTTTCACTAAATAAACGTTTTCTTCACAATATAATTTAAAATTTTCTTAAACTTTATGAAAAAGCTTCATAGTTTAATGAAACTATTTTCAATGAAACTTTTTCATTAAACGTATAAAGTTTTTAATAAATGAAAAGTTAATTTAATGAAAAGTTTCAATGGCCGAATTCCAGTGACATTTCATAGATCTTATGCAAAAACTTATTGATATCATGCAGATAATTATCTCAGTGTAGAATAGAAACCTATACCTAGATCTATCAAACGACTTAAAAAAAGAGGTGTGTGCTTTTTAGGATCTAAAAGCGCTAGTCCCAATCTACCCCACACTCCCCTTTATAGAAATTGTGATGTTAAAAACTAGTTCCAGATTTTCTTTGCAACGCTAAAATATTTTTTAAAAATTATGTCAAAATATTTATTTAATTATTATTTCACATTTATAGTGAGCTAAATATGTCGTTTTGGTAGGACATTTCCAGGATTTTTACATTATACATAGTTTGAAAATGACAAATATATTGTGTCATTTTAGATTGCTAATCATAAATACGCAACTAAAATTTATAAGAAATTTGTTGGAGAGAGTGAGAACTGACCACAGTTCTCCTAAACGTCAATGTGAACATGCCCAAAGAAATAAAAATCACAAATATGGGCAACTTCAAAAATTTACGGCCCCTAGACATTTTTTTTTTAAAGTTTTCTTTTTTGTCTGACATCAACGTCGATTTGTGCGTGTATAAGCCGATATTTGAGCATGTGAAATCCGTTTGCGTTAATCATTTTTATTAAACGGCGCAAATTTTACGGCGGTTTCAAGTTAAAAATTAAAAAAAAATTATTAAAATTACAGTTTTTGTCAAAATTGAAGAAGGATAACGCGTGTGGATAATACACCTTAAGGGCTTTCTTAGCACACTAAAATATTTGTAAAAGCTTCAATACTTTTTAAAATACACTGAAAAAAAAAAAAAAAAAAAAAAATTTTTTTTGATCGTGTATGCATATAAAAATTTATTTAAAATTGTTAAACATTTTACAAAATTACGGCTAGTATAAGACATAATCTGTAATATTTTGGGAAAAAACTATTTGCCTATCGCTAATGGTTTAAGAGATATAACCATTTAAACTTTACCACTCATGATTTTTTGCTATTTTGATTTGTTACCTTTGAAAATTTGTAAAATTGTTCTGCAAATTGGAAGCTGTAACTAACGTTTCGTTAGTTAAATCTTGGGGTCCAGTGATAAAATCTAAGCCGTTTTCATTTTTTTTTAATCCGCAATTTTTTGTTTTGATGGCATTGTTTTTATTATTATTATTATTGTTATTTAAAACCGAATACCTAACTGCCTTTCTTACAGCAATTTGCGATTTTTTTTTTTTTTTTTTGCTTTTTATTTTTTCAGATTGGCGATATTCGAGTCTTTTACCGGTTAATTTGTTTCGCTTCTCAGTTTTCTATTTACGAATTTCACGTTTTTTAATGTATAATCTGGAACCATTTTACTAATTTTTATTCACAACTGTTCAGGCACATAAATAAAATAAACTGAATTGAAACTCAAATATTTATTCTTAGAAGCATTCAGCAAAGGCTATTATGATCATAGAGTTTTTATAATAAAGCAAGTTCTTTAAGATGTCATTGCATCGGCGGTAATTTGGCGGTTTTCGCGGTAGTATGTTTTAATTGTTTTGTTGAAATTTGGTGGCCCTCGTGAATATTGTTTAAAAATATAGTCTCACTTTCTAGGGGTTCAAAAAAAACGCGTTTTTTTTGCAAATATTAATATTGGACCGATTATAAAATACTTGTTGGGATTCTGGGTTACTTATTAACCCGAATTCAAAACTAATTCTTTTAAATTTTCAAAATCAAATATTTCATACAAGGATGCTTTTTGAGGTTAGAAACATTTTGTTTCCTCCATAAAATTTTAAATCCTTAAAATTTTTTGGTGCGTTTTCGATTTTAGTATCAAGCTCAGTAAAGTCTTCCATTCGATGTACGTTTGAGTGGAATTGATACAGCGCTTTAGTTGTCACAAAGCGAAATGTGTTTGGAAAAAACTGCCGCTGCACGCGACAGGATTGAAAAAAATTATTTTTTTTTGCACTTTCTCAGTTTAGTCCGTCGCGAAGAATCTATTTAGATACCTAAACATGTTCCCATGCCAAGTTTTGATATAAAAAAGCTTAAAAAAAAATTGTTTTTTTTGCAAAAATTTTCAAAAGTTCATAACATTTTTGCGTTTAAAAATTTTAAAGTGCGTTTTCGCCTCGGAGGTGCACTTTACGAAGTTACTTACATCGCGCAATACACTAGCCAACTAAAAAGACAATTCAGATTGTCAGACGCAAAAAAGATACATTTTCAAAAAATTTACGCGAATTGCTTTTAAGTTTGTGATGTCCGTGATACGTTATTGGTACGCTGACACCAACTTGATATACCTCTAACTTTATAAAATTACGCCGTTTTTATAATTCTGCGCTTAAAACTCATTTTTATTAAACGGCGCAAAAACCCTATTTAAAATCTTCAAAAAGTTCAAAATTCGGAAAATTTTGGTTTCACTTGTAAACCACCATGCAACTTTTCACCCAGCAGCGATATCAAAAAATTTTTTTTTGTGGATATATCCTCCAAGTCTAGTGACTATATTTTGTATTGGTTTGGATCTGAAAGCTAAAAACTATTACAGAGAAAACGGAATGAATGAAAAAACTCTTGCAAGTTTCAAGTCGTTTTTTTAATTTTTCGAATTTTAGATGACCACCAATTCTTAAGGTGAAGACTTTTCAATGTAAAACTTTGCACGTCATATCCTTCAAGTATAGTCATCGAAACCCTGTACAACGTTTTTTTCAATTCATAAAACTTAACGAAATAAGAGCCATAGTATGTCGGTTTCAGCAGGTGCTAAAAAAATTTGAAATAGCCCATATACAGCTCTGCGGCAAAATAACAACCAACACTTAAAATCTAAAAGATCAGGATATACCGACTAAAATGATGACAAAAACATATTCTTTAGTTTTTACAAATTATATGGAAGTGCACCCAATTGAATTTCCTTTTAATTTTTAATGTTTTTTTTTTTTAAATTTTTATCAAAAATATTAATCGATTAAAAAATATGTTTTATCATTGAACATTTCGCGAATAAGGAGCATTTTCCTAGCTCTTTCCTTCTTTGTTAGAATTTAAAAATATTGAGCCCAAAGGAATTATACAGGAATTATACAGTGGATATTGTTAGTAGAATATTTTGTAAATGTGAATTTTTTAATTAATTTAAGAGACATGCCGCGAAAATACATTAAAAATATACAAAAGTGATTTGGTAAAAGCAATAAAGAATGTCAAAATAAAAAAATCGAATTTTTCCATAATCGCGATTACGATTAAAAAGGAACATATTAAAAAACTTTTTTCTAAAAAAATTGCTAAAAGAGTAATTTATGTTATTAAATGTTTATATTTACTTGAATATTTGTGATTCTCTAAAATTATAGATTAAACTGTAAATAATAATGGAAACAGATCAAAATGATGTAAATCAATCACATAATCCATCAACAACAACAAATACAGCGCATCATATTGCAGAACATCATCAACAACAACCACAACATACACATCATCATGAAATGAATGAAGTGGAACTTGAGGTGCAACAACATTTAAATGAAGAAGTTGAAGCTGCAAATTATGAAACTGTTTATGTTATAGAAGTAAATTGTTTTTTGAATTAATAAAAACTTTAATCTTTTTAAACCCTAACTTTCCTTTTAGGATGTCGGTTCAGATGTTTCAGCAAGTAGAGCACATTTTGTACCCCTAACTGCGGAATATACTACAGAGGAAACAAATGCAAATAGCTCACAGCCAACCGTATCAACGTCAACAGAACCACAGTCACAATTACAACAAAATCGTCACTTTTATCCACGTCATCATTATCATCATCACCACCATCATCATCATCAACCATATACACGACAATATGCCTGCAGTTCTTCGCCCTCAACATTTGTGGCGGAATACGAATCCGATAGTGGAGGAGAACATAATTTAAATTCACCATGTCAAAGGCCACAACGTCCATATGGTGGCCATTTACATCATCATCATCAAATGGCCTTAACATGTCGACCCCATCACTATCATCATCATCAGCAGCAGCAACAGCAACAACAGCAGCAGCAACATCTTCATCATCGCCGGGAACAATTATCCAGACCTACAGCCCCTACTTTACAATTAACTGAAGGTTCATTTAATAGTCCCTCTGCTTTGGAATATAATCCAGGACATCTGCAACATCATAACCAACACCACACACAACATCATCCCCATCCCCAACACCATCATCAATATCAACATGATGATTATGCTGGTTTTTATATGGTACCACTTTCCTCTCAGCCTACACAATCTTGTAATTGTACGGCTAGCAGTACTACAAATACACCACCAACACCATGCGAAACATGTGCTTGTAATAGCACTACTGCCAGCGAACAACAACAACAACAACAGACTGATAGATCAATGACTGCAGAAATTCATCCCACCTCTAGCACAAATATAATTTATAATGCTCATGCCGCAGCAGTAGCTGCAGCTTCAGCCGTCACTGTAACTGTAAATGATAGAGATTCTAGAATACATTATGATGATATTCCTTCCACAGCTTACACACCCCATACAAATGATGATTCTCTTAATCATTTGCAACGTGATGAGGATGAAGTTGCTTCAACTACCTCTAATTCTATGAATACTTTACCTGCCGAGGAAATAGAATCATGTAGAGGTTCACCATTTTCTCTGGTAATGCCAGCTCCTCCAAATAACCATGATGAAGTGTCTTCAGCATCTGAGGCGGAACATGTACAATTTGCACATACTCGCACGACCAATACGACGACTACAACTTCGGCAGCAGCCATGAAAAAACATAAATCTACTACAACAAATGTAGTAGGATCCTCACCCACCTCTACATCCTCTTCGTCGCAGGTTTCTGCTAATCATATTGCAGGTACTAGTGGTGGTGGTAGTGCAGCTGGTTCAGGAAGCACAGAAGCTGCTGCTGGATCATCCACTTCCAATTCTAGGAATCATTATATAGTAGATTTAGTAGAATCTACTACATCTAGTAATTCTTTTAGACGATTAAGTGATGATCAACCTTCAACATCGCATAGAGTACGTTTAAGAGACGCTGAATATCATGGCCATTATTGGCAAAATTTTGATGAAGAATCTTATGATCAACCATCAGTAGCCTGGAATTTACATAAATCAGCAACAACACAACAGAATCCAGAATCCCACAATAATAATGGTGATGATAGTTCATCAAATTCACCCTCGCTGAATCATTTTCATTTACGTTATAATCGTGCGGAGGAAAGACAAAGTGCTGTGGAGGAAATGGAAGAACCAGTAGAAGATGAAGAAGAACTTCCCATACGTTCTTCAAAAGTGCAAAGATTAAATTCGAATTATTCAGGAAATGTACACAATGATAATGTTACATTAATAACACCAACTTCCTCTTTACAACGTGATTCCCAAGTTACAACTAATAATTCAAATGGTTCTTATGTTATAACCTATGCCGGACATCAACCTCCACCACCGCCACCACCTTTACCACATCGTAGAAGACGTTTAGAAACTATAACTTCAACAGACCAGGCTCAAAATTTTGTTATATCAGAACACACACAAAATCCCATAGAAAATTCAAGTGAATTGGATATGCAGCCATCTACATCAAGGGGCAGAGGAGGAGGAGGAGGAGTTGGAGGAAGGGTAACAAACGTTAAAACAAAATCCACAGAAACCAATATAAAACCGCCAGTAGTTTTAACTGCACCTGATTTACAATTAGATTGGTTATCAGATGCTACAACAACCACTACTGATGGCGAAGATGATGAGGTGGTATTTGTGCATTCCAGTCGTGAACCTATACTCTCTATAGACTTAACAGCCGATGATGAATCTCCATTAGCTTTAGAAATGTCAACGACAACAACACAAGAACCAACAGCAACAACTTTAACAAATCACCCACACCATCTTCAACACCATCCACATCATCCACATCATCCACAACATACACATCATCATATAACATTAGCTCAACAGAATACAGATCATAATATGCTTACACAAAATCCTCCTCCTTCACAGACAGGCGATGAATGGTATAATGTACCATCGTTATTAATACAGCCTTCAGTGGTTATAACACCCACCAATGATTCCTATAATTTTGTACCGGGACCAAGTTCCTCCTCAACGTCAGTTTCGGCGGCAGCAGCCTCCATCGAACCTCAACGAGCCCACCAATCTACTAACGGTTATCCTGTGTTTCCATTCCAATCTTATGCTACACGCTCTCATTCAGCTGAAGGTGCCTCATCATCAACAGCCTTAATAAATTCTCGTCTTTGGCAAGATCCCTGCTTAGATTGTTTTGTACCAGATTCCCAACATGAGTCCTCAGATAGAGGAGGAAATATTGTTCACAATATAAGACCAACAAATACAAATACTATTATAGGTTCTTCTACAGCCGAAAGTAATCCTTGTGGTTTAGCCATGTCACCTCATTGTCATAGTACAACTTCTAATTCTGGCTTAGCACGTTTAAGACCTGTATGGTCATCGTATTTACCAGATCCACCGCAATCTTCAATGCCTCCTTCCATTATACCATCATCAATGCCAACCCTGTCTAATTCGCCACCTCCGATATTTATAGTTAATCCTTATGCTGTAACTGAACATAATTCTTCGCATTATGTAAATACCAGTATGCCACCCTCTTTGGGTTTGGTAGGTGTAATAAATCCAAATCCTTCGGCGGCTCCTCCGCCAACACCTCTTTATTTGCAATCTTCCCTACAAGATGCTCAAAATCAAAGGCAAATGAATCCTCCACCTCCACATTTAGCTTCTTCTCCGGGTGTAGGCTCTGGCGGCTCATCTTCAACTACACCTAATGCTCATCAATATCATGCCCATCCTATGTATCATCATTCACATGCTCATTCGACGGCAACACGTCCTCATGATAATCACATTATAACCCATAATCATCATGGTCATACACATGCTGCTATACCACACACCCATGGATTACCCCATACTCATACATTCCGTACTGGAGGAGCATCGGTGGTTGGTCATGGACCACCACCACCCCCTTATTTGGTTCATCAAAATTTATGGCTACGGCAACATAATGTACAGGAGATTCATCGGCGTCATATGACACCAACACCGATAGATTTGTCATCGAATCCCTTGAATTTAACGAGTAGTTTTCGTACCAGATTTCAACAATTACCCAATGTTTGTTCATGTGTTCATGGTCGTAATGGTCCGGTGTCTAGCTTGGATCCTGTAAGTAGAAAACGTACCTTTTTTAAACAAGTACCATTTAAAAAAAGTACCTATTATTAATAGGCAGTGTCCGACCGAAGGCACTTTTTTGGGCTGAAGTCGATGTCGAACATCGGCCAAATTTACAATAATCGACCTATGCCGATTATACCCAAAACAGCCCAAACAACAATTTATACAAAATTATTAATATCAGAACGGTTTTGGGTCAAAGCACGTTAACAGCCATATTTAAATCAGTCAGAGTTTTGAAGAATTCTTTCCTTTTGGAAATGAACTCCCTAAAACTGTATACATATTGTAATTCAAGCAATGAATTCTTTAATAAGAAAATGCTAATACTGAATTCCTGTGAATGAATTCAAAGAATTCAAATTTAGGGAATGAATTCCCTAACTTAAACATTAAGCATTAAAATTGAGGAATTCATTCAACAAGAATTCATTTAAATCCAGTTAATTAAACTTGTGGTCAGGGAATAAATTCCTTAGGAAGTTTTTGTTTAATTCCCTAAGGATTTAACTTTTTTGTTTAATTCCCTGAACTTAAGTATGTACTTCTTGGAAAAACAATTAAAATTGAAAAAAAAAAATCAAAAAAACACGAAAAAACCCCTCAACCACCCTCAGAAAAATTCGATAAAAAAAATCGCAAAAATTGAAAAACGGTCAAAAATGAAAAAATCCCTAAAACAAAAATCGCCAAATTAAAAAAAAACTCCAAAAATTAAAAGAAACTAAAAAATTAAAAAATCATCAAAATTTAAAAAAAAGCCAAATTTAAAAATCGCAAAAATTAAAAAAAAATTACCAAAAATTAGAAAATCTCCAAAATTCATAAAATTTGACATAAATAAAAAATTCGCTAAATTAAAAAAAAAAATCTCCAAAATTGAAAAAAATGTCAAAATTTAAAAAATATAGCCAAAAATTAAAAAATGTCCCCAAATTCGAAAAAGATCGTCGAAATTTAAAAAAATTGCCAATATTAAAAAAAATTTATAAAAATCCACAAAAATTAAAAAAAATTGCTTAATTTATGTGCGAGTAATATTCTCACATGTACATCTTGATGTTCAAAGTGCAACTACAAATTCGCACATGTCAAGTGCAAGATGAAAAGAGAAAATCGCTAATGCACATGAGCAAACTCCTAGAGAATTCATTCTCTAGAGAATGAATTCCCTGACCAAAAGTTGAATTAACTAGATTTAAATGAAGACAAATCGAATGAAAAAATCATTGAATTCCTTAAATTTGTTCAATGAATTCATTCCCAAAATTTAAATTCATTTCAAGAATAGAAATTAGGGAATGAATTCTTCAAAGCTCTGAAATGAGTACCTACTCTCAAAACAGATTAAAAGCGCTTTTGTACTGAAAATGTTGTGAAAATTGTCATTATTTGCGATGACGAATAATCGGTTGTACACTATAAATAGAAACCTTTTATAAAAAGAGTACATTTTATTTAAAAAAATACAATTTTCCAAAAATTATTATTAATGTTTGTTTCTCAGGCCTATTATCCATATGATTCACGACCCCAACCACAAAATAGAAGAATTCCGGCTTTGCGGAGACCTGCGGTACATCATCATATGTTTCATCATTACTCGCCAGTACATGTGGAAATTGATTTATCAACACCACGCATTGTTATTGGTTCATCCATACGACCACCAAGAGGGGCTACTTTGGTAAAGTTTCATTTCATACTCTTTTTTTTTCTTTTAATTAACGTGCATTTTTGTTGCACTTGTTTTAGGAAATTATTGAACGCAACACTTTGCCACATAAATATAGACGTGTTAGACGTCCCAGTGAAACGGATGAAGATGCTGAAAAATGTGCTATTTGTTTGTCGCTTTTTGAAATTGAAAATGATGTGAGGTAAAGTTTTAAAATATTTTTGAAAGTTTAAATAATAACTGGTTTTATGTGTATATGTATGTAGACTCGGAGAAATTGGTCGGTTTCTAAAATATTAATGCAAATTATTTCATTTGAAGAGTTTACAAAATTTTTCTTTTTTTTTTTGTCTGCTAATTAAATTTTATGTTATTTTTCCTTATAGACGTTTGCCTTGTATGCATTTATTCCATACCGATTGTGTGGACCAATGGTTAGTTACCAATAAACACTGTCCTATTTGTCGCGTGGACATTGAAACACATTTAAATAAAGATGCTCTTATTGCAACATCAAGTGGTAATGCTGATAATGGCACAAATTCTGGTTGGTGGCAACCAACTGCTGATTGTTAAACAAAATATTGATACAGGGTTTGGCTGCAATAACAAAGAAATAATTTAAAAATTATTTGAAAAAAATTTACAAGAATTATTAGTGTTCCTTTAATAAAAAAATAAATTCTATTTGAAAAATAAATATGTAAAATTATAAGCTTCTTATAATGTTGGCTTTGCTATTATATATACACTTTTCTGGAATTAAATTGAGGATTTTTTTTTATAAAATAGTAAAGAAAAGTAGGTAATAAGCCAACATTATAACAACATTATATTTATACATATAAAATATTTATAGTAAGTGTTTATACATATTTATATATAAAAACAAACAGAAAACTCAGAAATCTTATATTTTTAAGACTATTCTAAAACACTTTTTAATAAAAATTTTGTTTTTTTCGAAAACAAAGTTTTATTTAAACAAAAAAAAAATCAGAATAGTTCTTATTTATTTAGCTTTAAATATATTTTTTACTTTTTATTATTTTTTATTTGTTATCTTTCTTTTGTTTTTGTTATTTACCTATTTTATATTTTTTTTTTTTGCATATTTTTGAATTATTTTATTATTTTCAATTCGTTCTATATTGTACATTGTTTTTTCGTTTATTTTGAAGAGTTAAATGAGTTTAATTTTCAATCGATGTTCGTAAAAAACAAAGTTTTTGTATATTTTAAACACACTAATGCCACGTTTGCACTGTATGTGTTTTGGTCGTGTTTTGAAGCAAAGCATGTTTTGTACATGGTTTTTCCATACATATATTTCACCAAAACACATGCTTTGCTCAAAACATGTAAGTGTAAACACAGTATAAAGCTTTAATTCGTAAAATCAACAAAATATTTAAATATTTTACGAAAAATTTAAAATACGAATATTTTTAGTTTCGTATAAAGTTACAGTGATTTATTTCAGTGTAAAATTAAAAATTTAGTGTTTCGAAAAATGTTAAAATTTTACAACTGTTTTCTCTTTTAACAGTAAAATAAAGTGAGTTTTAATGAATTTAGTTTTGTTTCGAAATTAACTTGTTTTAAATCGATAATATTTTGATGGCAATTATTCGGAAAGTTTCAATTTTGAATGCATACTTCAAAAACGATTTGAATTTTTTTTTTATTTTTAAACTGTATATCGGAAAATAAGGGTTTGAGACATCATTTAAAAGATCATAGTCAAAATCGATGTTGTCCTAAATACTTTTCCGACTCAAAGAATTTGCAACATCTTTGCATATTTTGCTATAAATTCATATTTTAATGCAAATTTTAGCATTTTGTACTGCATATTTTTAAAAGAAACAAAAGCATATTTGTTACCCTTAATATAGGCATCTAGTTGTCATTTGTTAGATATTAATATTGGATTTCATTTTTAAACTAACGCTCTCGAGTAGTAAATCCATTTTTAAAAATCCACAAATTTGAAGTGTATTTTTCTTTTGGAATTTTAGTGCATATTTCAGTTTAAGCGCGTACTTTTATCGCATATTTTGGATTTTTTGCTGAATATTTTAAGCGCATATTTTCGATATTTTAGTGCAAGACAATCGCTGCCCTTGTTATAACTTCTTTTTTGTGGAAGATAATGAATGCATAGCAATAGTGTAAATTTTGGCGTTTAGAAATTAAAAAAAAAAATGTTTAAACATTTTTTAAAATATTTAAAAAAAAAATAAAAAGTTCAAAATAATGTTTTGAAAAAATCCACAAATTTGAAGTGCATATTTGTTTTGGAATTGTAGTGCATATTTTCGTTTAAGTGTATATTTTTGATTGTTTAGTGCATGGAAGTCACTGCCCTGGTTACAAGTTTTTTTTGTGTTAAAGATATTGAAAAATTCAGCGACACTTAATAACTGTTAAAGGTTAATTTTAGTTTCAAAAAACTAATTAACTAATGCCGTCTTATTATGATGATACATACACATCTAGACAGACTCCTAAAGATGTATTCTTAAAAATTAGTTATTAAAATTTATTTTTTGATTTTTATCTGAAAAAATCTACTTTAACCATTTAAATTGTTTGTTAAATTTAAAAAAAAAAAAATAACAGTAATGAATAATAAGTGAATAACAGTGAAATATTAACCCTGGTCATAAATAAAGAGTATCACCAGAAATTTACAATTTAAGCAGATTTTTGACACATGAATTAAAAAAAAATCAAAATAACTTATTTTTTTAACAATATTTATAAAAAATTTAAAATAAATAATTTTTTTAAATTCTCTGGAAATATATTTTTTTGCAATATGACTAGGTAAATGTTGGGGCTAAGAAATTATAAAAAGTCTTAAATACTTTTTTTTTATAAAAAAATAAAATAATTTAAAAAAAAATTAATTAATTTTAATATATTTTATACAAATAGCTACAAACGTATCCCAAAAACCATAAAAAAATATGATTTTATAGTGGAATCTCTACACTTTTTTAAATATGTGAAAAAATATGCATTGCAACACTATAATTTTATTGATAATAGTAAAAAAGTAAAGAAAAATATTTTTTCCAGACTCATCTTTTCCAGATATCTCAAAAATTTTCAGAGTGTTTGAACCCGTTTGTATAAAAATATATAAAAAAAATTAAAGTGATTTTGTTCAAAAATAATTATATTTTTTATAAAAAAAACTTTTTAATTTCTTTTATAAAATTTCTGAACCCCAAAACTTCTACTATTCCTATGCAAAAAGAATTTTTTCAATATCTTCTACACAAAAAAGTTATGATGTCCCAACCCATCATTTTCCGACATTTCGACGTTTAGGGTAGCTACAGTTTTAAAAATAGAAAAATTGTGTTTGAAATACGTACCCCAGCATAAAAACACAATCGGCACAGTGTTGGCTAAGCGTCGGTGACTTTCGGTTACGCGTTGGCTGAACGTGAGATTAATAATATTGACAGTATTGTTCTGTTACCCGATTGATAACAGTGGCCAACCGTTGGTTTGAGCGAACTTGTAGTTAAAAAAATTGTGTGCTTTTAAAATACCTTAAATTTAATTAATTTTGATAAATATGTATAATAAAACACATTTAAAAAGCAGCAAATGTGTGAAATATAATAAAATATTTAAAAAGAAATGCTTCTAATTGGTTGTAATATTGGCAAAAAAAATTCGGGTGGTACTGGCAAAACATATGCTTTGCAGAAAAACTAGTGTTTTCCCACTACAATATTAATTGTACATTTTGGTAATTTTCAACACGGTGGGTTTTACAAAAATAGCAGTGTTTTGCCAGAAATATTTTTTGTAGTACGGTTGGCAATTTCTAGCTGGGTTGTTACAGGGTGTTATATTCGATTTATATGTTTGATTTTTGTATTTACAGGGCTAGAAGTCTCAAATTTTTTAAATCAATCAGGGATATTGAAGGATTACATTTTTTATTACGTCAAATAATTTTGTGAAATAGAAGAGATTATGATCTTTTATCTGATATCCATATTGGCATAAATTGTTTCAAAATATAATTACAAATGTCCTTTTAGGATGTGATAACGAAAATCTGAGTACACAGTTTAACTACATCTAGTCTCCTGTTTAACATGCATATCCATTTTCCCATGCGCGGTAAAAATATTGATGTTTGTCATAGGGTGCTACAAAATGTTATGTATCAGAGATACTTTCGAAAAAAATTTCGTTTATTTTCGAACACCTCTGATTCAAAATTTTAAATTTGTATATGTTGTAAGTTATATTTTTAGTTAATTTCAAAATAAATTTCTGAAAAATTATGGCATTTTTGAAATATTTGCAAATTAATTAAAATTTTTTCCAATTCGTTACCCTTATCGCAAAAAAAAATTAATTTTTGTGGACCAAATTTTTAGTTTTCTGCTGACACTTTCAAAAGTTACGATATGATAATACAAGCATTAAATATTTCCTACACATTTGTTAAAAATCCTCAACTTTGAGCAGCCAATAAACGCGAACTATAACGAATTTTGAAAAAAGAAAATTGTACGTAATTTTGAATAATGTATTTTGATTCCATTTCTGACTCATTTTGGAGCTTGTTTGCTGGCAGGGAAGGGAGTATTAAATAATTGAGAACGATTTAAAAATGTATGAAATTTCTTAAAAAATCAGAATTAATAAAAAGTCATTATTAAAATTAACAAAATTTACAAACAATCAATAATTGAAACCATCAATTTTTCTGTTTAGTTGATGAATTTATTAATTAATCTCAAATTCATCGTAGAAACTATATCGAAGATGACTTTAATTATATCTTCGATTTTAAATATGTGTTACATAGAAAATGGTAAATTGAAATTTTAAATTTCCTATTGAAATTGAACTTCATTACAAGTTTATTTATTTATTCTAATTTTTGTTTATTTATTATAATTATATTATTAAATTTTATCTGTGCCATATGTATATTATTAAAAATTACGTTGATTACTCAGTTTTATTATTTATTATTTATTATCATTATTATTTTTATTATTAATTAATTAATTAATAAAAATTAATTTAATAAAAACTAAAATTTAAAAATTTATATACTTTATAAAAGTTCTTCCAAAAAAAAAAAATCGAAAGTTTTGTTTATGCATTAAAATTATGTTTTATATATTATATTCAATAATTGTTTTCGTTAGCTTTAAGCATTGAGAAGGCGTTATTTTTTCTTTCTGAGTTAATTTTTTTTATTGAAATCTAAAAAATGTATATTTTCTATTCAATTAATATTGATAACAACATATTAATGTTTATGATTGATTTATATAAAATATAATTAAAATACAAAAATATATCATATATTAAAATTATTACATTAATACATTAATACATATTAAAAACAAAAAAAAATACAAAATATATATAAAATTGAAATACATATGTATACAATTATTATAAAACATTTATAAAATTGTGTTATTAATTAATTGTATATTTGTTTCTTTGCAGATTTAAAAGTCGTTTTAATCTCCAATAATCTTTAACCGCAATACATTTTTGTCATCAATAAACTCAAAAATCGTGCAGATATCAGTGATGTAATATCAAGTAAGATTAATTTAAATTTTATATTTACTATCATTAGTTTTGTATCCTATCCGATGGTTAAAAGTATCTATAGATTTAGCTTAAGGCAGAAACCTAATTGGCTTATGTGGCTTAAGTCAGGTATTGGTATGAAACGAAAACTCAGAAATACAATTATTTAAATTCAAAAAAAGTTTGAGTTTTTTTCATACCAATACCTGACTTAAGACAATTATGTTTCAGCCTTCGGATTTTCTTTATTGAACAAATTTTGATAGTATTTAACATTTGAAAACCTTAAGATAGTAGATTTTTTTTCTTAGTTTTCCAGTTAAATCCTGTAATAAATAGAGTAACTAAATCACAGAGAGTAACACCAAATTTACTCTCAGAAACAAAAATATACAAAAACGTACGCGATTGGAAATTTGTAAGAACTACCGGAGTAAAAAAAAAAATATATATATATGTAGTGTCCGACCGAACTCATTTTTTTCGGCCGAAGCCGAGGCCGAACTTCGGCCAAAATATCAATGTTCGGCCGAAACCGAAGCCGAACTTTTTGTTTTAATAAAAAAAAATATAAATTGTTTTTTTAGATCAATAAATTTAAACTAAAAAGTTATTAAACATAAACAAAAATTAAAATTCATAGGTATATTTTCTTAAAAAATCATATTTGGAAAATAGTTGTACTATTTTAAGTACATAAAAAGAATAGAATATTTGTACTATATGTTATAGTCAAAGAAAAATAGTTGATCGATTTTTAAGTTGATATAGAAAAACAAACTTAAACTTTAATATTTAAAATTAAAAAGTTTGATATTGCAATGACAGAAAAACAATTTTTCCGCATTCACACCATGTGAATTGATTCGTCTATCCGAATACAGCTGCCCGGCAGCGCTAAAAAGCTGTTCGCTAGCTACACTAGTTGGTGGGGCTGATAAATATTTTATTGCTACAGCTTTTAAAATTGTAAATGGATTTTAATTCCAATACTCAAATATATTTATATTTCTGGGGCTTAAAGGCTCCGTAATAAACATTTTAATTTATTTTTCAATAAAATTTTCATTTGGTTCTGCTACTTCTAAGTCTATCATAAATTGATGAACCTGTTAATCTCTTTTTAGGATTACTTACTACTCGAAATTAATTGCAAAATATAAAAGTATACGTTTATTTAAATTATATCGCATTAAACTTGATTATTTGCTTATAAGACTTGTGGGTATATTTCTGGAAATTTTTTTAAACTCTTTTGGCTTTTTGAAATTTTTTCACACACATTGATATTTGAATATCGTTGTTTTTTTTTGGTATTCTATCATATTCAATGTTGTATTTTTTATGTAGTTTTTTTGTAAATTCTAAAAAGTAAATATAACTACAGTTGTTATTTATTTGTGATTTTATAAATAATCATAAAAAGTTCGGTAGTTCGGCCAAATTCGGCAAAAATTTGGCCTAACACCGAACTTGGCCGAACTTCACTTTTTGGCCGAACTCCGAAGCCGAAGCCGAGTACTCGGTCGGACACTATATATATGGTCTTAAGTTTTTTCATCTTAAAATATATTATAATATGTGATTATATACATATGATGTCATGCATAGCCATATAAATTTACATGTTTCTTATATGGTAACACATAACGATATATTTCTATATATTGGCCTTTATAAATTAGATATTTAACATATATGCTATACATGTGATAGATCTATTCTGGTATATAATCATACTTTCTCATACATAACATAATATTTAAACATATATGGTGACATATAAGCTTTATAATTTAAGATATAAAAATATATACTGTCTTATAAAAAATATTTTTGTGTGTGATATAAGGTATGCTAATGCATGGTGCCATATGTAGAACACAACTTAATACATAAATATATATGACGTTAAATTATGTAAGATATAATTATATAAGATTTCATATATGACACACGATTAACAATGTAGTTTGCGATAAGATTATGTATGGTCCATCATCATTAATATTTTCTGTGCGTAGAAGATATTATATATTGTTATATATAACCCCATACATAATTATGTATGCGTCAGATGTTTTAATTATTTTTCGTAATTTTTTTTTTTTAATTTTATTTAAAATTATATACGTCATGGGATTTAAGTAAATCCAATTTAATCTCAAAATATCTTATTCGTTCTACCATGAAATTTAGAAACTCATCAATTGTAATTCAGAAAATATCAATTGAAATTCAGAAACCATCATTTGAAATTCAGAAAATATCAGTTGGAGTTCAGAAAATATCATTTGAAATTAAATCTTTTCTGAATTTCAATTAATGCATTCTGAATTTCAAGTGATCTTTTCTGAATTACAATTGATATTTTCTGAATTACAATTGATATTTTCTGAATTACAATTGATATTTTCTGAATTTCAATTGATATTTTGTGAATTACAATTGATGAGTTTCTGAATTTCATTTGATTTTTTCTGAACTGTTTAATTTTTAAATGATATTTTCTAAATTTGGATATTCTAAATTTCAATTAATATTTTCTGAATTTCAAATGGAAATTCTGAATTTCAATTCATATTTTCTGAATTACAATTACAAAAGGTGTAATGTTTAATTTTCAATCTATGCTTCACGACTTTTTTCCGTTTTATCCTTAGACGTTTTTAAATCTGGATATAAACCTTCAGCTAGTACAAGTTGAGATTCTCCATTATTATTTTGATTGTATTCATCGACAACAGCAAAAGTAGCTTTTTTAGCAATACCGGCTGGTAGCATATAATGGACATTATGACTAACTATAAAAACATTGCCAAAAGAGTCAAACGTATCGGCAGTTACTAAGCCAGCGGATGAACCATATCTAAATGAAATATGGATTTAATGTCATAACAAATTCAATAATATGTGATTGTAAACTTACTTGTATTCTACGATTTGAACAGAATTTTTCTTTAAATTTGTACCTAAAATAAATGCAGCTTTTTCGAGACCATGGAAAAGGGTACTAAATCCTTCTACAGCTCCTGTAGCTACAGTAAAAACTCCATCTATTTTCTTTGATGCCTCCTTTTCGTCCATACCACAAGTCTTTTGTAGTATAGTGCTACCATGCTGTTGTATATGAGGTGACAAAAATCTACCAATAGCACACGAAGCTGTACCCACTTTATCCGCTACCCAACTACTGAGATCAACAGCAGCTGTTGTTAGATCTTTGGCTACATCAACGGTTGTTTGTACACCTTGTGGTAATGTAGGTGGACTTTCCGAAGCTGGCTTCATTTTTGATATAATATATGGTGTACTTTGTTGATTTATGAGATCTGCAGTTTTTTCAGCTCCTTTAACTAAGTTTTTGGCTATAAAGTCAGCAGCTGTAACAATATGATTTGATACCTTTTGACTACAAGTATCTGTGGGTTGTGTCAGTTGTTCTATAGGATTAGCCAATACCGCTTCTAATAGATCTATAAAAAATTGTTGCATATCAGTAAACTGTTCTTTTGTCAATTCGGGTGGAGGAGATAGCAATATGCCAAATGCTGATCCAGCTTCATCGCCCTCTAAATCGGGCAATATAAATGCTTCGTATTCGGTGCGATAACAGGTTGTTATGGTTGGTAACAAAGGATAAATCCAAACCAAATTGTCTGCTTGAGAAGTTGAGGGTTCGTCAAATGTTTCTAGTCCTTGACCTTTAATGGGACATTGTATAAAGTAAATACCATTTAAATGACTCCATTCATCACCTATATTACACATTACCAAAGACATAGAACTTTCACCCTGGAATAAATATAAAAAAAATATTGATTTCTTATTAAGAAAGATATTTTTTTTTTTAAATAGAAATCAATTGAAAATTGCATTTTTCAATTACAATTTTCATTTTTAATTAAAAATTGAGACAATTTGTGTTAAAATCAAAATACAGTTTGTCAATTAATTGTATTCAAAATAAATATGTTTCAATATATTAAAAAAAAAAAGAATGAATAACATAAACAAATTAATATTTTTATGATGTTTTTTCTTGATTTATATATACATCGTTGCAAAACTTTAATTACACTCAAAAAAATAAGAAGTTAGAAAAGTTAGTAAAACTTGTAAATCAAGTATACCATTTTTCAGCAAATTTTTTGCTGAAGTTATGTTTTCCGCTAAAATATTAGTTTTATTCATTCAGCTCTTAACTGTTTTGAATTAATGTTTTACTAATATTTTACTAATATTTTACTAATGTTTTACTAATTTATTTTGCTAAAAAAAATTGTGCTAATAAGCACACATTAAAAGTGTGTACGACAACCAGATTGAAAAATATACGCAGCATGAAGTAGATGTCGCTGCATGTCAAGATGTAGTAGAGACGATCAAAATTATACTAAAAAGTACAACTCTTGTAAGACATATATAAAAATCAACCCTGGAAGATTTTCGTATCTGTTTTTCATACATAATAAAACAAAAAGACGCCAACAATGTGTATCGTGTACATATAAATTGCGGCTTGAAAAAACTTAAATTTTGTGTTTTCACCGACTTGTCAAAGTAATTGTCTATTAATTACATTAAAGACAAAATAAAATATTTCAATTTAATAAAGATTAAATGTGTATTTGTAAACTAAATGACTATTAATGTATTAATTTTGTATGTTGCCTTTTTCTTTTTGCAGAAAGGGTTGTATATTTTATATTTTGTTATTTCGTTTCTAGAAAGATGCCATCACTTAGACAACTATTGATGTAAGTAGTTGAAAAATAATTTGTTTGTGTTATATAAAATAATTTCTATATATTTGCAGATATTAAATTAATTTGTGTCGTCAATGTGGGATTATGAACATTTTAATATTTTGTAGCGTGTTGTAAATTACTTAAAAAAAAAATAGCAAAAACAGTTTTAAGATCTTCAGAAAATAAATTAACTGAAGTATAATTTTTCTACGAATTTTTTGAGTTTTTTTCAGACTACTAATATTCACCAATAATTTTATTAACTTTTAGCAAAGATTTTTTAATTTTGAATCAACTAAGTGTTAGTAAAACTTTTGCTGAATCTACTAATTTTGTTGCTAAAAATCAACCCGCAAATTTTCAGCAAAAGACTTTGCTGGCATTAGCAATTTTTTTGCAAGCACCCTCCTGACTAAAATTTTGCGGACTCAGCAAATCTTTTTGCTGACTTTACTAACTTTTTTTTTGAGTGTACACATTAATTTCACAATTAATTTCGTAAGTTAAAAAAAGTGGAAGAGTTTAACCGGGATAAATGTAAAACCATTAGAAAATTAATAATAATTAACAAAAAAAACAATTAATTTATTTTTTATTTTAATATTTAAAAAGGAATAACAAAATAAATTAGTGTTTCATAACTCTAAATACACTTAACTAAATATATCAAAATTTACAAAAATTTAAGAAAAATATTTTAAAGCAGCAATTTTAATAATGCGTGAGGCCTCCTTTTTTGAATCAACTCGAAAATTCGACCAGACATACTATACTGTCTACCAGATTTATTCGAAGTTATTTCGTTATCGATAATTGCTTCTTTTAGATGAAAAACGCTTTCATAAACTGTTTGAAAACAGTAGTGTTTACCAATTAGTTGTTGAACAGCTGTTTTAAAATGTTTTTAGTAAACAATTGTCAGTTATTTTTACGACATTGTTAGTTATTTTACTGCATTTGTTAGTTGTTTTTCAACAGTTAATAATAACTACATTCTTAGTTATTTTAACAGTAATTACCTTCATCATCTAACTTAATTAACAGTTGTTTTAACTCATTTTCAGTAAATTCTACTGTAAAACTTTTTTAAGTGTACTAGTTTTGGGCTGTAGTATAAAAGAGGTATTCAATTTAAAACTCATAAATTGTCAAATAATAATTATTAATTAATAACACTCATACGTCCCACATTAGAGGTGTTCAACTTTGTATGGCCGTGCATTAAACGATTTTAAGGTAATTAAATTAAATAAAGTAAATCTGTATTTTGTTATTTATAATTCAAAAATTTTACCTCTATTATACAGATATTTGAAAGAAACTGCGTTTTTTAATGTTAAAAAATATTGGGACATTTTTGGCCCCAAGTGCACAAAAGGGTTAATTAAGTTTTTTTCTTTTACCAACTACAGAAAATAATTTAGTCAACTTTCATTTAAATACGAAGATACCACATGATTTTTCGTTATCAATTTCATGAAATCTTCAAAATTTCGAAAAAATTGACCTTTGACCTTGAAATTTGACCTTTGCCGTAGTTCGATTTTGACCAAATTTTCAGAATATAGTGCTTGTAGTTTGTTTCATAAAATCTGAATAGCATTATTTGGTACTTGTTAAAAGTAGATAAATGTTACCCTATGATCGAATTTTGTGCAAAAAAAAGCGTTTTCCTCGAAATCCGCCGAATTTAAATAGCTGCCCTTACTAAATTAAATGGGGGATATGTGTAATTTTTGGTATTTTTATTTTAAATTTTATACTTAGTGAGACCTTAGTGTGCGAAACTATTTTTTTTTTAATTTTGTTGAACAAAATTTTTTAAAATTTGAAATTGGAGATTTGAAAAATACCCCAAAAATATTGTTGGTTTTCGACGTCACCTTACGACAGGATACCGATATCCTAAAAATGAAATATTTCATATCTAACAGTTAATGGGTCCAGTAAGTAAAAAAAAAATTATTTGGTATTTAATTTAGAAAACGTTTAGGATGTGGGCTCGAAATGTTTGATCAAGTGGTATTTGGCACATTAAAGGTCTGGGGTATTTTTTTTTACTCGGGTAATTATCAACCGATTTTGGGTTTTTATATCTTTTTGAAAACACTTTTTTGTATTCATCTCGATTAATTTATAATATGGAAAAAAAACTGCTTCAATCTTAACAATTTCTTGAAAAAACGCAAAAAAGCCATTTTTCCCCCATACAAAACACACTTTCCATTTTCAATCGATTTCCGCCTCGTTTTTTCGGCACCAAACTTCATATTAAATGTTTTTACATACAAAGGAACAAAACTTTCATTTTTTTGGTTAACTTTAGTCCCACATACTACATAATATACAGAATATTATTTTGCTATTTTTAAAAAAGCACTTTTTGCACTTGCTGTTTGAATTATTCCAAATTGTAATTTTGTTACTTTTAAAACTTACCCCTATTGTTTGTACTACATTATTTGGTTGTATTTTATATAATTTTACTTGAGCTTGATACAACGTATCATATGAAACTGTTACATCCTTATCAGCTAAAATTTCTCTTAAATCCTTGACAATTTTTTTAAATTTAATTGTTGGGCTATTTTCCATTTCTAGTTCATCTTCAGGATCTATATCTACGAGTATATGTTGTGATTTTAATTCATTCAACTTGTGTATAACATTCGATTTAACATCTTTTAATTTTTGTATTATGGCACAGGCTTCATTCCATTCTGTTTCAACATTGCAGCCATCATCAGGTAACCCAACTGGTATAGCGAATAGTTTATTTATTAATGTCAGACTTTGTTTATAGGCTGCTATAGCTTCTAAAGGTTGTTCTTGTCTTTCCAATTCTTTGGCGGTTTCAATTTGTTTACGAGCAATATTATTTGCTTCTTTAATCTGTTCATAGGAACTAAGAAAATGTTCAGCTGTTGTCATGATGATAAACTGGAATATAAAAAATATTTTTGTGTTCAAGGATATTCAAAAAAGCTCAATATGAACGAGTCCGTAGAATAAAGGTTTAAAACAGGGCCATAGCCAATAATTAATTTTTGGGGGCCTGACATTATTTTTCACAATTGTGCACCCAGAATTCTTTTTTTTTTTTTTGTTTTATCCAGAAATATGTTTTAAAAAATCGATTTTTTGACCATTAAAAATGCTCTAAAAACAGAACATATCGCACACCCAGTTCAAAAGTGACTCAACTCAAAATTTTAATTTTTCGGTTTTATATGCTTAAACTATGCAGAATATCTATAAAATCTAGAATCTATAAAAAAATATATCAGTGTATTTTGTTGTTGTTAACTGTTGGTAAAAAAACAGTTATGTCTTTTTTTATGTTTCAACTAGTATGAAGTTGCAAATGTTTTTTTTTTCGATTTCTGAAAAATGAAAAATTTTGAGTTTAGTCACTTTTGTACTAGGTGTGCGATATGATCTTTAAATGTAAAAAATATGCCCTCATTTTTATTAAAAATTCGTGTTTTAAAGCTTACTTTTCAGTATTATTCCTATATAGCTACAGTCTTAAAACAGGAAAACCAAATTTGTAAAAATTACTGGAATTCTCAAAATCGGCGTTGCGAACACCAGATTTTTTGTAAAATTTTTTTTATTGAAAAATTTTTTTTTTTCTATAACGTAAAATGTATAAAAAGAAAAAATATGCTCTAAAAACATGTATTTTTTCTGAAAAGTTCAAATGTATGCTCTAAAAAAATTCTTTTTCTTCAAAAAAGTCTTTTTCTTAACAGCAAAAATATTCTCTAACAAATCCATGCCAGAATTCGTCAATTGTTCTGAAAAGGATAAATATCTCATCCATTGGAAAAAACAGGATACTGCATATTTTTGATTGCCCTGCTTATTAGAGTTGGTTTGGAAAATTCACTTTTGGGATATCATTATTTTTAGAAACTTTTTACATGCATAAATTAGTGCAAAATTCTTATAATTTATTGCGACCCGTTGAAAATTTATAGAGTTTAACTAATATTTTTTACAAAATATTTTAAATTTGTTTATTTTTGACACACACAATGCCATATAAATGAAATCAGAAGAAAATGTAATAAAATTATCCGATATATCGCCACCCATTTAAAATTTGTTTAGCTTTTAAATAAGATTTTTTAGTCTGTTTTTGAACTATTAACCGGCTCATGAGCTGAAAATATTTTTTTTATGGTGTGTGTAAGGAAAACAAATTTACAATATTTTTTATTAGAAAATTTTCACCACTCTAATTGATATCCGGTGCATGTTAAAGGCCTTTAGAAAGATTATTTTATATTTAAAAATTTAATGGTAAACTAAGACTTCAAGTGTATTCAGCTGATTCTATTCTATATAAAAAAAAAGCACTCGAAATAAGAGTTTTTATCCGCCAAGAGGTATGGAAAGGAGTAGAAATATTTATAGAAAAATGCCACTATTATTTTTTCTAAAAAGGTTTCAAGGCTGAAACTATTAATATCTACCCAGCCAGAAAAATACGAACGGCAAAGCATTGGCCCAGTGCTCTCAACGGTGGTATGAGCGTTGGCAGAGCGTTGGTTATCTGAAGATTTAAGTGCTTTGTCAACCCCAAAATGATAACACCGGGCAGTACTTGGCCGTTCCTTTATTAAAACGTTGGCAAAGCACTGGCATTGAGCGCTTTGCCAGTACAAAAACCATAATTTTAAAACGTTGGCAAAGCATTGGTAGAACAACCAATAAAGTGCTTTTTTAATAATATAATAAGTGCTTTGCCAACTCCAAAATGATAACACCGGGCAGGGCTTGGCCGTTGGCAAAGCACTGGCAATAAGCGCTTTGTCAGTACCAAAACCAATAAAGTCCTACTTAGTAATTCAATTCAGTAAAGAGTTGTATTATTTCTTATTGAATGATTTTGGTAATTTGAACAGAAATAACAATAGGTTTCAGCTAAGTTAATTACAAAATAACTTAATATTTTTTTTATCAAATTAATTTTGTGATAAGTTAGCACGATTTTTTACTACAATTTGACTAAAGAAAGAAATTTGAAAATAAATTTCTTAAGTAAAATTTTAGTACAAAAACTATACTTTGTGCTGACTATAATAGGAGACCTTAATATTCTTAACTTCAAATCATAAATTGCAATTTAGTTTTCAGGTTTTCCACTCTTGTTGTGAACAAGGGATGTGCCACTGTTTTTATTAAGTTAACGGTTAAAAATTTTGTAAATAAGTACTGGCAATGCACTTTTTGCCAATGTTGGGAAAGCGTTCTAAGTCAGTACTGTGCCAGTGCTTTTTTATTTTTACGATTGTAAATTTTGTAAATCAAGTACTGGGAAAGCACTGTGCCAGTGCTTTAATTATTTTTACTGTTGTACATTTTGGTAATTAAGCACTGGCAAAGCACTTTTTACTATCGTTGGCAGAGCGTTGTAAATCAGTGCTTTGCCAGCACTTTATTTGTTGGATCATTGGCAAATAGTGCTCTGCCAGTGCTTGATTTTTCAGACCATTGGCAATTTCTGGCTGGGTATGTACACAAATTCTTTAAAATTTGTATGAATTTCTGGGGGATAAAATGATCAATAACTAATATTTTTAATACTACGTTCATATTGAGCCATAAAATACGTATTTTCGTCGTATTCAAGTTTTCTATTTAAAATTTATAGTCGAAAACTTTAAGAAAACGAAAATTTGTATTTCGGGGTTCAGTGTGAATGCAGTTGAAGAAAGAAAATGTCCCCTAAATCTAAATTTCAATTAGAAAATGTTCGTAGAATCAAAAATGTTATATATGTTATTAAAAAAAATCAGAGCCTAAAGTATTTTTTATAGATAAAAGTTTTTAAAATTTTAAGATTTCGTTGTAGAAGAAAATCACGAGAAAGTTATAGTTTTTCTATGTCTTTTAATATTGTTTGATAGAATTAAAATTTAGAACTGTTTATTTCTTCTCTCTAAAATGAATACTTTATAATAAATGTTTCAGAAGTAATTTAATTTATTTCACATAAAAAAATATATATACAGTGGATCACGGTTATAACGAACTCGTAGGGACCTGACAATTTAGTTCGTTATAAGCGTGGAAAGCATTTTAAAAAAATGAATAAAATTACAGGAATTTTTCTTAAATTCTCCTAATTTTTAAGTTTTTGTTTGTAGTATTAAACCAATTTTTCCAATAAATTACGTTTCATACAGTTTTTAATTCTTTTTAGTAAAGCTTTATGTAGAAAGCTTATGTTTTTAAAATTTGCAGCACATTTTTCATAAAAAAAATTATTTTTTTTTTAAGTGTTCGTTATAAGTGTAAAAATGTTTATGAAATTTTGTAAAAGGCTCCAAAAAATTAGTTCATTTTATAAAAAGTTCGATATAAACGGTGTTTGTCGTATTACTTTGTATGAAATATGTTAGTAAATGCGTTGGAACCAGAAAACCCGTTTGTTATAAAAAAAGTTCGTTATAACCGGTGTTCGTTATAAAAGAACTCCACTGTACTGTACTGTACTGTACTTTGCTTTAATTTTGTTTGTTTTGCTAGAAACCCCATATCTTGAGAGTTTAATTTTTTCCCACATTTCAAATGATGATAAAATATTTTTGTCGTCACAAACCACTAAATATAAAAAAACGGAATAATTTTTTTTTTTAAACGGATAAGAATTTCGACAACTTTTTAATCAAATTTGTTTAATATCTTAATTCTGTGAACCTTTTTCTATATAAAAAAAATTATAACTTTCTTTAAAAACCATGTACTTATGTTTTCCATAAGTACTTTTTTTAAAATTTGTACAAGTTTTTTGAACCCCTGGCTACGGCTCTATTTCAAGAGTACACTCGAATCAGATTTAGTATTTTTTTTTTTATTTTATGAATTTGATTTTAAGTAATTTTATTATCAATTTAAAAAAAAAAAACTGTTTTTGTTTACCACTCTTATTTATCAACATTAAAAATTTGATGATTAATTTGTCACCATTGTTACTCGCAATCAAAATCATTAAACAAATATTACTCACGCACTTGTACATAGTTTGAATTAAAATTTTTTGATAAAATAATACTTTATAAATAAACGATTCGGATTATTTCTTTTTGTTTGCAATTAAATTTATTGCTAAATCATCTTTCAATTACTTACATCAATGTTTGTCTAACTATACAACCCTTTTTTTGCAATAAGAAAAAGGAAACAAACAATTATCTAAGATGTGTGTACTTGTCTTTCGCTTTAGTCTGTCTACCTGAACGTATATTTGTTTGCAATTTGACCACACTACATTAATAATCACTTTAAAGATTTAGTTTAAAAATACAAATTTTATGTTTATTAAATTTAAATATTTTATTTTATCTTTAATTTAATTAATAGACAATTACTTTCGGGTATCAAATTTGGTTAATAAATAAATCTACGTTTTTTCTCAGTTTTTACTATATTTTACCATTTTTGCACAATTTATAATCCCATTTCGCAATCGATCAAAGCATTTTTGTACGTAAGCAACAAGACAAATCTGACCAGTTATTTCGTGTAAAAAAAGAAAATACGGTTCATGGGAAAACGCGAAATGTACCAAAAATTTAAATGACAGCACAGCGAAAAAGGACGAACTATAAGTTAATTTTTTAATATAATATGTAGATAGCTTAAAAATTATGTGAACCAAAATTCAGCTAAAAAGGTTTATATTTGCGAAATTTATTTTAACAAATACTTCCATTACAGTGAATGTCAACAAAATAGTTTAAATTTTATTTTAAATATGTGATAATTTTTCAAATTTATTTAAAGATTTCGAAATGGGATGACAAATTGTGCAAAAATGGAAAAAATATAGTAAAAACTGAGAAAAACGCGGATTTACTTGTTAATGCTGGACATTTATTAACCAAATTTTATACCTAAATGTTAATGAAGGTCTTTTTTGTATTTATCATTAAAAACTAAAATAAAATATTTGATTTTTAAAAAACATGCTTTAAAACATGCAAAACTTTAATGCTAAGTTGCGAATAATTAATAATAAGTGAAAAAACTGGGTAAGCCATTAAAACCAACGTGACTGAAATATTTATGATCAATGGTCGGTACTCTTGTTTTATTTTTCGAGTTGCTCAGTGTAATATTTATAACCACGTTTCACGTAATTTTTTTCTCAGACCTACAGATAAGCCATATTGACGACTTCGTGCGCCCCGGTAGGCTAGTTGGTAGCGTGCTGGCTTATCTGTGCGGGGGTCGTGGGTTCGTTTCCCAACAGAGGCACTGGTGTGTTTTCGCTACAACGCGCCGAAGGCCATAGTAGCTAGTGCTCGGTTAGGGTAATAGTATATAATTTGTAATTATATGATTATTAATTAATAAAAAAAAAAAAAAAAATAAAATTATGAAATAAAAAAAATCACTCATGTACTTCTTCTGGGTCTGTACTAGGGTATTCAAATTACTCGGGCTAGGTGTTGTTCGAGTAAACGAGTAACTCGATTTTGAGGGTTTTAACTTACTCGATTAATCGAGTAAGATTTGAAAATTACTCGAGTAACTCGAACAATTTAAATATTTGTATATCATTAATTTTTTCCATAAAAAATCATAATAAAGCACAAAACACAAAATATACAAAATCATGAGTTCCGAAATGCATTTTATCATAATTTAAAAAAAATTGATGTAATTAATTTAAAATTAAAGGGATTTTCTAAAATAATATGCAGTTGAGGTGTTTTACTTGATTTTCTTTCGTTTTTATAAATCATAAACATTGTCTTTAATGAAACCTGTTTCTATGAAAAATTTCAATTTCTATGAAGAAATTCATTGATAAAGTGAAGATAATTCTCCCAGTGTAGCGTATTGAGATACTTGAAAAATTCGGTTAATTTTTGGAAATCGGACCTTTTGATGTTAATTTTTTATAGTATCGACCCTTTATTTAAGTCTAATAATGTCAGTAAGGTAAGGATATTTTTAAAATATCTTTAGAAAGTGCTAAAAATGTGATATTTTAGGCATTGGTCTCGGTGCCGAACATTTTTATCCAAAGAAAACTACTTCACTACTATAATATTTAAATTAAAAACGTAACTGACACATTGCTTTATATTTTATACTAATTTACGTATTGTAGTTATTTCCAGTTTTCGATCTAAAATTTGTATGGAATTTGAAAGATAGAAAAAGAAAATACGTATTTTATAAAAAAAAACTCTTTTTAAAATACGAAACAATTTAAGTTGTTTTTTACAAAAAATATAAACGGAAATAGAACGTATTTTTTACAGTTATATTAGTTTTTTGTTTTTATATACATCGAGATTATTTTTATGTTATTTTCAATTTATAACGAGCTTTCAACCTCCGTATATTTACAAAAATAAAGCAAATCAAACATATTAGCTAGGTTGATACTAGTATTTCGATCTGGCTAAAGATCTCATCAGAACCCGAAGTTTTAGAAAAGCTAGAGCCTATATAATAGGCAGAACTTTAACAAAAAACCTATTAATAATCAATTTTGCTCCATTTGATTATTTTGATTTACTCGAATATCTCGATTAATCGACCAAAATTGTTCGAGTTATTCGTTGCTCCAAATTGGTCATTTTAATTTAGTCGAACAATTGTTTGATTAAAACTCATCGATTAATCGAGTAACGGTTAACCGATTGAATACCCTAGTCTGTACTTAAAAAATTTTTTTTTTACTACTTGACAGTTGCTTGTGTAGTAATCAGTAGTTGTTGCTTTTAACTGCAAATACAGTTGTTTTTTATGAAATAATACAAATCAACTATTATGACAGTTAATAAAAAAGAAAAACTGAACGAAATACTGTATTTTTGTAACAGTTGTTTGGAGCAGTTATTTTAGTATTTTAATAAACAACTACCAAAGCAATAACTATGCAGTAAATAGTTAATTTTTGTTAGTTATTTAAAAATACAAGATTATGTCGAGTTTGTAAAAATTAAAAAAAACGTCAACTGAGGTAAAGTTTGGGTCTTTTACTCTGCATTTTAAGTAGAATGTAGGGGAAAAAAGTTGTTTTGATCGAAAGAACAAAATATATTTTTAAAATATGTCCAAAAAAAAAAATAACTTTTAAGACACAGTAGTTTTTATAAATTTGTTCAGTTGTTTAACAATTTTTGTAGTAAAAATTATCAGTTATTTTTACGACATTGTTAGTTGTTCTTACTACATTTGTTGGTTGTTTTTCAACAGTTAAACTAATTTTTTATTTATTATAACCTTTATCGATTTTATAACTGAATTTACAGTTGTTTTAACTGCTATTATCAGTAGATTCTACTCTCAAACTCTTTTGTGTGTAAAATTAATAGCGTGTAGTCTTCTTCTTAACCCCAACCTTGCTAAAAATGCTAATCGTTTTGTTTGAAAGAATTTTTTTTTTGTAGTTTTATTAATTTATTTAAAAAGTATTTGATTTCACGATTTATTTTGCCTCGGTGTTGTTAAGGTACGTTATTACATTTAATTCACAAAATTCTATATGACTCACAAGTTGTATTTATTGTGTGTTTTAAAAACGTGCAATCAATCGTATGTTATCAAAATCAAAACTATTATAATTATTATACTTTTTTTATCTGTTCGATCGGTTGTATTTGCTTTTTAATTGTCCCTTAATGTGTGTTTTCGTTTAAAAACAGTTAATTTAGTATTTTTTTTTTTTTTTATTTGTTTAATATTTGTTTATTTATAAGCAGTTTTTTATATAATTTTCTGTTTAAATTTGCCGCGTGGTAGGTACTAGTTCAACAACTCGAATGACTGAGTAATGTTGTTTTATTTATGTTATAAACGGCTGTCAAAGATTCAAAAATATTGATAGTAATTGCTATCTTGAAATTATATTTTACTAATTGATGACATTATTCAATTTTTGTAACAACAGATGGCGCCCAACTTTAGGCCAATCTTCAGTGATTGAATCAGTGAAAAAAATAGGAAAAGAAAAATTGGTAAAACTTTATTTCAATTTAATTTAGCTGTATGGCTGAAAGTGAAGACACTGTCCCCCTACATTTTTAAATCAGTTGGGTGGAGTGAACACTTAAACAAGTTTTACAGTTACTACATGACAGTTGTTTGTGTAGTAATTATTAGTTCTTGTTTTTAACTAAAATTACAGTTGAAATAATACAAAACAACTATTATGACTACGGTAAACAACGATTAAAAAGAACTGATATGTCTCTTTATATAGTTGTATCTAATTTAATGTGACCCCATACATAACTATATAGACAATTCATTGGCCCTGAACCCTTCTGTGGCGTACCCAATGGGTATGTCAGAGAGAGGAGGGAGTCGGAGTTTGGGGCCTATTGGGCCAGATCGCCTGGGCAGCGACAGGCGAGGCTGTTTATATCTCCCTCTGGGGAGAGGTCGCGGAAACTCTTGTCTATGACAGGGGAGAACTAAGGACCGTGAAGGGTTACCTCACGGGACACTGTGGCCTTAGGTATCAATTGTACAAGATGGGACGATCCTCTACGGATACATGCAGGTTTTGTGAATTGGAACCCGAGACCTCAGAGCATGTTCTCTGCAAATGTCCGAGGCTCTCCGACAGGATGGTGCGTTATTTTGGTGGTCGAATAGTGACGCCATCGGACGTTTGGAATTGGTTACCTGGTAGGATAGTTGGCTTCGTAGGGAGCCTGAACCTATAGGGTGTATTCGTTGGCAGCACAAAATAACAACTTCTGGTAGCGGTGCATAGTGCCACTCTAATCTAATCTACATAACTATATGGAAATTCATTCGAAAAATGGCCGAATTAAATTGTATGAAATTACATCTAATTTGATCACATTATTTAGATACAATTAGACGTGATTTGATACAATTTTATCCGAACTTTGTCCTCAAGCAATTTGATACAATTATATATAATGCAAATAACATTATATATATAATGCAAATAACATTTTATTTAGCTAAAATCATCAAAAATTTTTGCTAAAATTGTAGCTTTCTGATTTCATAAGGGCAGACTTTTATTGGCATTAAAAAAAAAAACTTTAAAAATTTCACATTTTGTAATGATTTTTTTGTCTACTAATAATTAGTAATAATAAATTGATTAACTAATAAACTGATTTTAGCAGTTTATTTTGTTACTTTCAATTAAATAAAATTTAGCTCAAGTATAACTAAGTTTTTGTAAACTCAACAGATTTATTTTTGCTATTCTTATATTACTAATATTTAGTAAAAAAATCTGCTAATTTTAGCAGGTTTTCTGCAAGAACATTTAATTAAGAAATTTTAACTAAGTTTTTCCATGAGTGTAGTTTTTAAGCTAAAAACTTTATTTAATTTAAAATCAAATTTACAAATGCACATGCAAATCAGCATATCAAATTATTTAATTTTTTTTTTTTTAGCATTTCAGCTGAAATCAAGAACATTTTAAGTGAAGTAACGTTTTCCGTTTTGTAATTGAAATTGAATGTTCTTTTGTAACTGAAAAAGTTATAAATTTAAAATAATGTCTTTTAAAATTTTGAATGACAGTACGAATATTCAAATTAAGATTTTTGCGCTTTTTAATATTTTACTCAAAATGTTCTCAATTTAAAATAGATAATCCCAATTTAAATGGCAAAAAGCAAGTTCCAATGCAATTTTATTAATTTAAAACAAAATAATAAACTTTCTGTTGAGATTTTTAAATCAGAAAATTACGACTGAAACCATTATTTTAAGATTTCGTTTAACTTAATTACATTTGAAATAACAAAAAAATGTTAGCGGTAATTACCATTGTCGCCTTTTTAACAAAATTTACAGTTGTCTTAACTGTTATTTTCAACATATTCTACTGTCAAACTTTTTGGAGTGCTATGACCAAACTTTTGGAGGGTAAAACACGTGTTTTGCCAAAACGAGTGGAAAAGAATAAATAACTGTTGGAATAGAATAAAGAGCTTAAATGAGTGTTTTGGCAAAACACATACTTTGCCATCTACTGTAAATGTGGCTTAAGACTCCGTTTATTTAGAAAAGAACATGGAAAGGCTGTTTAAAAAGGAGATCTGATTAGTTTTTAATGTCATAAAATAATTTTTTTTTTTTGTACAGAACATTTCAGAAATCAGCAATATAAAGCGATTTATAATAGGTCAAATATTTTACTACTCCAGTTGGCTGCCAATCTGGGGGCCAGGGTTCGAGTCCCAACATGACCAAATGTTATAAGTGAACTTTTTAGTAATTTTATTTTGGAAAATCTATTATTAGACCACCTATTTTATGGTTTTAACAACATTTTGCTAACATTGGAAATTTTATTTACCCAGTGCTTTTCCGACACTTTTTGAAAAGACAGACCTTTTGTCTAATGTCGTAATCATTTTGGGATTGGGAAAGCACTTGTTGACAGCCACTTGTTAAATCTTCTTGCCAGCGGTGGTCCTTTTATCGTTTTCTGACTGCGTACACTTGAAAAGGTTATTTTTAACTGTTGAAAAATAGTATTGGTAAAAAAGTCGAGTATTTTATCTTTTTTGGGTACTCAATACTACTCGATAATTTCAGTGTTTCATTTTGGACAGAAAAAAGATAAAAAATGCGACTTCGCTAAAATAATCAGCATTAAAATATATATACACAGGCGCGGTTTCAAATGACATTTCTCAATACAAAAATGTAAAAAAGATTAAAAAATTATTTAAAAATACTCCAAGTCCCCACCCCTCCCCCCAAAACATTTCACCGGATCCGAGCCTGATATATATATAATTTTTTTATTTTATTTCCGAATTCTTGTTTCTCATTCAATTCATTTATGTGGTTAAAATTTGCCCCCAAGATTTTATACCTCACAATTTTACAACTTATATTAGTTGTTTTTACCTTATTTGTTAGTTGAATTTTAACAGTTAAAAGTGACTGCACAATTTTACTTTTGTATCAATTGCAGTTATTTTAGCTGTCTGTGTTAAGAAAAAAAACTCTGTAAATTTTGAGATTCAAAACCGTTACTTTTAAATTTTATTAAAATTAAAAAAATGTGTCTTTAATTGCTTAACTTAAAATAATTTTTTATAAATTAGATATCAAAAGAAAATGAGAATAACAAATATTATAAAGGACTGATTACTGAATGTCCCTTTAAATTTTATTATTTTTTTAATGAAAAAACAACAATAAATGTGTCAATTCAAGTCCCAGGTCGTAACTAACGAAACATTGTAAAAATTGGGCTAACTGACAATAAAAAACCACAATAATATAAAACAAATTCTAACTAAATTATAATAATTACTAATTTCTAATGAATATCAATGATAATACATTCGATTTGGTTAATATTTAAATTTTAGTGCTTTGCAACAATAACCCCCTCTGTTTTATCCTTTAAAGCTCTTAAATCTGGATATAAAGCTCCAGCGGCGACATATTGAGATTCTCCTTTATAATTATGCTTATATTCATCGATAACAGCAATTCCAGTATTTTTGACCATTTTCTTGGCAATTCCTTTGGGCAGCATATAGTTGACATTACGACTGACTACAAAAGCATTTCCCAAAGTATCAAAAGTATCAGCAGCAACAAAACTAGCTGGAGAACCATATCTGAAAATGAAAAGGCACGTTTTAGAATTTAAAATTTTTTTACTTTATCTGGTAATCTCACTTGTGTTCTATTATCTTAACAGAATTTTCACTTAAATTATTTCCCAAAATGGCAGCCGATTTCTCTAGACCATCGACAATAGTACTGAATCCTTCGACAACACCAGCTGCCAATGTTAAAGCGCCTTCCATTTTACTATGGGCCTCATGGGAATCATAACCACAAGTTTTTTGTAATAAATTGGCACCATGATGTTGTATGTGAGGAGCCAAAAATCGTCCTATAGCACAAGAAGCTGTACCCACTTTACTAGCTACCCATCCCGTTACCCCTACTGCTACCGTGGAAACACCTTTAGCTACATCCACCGTATTTTGTAATCCTTGCGATACTGGTGGTGGATTTTCTGGAGCTCCTTGCATTTTAGATATAATATAGGGAGTACTTTTTCGCATTAATTCACCAGTTTTTTCAGCGCCTTTTATTAAATTTCTAGCAATAAAATCAGACGTAGTAACAATATGCTTTGATACCTGTTGGCTAGTATCTCTAACTGGTCGAGTAGCTAAAGGTTGTGGCAGTTCTTCTATGCGACCAGCCAATACAGCTTCTAATAGATCCAAAAAGAATTGTTGTAAATCAGAAAATTGTTCTTCACTAAATTCGCCGGGTGTAGCTAGCATTATGCCGAATGCTGATCCAGCCGCATCGGATTCCAAGTCTGGAAATATAAATGCTCCATATTCAGTGCGATAACAAGTTGTTACACTTGATACTAGTGGATATATCCAAATCATATCGGCTGCCTGAGAAGTTGAAGGTTCATTGCCACCATTTTGAATTTGTGATATCATGGAACATTGTATAAAGTAAATACCATTTAAATAACTCCATTTATCGCCAACAGTACACATTACCAAAGACATGGAAGTTTCACCCTGGAAGATAGAAAATATGTATATAAGAAATTTTGAATGCAAATTAATTACAACATTTTAAATATTATTTCGAAATTTACTGCTCTGCATTAATTTAGTATTCCGAAACAGAAACATATTATTTAAATTTAGAACTCTAGATTATAACATAAAAAATTTTGTATTTTATCAATTTAAGTTAATAAAAACCTCGTTTTCAAATAAACAATTTGCAAATTTCTCAAAAATAGTTCGTGCATTAAAAAACGTTTGACAGTTAAAACAACTGTAAATTCAGATAAAAAGACGACAAAGGTAATTACCCTTAAAGTAACTAAAAATTTTTGTTATTTTTAACTGTTGAAAAACAACCAACAAATGTAGTAAAAATAACTAACAATGTCGTAAAAATAACTGACAACTTTAGCTACAAAAGTTTTGATATAAAATAAATATTTTTATCTTCTCAATTACAATAAAAATTTGTATTTCCTAAATTCTACTTAAACTGCAAGGTCAAAATTCTAAACGGTACCCCAGTTATGACGTTTTTATGCATATGACAGCAAAAATAAATGCCACAATTTAGGAAATCACCAAAATTGAAAAAAATCTATTAAAGTAAAAAAATTTCTATATACGTTTTTGGCGATTTTTTGTAAGCATTGACGAGTTTTTAAATTTTAGTATTTTTTTTTTCCAATTTTAGAGTTTTTTAAATCGTACCGATTTTTTTTTTTTTAATTTTGAAAATTGTTTTCCAATTTTTGATTTTTTTTTTTCCAATTTTAGAGTATCTTTATTTTGGCAATTTTTTCAATTTCTGGAATTTTTTTTATTTTGTAGGTTTTTTAAATTTTTGAGATTTTTTTTAATTTTATAGATTTTTTTCAAATATTAGCAATTATTTATTTTTGGTTTTGGTTTTATTTGTAATTTAGTTAAATTCGTAGGTCCATTAAATTATTGCTGTAGCCAACTTGACAAAACTAATAATGCAGAAGTTCTTATTTTTGTGGCTACTTTCACGTGCAATTCCCAGAATTGAGTCCCAAAATCATGTGTTGAAAAATTTGGTACTGTGTAATTAAGACACCCTGTGGTAGTTTCATAACAAATTAATTCCGCCGGGTCTTTCCCGGAAATATCCTATTTGTATTATCAGGGTGTATTAACACTCCTACGGAGCAAACATTTGGTATGTCTCCTTCAGTTTCGGAGATAGCGGCCATTTGAAAAGTCATTTTATAAAAGGCTTGTATCTCAAAAACTAAGCGAGATATCGAAAAACGGGCAAGATGTCTGCAAAACATGACTTACGCAACACGTACCGATAATACAAATGTGTGAAGTGTTCCTATTTCCCTCGTTCCATTTCATATCGTTTCATTTTGGACCACTGTTCCATTCTATTATCGGAGTGTTTATTTTTGTATTTTCATGTAAGTATATGGGTAAACAAATAATTTAGACACCCTGTGGTTGTTTTATAAAAAAAGAATCCTTCCGGATCTGTCCCTGACCTTAGCCTATTTGTATTATCAGGGTGTATTAATACTCCTACGGATCAAAAATTTTGTCCGTTTTGCTCTATTTCGTTTAGTTTTGCAAAACTTGACATACGTAACACGTACCGACAATACAAATATGTGAAGTGTTCCGATTCCACTCGTTACATTTCAAAATTATTTATGTTTTTATCTATCAAGTATAACATGCCAAGATAGCTCAGATGATAGAGCGGTAGACTGACAACCTGGAGGCCCAAGTTCGAATTTTATTTAAAAAAATTGTTTCAATAAAAAAAATATTTTTTTATTATTATATTTTTTTTTTTAATTTATTTTTAAACTTATTACTTTTGTCCATACTGCTAAGCATATAGGTAACGACATATTTTTCTATTTTTAGTAAGGTTTTTAGTTATGATTTGTCATTATTTTGAGCGACATCCCATATAAAAGTAATAAGATTTGTAATGACAATTGTATTTACCAAATATGTACTTATATTAACACTTATATGATAATGCTTTTCTACACTGGGATAATTCACATTAATTTATCAATAAATATTAATATGATAATAGTATAATACGTTTTCTTCAAAAAAAAAAAAAAAACATTTTCCTATATGTACAAAAACCAGTCCCCTATCCCGCCTATAGTTACCATATGGTAACAGGGCATTCTAAATGTCCAGGAGGAAGGATCAAAACACGGATTGCAGTTTTTTTTTATATTTAAGTCATTACTAAAAATATCTTTTCAAAATTCAAAAAAAAAAAAAAAATTCTAAGGTGTTTCGGGTTAATGTTGGTCATTTTGACCGTTTTGTAAAGTTGTTTTTTACCAACTAATGGAGTTTTTTTGTAAGTAAAAATTACTACCATATAAGTAATTTTTATGAAAAATACATTCATCGTTTTTTAATTGCATTTGTAGTTATTTTAACTGTAATTTCTAATAATTTCTGCTATCCTGAGTGTGGATTGAAAAAAACTAAAACTTTTTTTTTTGATTTCGAAAATTTAATATTATTAAATGTTGTATTTATTTTCTTGTAGCTTTATAATATTTATATATTAACAATTAAGTGTCACGAATTAAATCAAAGAAACAATATTCCATTTCTTGAAGACAGACATGTGGCAGAAATGATTTGGGAAAATAGCGTGAAACGTGAATATTTAAAGTGATATTTTATGTAAATATATTTTTACAATAATGTGTTTATTTAATAATAAAATCAGATTTAGAATATTTTGTTTTTACTGCTTTTGTAGTTGTTTTTACTACATTCGACATTTAATTTTTAACAGTTAAAAATAACTAAACATTGTAATTGATTTCAATGCAACTTCCATTTATAGTTGATTCTACCTACATAATTTTCTTATTGTAATACTTACCGCCAATGTCTGTACTACGCCATTTGGTTGTATTTTATATAACTTGACCTGAGCTTGAAAAAGGGTATCATACAATACCGGTACATCTTTATGGGCCATAACGTCACGTAAGCCCTTAGCAATTTGTTTATATGTTCTCGGTGGACCACCACTATCGTCGGTTATATCATAATATGTTGCTGGATTTTCCAATAGAGTGGATTTCTTTTTTGCCTTAGGTTCTGCCAATTCATCTTCAGAAGTATTGTCTTCTCCAGCCTCCTTAGCTTCTGTATCAATGTGATCATATCTTTGTTTTAATACTTTTAAACGATAGGTCACTTCAGTTTTGGCTCCTTTAAGTTTTTGTATTATCGAACAGGCATCATTCCATTCGGTTTCAACATTATTTGTATCATCTGGTAAACCAACGGGAATTGAAAATATAACCTCAATTAATTTAAGACTTTCTTCATAGGCTGCTATAGCCTCTAAAGGTGTGTCTTGTTCTTCCAATTCGATTGCATGTTCTACTTCTTTGAGAGCATTTTTATTGGCCTCCTTAATGCGTTTGTAGGAGATGAGAAATTCGGCATCAGTTGTCATTGCAATAAGCTGGAAATAATATAATCAAATTATTAACCTGTTAACAGCTCAATTTTTAACTTAAATTAAAAATCACTAGAGATATCACGAATATTGTACTCGGCACTTTACCGAATATTTGCCAGATAGTTCTTTCATTTATTTATTTTTTTTATACAAATTTCACCTAAAAATACACTTTACTTTAGATATAGACATACTCAGAATATTCTTACAGTAACTACGTGTAGGTCATTCGTGTAGTAACTAGTAGTAGTTGTTTTAACTACTATTGTAGTAATTTTTCTATGAGAAAATGAAAAACGAATAATTTAGACAGTCATTTAAAAAAATGAACTAACCAAAAATACTGCACTTCACACATTTTTTTTTGAGAAGTTATTTTAGTATTTTAATAAACAAAACCGTAATTTTACAGAAAACAGTTAATTTTTGTTAGTTATTTAAAAATAGGAGATATATTTGTTATTATTGATATGTTCATAGTTTTCAAATAACAATTAGAAAATTTCATTGTATCTGCAATGCATAGAAATGCCATAACTGGAATACTGTTTGAAATTTTTACTTTGCATTTTAAATAGGATGTAGGAAATAAAAATTTGTAAAAAATAACTGTTAAAACAATAGTTTTTACTAATTTTTACAGTTCTTTCAAAAATTTTTTAGTAAAAAAGTATCAGTTATTCTTACGACATTGTTAGTTAGTTTTACTACATTTGGTAGTTGTTTTTTAATAGTTAAAATTTTAACTGCAATTACCTTTGTCGCCTTTTTAAATGAATTCACAGTTGTTTTAAATGTCAATTTCAGTACATTCTACTGTCAAACTTATTTAAGTGCATCCGGTTAAATCGAACTAATAAACGACAATATTAAAATTAACTCTTAGTTAAAACATTTAACTAATATTGTGAAATCGACCCTTTTAGTCATAAAGTGTACTTAATCACACACACAGTTTGACGATGTATATTACATTTTATTCTTCATGTATTCACTTTGATTCAGGTTGTAATATTTCTTACGTACCTTATTTAATTTTGTATTAAGGTCCATTTTTATATAGTTTTAATTGTTGTTTGTTTGCAATAAATGTTTATATAAAAAAAAACAATTTAATTATTTATATACTTTGTCGTAGTCACAACTAAACTTTGAGAATTTTAAAAACCAACTAAAACGATTATGGCAGTTGCGGACCCTTTAAGAAGAAAAACCATAATTCATTCATGTTTTTTTTTGGCGATAAATTTGTTTACTAAATTGAATTTGTGCCAATTTATCTCAAGAGATAGACTAGCAAACCATCAGTAATTTAAAATGTGAATTCTTTTTGTTTGAAAATATTTTTTTAAAATTTGAGTCGGTTTTAGAAAGTTTTTCTGTGAAAAAAAAAATAATATAAATTTGTCAACTTTTCTATATAAAAAAAATAATTAAAAACGCAAAATGTGACACTTTTTATAGGGGATTGTTTTTTTTGTTAATTGTAGTTTTTTATGCATAAATGTAAAATTACTTTTTTTGACAGTTGTTGTAACTAAAAATACTGAATTACAGTAACAGTTATTTTGGGTAGTTGCTTTGTTTTTGTTCAGCAAATAACTGTGAAAAAGTTATGACTTGTACAGTAATGTTAATTGTTGGTAGGTAATTTGTTTTCTTTTTCATAATTTTTCAAATAAAAAAAAACCTTTATTGAATCAAAACAAAAAAATACAGATAATAAGAAGCAAAATCGTTCATTGTTAGAAATTTCTTTAGTTTGAGTACTTAAACATTTTTAAACTCCAAGCTGTTACTAAATAAAGTGTAAGATTTCAGACGTTTTATCAAATATATTATTTTTCTGAGTTTTAATAGGTGTGTAGTGAATTTTAATCAAATATGATTAAACGCTATTTTACTTAATTCAATAATATTGTTTGTTATTTTAACTGCATAGTTATGTAGCAGACTTCAGTACGCTATTTTTACTACATTTGTAATTGTTTTTACAATTCTGCTATTAATGGCACACTCAGAATATTCTTACAGTATCTACATGTAGATACTGAAAACAACTACCAAAACAGTAATTTTGATTATGTAATAGAAGATTATGTTGTGTTTTTAAAAATTCTCGTTTAGTTTATATTTGTTGTTAAAGATATGTTAATAGTTTGCAAATAATAATTAGAAAATCTTCAATCCATAAAAACGTCATAACTGGAATACCGTTTGGAAGTTTGATTTTGCATTTTAAATATAATGTAGGAAATACAAATTTTATTTGTAATATAAAGGAAACAATTTTAGTTTTTTTATTCAAAAATATATTTCAAAATGTCTGTGTAGTGTTGTGTGTCTACATTTTGTAGAAAAAAAAAAACAAACGAAAACCAAAAAACTGAAGTAATTTCAAATAACATTTATTTTTACCGATCTGTAGTTAATATTTGGCTAAACTGCACATTATGAAGCGTTCTCCAAAAAAAAAGTAGGTGGTCCCCTTCAGAATTAAAAAAGAATTTTTTTCTATTTTCGGTTAAGGGGACGGGGCTCCCAGGGCTCAAAAACCGGTACGCGTAGTAACATACAATGAAACGAAATTTCCTTAGGATTTCAAAAATTATAAAATATTATTTTTAGGATCTATGATACGTAGCGCCCTCTACACCAGTTTACAAATTTTGCCTGCAAAGCTATTTTCGAAAACACAAATACAAGAAAATATTTTTTTTTTTTGATAAATTCGCTCACTATATCGCAGCGTTGTTTACCCCCATATAAGAATGGGTGGTGTGGATATTATGTTTGTTGATAGTCTCAGATGCTTAGGTCTGGTAATTGATGAGTACTTAAATTTTGGTCCCCATATTGATGCTATTTCTGCTAAGGTAACTCTAGGTCTGAGATCACTTTACCGCTCTGGACTTCACCTGCCACTCAGGGTTAACGTATGATCGCACATGCTTTACTCATGTCACACCTTAATTATGGCATTGAGGTTGTATGTGGTACGTTATCCTATAATATTAATCGGCTTGAAAGTGTGCTTATGAGAATAGTAAGATTTGTTTTTGAAATTGCTCATTATGACCATATTCGCGTAATTGGTGCTGTTAATGAATTTTTGGGATGTTCCTTTAAGCAGTATCTTGAATTACGTAATATGCTTTTCCTGTTTAAGATACTTAAATTTAATGTGCCACAATATTTGGCTTCTAAATTTGTATTTATTAGATCTCCGAGGAATACCCATATTGTTTATCCCTTGTTTACTTGCTCAGTTTATGAACGATCATTTCTTGTCAGAACTGCGAGAATTTGGAATCTGTTACCCGAAAATTTGCACGAATTAACTGTTTCCACCGATACTTTTAAAAATAGACTCTTGCGTAATTTTCAGACGAATCCATATCTGAATAATTGGTGATTTTTTTTTTTTTTTTGAATTTCGCGGATTGGGGCTACTAATTCATAATGGTCATGTCATATTTGTGTACCTGTGTCATATCTTACTTACAATAGTGTTTTTTTTTTTCTTCTTTTCTCTATTATTAGGGTTGCTATTAATATTGTTTTCTTTATTTTTATTAATAATGTATTATATTATAATTTTTTTTCTAATAATTAGTGAAGTATTTTGTACTACTTAGTAATGCGTTTTGGCCTTGTAGGCTTATTGTATTACGAATAAATAAATCGCAAAATAGTAAAACTTTACTCAGTGAAGCCTCTAAACTGCCTATCATTTAACAGAAAACCCTTAAGCTCAACCGAAGGTCGGTTACGCAGTTTCCGAAACATTGTCATGAGTTACGTGCACTGACAGCTGTCAAAAAAATTGAGTTATATGTAATATATGTCAAAACCTAGCTAAAGCCTATGTGCAACACTTCCTTTTCCGGCTTTGGACGGCGTGTCTCGGCATGCTGCTGGACTGTTGAGTCTAGCCATGTGCAAACCGTTCGGATTCCTTTGGAGACATCGTTTACTCCTCCATTGCAAAGGCAATGGTTGTTTTGTGCGCGTGTTGGTCTGATGGAATTCGTTCTTTTTATGGCGAATTGGTGCCTCATCTCGCTGAGCCTCCATTGCGAGGGCAATGGTTGTGTATGTGTTGCTGATGTTCCTGTTCGTCTGATTTTGATCATCTTATAAATATCATGCGTTTCGGGTTAAACGCTTACTATAACTTGGCAATTTGTGTATTGATTATACCGCCATTAACATTTAATAACTCAAAAAAAAAAAAAAAGCCTATGTGACACCCCCTTTTTTGTACTAAATTTTTCTATCATAAACTTTAAATTTTTTAACATTCCGTTTTGTTTTTTTTTTTTTAAAAACATTTTCTAGAAAAAGCCGGGTAAAGTTGCTGCAAACAGATGTCATATAGGCTTAAACAATTAGTTCTTTTCAGGCTCTGCTAACAGCAACAAATGCTTGGTAAAAATTTCATTTGTGACGTATTCAACTAAAGAAAGATGCTAAAATTTGATGATGAAATTAGGGGCACACAATTTTAACAAGATGCTGCATTTTCTTTTTAGACAAATGACTCACTTGTTTGTTTATAATGTGTGATAAAAACGTGATATATCGTAAACGATAAATATATTTATGTATGTACATATATTTTTCATTGGTTTCAGATGAATAAATGAATATCTTATCTTATTCTCATTTAATTGACGATTTATAGCAATTTGTTATTACGATTCATTAAACGTCATAATCCGTGCATCTGTGGGATTTTCGCATAATCACTTAAGTCGACTTAAGCCTATATCGACTTTATTGCTTATTACTGATGCCCTCTTAAAGACGAATTTATAAATGTTGCCCTGTTTTTGAAATTGGCAAGTGTACTTTAGCCGGCACACGTAAAGAAAAATATGTCCCCTCTGGAATTTAAAAAAATTGAAAAAAAAATTAAAATAAAAATTAGGCCCCCTCCCCTGGGTCCAAAAAACGAAAATGGGTATTTACATTCAAGTGTGGGTACTCAAACGAAAGGAAATTACCTTACCATTTTCAGATCCAATAAACATGGCCCGAATTACAGCCATTTTAGTAAATTTTACAAATAACTTTTAATAAACCTGTAACGTATTTTTACGTATTTCGGCATAATCGTTTATGCAGAAATAACACAAATATTATCTTACCCTTTTTTTTAGTTAAATGCAATAATTGGTAATTTTGCAATATAAGCTTGTTTTTAGAATATTTAATTTTTTATTGTCTGGTTATTATTTTTTTATGTATAACACTTTTTTTTATAAAACTTAGTTTTTACACGTATCAAGTTGTTATTAAATGAGTTTAAGATTTAAAATAACTACTATATATTGTTATCATTTACAGACGTTAATATTTATTTAATAATGATTATCTTGAGATTCTATTTGTTTCTGTTTGCATTCCAAAGTTCTTATAAAAATCGTCAATTGTGTTTTTTTTTTGCAATCTCTTTTTTATATTCATTTTCCGGGCACAGCTGTTTAAATTAATACGTATTTAATACAACACTGTTGTACAAAAAAAAAAAAACAGTTATGCAGAATAAGAGGCCATTTAAACGAAGAAATTAATTGCAGGCAATTTTTGAATTCTCCTTTAAAGTTGATTCTAAAAATCATGAACATTTAAACGAGGAGTTTTTGCATGCAAGTTTTTTGACGTTAATTTTATCAATCTTCTTTAATTGTTCATTCGTTGAAATTTAATTTATTCGTAATAATTTAAAATAATATAATTTAATAATATATATAATATAAAATAATATAATTTAAAATAATATATAAATAGTTCTTTATTTCATATTATTTATTTTACGAAATATTTTCGATACACAATACTTGAGAAGCCGAATATGAATAAAGCAAATTAACAAGAATACGAACGATAGCAAAAAGAAATGTCAAAAAATATCTTGAAAAACGAAAACCGCGCAATTTTTGCTACCCCGCTTACTTCTCTACCCCGTTTGCCTACAAACAATAATTGCACGCAACGTTGCATGCAAAAATTGCGTCGTTTAAATGGCCTCTAAGATTAATTTAAATTAAGTATTTATGAACACGAAAACTATTTAAATAAATTTAATTATCATTATTATTAATTCCCATAGAGCAAACTGTGGATACTGTTTAATGGTTCTTATTCTATGAGTAGAAAATTTATCAAATAAAACACATATTTTTAAAATTTTAAAATTATATTGTCAAAAATAACTTATTTAGTCTTCCAAAAAGAATCATTAACCCTCTAACCGGCAAGCCCGACTCCAGGTGGGGTATATTAAATTCACCATAAATGCTCCAAATGAGTGTTTTATAATGAGAAATAAAACTATTTCGATAGAAAATCAAATTCACTAAATATTTTGTGAAGTTTATGGCATGGTTTGGAAGCGAAAGTTGGAAAATTTAAAAAAATAAATATTTTGAAATGAGCACATATTTCTAAAATCTTGTAAACATATTTATATTGACTAGAAACCGTTGGTACTGAACACAAAGTAAGGTTGAAGCTAAACTTTACAAAAACTCTCTAATTTCGATACAAGGACATACAGGATTCCAATAGCATACCTGTAAAGGACATCGTCTTAACTTGAAAGCGTATGGATATATTTTTATGAAAGTTCGCTGAATTAATGTAATTTTTAACCAATGTATGTTGAAAATCGCCATATTTTCTTAAGTATAATCAAAAATACGGTAATTTTTGGACTGTAGTTATATCTTGACAAGATTTATGCATAAACTTATTCATTTTTATGGATTAGTTTTTGAGATTCGCTCTTAGCCTATTTTGCCTGAAATAGGCAATGAAAAAAATTTTTCTAGATGAACATATTGTTTATTTATCGTGACGAACAATCGGTATAGATATCATTGCAAAAAAGCTTAGGCCGGTTTGAGGATTTAAGATACATAACTTTGAAGAAAATTATTAAATCCAAAATATAGTTCCGAATTGACTCAGAAATATATTTGAATATTTTGTGAACAATTCAAAAGGACCCAAAAAAAAAAAAATTGATTTTAGAGAATATAGAATTTTTTTAATATCTTTTCAGAGTTATTTTTGAATCAAAAAAGAACCCTCTTTTGGGTGAACCACTTTCATACAAAAGTTTGAAATACTAATAACATATTTTGAGGCCATTTCTGGCTCATTTTGTAGCTTGTTTGCTGGCAGGGTTCTTTGGAATTCAATTTTTTTTTATTTCAAAATTTACGTTACTTATTTAAATTCTTATTGAGCTTAAAACAGAAGTTTTTTTTATTCTGTAAAAAATGTGTAGATTCTGCTTAGAAAATTAGATTTTATAAAAATCATTAAAAGGATTTATTTAGTGATTACATCTTTATGTAGTTTTTTGCTTTGCATGCCCCACTATAAATAAATTTAGTAAAACATTTTTTTAATCTGAAAAAAAAAATCGCAATATTTAGAAATAATTATTTAATAAATCATACAAACTTAAATATTTAATTCCATTTTTAAATTTCCATGCTTTTTGAAAACACAGTTGCATTTTATCGATTTATTCTAAATTAAAAGCCAACATAAAATGAAGAAATTCATTAGTTCTGAAATCTATAAAAAAAAATATATTAAAACATATATATTAATAAAAAAAAGAGCTCAATTATTTAATAAAGTCAAAAAAACTAATACTAAACTTACATTATAAATTTTGTTTGTAGTTCTGCTACACATTTTAAGTTATATATTTATAACACTTTATTAGGAACAAAAATTGATTGTTGGTTAAGTTTGAATAGCTCATATGCTTCAGTTTTCACCACTTTGTTGTGTATTTTGACTATTTTGTTTGTTTATATTCTTCCAACATTGTTTTAGTTTGTAAATAAATATATCAATTTCGTTGGATTTTAATCCCAAAGTTGAAGCCACCGTCAAATAAGGTGATCTAGTAATATCTTCATGGGTACCCCAATCTAAATATTTAAAAAGAAATTTTTAAATACATTAACTAAAGTAAATCAACTGTCATTCCTTCTCTTACTTTTAAATGCATATCCATCTATAGTTTTATGAGATCCTTCAACTAACACTCTTGTACCCGAAATGCCTCTGGTATATAACATGGAACCCAAGTGAGTAGGATTGTACAAGATTAAAGAATCTAAAGATAAAGCTATGGATATAGGATTACCTTTGGTGTCAAGTATTTTGCAATTATAGTCCTTTGCAAAATCATTTAGTTGCGATTTTAAGTATTTAAAGTTTTCTTTGCGTTCTTTGGTTAGAGCTAGATAACCTCTTCTACCCAAGGACAATAAAGTCATAAATACATCTAATGACTGGGAGGAAGATGCTCTACCTAAAATGTATTTTTTTTTTATTATATATTATAAATCATTATTGTTAATTTTTAGTTTCAAAAACTTACCGGCATATGCTTTAGCTACATTATGTACAATTTGTTGTTGAAATCCCGCTACAATTGCTCCACCTACTGGAACCATTAAATTTTTATCTGTACTTTGTATAAACAAATCTATGCGACCTTGCTGATGTCCCTGTTGCAGTTGATGGGAAAAGTAAGAACTTTGTAAACCATAAGCATTATTGACTACATGAGGTATATCATATTTTTTTGCCAATTTAGCTAACTCTATGATATCATCGCTATTGCGAGGGGCAAAACAACTTGTTGTCGACAAAATACATAAAATTTCCTCAGATGTTAAAGTTTCAATTTTAGCTTCAAATTCTTTTATATCCGTGTGAAGTCCATGCATTTCAGACCTTCTTTGTGTGTTTATTATAATTGGTATAAAACCAGCTGTTGTAATACTTTTAAAACAAGATTTTTGATCAATACGAGACCATAAAATATATTTGGCTTTTGGTCGTTGTTTTCGTAAACTAAGAAAACATAATGTTAATGTCATACCAGTGGCCATGGGTACTAGAAAACAACTATCACAACTTCTTACACCCATAGAACGTATTAGGTCTAGCAGTAGAGCATTTGTTAATTGAGCCAACATGGTAGAGCCCACAGCTTTGGGTTGAGCTTCCAATAAATCTCCAGATCTACCAATACCATGACCAAAATTATAATGTCTTTGGGCTACTAAATCTGCAAAGAGAATACATTTTAATAAATTTTAATTTTACATTCTTGTCCTATTCCTTACTGCAAACTATACGGGCTTCTCTTTCTCCTAATCCGGCCTTATGTTGAAAATTATTACTATCTAAGGAAGATAACTGTTGTACAATATATTCTATGAGATCATCACACCAACCATCATCTGGTAGATTACGCTTTAATAAAATGTTTGTAAAGATTTATATGTTGGTATTAAGATTTATTTAACTTACTTTTTCTATTAAATCTTTGATTTTAATTTCCTTAGATTTTTGGGCTTCTACAGCTAATTTTAAATAATTTTTTGGCACTAATTTTTCGCTGATTTTTAAATTATTAAAGTCCATTTTTGTAATTTTAATCAGAAGACATACACTAAATAAGAGATAAAACTTTGCCATCAGAGCATCAGCTGTTTTTTTGTTTGCATTTATTTTCGAAAGCCGTTGAAATTTTAGTGACTGTCTTTGTAGAGTGAGTTATTGTTAATGCATTATTTCCGTTAAATTCAAACATAAAATTAAGATAAACTGTGGTTTCCTGTGAAATCTTTAATGAAAATTACCTTGTTAACTAAAGCTTATAGAGTGCTTTTATTTAATATCATCCTTATTTTGAATTAAAACTGCATTTTCGAATAATTTTTTTAAAATATATTTATTTTGAACACATAAGCAGTTATAACAAAAAGTGATTAAGTTTGGAATCACTTACATTTTATAACAAAAAAAGATTTAGATATAAAATTAAAAAAGCTATTCTTAATGTATTCAAATGCGCTTAGCCAGTTTAATGCCAGTGCTTGCTTTTTTGTACCACTGACAGTTTCTGACTAGGTAGGTTTACCAAATCAGCCAGTTTATACACTAAGGCAGGCAAATTATCCTAGAGTTGATTTTGTCTGTAGTATGTAATGTCTCGATTTGAGCTAAGCCAATTATCGCTTTCTATTGCGGATAACTGAAGATTTGGGTAATGCCAATGAAACAATTGTATTGTCTATCATCAAAATGATCAAAATTTATGAAAAGCAATAAATAACATCTAATATGACAATATCATATTAGATTTTGGACTAACTAAGTATATGATATAAGAATTTGTATTTTTTATCTAAAAATATTGGAAAATCTATTTTTCAGAAAAAAATTTTCTTTGTCGTTACATATGTATATGTAGAGAATAGATTGACTGAATACAGCGCCTATTATAAATAACCAATATACAATTTTTTTATATCAAATACACTTAGGAAATTAAAAAGGTAGAGCTTACTAAAAATGACAATTGAAATGACTACAAATGTAGTCAAAAGAGTGAGGAGAGTTTTTGTCATAAAAATGATTTTATTATTGTCTATCATGAAAATGATCAAAATTTTTGAAAAGCAACAAATAAAATGTAATATGACAATATCATATTAGATTTTTGGACTTGAGGTAGAACAATATTCTAACTAAATATATGAAAATATTTTCTATAATAATATTTTCCGAAATAAACAATTTTTGTATTTTTAATAGAAAAATTAAAACATTTTTGATCAATTAACATACCATGGCTCTTCTCAACAAAAACAATTAACATGTATTTTGAATTCGTTTTTACCAGGCAGATTGTTTCCGGCTAACGAAAACGAGAAGATTTAGCAGGTCCCAACCTGCTCAAATCAAAATAATACCTTTTTTATGAAAATATACGATTCATTTCTATTTGAACTTTTGTATTAACTCGAAATAATACCTTTTTGTTGAAATAAAGGTAATCACTACATTATCATGAAAATGGTCTCAAAAGTGGTTTTCGAGATGAAAGAGTAATCGGAATACGTTGAAATTTTTACAATAGATAGATATTGATGTAACAACATCAATATCTATCTTGAAAAAAGTGATATTTGCAAAATTTTGAGTTAATACCCTCTTGTTGATCAAGTGCGATATGTTTTGTTAAAAAATAACAAAAAATACTGTTTTATATACGACCAACTACAAAAATATTTTTATATGAGCATATATAATTATCCATATGTGTCCATATAAGAGCACATATGTCCATATATCCTCAATTTACGAATATGTTTGGAACCATATATGGATTAATACAGTTACGGACAAAAGAATAGGGTCACTTTTTCGCAAAAAGAGACAACAAATTTAGTGTGGAATTTTGCAATATTTTTTTAAACTATAGTACAACAACAACTTGTTATTTTATGAAACTTGTTATTTTATAAATTTCATTTCAAACACCAAACACTCAAAAAAAACATTTAGAATTAGATGTGAAGTGTGTTTTTTTTTAAATTTAAAAAATTTTATTATTTCCAATTTCATCTTAACCAAAAAAAAAGTGTACACACATTTTATTTTTACGTACACAGAAAAAATTATGGGCCAAAAATATCTAATTAATCGATTGTTTCAATATCAATGACAATTTAACCAATTTTTTTAATTGATTCAATTAAAAATTTTATTGAATTTTCTAATATATCCATACAGTGTTGACAACATGTAAACAAAATTTTTAAATATTTGGCAAACTATTTTTTTTTTATTTTATTTAGATTAAATAATCAAACAAAGGTTTAATTGGATCAATATATTATTTAATTTGTAAATAAAAAGAAAAAAAATCGCAAATGATTAACTTTTAATAAGTTGAATAATTTACCGATTTCAAATACACGCAAAATCCTAGTTATTTCACTAGAGTTTGCAACACTCTTTTTTTGTTGAGATATTCGTGTACGTACGAAAACTTAATTTAGTTTCGTGTTTTATCTGTGGTAATAAAAGTGCACATGTGGATTTAAATAAACCTTATCGAAAAAGGACAATTAAACTATTATTTTTGTAAATAATTCAATTTTCAATAAGTATAAGTGTCATTAAACTATCATTTTAAAGTTGTGTGTGATTTTTGTAAGAAAGCAATTCAATTACAAGAAAAAGTTCAAGACAAGACAAGCAAAACAAAAATTTTGTCTTTACTTTTATTTGTTTTCTTATAATACATTTTTATATTAAAAAGCTTTAATTTTATTATAAATAAAATGTCAATTTAATTTACAAACCTACATTTCTTTTTTATTTAATGGGGGGCATATAACAAAAATAAAAAATACTAGTTTTCAATTAAAACTACCATTGTTTTCTTCTCAAATTTCAATTAAAGTTTTAATCAATTTAACTAAACTTTTTAACTGAGGTTGTAAAGAAAAACAATAACTCTTTTAATTGATATTATTATTATTTTAATTGAAAGAGTTTTAATAAACTGTCTGCAAATTTTTTTAGTTAATACTATCATTTCAGTGGTAGGTGCAAAATCAATTAAAATATTAATTGATTCAATAAAATTTTTAATTGAAACCCGTTTATAGTTTTTTCTGTGTACACATTGTATTCGACTTTTAAATTTGACAAATCATTTACGCCCGTATTCATAAAAAATCTAAATTGAGATTACAAATACATTTTAAGCCCTAAAACTGTATTCATAAACGAATATTAGCTTACTTATTTCAAGCCTTGTGTAAACGTTTATATTCATTTATGAATACAGCTTTAAGGCTACAATTAGTGTTTCAACTAAAATGTATTTGAAATGCTGTTTAATATTTTTATGAATACAGGGAGAAAGAATAACAATATAGTGTTACAGCTGACCAGAAAATGCATTCAATTCGGCTGGTGTCTAATAACTTTTTCTGTGCTTTCTCTATTATTCAAAGTAAATTATCACAAATAAATTATAATTTTCTATAAATTATAATTGTTCAATAAATTTAGAACAATTTGTATGGTTTTTAAACCGAACGAAAATGACATCTTATTTACAAATTGTTTTAATAAATCGATCCAGATTCATTGCAGCCAACAAAAATGTTCATTCCAGTAATAATGATTTTGGAATTATTAACGGGTTTTTATATACATTTTGTTTAAAAAATCTTTAAAGTAATTTTCAAATTTTGCATATCCGCAATATTATAAACGTATATTTTACAGTGTACTTTTAAAAAAAAAATAAAATAATCCATCCATTCTCTAAATCTTTACCTACAAAAACAATTATTAAAGGATTTTTTCAACTTCAATTACTTTAAAAAGAAATTAAAAGTGCGTATTAATACGTCATTGAGAATTAGTAAATGAATTCATAAATTGTTATGATTTTTTATTTGCGTTGAAGAAAAAAAGAAATATTACAAAAAAAAAAACTAAATAAAACGACCTTTCTTTTGTAAGGAACACAAGTTCTTTTGAAATACAAAAAGTGTTGCCAGGTTTGACGATTTATCGTCATTTTGACGGTTTTTAGTACCCAAAATAAATAAATGACGATAGGACGATTTTTGCTTCCAAAATGACGTTTTTTGTGCAATATTTTTATATGTCAGCAAAACGTATATATTTGTCATTCTTATAAAATCACCGGATCTATTTTTGGATACATATTATTTTGTTAAAAATTAAAAAAAAACATTTTGTAAAATAAAATTATTGCTAGATTCTAAAAAAAATTGATCATAGGAAAGAAGTGTCAATAAATGGAATTTTTACGGAAAAAACATTTTTAAAGTATTGCCCTTTATGTTGCAAACGGGCTGTCCAGTGAGGTTTCCGGCTAACGAAAACGAGACGATTTAGCAGGTACCAATCCTCTCACTGAGAGCGCATGCACATAAAAAAACTACAGCTACAAAAAATCCAAAAACAAACTACAAATCATCACAAAACAAACCAGACGAAGATTAAGAGGCGTACTTAAGTCCCCCTTTTGCCCTCCCAACCATGGTCATATGATGCACCACTCTAAATTTCCAAATATTCTCTACTGAATGACATTTAATGGCAAGGTAAAGAATTTCCAAATTTTGTAGATGAATTTAAGATTAAAAAAATTGTGGTACTAAAATGTTCTTCACAGTACTTAACAGTTTAAGGCCTGCTAACTTATATCAACATAACCAAAGTTTAAGGCTCAACCATAGGTATGGATGTCAAATTCATATAAAAATATCTGCAGATAAAGTAAAACTATGGTTATTTATAGAAAAGTTACTCGCCCTAAGTGCTAAAGTTGTAAAATATCATGATTTTCGAAGTTTAAAAAATAAAAATTTGTTAAAAAATCATATTATATTACAGCGAGAGCTCGTTGGCACTTGAAATGTGAATTAGATTGTTGTCTTTTATTTTTTTAATAAAACTTTATCGCACTCATAACAAATATTTTTTATTTTGATGATTTTTTGACGATTTTTTAAAATATGATGACGATTTTGACGATTTTTTCTGGAAAATTTGACGATTTTAAGCTCAACAAACCTGGCAACACTGACCGTTACAACTACATAGAGAGAAAAAAGGTATACATAAAAAAACAATGAAAATCAAGATCAAGATTATGATCTTGACAAAAAAAAGAGGGGTTAGTTTTTAATATTTCTTATATGAGGTTAAGTTTTTTTTTTTTTTGCTTTAATATAAATAATAATTAAAACAGCATTACTATTAAAAAAAGAAAGATCTAAAGCCGGAAAAAATCCTTTGTAATAGAAACGCCTTAAAGAGGAAACTAAAAAACAATAATTTTGTATTTCAATGATTACAATAGAAGCAATAAGGAACCAAATCTACAGTCTAATAACCATTCTGAAAACGTATTCAAATGCATAATTTGTTTTTTTTTTTTTCTTCAGATTTATTTAGATACATATTTTCAAAAATAAAAGCATATAATATTAACCCTTTAATGTACACAGATAAAACAGTAGGCACCAACAATGGAATTTGTAAATTCAAACACCCTCATTTTTAAATTCAAATTTATTTTCAACAATATTTTTTTTGTTGAAGTGTTTGTAAATTGTAGTTTACCATATAAAAATTCTTTAAAAACAAAAATTCAAAATTACAAAAAAAATCAACAAGAGGGTGTTTATATTTACAAATCATCATTGTTGGTGTCAGTTGAAAATACTTTTTTTGTATTTACAAAAATGCTCTATGATTAGGGTAGACAGACCGTCGGTATTTGACTGGATTGTCTAACTTTTTATGCTTGTCCAGTTAAAATAAAATTTGTCCAGCTAAATATTAAATAATATTGATTATTTCCCATATGTATTTTTAAAACTAAAAAAATCTTGGAAGGTTTTAGAAATCGCATTCGGTGCGGAAGGTTTTTGTTTCAAACAGTACAATATTCCCCATAGCGTCTTCTTCTTCTTCTTCATTTCCGCTTAACTCCCTGTGGAGCATAGAGACTCTACAAGAGGTTTCTAAAATCCTGTCTAAACATGAACTGCTCCCTCCCAGACACGTAGAGCTTGCCGGCAAAGCGGGAGGATTTGACAAACGTCTGTGACCTCCTGGGAGATTATTATTTTCTGTTTGCGTTATATTCATGTTTTTGTTGACTAGTTTGTCAGGATTTCTTCGATGCATGTAAGGACAAAGAAGATCTTAATGGAGCCTGACACTCCTTTTTGACTAAGAACAGGCGTAGGCTTCCTGGAAGCTTATGAGCGCTACCGTTGACTTTTAATGGTTCTTCCGCTACCATCCCTATTGCACTATCCGGCCATAATAGTGCCGTAATCTGTTTGAACCTATTCCCCGAATATGTCGGGTTGGCCCAAGAACAAACATAGCGAAGTGCCTGTTAAATTTTTAGTCAAAAAAAGTTATATGCCTATTGTACACAATATACGAGCGTATTATGAATGCCCCCCCCCCCCCATTGTTTTTTATTCATATTTTTTTAATATTCAGAATTTTTATGGATACACACATGCGTGCCTTTGTCTGATGTGTAGTATACAAAAGAAAAAATTTAATGAACGAAAGCAAACGCGGTTGCATTTTGTGTAAGTCTTATAATGGTTGTGTTTGTTTGTATCTTTCCTTTTTGCTCTACTTCGTCCATACAAGCTGCAACATCTACATATATTCTTTTTACATGTTCTTCATGCTATAAATTTTGATAGCAACATAAATTAGTTAAACATTAGTTTAAAATTAGTTAGTTAAATATTTTAAATAGACATTTAACAAAATGTTCAACTAACTTTTTTTTTGAGTGTAGTTTTTTTATAACAAAGGGTAAAATAAGTTTAAAAAAATTATTTCTTTGCAGTATAAAGTTATATTCTTTTAAAATCAAAGTTTACTGATTACTTTTTAAATAAACTACAATAAGCTACTGTTAAAATATTGTGAGTGTATGCTCAATTGTGGTCAGTTGCATTCAAAATCTCTTTTGCTTTACTTTTTCAAAGCAATCTTCGAAATATTTTTCTGATCTTGCACCTGTTTTTTTTAGCCTGATCATAAATAAATTTGGACAAATCAATTTTACTAGTCAACAAATTTGTTGGATCTAGAACTGTCCTAAAATAATATTTAAAACATTCTCACATTTATTACTTTTTTTCTGCTAAACAAAATTTTTCTTTAACTACTTACATCAATGGTTGCCTAAATGATGTTATCTTTTAAACTAAGACAAATGCAGTAGAAAATTCTGGAAACGAAACGAAAAAATAACAAAATATGACATAAACAACACTTTTTTGCAATAAGAAAAATGAAACATAAAAAATTACCTGAAACGGTGTATTTATCTTTCGCTTTAGTCTGCCTACCTGAACGTATATTTGTTTGTTTGTCTTTAGTTTAATTAATATACAATTATTTTCACAAGCCGGGGAAAACACAAAATTTAAGTTGATTTAATCCACAATTTTGTTTTATGTACGCAAAACAGATACGAAAGTCTTTCATGGATGACTTTTTTATATGTCTTAAAAGAGTTGTACTTTTTAGAATCATTTTCCTTGTCTCTACTACATCTTGACATGGCGTGACATGTACTTCATTCTGCGTATATCTTTCGACCGTCCACACTAATAATGTGCTTATCAGCACAATTTTAGCCAAATACATTAGTAAAACATTAGTAAAATATTAGTAAAACATTAGCTCGAAACAGTTAAGTGCTGAATAAGTATAACTACAATTTTAGCTGAAGCCTTTACTGTGCTAAAATTAGCAAACAAGTTTACTAAATATTTGTAGACAAAAAACTCCAAACAAAGAGTGTTAATATCAACAAAATTGTTGATATATTTACTTTTAATTTAGTTGAATAAAAATAACAGTAAGTTTTGTAAAATCATCAAAAATAGTTGCTAAAAAATTGTAGACTGCTGATTTTAGAAGGGCAAACTTTAAAAAAATAATCACAAAATAAAATTTGTGATTATTTTTTTTTAATAATATTTAGCTTGTTTTATGCTAATTTTAGTAAATTAATTTGTTACTTTGAATAAACTAAAAGTTAGATCAAAGTAAACTAAATTTTTGTAGAATCAACAGATTTATTTTTGGTATTCTTATCTCACTTAAAAAAGCTGCTATTTTTAATAAAAGTAATACTGATCTAACATTAAACAGTTTTATCAAAAAGTTTTACAATTTTTTTATCTATTAGTGTAAAAAATATCGTTGTTCTCACTTTGTAGCGTTCCCTTGTTAGAGCATTGTTGTGTTTGTGACTTAATTAAGTCTTTCAATCGGATTAGTGAACGCATACCCACTATTTTGGTTGTCAAAACTATATTTTCGATTACAGCAATTGAACCGTTGGGATGGATCCAAATTCGGTTGAAACAACAAAGTTTTTTGTGTGTCTGTGAGAAAAACGAACGCACTTCGAATTTGAAAAAAAGAAGATTCCTATTGCTTGACGATTGCGATCTACTCCTTTGAACAATTGGAATTATCTTTCGGGAAGTGTAACTAAATTTTTTTGGAGCCTAAATACAACTTGAATTTAATCAAAAAATTAAATATTTAAAAAACGAATTGAAATAATGCGATCTTAAGGATATTTTCTATATCACGTAAGCAACACGTGTTATTTAATATATTTCTAAACTGCTACTTTTATTTTTTTCAATCCCTTAAATCACAGCTGCTCATTTTTTTTTAGCAATTTTAATATTTGCAAATTTATGAACATACCTCTTTTACTATGTATAAGCTGAAAAAAAAGATCCTTTAACAAACTACTCATGCACGTGCCAAATTACTATGTATGCCAGTATCTATCCTTATAAGAGTATTTAATGGTTGAAAAACTTCTCTCTTCTTACCTTGAAATTTCTTCTATGTATTAAAAATACCCTAGCTGAAGATCCAGTTGAAACTCAAGGTGTTACTAAGTTTAGTCAATGTCTTTTAAAAAAAGTTTGCAATTCACCCTTAAATCATTGGCTTTCGTCCTGTTCAATAAATTCCAAACATCTGCCTCCAAAATACGCGTTTTATTACGTGGCTTTTAGCTTTTGTTAAAAATGTTCGCTTTAAAAGAAACCAGTTCTTTTTTCTTCATTTCATACAAATGCTCCTCTTTTAATATCCTTTTTGTTTAAATGTTAAGGACAAAGACTTGTTTAGTCATCTTTTTATGGATATTTCTCGTTATTCATTGTCATTTCTTTTGTGTGTTAAGGTTTTTTGTGCTTCTGTTTTCTGATCTTCATAACATATTCCGTTTTTAGTCCCTCTTTTTTTTGTCCTTTAAGATTGTTGTTTAAGTTTGCCTTTGTTTCGTTACGTTCATCCGTGCAACCATTCTTTAACTCACATTCATATTATCCTTGCTTAACCAGATGTCATGTTGTATCCTTCGTTTCTTTAACAATGGAGTATATGATCGCGTTAAACATGTTTTGTTTCGTTTTTTTTTGTTGATTTATTAGTTGTATAGAAAGTTTGCTTTTAAACAGGATCTTTAATAAATATTTTTTATATGTTCTTTATATTTTTATTGTCAAGGATATGAAGAAATATGTAATAATGTTTTAATAACACATTTATTTTATTCATTATTATATTAGCAAAACTAAACGAGAGATAAAACTATTGGAGATAGAGCAAAAACATCTCTAAATACACACAGAAAAATAAAGTGCTAACCGAATTTAAAAATAAATTTTGGTTGGAACAACCAAGAAATTCGGTTAGTGCAACCATATTCAAATGTGATTTATCAATATTTTGGGTGTTGCTACTAAAATTTAGTTGTGTTAACCGATATTTGTTGTTAAAACCAATATTCCGCTGAAACAACCGATTTTTGTTGTAGTAACTGGATTTCAGTTGGAAATTGGCAGAATTTTTCGCTGTGTGCAGTGCATTTCCATTTTATTTCAACGAATAATTTTTCGATAGTCTCCGATTTTGATAAAAATTTTTGAGTATATTTGTCAGTAAATGCATATTTCTAAAACGATTTTTTAATTTTGTTTATATTGAAAACTGTGGCTACCCTGAAACTTTGAAATATTACAAAATTAGGTCTTGGGCCATCATCAAAAGGCCATGACTTTTTTAGTGTGAAAGTTATTAAAAAATTCTTTTTGCATAGCAATAGCGAAAACTTTGGGGTTCAGAAATTTTATAAAAACAAAATTTAAATTTTTTTAATATTTTTTTTTTATAAAAAAAAAAAATTTTAAATTATTTCTTTAAAAAAAATCGTCTTTACGTTTTTTGTAGAAATAGCTTAACATAATGAAAATATCAAAGTAGAATCTCTACTACACAGAAAAAAACTAAAATCCAGATTCAATTAAAATATTTGTTAATTCAATTAAAAGTTAAATTGAATTCGGTCCTAATAACTAAATTCTAGTATCAAAATAACATAATTTGTAACTATTTATATTATTTTATTTTCATTTAAGATTTTAGTCGAATCTATTTAAAATTGAATTGAATATTGTTTTTAATTTGAAACAAATTTTTATAAGATACTAATAAAATTTTAATTAAAATTTGCAAAAGATTCCCAAAAACTGTGAAAAAATCGATAAAATTTATAAAAATACAACAAAGTTTTACAAAATAACCAAAATTTAAAGAAAATCGTAAAAATTTAACAAAAGAATTAAAAATAATTGCAAAAATTAAAATAAATCGCCAAAATTAGCACTTTTTGAAATGTTGTTAATTTTTTTAAAATTTAAAAAAATATTTAATTTTTGTGATTTTTTTTTTTAATTTTTTCACTTTGAAGCCCAAAACTGGAAATTTTATGTGCACCAAATTCATTTTCAAATAAACATTTAAAATATATTATTAAATATTTAATTGAAAGTGAGTTTGAAATCAAACAAACGTTTAATTGAAATTTTATTAACAATAAATTTTTTCTGTGTACTTTTTGAAATCTGAAAAAATGTCTGGGAAAACTTTTTTTTTATCATAATCAGTTAAATCCAAAAGCAGTAGAGATTCCAATATAATATTAGTATTTAGAACACGTGTTAAGCTACTTATTTATAAAAAAAAATATTGAAAGGGGGATTTTTTTCAAAAAACTATTTTGAATTTTGTTTTATAAAAAGAAGAAATATTTAAAAAAAAAAAAAATTAAAAAAAAAATTCTGAACAGCAAAATGTTCCTTATTCTACACTCAAAAAAATAAGTTAGTAGAAAAATTAGTAAAACGTCTTGTAAATCAAGTATACTATTTTCAGCAATTTTTTTGCTAACATTATGTTTTTAGCTAAAATTTAAGTTATACTTATTCAGTACTTAACTGTTTTGAACTAATGTTTAACTAATATTTTACTGATGTTTTAATAATTTATTTTGCTAAAAAAAAATTGTGCTGATAAGCACATTTATAGTGTAGGCGACAACTAGATTGAAAAATATACGAAGAATGAGTAGATGTCGCCAATGTCAACCATGGAAGATTTTTGTATCTGTTTTCCATAAATAAAACAAAATTGTTTATCAAAACAACTTAAATTTTATGTTATCACCGGCTTTTGAAAGAAATTTTTTAAATTTTCAACTTAATTAGTTGAACTGGCAACTGTGGTAATAATTAACAGAACTAAACATAGCTTTATAGAAAAATAAGTTGGCAGTAAATTTCGTCATACTCAACAAACTAAGTCACGTTATGTTTTTAACTTAACTAGTTGAGTTTAAGGCACGAAGAATGTTGATGGAGGCCGTTGCGGGCTAGAAAGTTAACTCCATTCATGCAGGTGTCAAATAACTTTTTTTCTAAGTGTTTCTTCTGTTAATTAAAGTAAATTATCACAAATAAAATTATAATTTATAGATCAACAATAAAAATTCACTAGAAATTGTCTATTTATTAAATTAAAGACAAAATAAAGTATTTAAATTTAAAAACGATTAAATGTATGTTTGTAAAATGTTTATAATGATTATTAATGTAGTGTGCTCAAATTGACAATTTGAAATTGCAAACAAATATATGTTCAGGTAGACAGTCAAAAGCGAAAGACAGGGACACAAATCTTAGCTAAATTTGTATTTATCCTTTTTCTTATTGCAAACAAATTGTTGTATATGTCATATTTTGTTATTTTTTCGTTTCATTTCTAGAATTATCTAAGGCATTTTTCTTCCTTTAAAAGATGCCATCATTTAGACAACCATTGATTTAAGTTATTGAAAGACAATTTTGTTAATGTTATATATATTTACTTATTTCTATATATTTTTAGATATTACATTAATTCATGTCGCCGATGTGGGAGTATGAACATTTTTGTATTTTGTAACTTATTTTTTAAAGAATCACAAAAACATTTCAAGGATTTTCAGCAACTAAATTAACTAAAGTATAGTTTTTCTACAAAGTTTTTGATTTTTTTCAGTCTACTAATATTTAGCAAAAATTTTGTTAACTTTTAGCAAGGATTTTTAATTTTTAATCAACTAACCCTTTTGATGAATCTACTAATTTTGTAATATTATCAATTTTTTTCAAGCACCATCCTGACTAAAATTTTGCTGACTCATGAAAATTGTTTTCCAGAGTTTACTAACTTTTTTTTAAGTGTATGTACAAATTTTTTTTCCATATCTTTCACACAACAAAAGTTATGACCTTTTGTCCAGGGGACCTATGACGTGTCCTTAACGTGTTAAAGCAGGGTAAGATAAAAAGTTAGTAAAGTCAGAAACAGTTTTGCTGCGAGGATCCTTGCGGATAATTTCTAAGATCAGCAAAAAATTTGCCAAATTCAGCAAAAGTGTTTGCTGAATTTACTAATGTTTTAGCTGATATTAGAAATTTTTCCTCAAGGTTCCTCCCAGCAAAAATGTGGCTTTCTTTACTGACTTTTTCTTTCTAGTGTACTAATGATCATAATTTAAACTTTGCGAAACTTTCAAGTTATGCATCTCATTAAAGTACTCAAGTTAAATACATTCTTTAAAAATAAGTTTAAAGTCTTTCAACTTGGTTTGGTTTAAGTAAATATTTAACTTAACGGTTAAATGGTTAAAACAAAATTTAAACCGATACAAGTTTACTCACCAAAGAAGGGAAATTTGCATGCATAGTAGGGTTATAACTTTTTCTTTTTAATTTTTACCAATACTTTATTCACAATAAAAATCGCCTTTTCGGGTAATTTTTTAACAAAAACTTCCCGCGTAAAGAAAATTTTCTAAAAATGCATTTTTTTGTTTTTACTATTAAAGTGGCATTAGTGAACCATCATTTTTGCACAACATATTTTAAATTACTTTTTCCATATCGTAAAACAACGATTTATATATTTTATCAAAATCCGCGAAAAACACATCACGAAAAATAGGCATCGTTATAGTGTTATTACTTTCAAATTTTAGGGATATATTAATTTTGCAGTTTGACGAACTTGAAAAAGGCTTATCCGGAAATTTTTTTAAACAGGGAATAAAAATATAATTGCATTTCTTTATATTTTATATGGACTATTTATACGGCTAGGATAGGTAAAATTTGATAATTGCAATTAGAAATCAATAGTTATAACCCTAATGCATAGTCAAGAAGGTAAAATTTCTTAATTTTTAATTTTGAATACTTAATTGAAATCCTTATACCTTTTTCTTTGTCAATTTTTCGAAACAGAATTGGGATGTGTAATTAATATACCACATAATAATTATTGAAATGACTATCAGAAGTTTTAAATTAACATAACATTATTCTAATTTTAATGATCACAACTTTTAAGGAAAACCAAGCACATGATCCTTATTTCATTTAACCAATTTGCAACCCTAAAATTATTGTCGTGAGGGAAAAAATCGTGAGAAATTTAACGCTACTACGTCATACAAATAATAAAACGTAATACATTTTTACTTGTGGAATTCATTAAACTCAAAATATTGGATGAACACTCAAAAAGGATTGATAGTAACTATTAGTTACTGCATGGCAGTTTCTCTACGGAATAATGCAAAACAACTACTATGACAGTAATACTTAGATTAGATCAGAAGGCACTATGCACCGCGACCAATGTAGGTCTTTTGTGCTGCCTAAGATTACCTACAGATTCAAGCTACCTATAAAGCCAATTATCCTATTAGGCAAAATGTTCGCGATGTCGGAAGGCGAAATGAAGCGATCACCTAGAAACCTAAGTCTCCTATCACAAAGCCTGGGACATTCGCAGAGAACATGCTCCGAGGTCTCAGACACCATCTCGCAAAACCTACACAAATCCGTGTCCGATTGACCCTTCTTGTGCAGATGGTATCTGAGATTACAGTGTCCAGTTAAGTACGACGCCAGGGTCCTCAAACCCGCCTTTCAAGCGACAAGAGTCGCCTCGACCCCCTACTGGAAAAAGAGATCAATCTTTTAGCCTGGCGCTGACCAGGAGAGTTTTCCCAGTAACCAGAGAATTCAGACTCTCTCCATGCCCTGAGCCTTTCCCTAACATACCCCGCAGGTATTCCACAGAATGGTTCAGGACCAATAAAGGGCTTTCGGGCCCCGCGGTTGGCAAGACAATCTGCCCTCTCGTTGCCCTCATGCCTCTCATGACCAGGAATCCACCCCAAGGTTAGAGAGTTGCCTCTACCGAGCCTATTGAGAGTCTGAATGCATTCCATGACCAACCCGGACGACACCTTATAGGCCATTAAGGCCCTCAGTGCAGCCTGACTGTCAGAAAGAATGTAGATGCGAGATATGCGAGTTCCCCTTCGCAGGCATTCCAATGCACAGACACAAAAGACCAAAATCTCCGCCTGAAAAATGGACGGATATTTACCCATAGGTAAGGCACGCTGGAAGCCTGGTCCGAAGACGCCCGCACCCGTGTTCCCATTCGACTGCTTAGAGCCATCAGTGAACCACACCTGAGAACCATCTTCCGGTTCCCAGGATTGATTGGTCCACATGTCTCTGTCAAACAATGACAGTAATACTTAAAGAACATCTACACTCAGGAAATTAAGAAGGTAGAAAAGACTAAAAATTACAGTTTAAATGTCTACAAATGCAGCCAAAAAGGCAATGACTGTATTTGTCATAAAAATGACTAACCATGTAGTCATTTTTAACTATTGATAAAACAATTACAATGGCAGTAGAAACGACTAAATGAATGCATAAACCATAAAAACTAGCAAACAAACAATACAAACAATGAACATAAAACGACTACATAAGTTGTAAAAACTACTGTTTTTAACAGTTATTTTTCTGTATTTTAAAATTAATGAATTTTTTTTGCTAAATATTTATAAAATAAGAACTGCAAAAATAAATCTGTTAACTTTACAAAATTTTAGTTATATTCGATATGAATTTTAGTTAATTGAAAATAGCATTTACTCTGTAAAATTGGCAAAAACTTTTACTAAATATTTGTAGACTCGAAATAGCAAACATTAACTTTAATATTAACAAAACTTTTGATATATTCAGCACAAATATAGTGGAATGCAAGTAACAGTTTATTTTTGCTGATTTCATAAGCGCAGACATTTATTCGCATTATAAAAAAAAACTAACAAAAAGTTTTAACAAATTCACATGTTTTTATGATTTTTTTACTACTAATATTTAGTATTGTTTTTGCTGGTTTTAACGGAGTATTTTGTTACTTTCAATTAACTACGATTTTGTTCAAATATAACTTAATATTTGTTAATTCGGCAGATTTGTTTTTACTAATTTTACTAATTTTAGCATTTTTTCTGCAAGCTCATTTTTAACAAATTTTTTACTAGTTTTGTTTTGCTATTTTTACAGGTTTATTTCTATGAGTGTATTTGCAGACTATGAACATATCAATAATAACAAAAATAAACTAAATGTGAATTTTAAAAAACTCGACATAATCTTGTATTTTTAAATAACTAACAAAAATTAACTGTTTACTGCAAAATTACTGTTTTGGTAGTTGTTTATTAAAATACTAAAATAACTACCCAAAACAACTTTTATTGAAATACAGAAGTTTTGGTTAGTTGTTTTTTTAAATGATGTATTCGTTTTTCAATTTCTCATAAAAAAATTACTACAATAGCAGTTAAAACAACTACTACTGTTTACTACCCGAATGACCTACATGTAGTTACTGTAATAATATTCTGAGTTTAAAGAAAAAAAGTGTATTTTTGTAACAATTTATTGCAGAAGTTTTTTTAAGTAGTTTAATAAGGTCTTTACCATAGTTGTGAAAGTCAAAATTATATGAAAATTTCAGTGGTTAAAATTAAGCTTTGGTTATTTTTGGTTATATTTAAAAAATACAAAATCTTTTTTTAAAATTTATTATATCTCTAATGCTTTTTTGAAATTTGGACTTTGACATTTAAGAAGAAAAACAACCAATTATACAATAAAAATATCTGAACAATTTCGAAAATTTTCAAATAACTGACATAAATGTTAATGCAAAATTTTGTAGTTACCATTTGTCAGTTATTTCTACGACGTCATTGTTAGTTATTGTATTGCATTTATTAGTTGTTTTTCGACAGTTAAAAAAAACTACATTTTTAGTTATTTTTGTTTAGGGTAATTCCATTGTCGCCTTTTGAAATGATACCGACAATCTTTTTTGAGTGATTAAATGAAAGAACGCAGGATAAGATGCCCTTGGCATTAAATATTCAAATGCATAATTCTAAATTGTTGTATGTATTCTGTGAACTACGTGCTTACACATGAAAGGATTTTGAAACTAGTTTCTCAAAATGCGTAATTTAAATCTATGAATGTTTGTATACAAGGATGTTACGCCTTAATTTTTCTCCCAATTTCGGTTTTTTCTTATTTTGCGTTGTTTTGGAATTGTTACTATTTTGTTGTTGTTATTGTTGTTGTTGTATTTTTTATCCTTAGCCACCGGATGTGTGGTGTCATTTTATTTCTTTGCAAAATAACAAGGTTAAGGTTTTTTTTCAGGTTTGCAGTATTTTTTTTTTCCATACAAAATAATAGATTTGCTAATTTTTCTGGTTAAATTTTTCCATTTTGATAAGGGGTTGTTTTTTTTATATTTATATGTAGTAAGTTTTTGAAGTTTAATATGCAATAGATTGTGCGTAATAACATTTCGTTAAACTTTCAATAAGCTTTTCAGTATTTGCTACAAGAAATTTCAGCCTAAATGATTTCAATGGGAAATAAAAGCAGAATATGAGACAAATTTATAAGGGATTTACAAATCAAGTTTGGATTTTTATGTTAGCGAAATTTGGTTGGGCCACCCGATAGTTAACCAGAATAGCCAGCGGTCGAAAACTTGGCGTGTTTAATAGTTTTACATAAACTCAGAATATTCGGATCAACTTATATATAACATGAGATACAACGGTATATGACGATATATAGTGCTGTATTCATATGTCATACATTTTTTCGTCGGGTAAACATATGTGGTAAAAATTAACAAAAAATCTATCATTTTTATGTATAATTATCAGAAAATACAAAAAAAAAGCAAAATTCTATGTATTTAAAGCTAAAAAAAAAAAATATTGTAAGAAAAGTAAAAGTAAAAAAACCTGGAAAAGCTACACCTAAAAGCAAAAGTGCAAAGTTAATAGAATAAATAGTATTTGATGAGTATAAAAAAGTATAAATCAATGGATTGGAAACTTACAATTTTAATTCAGAAAATCTTAAAAAACAATGAGAAGCCCACAACCTTGGGATCTCATGAGATAAGGTTATGTATGCCATTTTTTGGATCAGTTATGATACGATGTGACAATGAATTATATATAAGACTATATATGATTATATATACCAATATCGTAACTTTTTTCATCGGTTAACCAAGTATCGAAAATATTTTCTTTTGTATGTTACTTTTATATGATTAAAGTGTGCTAAGAAATTATTGCCCGACGAAAAAATTTTCTATATGCTCATTATATAACTTGCTATCAGTATATGTACATTAGGGTAATAACTTTTTGCATTTTTTGCAAATATCAAATCTCCCCAGACAAAATCGTATAGGGCATGGACAAATATTAAGAACTGCGTTTTTAGTTTTTCGCTATCGTTAAAAAAGGGTACGCACCAAACGCGTTAAAATTTCGAATCAAACAAAGTTAAAAAAAAAACTTTTTTTGATGCCTCAACGTCTGACCATCACATCTATATAATTAATGCATGCTGATTTCAATAGTAAAGTCCATTTTCGAGTCAATGGAATAGTTTTCTTCCAAGTTTGCTTACTTACATATGTATAAACCATATTTTAAAAAAATTGTTATTAAAAAAAATTTAAAAAATATATATTAAAGGCATTTTAGAAATCGCTGTCGGTGCGTACGGTTTTTTTTACCAAATTGAACTGAAATAGTTTTTTTTTATCATTAATACAATATTTGCCATTAGAAAACCCCTCAGGAGAATTTTGTCCAAAAAAAGTTATCACCCTAATGTACATTAGAGCGACTCATCAAAAAAAGTGCTCGATGTACCCTCCTAAAAATGAACCTTGGACTTTTTTAAAATGACATTTCAAATATTTCGGCTCCAGCTTTGACCTCTCGTGAGCTGGACCATTTTGAAAATGGGTCTATTTTTGCATGTTTTATTAATTTGAGAATCTGTTTCCTTACCAACATATACAATATGGGTATCATAAGAAAGGTTTTTTTTAATGCGCGTCCAACTGTATATACAATTTGTCCAAGGACGTTCATCGATGGCCTTTTTTTAAGGATATTCTGTAAAAAAAAAAACTGTTTTTGAATTTTTTGTTCGGGGTTGTTTGTAATAAAAATGCCAAATTAAGATTAATCTTTAGTCGATTTAATTAAATACGGGTCTCAGCTTTTTTTGAAATTCGTGCTAGTTCGCGTTTTGACAAAAATGCAATGGGGTGGTAACTCTTCGTTTTAAATAGGGCAATATGGGTATCAAATTTTTTCTTTTGCCAAGTAATTCATCTTTGTATGTAAATAATTTAGATTTTTGCAAATTAGATGCATTTTACACGGTGCTCTGGAATATATATAAATGCAATTTTGTGGTAACTCTAATATGATAACGGATTTAGTTTCTAGATCATGTATGGATGAAAATATTGCCCTATTTAAAACGAAGAGTTACCACCCAATTGCATTTTTGTCAAAACGCCAACTAGCACGAATTTCAAAAAAAAAAATTAATTAAATCGACTAAAGATTAAAATATGTTAATACCGTTTTTTTTACAGAATATCCTTAAAAAAAGGACAACGATGATCGTCCTTGGACAAATTGTATATACAGTTGGACGCGCCTTAAAAAAACCTTTCTTATGATACCCATATTGTATATGCTGGCAAGGAAACTGATTTTTAAATTAACAAAACATGCAAAAATGGACCCTTTTTCAAAATGGTCCAGCTCACGAGAGGTCAAAGCTAGAGCCGAAATTTCTTCTAATTTCGCATTTTCATCGAATTTAAAATTGGCTTGTCATAGGAGGGAATCATTCCGAATATGATTCTTTGGACGTTTTTCTGCCTACCCGATGAAAAAAGTTTTTCATATACAACTTGATATCATTATATATGCTTATATGTGTGGCAATATGTTACGATATATGTTCATATCTTATAATTAGTTTATGAAAATTGTTTAATATGGCGTAATATCATATCATATATCATTGTATCGAATGTAAGTGTAAGTGTATATGGTAGAATTAAACAAAAATAATTCTATCACTTTTATATATAAAATTGAGGAAAAAGGATTTAAAGCGAATGATGCCTGAAAATAGCAATTTTAAAGCTCAAAAATGTTAAGAAAAAGCATGTAAGTACTTTTTACACCTTAAGATTCCGGCAATACATAATTTGACTCTAGAACTAAAGTGAATTTTCTAAAGATACATATAAGTTACTTTAAATCCTGCAATCGCCAATCAGACCTTCGAGCAACATTAACGAAAACAGTATCGATTTTGATCAAAACGCTCCGATTTTTTACCTTCCTGGATATATATTTTTTATAATACTGTTAGCGGTTAGTTAGCAGTTAGCTGTACACTATTCTTACCCTTTTTTCAGTTTTTAAATTTTTAAGATATCTTATTTTTTCTTGAAATTATCGTCGGTTGAACTTGAGAATAAATTCGATTTTTTTTTAAATTATGCACTGCGGTCTTTAAAATGACAGTTAGAACCTTAATTTAAATTTACAATATTTTCGTCGGGAAATAAGTTATCTTAAAAATTTCAAAACTTTAAAACTAGTGCTCCCCAGTGTATATTAGGATGGCCCATTTTGACCAGTTGGTGGAATTTGCTCAGTGCTCTCAAAAATTATGGTAAAGGGCTCTTCATTGTACATACATTGGCCCAATTTCAACACCCTCCGACGAGGGGAAGAACTTGCGACTTGACGAAATGGATCAAAATTCCCTGTATTTATAGTTTTTAGTTTAAACAAAAACTATATATAATGCAAGAGTTGCAAAAGATTATAGGCCTCATAAGGTCAAAATGTCTTTAGTTTGCATAAAAAGGACTACAAGGACCTCCGAAGTTAAAAAAAGCTAGTAACAAAAACATGATAAAAAAATTGATACATCCAACCAATATTAATGGTTTATACATGAAATGAAATGTATTTTAAATATCTTTCAAATGATATACAACATTCTATATTTGTTTTTTTTTTAAATCCACGAAGTTATAGAGTTTTTAATAAATTTATGTAAATCTAGTTTTTAATTTTTGGTATTTATATTTTTAAATGTATTCAAAATTCGAACGCATATTATTAACTCACTTTTAATTTGGTATCCCACATTCCTGCAATTATTTGATTTCATTATTGACATTATTGACATATTTTGAACTAAAAATTAATTTAATGATGAGCTTGCAATGCTAGGAACCACCCTGCAAGTTCCTGCGGAATTTGCTGGAGTTGGTGTTCCCCTAGCAACCTGTAAGCTGAACAATCGGCTCTACTCCGAGAGGGCGACTAACCTTAGGTGGGCTAATGGCGTGACTTGTGTGGTGACAAGGCAAATCTGGCCGGCTCTAGATCTGGGGCGAACGAGGGCGCTCCTGTCGCTTTGCAGGGGGGAAATCTCTAACATGGTGGCGGTGATAATCGGCCACTGTCTTATTGGCAGACACGCTCGTAGGTTGGGGGTGTTATCGCCTGACTTCTGTAGGAGCTGCGGGGACGAGGAGGAGGATGTCCTGCGCTGGCGCTACGTATGAGGGCCTCACTTGGATCGGCGTTCTTTCACGATCTTGGGGATCTTTCAGGTGCTGGTATTCCGCACCTCCTTAGCTTCGTAAGGAGCTCTAACTGGTTCAACGGTGGAGTCTGATCGGTAATCCGTCAGTCTCGTGGCATCACAACGGACCCCAGAGTCTAAGTGTGCTGGTGATCACGGAGCCGGCTACCAATCCGACCTAACCTAACCTAACCTAACCTAACCTAACCTAATTTAACCCTTTCTGGGAATTTTAACCCATTTCGTCAACTTATTTGATTGCATCGCAAATTCTTTCCATCGTCGTAGGGTGTTGAAATTTGGCCAATGAATATAAAATGACGGACGCCCTTTATCATGATTTTTTAGAGCACCCAGTAAATTCCACCAAGTGGCCACCCTACTGTACATGTTACGGTAAAAATATTCTGAGTGTATGAAAAGTCGAACCTACCGACCTTTGAGGACACCTGTGTATTATCATTTGATTTCGAATAAGAAATGAAGTTAAAACTGTCAGTTAAGAACACAAATCTGCAAAATCTTTTGTTTATGAAAAGATTTTTGCATAAAACTTCCGGTTGAAATTCAAATTTTATATGGTAATTTAATATGACATAAACGCAGAAAGTAAATGTTAAAGCAGATGCTATATTTTCGAGAATATTTAAGATTTTTTCGGATATTAATTACAAGAAAAAAGTTTAAAAAATTATTTAAAATTAAAGAATTTAGATATAAAATACTTTAGATTTGTTGTTGTTTAAAAATAAGTAAAACGGAAATCTTTTCATTGTTTAATTCCAAAATTTAATCCTTTGAATATGATTTTCTGTCTTTACGAAAAAGTATAAAAGAAAAGGATGTACACCTTTCAAATCCTTAACGATGTTATTATATCTTATTTGGCAGAAGTACATGAAAGCAACAAAAATATTTTTTGGGCCTTATTTAATAGCACTTAAAAACTCAAAAAGCCGGTAATAAAGATTTACGCGTTTCTTTGTTTTGAGATCTTTTTTTTTTTTTTTGAATTGCAAGTACTTTTAGTGTATTCATGTGTCCCAATGATGATCATGCAAGTATTGTATATAAATCTTTAAGATTTTATTAGAATTTGTGTTCAAACCCGGCAGATGTTTGCGAAAATAATGCAATGTACATGAGTTGGAATTATTATTTTATATATTTTTATTATCCTTAAGGGATAACCAAAATACACTAATATTTGTTTCAATACAAAGTAAAAGATCATAGTTCAGTAGATCATTATCCCATCTTAGTTTTTTTTTGTGTGTAGTTTGTAGTTTGTAATTTTTAATGAATTTTGTATTTTGTTAAATTAATTTATATATTTTTTTTAAAGAAACATTCAGGAAATTATGAAGGTAGAAATGGCTCTATGAAATAACCCCCCAGGAAATAACCCCCCAAAACAAAAATTAAAAAACTCCCCAAAAATGGGGATTTATTTCCTTATAAAATAATACCGCAATTTTAAAAATTAAATAAAACCCCAACGAAATGAAATAAATCCCCAATCGGAAATGAAATATTTTTTTTTATTTTATTAATTAATAATCATATAATTACAAATTATATACTATTACCCTAACCGAGCACTAGCTACTATGGCCTTCGACGCGTTGTAGCGAAAACAGAGCAGTGCCTCTGGTGGGAATCGAACCCACGACCCCCGCACTGATAAGCCAGCACGCTACCAACTAGCCTACCGGGGCGCACGGAAATGAAATAACCCCCCCATTTTTTGGGGATTTATTTCATAATGAAATAAATCCCCAATTTGAAACGAAATAAGTCCCCATTTTTAAACTCAAAATTGTACATATAGATTTAAGTTCATATATTTTTAATTCTCATAATTTTGTACTTCCAAAACAGATATTTTTAAATATAAACCTGAATATAGTCTTCAACTGTATTGCGACAATAAGGGCTTACAGGCATTTCACCTTAGAGCCTGGCAGAAATAAAATCTAAAAATATAGAGATTCGAAATTTTTTTATTACACAACCAAAACAATCTACATATATAGAGAAAATTTTTTTCCACATCAATAATCTTTTTTAGTGCCTATAGATTTTTTCTTTGAAAAGAACTCAAATTTCTTTAAGTCCAATAATCATATATATTTTCCTACACCAAAAATATTGTTGGGTTGCTTTTCTCATTCCTTGTTCGTAGTCGGTTAGACTAGGTTCACACACGGCAATTATAATTGCGCAATTCTTGAGTTTATAGAAGAGGGAGGGAAAGAGAATGATATGGGGTACATACTTGCCCGTACTCCAAATCCGTTTTGTTTTGTCATTCGCAATTTTCAATACTGCAGATTGATATACGAAAATTGCTGCAACAAACTTTTCCTGTGTGAACACAAGAGCAAGTTCAAAGGAGAATTGAAGAAAAATTGCTCAAGTAAAATTGCCGTGTGTGAACTATGACTTACAAACACAGCTGAGTCCAAATCGAAAATATTGTTCTTTATATAATGCAGCAGTGTACTATATATTTCATTTGTTTTTTATCCATCGAAATGAAAAACATCCGAAAGATCTAAACAAATAAATTACACAGGCCTACAAAAAAAATTTTTTGTTTGGTGCCGCTAATTCTATGTTATAATTTGGTTAATTAGTCCGCAAGACGTCATGGTTAGCTGTCAAAATCGCGAAGCTACGTTCAGGTTTGTATCGATCGGTCATAACCTAAAAAATGTATTTTATTATACTTAATGTCATTATAGTCAATTAATTTCTTTGATTAAATGATAATATCGATATGCCGTCGTCGAGAAGGTGTTGTGTAAATAATCCAAATACATTTTGTTATATTTGTGGTGAATATGTAGTAAAAAAGTTTAGAAAACCTATAACAGATGCAGTGAAGAAGACATACGTTGATTACTTTAATATCCTTGCGAAATCTCGAAAACTACACGTAGCATTAAAAAAGTAAGTATCAATTTTTTATCAGGGTACCGAACGTACTTGAAATCTGTTTTATTTTTAGCAGCACCAAAATCATTGTAGGCCTGTGTTATCGAACATATTAGTTTTATTTACAAAATAATTAATTTACTTTACCTCTTTAAAGTATTCAATATAAATTACTAATAGCTGCTTAAAACATCCTTGCGGAAGAATTTTAAATGTTGCATCCATTAAATATTGTCTTTGCGGTTGAAGAATATTTTCTTTCACAAAGTCAATTGTTTTAATTTTATAGAAAACGAAATAACTCCCCAAAAATAATTACTGGGGAATTATTTCATTCTGAAATTTTGGGGACTTATTTCATTACGAAATAAATCCCCAAATACAAAAAGGAAATAAATCCCCAAAAGTGGAAATAACTCCCCAAAATGTCGTTGTTGTTGTCTTCTATATACATTTTTGGGGATTTATTTCATTTCTGTTTTGGGGAGTTATTTCCGGGGGGTTATTTCATGGAGCCGGTAGAAATGACTTAAAATTACAGTTAAAATAACCGCAAAAAAATCGATGACTGTATTTGGCATAAAAATTACAAAAAATTAAGTCATTTAACTACATACTAAAAAAGTAACTAAAAATGTAGTAAAAACAATCGTTAAAAACGTTCAAAATATCCTTTTTAATATGGGATATAGGTAATCTTTTTCAAATTTAAATGATTAATTAATATCCAACTCCAATAAAAATTTTAATAATTTCTTTACAAAATACAAAAAAAAATCCATTCCCACTGAATGAATGAATTTTGTATTTTAAAATAATTTTTTTTAAAAAAAAACCCCCATGAATTATGTAGGAAGAAATTACTAAAAATTACAATTAAAATAACTACAAAAGAAGGCTATAACAATATTTTTCGCAAACATTACTAAAAATGTAGTAATTTTTGACTGCTGAAAAAAAAAACTAAAAGTGTAGTAAAAACAACCGCTAGAAACTGAAAAATACACACTAAAAACCACTACAAATATAGTAAAAACAGTAAAAACAGTCAAAATATCGTTTGTGGTATAATAATATTTTATAAATTTAAATGATAAATGTCCAACTCCAATAAAAATTTTAATAATTTTTCAATTCCCACTGAGAAATTAACATCATTTTTTTATTATTTTTTGTTGCAGTTTAATGAATTTTGTTAAAATATATTTATTTTTTTTCAAAGAAACCCTCATTCAATTATGCAGGAAGAAATTACTAAAAATTACAGTTGAAATAACTACAAAAAAAAGGCAATGACTGTAGTTTTCAACTAAAAATGTAGTAAAAACAACCGCTAAAAACCGACAAAATATCGTTTTTGGTGTGTAATCTTTTATAAATTTAAATGATTAATTAATATCCAACCTCAATGAAAATTTTAATAAGTTCTTTACAAAATACAAAAAAAAAATCAATTCTCACGGTGAAATTCTCATAAATTTTGTATTTTTAAACCCATAAAAGTATAAAAAAAAAAGATTTTTCTTCAAGAATATAAAGTTTATGACCAACCTAAAAACATTTTTTAAATGAACAAACAAATCTTCTTGCAGTAGGACGACTCTCTTTAACAACAATGAGACACATTTCTTAAGTGTTCTCTGGTTGTCTGTTATTTTTTGGAAGTAGGTACAACAAGTACCTATATGCAACAACAACTACAACATGTGAATGATTTTTGCAAATTATCAAAAAACAACAAAAAAACAACGACATTTGCTGTCGTTTTTTTTTTTATTTTTTTTTGTTTGTTTTGCAGCAACAACAGACGGAATGATCATCATCAACTTGGATGTTGGTGTAGCTTGATGATTATGATGCTTCCATCGATCCCATTCATACACATATGTATGTACACATGTTACAATTGGCAGCTGCTTGTTTAACAAACATTTTGCAAGTAAAAGCTGCAAAATACAACAATAAAAATAAAGATGCTCCAATCATGATTGTGGTCACTGATGCCAGGTTTGACGATTTATCGTCATTTTGACGATTTTTAGTACCTAAATGACGATTTGACGATTTTTGCTTCCAAAATGACGTTTTTTTGACAAACGTTTAATATGTCAGCAAAACATGTTTATTTGCTATTATTAAAAAATCACCGGATCTATTTTTGGATTTTTATTATTTCGTTAAAATTAAAAACAATTTTTTATTGAAATTTTAGCAAAAAAGTTATTTTATGGATTCATGTTAGGTTTATTTTAATTTATTTTCTGCACTTAATAACGGTAAAGACCACTGCAAATGTAGCTAAAAACAAATAAAATTTCACTTGAAAAAAAGAACAACTTACATTTTAGTAAATTCAACTAACATAGTCATTTGTTTTTTACTTTTCAGAAAATTAACTACAATTGTATTATTAATGAGTGGTTCAGTTAGTGCAGTAAAATATAAACAAACATTAATTTGTTTTATTTTTTTAAATAAAAAAAAAAAAAATACCTACATACATACATACATACTGTATAAAATGAATGTAAAATCATAATACTGTAATTTAATGTGGTTTGTTTTTTAAATGAACTACAATTGTAGTCAAGAACTAAATTTCTTCTACAAATGACTGGTTTTATCACTTAAAAATAAAGATACTGTATTACAACTGAAACAACGACAAATATTTACAGAAGAAGTTCCCTGAGTATGTGCTTACACTCAAAAAAAAGTTTGTAAAGTCAGCAAAAAATTTTGCTGAGTCAGCAAAATTTTAGTCAGGAGGGTGCTAGCAAAAAAATTGCTAATGTCAGCAAAATATTTCGCTGAAAATCAGCGAGCTGATTTTTAGCAACAAAATTAGTAGATTCAGCAAAAGTTTTGCTAACACTTAGTAGATTAGACATAAAAAAGCGTTGGTAAAAATTAATAAATTTTTTGCTGAATTTTAGTAGACTGAAAAACAAGCAAAAAAATTGTAAAAAAATTGTAATTCAGTTAATATATTTGCTGAAAATCATAAAACATATTTTTGTGATTCTTTTAAAAATAATTTACAATAATTACGAAATATAAAAATTTTTATTTTCCCACATTGATGTCATGAAGTAATTTAATATCTGAAAATATATAAAAATAAATATATATAACATAACAAAAATTTTCTTTCAACTACTTACATCAATGGTTGTCTAAATGATGCTATCTTTTAAGGACGCAACTGCCGAAGATAACTATAGAAACGAAACGAAAAAATAAACAAAAACAAACGAAAAAAACAACCCTTTTTTTGCAATAAGAAAAAGGAACCATACTAAGATGTGTGTCTTTGTCTTTCGCTTTACTCTGTCTACATGTCTGTATATGTTTGTTTGCAATTTGACCACACTAGATTATTAATCTATTAACAGTTATTATAGAAATACATATTAAATTTAAATATTTTCTTTTGTCTTTTATTTTATTAATAGACAATTATTTTCACAAGCCGGTGACAACGCAAAATTTAAGTTGTTTTAATCCTCAATTTTGTTTTATGTATGAAAAACAAATACAAAAGTCTTCAATGGTTGATTTTTTTATATGTCTTATTAGAGTTGTACTTTTTAGTATCATTTTCCTCTACTCTTCTACATCTTGACATGCCGCGACATCTGCTTCATTCTGTGTATATCTTTCAATCTGGTTGTCGTCCACACTATTAATGTGCTTATAAGCACAATTTTTTTTTAGCAAAATTAATTAGTAAAATATTAGTATATTAGTAAAGCATTAGTATAAAACAGTTAAGTGCTGAATAAGTATAACAAAAATTTTAGCTGAAAACACGATTTTAGCAAAAAAATTTGCTAAAAAATAGTATACCTGATTTACAAGACGTTTTACTAACTTTTGTACTAACTTATTTTTTTGAGTGTACTTTTTTCATGGTTGGCAAACTCTACATTTTCATTACAATGACAGTTGCCTGCCACGGCCACACCAATGCCGTTATGAACGTTTTAAAGCTACGATTCCAATAGTGGCATGTGTCTTTACAGGGGTTATTTCAAAATTCTACCCATTAAATTTTGTTACATCAACAAAATAACGTTATAAATCGTCGTTTTGGTATTTTTGCGTTATTTTGACTTCAAGATATTTCAAAATCAAACAGGTTAAATAGAAAACTAAAACCGTTTACATAAGAAGAAACATGTCTTTAATGGAATCGCTTTTTTTTAATTTAAATTCCGCTATTAGTGTTACTGTGATAGCCAATCGTTATTATGAAAAATTATTGAATGTCAACCCTGCTTTTTATATAAATAAAGTGTTCCAAAGTGAAACGTGAGATATTCACAATTATTTAAATAAAAATAAATAATAATATAAATAATAAATAAAATAATAAATAATTTTTAGCAATATTAAAAACCAACCCAAAATGAAAAATAGGAAATAAACAAAAATTTTACAATTTATTGTATTAAACTATGTCATCACATGTAATGCAATTTGAAACTTTAACTTGTTAATGGAAGTCCAAATTTAATAATTAAAGAAAAAACATTGTTAAAGAATTTCTAAACTATGCTAAAGAATTTAAGATTTAAAAATTGTGCTACTGAAGTGGTGTTTACAGAATTATGTAGAAGGAATTAACAGTTAAAGTGGTAAAGTGCTATCGTTATAAAATATCATGATTTTCGAAGTTTAAATTACAGAAAAGTGTAATAGTACATGAGCACTTGAAATGTGAATTACATTATTATTCTTTTTTTTTATTAAAACTTGTAACAATTATTTTTTTGTTTTGACGATTTTTTGACGATTTTTGAAAATATAGTGACGATTTTGACGATTTTTATTGGAAAATTGGAGGATTTTATGCTCAACATACCTGGCAACACTGATTGTGGTATTGTTTTGTCTAAAATCAGGGACTCTCAATTTGAATAAAACATAAAAAATGTGCTACATTTTAAATCGTTTTTATGAAAAATACAGTCACTGCCTTTTTAATTACATTTGTAGATAGATTACAAATAAAGAAAGAAGTTATTAAAAAAAAATTGCATTTGTAGTTATTTTAACTGTCATATTGAGTAATTTTTGCCTACCTAATTCCATGAGTGTATTATTAAAGTTTTATATTTTCACAATAAAAAAAACATATTCAAGAAGCTGAGAATGAACTATAGATCCTCTGTTTCGTTTACGTACATTAGGCTGATTCTTAAAGAAACAAATAATCGAAGTTTGAAGAGGACAACCCTGACTTAAATAAAGATTCATGAAAAAAAAATCTCTAATTTTTTCTATATTTTCGAAAACAAAAATTAGGGGTCGCTACCAGACTTTGAATATTTTGCCGATTTTTAAAAAAGACATATTTTTATAAGCCTTTTTTTAAAAAATTAAAAAAAAAATGAACACAAAAGTTTTATTTAAACCCAACAACTGAGGAAAACAATATTTAGTTATTTTAAAATTGTTAACCCTTAACTACACTAGGCCAAATTTGCATTATTTTCACAACTCCAATTACGAATAAATATTTTTAAAAAATTTAAAGATAGCTTAAGTTATTAGTGATCTCATTTTACAACTAAAACTAATTTCATTCGCATTTGAACTAATTTTTCAAGCTAATATTTAGTAATTCGTGATTCTCAAATTTACAAATTTTCCAATTAATTTAAACTACAATTGTAGGGCTTATTGTAAAAACTTGATAAGCCACATTCTAATTTTTACTGGTTTTTGCCCTCAAAGTTTTGAATTAATGCATAAAGTATGACTTTTGCAGGACTTTTATTATCTAGATACTTGTATAAAGTGTACAAGCAAGGCTTTTATCAAATACTCATCACTAGAAAACAGATAAGGTGACTAGAAAACAGATAAAACCAGCTATAACATAAATGTGGCTTATCAAGTTTTTGCAATAAGCCCTTCAATTGTATTCAAACCATTATTTTTTGTGATTTTGTAATTTTTTATTTTAAATCATAAAATAATATAATCATAATATCTCGGAAACAAAGCGAACTAGAGAAAAATGGTCAAAAATGGTCAGATCCGAATAGCAGATTTTAGCTGACATTTTCTGTTGATTTAGCTAATTTTTTTAACTAATTTAACTAGAACTGTCAATGTATTCAAAATTCTTAACTTACTTTTTCAGCTAAAATTAAGGTCACCTAAATTTAGCAGACACGGGTGTTCTGGTATTGAAAAAAAAGTAACCAACAAAAAGTGAGTATAGGATTTGAAAGCACTGTATTTCCGATTTTAGAAAACAGTTATGCAACACATGCCTACAAAATTTGAGAGAGCTCAAGACCCTAGACTTAAAACAATATTTTCTAAAGGCTTGAGGTCCGCTATATCCGAATCTGACCTCAGAATTTCTCCATTACATCAGGTTTTCCAGAATTCTTAACATAAAATTTAGAAAAACGTGGTTTTTTGCTAAATTCGGGACTTTATAACAGGACTTTTTCAAAATTTTTTTTATTTCATATGAAATGCCTCCCCATTGTTTTCAAAACTCAGGTTTAACCTTTCCAACATCTTATCAGATTTTTGAGATATCTTAACATATTTGTTAATTAATTTTAGTACCTTTTTTACGATTTATAAAATTTTTAAGACTCCACATTTCGCTAACCAAGTGCTCTAAGGAAAAAAAAAATCGCTAACATTTTAAAAATCGTCAAAATAAAAAAAAAATAATAAAATATTACAAAATGGAAATAAGGTCTGTATTGAAATTGTTAAAATTTAAAAAAAAAAACACAATTAAACAAACTCTAAAATTTAAACGTTCATATCTCGAAAACATATTTCAGAGTGAGCTAAGTTTCTAAAAATAGAACTGTTGTGTTGTTGGAGTTGTACTTCTGAGATTATGTATGCAAGAACAAAAACACCGTGTATTGAATAAAACTAGTTTTAATCACAAGTAAACTCGACCTGACGATAGCTCAGTGCGCTAAAGCGCTCTGTCTAACGTGTAGTGCGAGTGCATGTGGCATTAGAAATCAGTTTATCTATACCACGGTCAGTGATTGCACAGAAAATTTCATATAGACGCAATCGAACAAATAAAAACATAACAAATATTACATTATTCAAAAAAAAAAAAACAGGGTCACTGACGAAGGTTCAATACCAGAAACTGCGCAGTCTGATTCAGAAAATTGAAAATTTACAATGTAGTTATGATTTTTAGAAAATACACTCATTCTTCTCTACCACGCCTTTCACAATATTTCATTTCATTTGGATTTTTTTTTTTATATTTGGAAATTTTGAGAATATTTTGTAAATTTGGGATTTTTTTAAAAACATATTTTTTTTATGTTGGCGTTTTTTGGTAATTTTAGAGATTTTTTAAGATTTTTTTTTTTTTAAATTTCTGAGCGTTCGTCTACGTTAAACCATCCCAAATTTCAAGGGTATAGGCTGAGCGATGTTGAGATAGTTTAAGAATCGCTGGTCTTAAAATAAAACTAAGTAGTAGCAGAAGATAAAGATGAAAAGAAGTTTATTTAAAGAAAAACGGATGTGAAGGAGTCTTTAATGTTTTGGGTGTTTTTTTTTTTTGTTGTTTTTGTATGTCTTTGTCTGTATTTCTTGGAGCTTTTACGATTAAAATTTAAGTTTTTAACCTTGTTTGTGTATTTTTGCAGCCTCCCAAAAATGCTTCAAAAACTCATCATGCAACTGACTCTGTTACTGTTTCGCAAAAGTAGACAATGAAATACATAAATTTTGCGACAGGTGTGTTTTCCACAGTGCATTACGCATTTTTTTTTTTAAATATCCAAAAAAATTCAAAACTCACAAAATCTGAAGAAATTTCTTTACTAAAACAAAAGCTCCCACGATTTTTTGGTTGTTGTTGGTTGGTAAATTTTTTGGGTTGTAAAACATAAGATTGTCAAAACAGTCAAAGATGGAGCAGAATAAGATATTCCTTTTATGTTGGTGTATCTTCAAAAAAGAACATATGTTGCAATATTTTACAGGAAATTACAATCATGGGGCTTTAAACGGAAATTAAGGTTTCATTTTAATGATTTCCACAAACAATTTTACATTTATTAACATATATTTTATTTGGTTTTTAAAATTGTTCAAACAGCTGCTATTCAATGATTATTTTAGTTATCGAGGATATTTAAGGATCTTTTGATTTAAGGATCTTTCGAAAAATTCTGTCTTATATATTAGAGTTTGTCAGAAAAGTATAAAATGTCTTTATTTTTGAGATATCATCACTTTTTAAAATGTTTTTGCATCAATAAATAAAGATGGCGTTTCCAACCTTCCTCTCTACAGCTCCGTATTTTCTGCTGAACTTATAGCTATTTATGAGGCAATTTTATATGCGAACGGGAAAACCGGAAAATTTGCTATTTGCTCAGATTCTCTTTCTTCATTAATGGCAATAAAGAATATTTTAAACGATGACTATTACACTGCTAAGATTAGGAACGCACTTTCTTTAAAATTTCCAGACATAAAATTGGTCTGGGTACCTGGTCATAACGGGATAAAGGGAAATGAATATGCGGATTTTGCCGCCAGGAATGCTATCAGACATCCTTTATGCTTCACACAGAATCTTAGTCGTAAAGACCTAGGTACAATGGTGGTCGAAAAGTACAATGTGGATGACAGGAATAATTTATTTAATTCTACCTCATCCTGGTATAGAAGTATCAATAATAGCCGGAGGGTAATTCACGACTTTATGACGAGTATTTCAATGGACGTAAAGAGACTAGATTGTATCAAATACGAACGACTCCGCCTGGGTCACACCAAAGTAACACACGAATCAATATTTAATCCCAATAGTACACACTTTTGCGATTGTAATATCCCATATCCCACAAAGCCTTCCCATTTCTTTTGTGATTGTCCAGAAATCAGTAACTCACGGATAAGCATTTTCCAAAACCCAGACCCTCTATACCTACTGTCCCTGTACCCTTCCCTGCAAAATATTTCTCAGTTAAAGAAATTTCTAAAAATATCAAATCTGTATAATGTAATTTAAAACCTATCTAAACTCTATAAAATAACATAAATATTTATTTTTAAGTTTATAGAGCTGAAGGCCCATGTTGCTATTGCTCTTAATCAATTTATTTTATAATTTTTAATTATAAGGTAAATAAATGAATAATAATAATATTTTTTTAAAATTATAACTCCTTACACACGAATGCTGCGGCCAAAAACTCTGATTTTGGGTTTCTTTTCCTACGGAGCAAAAAGAGCTGTACACTCAAAAAAAGTCCATAAATTTAGCAAAAAAGTCAGCAAAATTTTTTCTGGAAGGATCCTTGCAGAAAAATTGCAAATATCTGCAAGTGTAGCAAAAAATTAGTAAATTCTGCAAAATGTTTTGCTGATGCTTGTTTCAATGCAAATGAAAATCGACTTGTTGAAATCAACAAAAAAATTTTGTTGGAACTTAGTAGATTGAAAAAAACTAAAAAACGTACACAGACAAAATTATTGTCAAAATAATTTTAATTAAGCTTTTTTGATTTCAAACTCACTTTTAATTAAAAGTTTAATAATGTGTATTAAATATTTAATTCAAAATGAATTTGGTGCACACAAAACGTTCAGGTTTTATAACCCATAATGACAACAAAGAAAAAAATGACACAATTTAAAAAATCACCAAAACTGAAAAAATCGATAAAATTTAAAAATTCGCTATAGATGTTTTTGGCGGTTTTTTAAGCATTAACAAGTTTTTACATTTTGGTATTTTTCCCCATTTGAGTGTTTATTAAATCTAAGAGATTTTTTTTAGTTTTGATAATTTAATTTTCCAATTTTAAAATTTTTTTCTCAATTTTTAAATTTTATTGTTATGGCAATTTTTTTTTTTTCAATTTCAAGAATTTTTTTATTTTGCAAATTTTTTTTTATTTTTTTCTATTTTTTTTTTTTAATTACAGTCGGGCCTCGATTATCCGTGATGGTCGGGACCAGAAGCATTACGGATAATCGATTTTCACGGTTAATCGAATAACAATTTTGATTATACAGTTTTTTTTAATATTTTTATTATTTAACATGTGAACATTGGTGTACATACATATTTACATCAAAAAAAATTTAATTCAAGAAGTTTATATACATTTTTAAATTAAATAAGTATGTATACATTAAATTTTCTACTGAAAACATGAGGCAAAAAAGGACATTAAGCAAAAAAAGAATACAATTTCTTAAAAAAAAGTCGTGTAATGTTGTTTGCCTAATATTTTTCAACTTATATATTTGGACAAAATTCTGCCATCACGGATAATAGAGGTAATCACGGTTAATCGAAGCAAACAATTTGAAAACATTGCAAACAAAAAACAATAGACTGATCTTTGGCCATCACGGTTAATCGGGGTTACCGGTTAACCGGATCACGGATAATCGAGGCCCGACTGTATATCGATTTTTTCCAATATTAGCCATTATTTATTTCTGGCAATTTTTTTAAATTTTGAAAACTTTTTTTTTTCAATTTAGGTGATTTTTTAAAATGGCGCTTTTAAAAATTTTAGTAGTTTTTTTACAATTTTACAATTTTGCTGTTTTCTTAAATTTTGTAATTTTGGCAATTTTTTTTTTTTAATTTTAACATTTTTTTCCAAAATTGTTGGGGTTTTTTTTTGCAAATTTTAATTAAAATTTTAATAGTATGAACAAAAAATTTATTTGAAACTAAAAACAATATTCAATTAAATTTTTAATATATATGATTAAAACATTAATTGAAAATAAAATCAATTAAATAGTTAGCAATAATTTTAATTGTTTCTTTAATAGGACCGAATTCAATTAAACTTTTAATTGAATCAGAAAATATTTTAATTGAAAGTCGATTTTAGTTTTTTCTGTGTAGGTTTTTAAATTTAGCCGATTGCTCGGCGGCCGATTATTGAATTCATAGTTTAACTAAGGACTTTCCTTTAAATTTCACACTCAAAATCGCATCTAATAAGTCCAATAAACATTTTTCTATTTGTCGAATTTGTCTAAAGGGTCCGCCAAATAACTTTTTTTTTTTGAAAATGCTATAAAAAAAACTACTGAATATTTTCTCAAATTTCTTTTTTTATTTGAAAGTACAATCCTTCCGGTTAATAATGAAAAATAATTTCATTCAAATGGCTGCCTCGGCTGGCCATGCAGTAGCCTACACGATCGGTCCAATTTTTAGGCACATTATCGATTGTGTGCAGCTGTATTTCACCAATGGCTTCACGAATATTGTCCTTTAAAGCGTCAATTGTCTCTGGCTTGTTGGCGTAACACTTATCTTTGACGGCACCCCACAAATAATAGTCTAACGGTGTCAAATCGCAGCTCCGAGGTGTCCAAACGACATCAGCTCTGCGGCTGATAATGCGATCTTCAAAAACAGGGCGCAAAACATCGAGTGTAGCTTCGGCTGTGTGGCACGTAGCGCCGTCCTGTTGAAACCAAATGTTGCCAATATCCTCCTCTTCAATTTTTGTGAACAAAAATTCCTTCAACATGGCCCGATAACGATCGGCATTGACTGTAACGGCCACTCCTTGCTCATTACCATGATTTTCAAAGTAATGTCGCAATATTTCCCAGCGTTGTTCAAGCGTATACACAACCATATTCGTTCAGCGGAAGGATAAAACTAATTATCTGTCAAATCAGACATGAGCTAAGTGTTACCATTCAAGAAATAAGCACTGGTTGAAAAAAAAAACGTTAGATGGCAGGCCCTTTATAATGTTATTGATATAGATTAACCACTTTTTAATGGCCCTCGATATGTCGAAAATGTTCATAGCATTTTTCATAACTCAAAATACTTTTTCATTGAGTGTTTTAAAAAATATATTTTTATTATTTCTTACAAAAATGGTACCATTAATAACGTTTTAACGGTTCTCGATATATTGAGAATTTTTCTACCAACTATAAAGTTGGTACCACATTGTGTGATTAAAAAAAGTATTTTTAAAAGTTTTTGAAAAAAGTGAATTTTCCGTCCACTCTTTTGGCTAAAAGGTGCACATTAAAAATTGGGAAACAAGTTTTGTTTTAATAGTTTTTATCGTAGAATCAAGTATAGAGTTAAATTTCCATATACGTATATGTTCTGGAATTAGTGGGGAATTGAAAAAGTAAAAATTTTCATATTCGTAAATTTTAAAAATCGGTGTACTTGATGTCGTAAGTTTTGGTGTTTTCAAAGTTTTTGTTAAAAAAAATATTTTAGCTGTCAAAACCTATAGATTTTTTGCACAAAGAATATTTAACTTGTCATATTACAAAACTAGATATGAATTTAAGGAAAACTTGTGATTTGGTAGAAATACTTGTTTTAAGAATAGAATCAATGCAAAATAATTGCAACTAATATAAAAAAAAATTAACCATAACCAAATAGAAGTATATTTTTCAACATTATTATTTGAAAAAGGGTAATTTTAAATAACTGTTAGAAACTGATGTGTAATTTCCAAAAAAAATTATATATTTAAAATGTTTTCTAAAACACATATTTTATTGTTGAAAAATTATAAAACTTTAAATATTTGCTTGAAATCAATAAAAATAATTCTAAATTGTATGAATCAAGTGTTTTTTTCTTCAAACAACTTATATTTAATAACAAAAAAGTACATTCTAATTATTTTCGCTCCCCTAACACTTTGGCGAATTCAATTCTAGTAAAAAATAGTGAAAATGAATTCAAAACAGCAAGACATTTGAATTGGTTTTATTTTTTGCGGAATGCGATTCCAGAACAGAGACGATAAATACATCCCTTTTTGCTCTGTAGTAAATGAGACCAGCATTTTTAGCCACTGTTCGCATGTGGAAGAAGTTTCAATTTAAAAAAAAAATAAGTGTGCTGATATCCCAAAATAAAATTTTCGTGACGAACTCTATTATATATAAATTATAATTTTTCTATAGATTTTTGGTTTTAAATCTTTTGGAAAATTTTTGTTGATTTAAGCTCTTGTAGAGTAATTTAGAAAATTTTAATCCATGTTTAAGTTGTGCTACCTGTTTTGTGTAAATCTTTATGGTTGTGACAAATTTTTCTATGAAATAAATTATACACAAAAAATCAAATTTTCTAATTTTGTGTAGTATTAATTTTACATTTAAAAAGAATAACATTTTCTATATGAAATACTGCTTAAGAAATTTGGAATTAAATAACACAGCGCTACAAAATTGATCCCTAAAATCGAAAACATGATTACCAATCATTCAATCAATGATCATCCAAAACATTTCGACCAAATAGCCAAATTTGTTTAAGTTACTTCAGTGTTTACTATATTTTACTATTTTTGCATAATTTATCGTCTCACTTCGCATAAAAATTAGAGCATTTTTGTGCATAAGCAAAAAGACAAAATGACCAACCAAAACAAAAATGCGGTTCATGAGAAAAACGCGAAGTGTGCCCCAAAAATGTGTTCATAGTTTAGCATAATACACACAGAGAAATAAAGTACCAACCGAATTGAAAAGTGTATATTAATGGTAACAACTTATAAATTCAGTTAGTACAAAGATATTTACATTAGATTTTTGAATATTTTGGGTGTTGGAACTTAAATTCAGTTGGATTAACTGAACTTTGTTGTGAAAGCTAATGTTAGGTTGTGCCAACCGTCCGAAATTCGAAATAACTGAATTTGAGTCGTAGTAATAGAATTTCAGTTGGCAAATAGCTAAATTTTTCTCTGTGTGTACATATGTAAATAGCTTAACAAATTAAGTATACTAAAATTTAGCCAAAAAATAATATTTGTGAAAGTTTGTTTAACAAATAGTTTCAAATTTTATTTTTAAAATGTTCACATATCTGTATAATATTTTTTTTTTTAAATATTTATTTAGGACGTTTTAAAACTTCCACTATTTTGGATTTTTGGAACTCTTGTACTTACGACCTAAAACATTTTTGAGAATTTTTTTAGATTTTTGTAAAGGGAGAAGCCCATTTCAGCGACACCGTGCTGAAATGGGTTTTGTGCAAAAAAAAGAGGTTATGGAACAAAATTTTTTTCTTGTGCTTTGTTTTCACAAAACCAGATAAATCAATACTAAAGAGTTTAAGCCTACTAAAAAATTATTATTATGACATTAAAAGTAAAAAATTAGAATTTTACTAATTCTAACCTTAATATCTTTCAGAAATAAGTAAAATAAAATTGGTTGTACTATATCGCACACCTAGTTCAAAAGTGACTCAACTCAAAATTTTAATTTTTCGGGTTTATATGCTTAAACTATGCACAATACACTTGTTTATCTATAAAAAAAAATATCAGTGTATTTTGTTGTTGTTAACTGTTGCTAAAAAATAGTTATGTCCTTCTTCATGTTTAAATTGGTATAAAGTTTCAAATATTTTTTTCCGATTTCTGAAAAATTAAAAATTTTGAGTTGAGTCACTTTTGAACTAGGTGTGCGATATGTCTTTAAAATGCTTTTCATTCATTACGAAATTTGGTTTTGTAACATTTCCATACTTTTTCTCATGTGAACTGGGAGAAAAAAAAATTTTATTTAAACTTTTAAATTGTTTTTCAATATTTCTCCGAAAGTGTCTAAAGTAAATTTGGTAGTAAATTTACGCCAATACGAAGCAAATGAGGTTAGAATTTTGAAAATTTTGAACTTATACTTTTCATATTTTTCATTCATTCCATTTCAGCGACTCCGTACCACCTTTCAGGAGTCTTGAGTAGTGGTTTATCTAATTTTGTAAAAACAAAACATGAGAGAAAAAAATATTGTTTTATATTTGTTTTTTTGCATACGAGGGCGGATCAATAAGTCCGTGACTTCTTGAATGAAACACAAAATTTATTTTTCAACATAATCTCCTTTTAGTCTAACGTTTCTCCAATTTTTTTATCCCTTCCAAAAAAATAGGATTTTTCGAGGTCCATAAAATAGGCATTTGTTTGATCAATAATTTCATCGTTGGAGCTAAATCTCTTTCCACCGAGCCATTTCTTTAGGTTTGGAAATAGGAAATAGTCACTGGGGGCTAAATCCGGAGAATATGGCGGATGAGGTACCAATTCGTAGTCCAATTCATGGAACTTTGCCATTGAGACTGCACACGTGTGCACCCCCATGCGGTTAAACAACTACAAACAATCCTTTGAAGTTGTCAAACGATTGCGTTTATAGTCAATTGAGAGCAAACGCGGGTTCTTAAACCCATCTGATCATTTAAAAACGAAACCACACTGCCATATGAAATACCTATGGCATCAACAATCTCAAGCACTTTTACTCTTCGATCGGCCAACACCATATCGAGGATTTTTTCGACATATTCGGGTGTATTGACCTCAATTGGCCGTCCAAAACGTTCAGCGTCATTTGTACTTGTGCGACCACAACGAAAGTCAGTAAACCACATTTTTACCATTGAAATCGATGGTGCAGAGGCCAAATAGTATTTATCGAGCTTTTCCTTGGTTTGATTGACGGTTTTTTTCGCAAAAAATAATGTTTAATGAGCACTCGAAATTCACTTTTTTTCATTTTAAAAAAATCCACGAGGTTGTATGTTCTGAACAGCTGTTAAACGCAAAGTAAATGACGGAAGTTGCTCAAAATTTGACAGTAGTCTATTAACAGGTGGTACTTGATGGGAGTGTTGCATTTCATATAACTACGAGGGAAGTTCGAAAAGTCACGGACTTATTAATCCGCCCTCTGAAAAACGTCTCAATAATCTTGTGGTAGTTAAGTTTTCATATTTCGCTTCAAGATTTGCAAAAATCCAGAAAAGTGGAAATGTTGAAAGGCATTCATGGTAGTGAAAGTTTTTGTTAAACTAACTTTCGAAAATATTGATTTTTTTTTGGCTGAATTTGGGAACACGTAATTTTTTAAGCTATTTACATATTAAACTAAAAGATGAACTTATAGGGAATCCTTTTTCGCTATGCTGGCATATAATGCTTAGTCACATTTCGCAATTTTCCATGAAGATCACTTTTTTTTCCTTTTTACACGAATCAATTGTTTAGATAAGTCATTTTGCTTATGCAGGATAATGCTTTGATCCTTTGCGAAATGGGATGATAAATTGCACAAAAATAGTAAAATATAGTAAAAACTGAGAAAAACCACGAATTTACTTTTTAATACTGCATATTTATGAAACAAATTTGATACCCAAATGTTTCTGAAGTTTTTAATAGTATTTACCATAAAAAATTAAGAGAAAATATCTTGTCTTTAAAACCAGCACAATTATTACGCAATTTTGCGGAAAATCTGACTCATATGTAAATAAACTGGTTACGCCATTAAAATCAGCGTGGCCGAACTATTTACGATCAATGGTCGGTACTCTTGTTTTATATTTCGTGTTGCGTAGTGTAAAATCTACTTTCCACTACATCTGACCAACTAAAATTTTAACTCAAAAAGTTGAATTTTGGTGGTTGTTACATTACAATTCATTCTTTAAGTCAGTTTGTCTATGAGTTTTTACCTAAATCCGTCTGCATCATAAATAATGTTCATGTCAATGCATTTTTGTCTTTTAGTCTGCCGTTGGCTTTGAACTTTATTCATCTCTTTCATCCTTCTACACGTAGTTGTTTGTTAATTTTCTATTATGACCAATTTTAAAATGTTGCCATTGTTTTAAGTTGCTTGTCAAAACAACAGGTGTGTTGTGTGATTAGTCATTTCTTGGATTTTGTTGGTGTAAGATTATTTGAGTTGAAATTTCTCCAATCCAGCTGCATTTAACAAAAAGGACTAAAATGACACAATTGTTAATGCTTTCATGTTAACGAATCCATTTTGGTTTCCCTTTATAAATATTTTAAATCGTTCTATTTCTTCAAACTCTAATCCGAGACAACATATGTCCGATGTATTGAACAGTCATGTTATTATGGAGCTTGACCATTTTAATTTTTTTTTAATTTCGAAATCCCTGCTCAAGAGTTTCATCCTACTAAAAAAAATATTCGGGATACAAATTATTAGTTTAAAACTAGAATCAATCGAACGTAAATGTAACGTGACGAGTCAGCTGATTCAACCTATGTATTGAGAAACACCTAGTACTGAGTACTCGACGTAAACGAGTCGCAACGTGACGGCAATTCTGTTCAAAACTGAATTTTTCGCCGTTTTTGCTAGAGCGTGGTAAAACAGATGTTTGAGATGCAGAAAAAAACAACAACAATATAAAAAAACTAAAAGCACAATAAAGAAAAACAAAAGTATGATGAGTTACGTATTTTGAGTAACTTAACAAAAGAATTTGTTCACGTGTTTATTGTGATTTTAGTTTTTTTTTCTATTGTTGTTGTTTTTTCTGCATCTAAAAACAGCTGTTTTACCACTATTATTACGTAAAAACGGAGAGAAATTCTGTTTTCAACAGAATTGCCCGTCACGTTACAACTCGTTTACGTCGAGTACTCATTACTATGTGTTTCTCAATACACAGGTGGACGGGTCACGTTACATATAAGATCCTGATGGATTCCAAAATATCCCGTGGGATGAATTTTGATCTACTTGGATCTAATTAGATCCAAAAGGATAAGTAATTTTTGGAGGATAGAATATTTTGAGATTAAATTGGATTTACTCATATCCCATGACATATATTGTTTTTAATAAAAATATACAAAAAATTTAAATAAAGATAATTTGGACATCTGCTCATATATAATTATATATGAGGTTATATATTGCAATAGATATATATAATTATGTCTTATACGAATGAAAAATATTAATGATGTTGGACCATACGTAATCATATCTCAAACTAAATTGTTAACCGTAATGTCATATATAATTATATCTTGAGTTGCATTATTCATATGGGACCATATATAAGCATATCTTATATAACACACAAAAATATTTTTTATAAGATAGCATATATTATTTTATCTTAAATTATATAGCTTATATTATTTATTGTGTTTTATATGAGAATGTATTATTATATATGACAATATATCTATCATATCTTATTATGTATAGCATATATAATAAATATCTTATTTTATATATTATGTCCCCACATAAGAAACATATAATAAGATATGGCTATGCATGACACCATATAAAATTATTTTTACTTGGGACGCTATAAAAGAACGTATAACCTCTGCCTATAAATGTTTCTAAGCACATAGCAAACTTTTTAAATCTAAACTCCTAACAGGAAGTACGAAACAAAAAATATACCGCACAATTGTGAGGTATGGAGTCTTAAGATAAAGGACTGCAGACAGTTTCAATGCTTTGAGCGAAGAATCCTTAGAAATATTTTTAAGCTAGTGAAAAACGATGATGGAACATATAGAATAAGATGGAATAATGAAATTGAAGAGCTTGCCGGCCACAAGACGATAATTAGACATATAGAAGCGCAGCGTTAAGATGGTTTGGTCATGTTATCCGCATGCAGAAAGAACACGTGGTTAACCTAGATTGCGGTGGATAGATAGTTTACTGAAGTATTTAAAATTTTTAAGAATTCAGAACTATGAAGAATTTGCAAAAGATCGTACTGCTTGGAGGCGAATCGTAGAAGCAGATTTTGGCCTACATCGGACTATAATGTCACACTGAAAACAAAGTCAGTAAAATCAGCATAATTTAAGCCAGGAGGATCCTCGCAGAAAAATTGCTAATATCAGCAAAAAAAATAGAAAATTCATCAAAAATTTGCTGAATTTAGCAACTTTTTTGCTGATATTAGCATTTTTCTGCAAGGATTCTCCCGGTAGAAATGTTGCTGACTTTACTGACTTTTTTTAGTGTAAGAGCCATCATATAGACTAAAGACGATCCAAGCTACTCTAGCCCTGCTCTCTTAAATTTGATATACAAACTAGGATTAAGAGAAACAGGTTTTAGTTGTTTTTTAAACGCGAATTTTTCAATCTAAATAATTTAACTTTTGTGTAAACTGTACAAAACCGATGCAAAGAATATATTAAACAATACAAATTAACTTTAAAATTGCTTAAAAACATTAATTTGAAAAAATTTAAGTGTACATTTTTTTTTTTAATTTTAACTGCATATTTTAAGACTTTTCATGCGTATTATGGACACCCAAAATACCCTTTTTTAGCGCATCATGTTCCTGTCCCTGCTTATAAGAACATCTTATTTTTTAAATGGTTTTGCTTTTTTTAAAATATATTTTTGCTTATTATATTGGTTTTAAAGAGCACCAGTGTTGCCATGTATTTTTTTCAAAAAACTGTAAAAAAAACTGTTTTTTTAAGAAAAAACTGTTTTTTTTTTTTAAATAAAGAACAGTAGAAAAAACAGTTCATATGTGCATTTTGAATTCACTTGCATTTTATTTAAACGCCAAACAACATAAAAAACATTAAACACATAGCATTAAGCATTTTATATACACAGAAAAAAATATTTTTTGTTGTAGACTAACTTTTACTTATACTATAAAAAAAAAATTATTTTCAAATTTATGTTATTACAGATCACAAGTTGTGCTTTGTTATAAAACTACATTTTAATTAACAATAAGCCTAATATGTTTTTTTTCCGTGTACTTGTTTAAAGTAAAAAAAATATAATATAAAAAAAACATTTATATTTATATTAATTATTTATCATATAGCAAAAAATAACTACAAAACCATAAAAAAACAAAATAATTCATCACATTTTGAGATCTTACTTAAATACATAAAAATATCAGTTATACATTTTTTGATTAAATTTGATTTACATTTCGTTTGATTGCACAAAATTTCAACACAAACATATGCTAAAAAGGGTGTTAAAACTTACTACAGAGTTGCATTCAATGCGTAGTATTATTTTTTATTGAAACATTTTGTGCAACTTTTGTATTAAATTTATAAATTCAATTAAAAAAAAGTAAATCGAGCAGGTAAACTGTTGAAAACTGGAAAAACTGAAAAAAAAGGCTGAAATTAAACAAAAACAGTTTTTTTTCATGAAAAACTGGAAAACTGTTACGCATCTTAAAAAACTGGAAAAAACAGTTAAAACTGGCAATATGGTAACACTGAAGAGCACTGACACCATATGCTGCTGCAACACATGATAATGTTTATAGCCTACATCCAGGGTCTTTGTTAAGTTTTCCTTAAACTAAATACAATACTTTTGCGTAAAATACCATTGACTAAAACTGACTGACTATGCGTGTTAATTATCATATCGGTTTTAGTATAATGTCTGTCCTTTTGTCTGTCTGTCTGTCTGTCTGACTGTGTCTATCTTTCGGTGTTTATTTGTTATAGGTACACTACAATTTTTCCCGGTGTGCGGTTTCTCTTTCGAAACATTTGCAATGATGTTGCAGTTTTTTTTTTTTGTGAAACGAATGATAAAAAAGCAACATGCAAAGCAAAGTAAATACACTGCAGAAACTAAATTGAGAAACATGAAATAACAACTCTTTACTAAATATCCTCAAGGCACGAGTTAATGTTTAAAAGCAGCAAAAAAAGGATACTACTAAGAGCACATTGATAGTTTAGATATATACTATTTTGTGTTTGTATTTTGTTGTCCTGCCGAGAAAACTATTATCCTGGTAGGCTGACATAGTAGCAACAGCCTGCTATTTAACCGGGTAGTATTTTTGAAATGTTTTTCCTCTGATATTTACAATCAAGAAATCATTTACAAGCTGTTTTCTTTTTTTACATTTAACTTAGCATTTTACAAACTATTGCATGATCGAGCAGGCAAACATACTTAAAGATCACCTGCTTTTATTTTATTAAGCAACAATTTTTCTATAAGTTAAACATACAAATGATGTTTACAAGCAGATATTTAAAAGATTAAAACTTTTTGTCCCAGAAAAAGAATCGGTCGTGACAAACGAATGTTTTTTTCGGTTGTGATAAAAATCATTTGAATGATCATTATACAAAAAAAAAATTGCTAGCTACAACCGAACCATTGGCCACAAAGACGGTTGCTACCACCGAGTCTGTTTCCTGTGTGTTCGGAAAATTGAGTTGAATGCTTTTTCCCAGGAAAACTTTGGTAATGGGTGAGATAAAGTAATGCATAAACTTGTAATGTGTACTCCTTACATATATCATTATTTCCCAACAGAAAGTAATGAGTAACCGATAATGGGTTACATAATGCATTACATTGTCAACTATACTCCTTACATTAAACATTATTTTAAAACATAAAGTAACGAGCTACCGATAACACTCATGGATTACCTTGTAATGATACCTCATTACCTTTTACATTACTTCAAAACATAAAATAACGACTTAAAGATCATCAATTACGTAGTGTATGAATTGTAAACGTAAAGTAATTATTAAAATATATTTTAGAAAATCTATTTGTAAACACATTACTTTGTGATTCTTTGTAAGCATGAGGGTAAGGTGTATATTTTTGAAATTCATTTACATTTTAAGCAATGAAATATTATAGTATGTATCGGTAGCTCAGTTGGTAGAGTAATAATTTTTTTTATCAATTTTTTGTTATTAAAATCTATTTATAGACATATTACTTTTTCCCACCATGCAACCATAGGAGTAACTAGTTACTTTTTCCCCTACAAGGTAATGAGTCCACCCATTACTTTTAGGACCATCGCCTGTAAAATTCATCAGTGAAGTAAGGTGTAATGTAATAAGTGGATCCCTATGGCGATACATTACTTTGCCCAATATTTGGTAATGTGTTTTAACTAAAACGTATTTGAAATCAGAATTAAGATTTTTATGAATACTGACTGGCCTAATAAATTAAGAAGAATTTCAGGCAAAAATTGAGTATTTTTGAAAAAAAGTTTATTGTTATTAAAAATTCCCAAAATTCGAAATTTTGAAAAGTTAAATTTTTTGTTTCGTTTAATATACTAAAAATCATTCAGATATGTAATTCTGAATTTATCGAATATCATTAACCCCCTTTAGCCTGAAATCAAAAATGACCCCCGAATTTGATAAAAATGCAAAAAGTGATTTTTTAAATTAATTTTAAAGATTTATTTAATTGCCTAGTTTTGAGATGTCGATTGCTATTTTTATAATATAATAGTTGTAATTTAAGAAAAAAAAGTGTGCCCCGGTAGGCTAGTTGGTAGCGTGCTGGCTTATCAGTGCGGGGGTCGTGGGTTCGATTCCCACCAAAGGCACTGGTCTGTTTTCGTTACAACGCGCCGAAGGCCATAGTAGCTAGTGCTCGGTTAGGGTAATAGGATATAATTTGTAATTATATGATTATTAATTAATAAAATAAAAAAAAAAAGAAAAAAAAATTAAAAAAATTTTATTTCGTGTTTATGTGTGGAATGACTTACTTCCAGGACATTTTATGAAAATTAATTATTTTGTCAAAAATTTAACTAAATTTTAATACTTTCATCAAAGATTGCACAGTTTTCGGAAAAATATCACTTAAATTTAACTAAACTATAATCATCTTTACTTTTATTTAAAAAATCTTTAACCCTTAGTGGTCTGTGGATAAAAAATGCCCATGAAACTTAATTTTAGTTATGACTAAAAGATTGCGAAGCTTTTAAATTTATAAAAAAAAACTACACTCGATAAAAAATTAGTTTTTGTAATTCTATATGTATACTCAAAAAAAAAAGTTTGTAAAGTCAGCAAAAATTTTGCTGAGTCAGCAAAATTTTAGTCAGGAGGGTGCTAGCAAAAAAATTGCTAATGTCAGCAAAATCTTTTGTTGAAAATCAGCGATCTGATTTTTAGCAACAAAATAAGTAGATTCAGCAAAAGTTTTGCTAACACTTAGTAGATTAGAAATAAAAAAGCCTCGGTAAAAATTAATAAATTTTTTGCTGAATTTTAGTAGACTGAAAAAAACGCAAAAAAATTGTAGAAAAATTGTAATTTAGTTAATTTATTTGCTGAAAATCATAAAACATATTTTTGTGACTCTTTTAAAAATAACTTACAATAATTACGAAATATAAAAATTTTCATTTTCCCACATTGACGACATGAATTAATTTAATATCTGAAAATATATAGAAATAAATATATATAACATAACAAAAATTTTCTTTCAACTACTTACATCAATGGTAGTCTAAATGATGCTTTCTTTTAAAGAACGCAACTGCCGAAGATAATTATAGAAACGAAACGAAAAAATAAACAAAAACAAACGAAACGAAAAAAACAACCCTTTTTTTGCAATAAGAAAAAGGAACCATACAAATCTACCTAAGATGTGTGTCTTTGTCTTTCGCTTTACTCTGTCTACATGTCTGTATATGTTTGTTTGCAATTTGACCACACTTGATTATTAATCTATTAACATTTATTATAGAAATACATATTAAATTTAAATATTTTCTTTTGTCTTTTATTTTATTAATAGACAATTATTTTCACAAGCCGGTGACAACGCAAAATTTAAGTTGTTTTAATCCTCAATTTTGTTTTATGTATGAAAAAGAGATACAAAAGTCTTCCATGGTTGATTTTTTTATATGTCTTATTAAAGTTGTACTTTTTAGTATAAATTTCTCTTCTCTACTACATCTTGATATGCCGCGACATCTGCTTCATTCTGCGTATATCTTTCAATCTGGTTGTCGTCCACACTATTAATGTGCTTATTAGCACAATTTTTTTTAGCAAAATTAATTAGTAAAACATTAGTATATTAGTAAAGCATTAGTATAAAACAGTTAAGTGCTGAATAAGTATAACAAAAATTTTAGCTGAAAACACGATTTTAGCAAAAAAAATTTGCTAAAAAATAGTATACCTGATTTACAAGACGTTTTACTAACTTTTGTACCAACTTATTTTTTTGAGTGTAGCGTTAATGTTTCCACTTTTGATCAAAAATACCCACTGCGAAATTTACAGAATAATTTCTTTTAGACTTTCATTAAATTTGGATGTGTGGTAAAGGCTACTAAACTAACCAACACGTGCAATTCTTTATCGCATCAATCTTGCTTTTAAGGGTTAAAAGGGTGCGGTCCAAACAACAAATAAACTTAAACATATACATATATATAAGGTGGTTTGGTAAATCGCAAGAAAGATCTTTAAAATACCATTAATTTGATACCCATTTTTGTGTAGTTTTGTTGAAAATATAATATATGAAAAAAAATAAACTGGAGCCATTTCTGACCCCGTTTTCTTAATCCTCAAAAGTAAGATTTGTACGATAAAGAATTACGCTTGTTCGTTAGTTTAGTACCCTTTATCATATATCCAAATTTTATAAAAATCTGAAAGAAGAAATTCTGTCAATTTCCTAGTGGGTCTTTTTTGGTCAAAAGTTAAAACATTTACCCTATGTAAATCATATTACATAAAATATTTGTTTTTATCAAGTGGAATTTTTTTTTGATTAATTTAAAAGCTTTGCAATCTTGTAGTTATAATCAAAATTAAATGTCATGTGTGTTTTTTGTCCCCAGGAAGCTTGGGGTTAAAGATTTTTTGTATAAAAGTAAAGATAATTATTATCCAATCAAATTTTAGGGATATTTATGAAAACATTCAAATTTAGTTAAATTTTTGAGAAAATAATAAATTTTCATAAAATGTAATGAAAAAGGGTTGCTTCACACACAAAAACGAATTATAATTTTTTAAATTAATTTTTTTTTTCTTAAATTACAACGATTATAAAAATAGCAATTGACATCTCCAAACTACACAGAAAAAATTATGGGCCAAAAATATCTAATTAATCGATTGTTTGAATATCAATGGCAATTTAAACAATTTTTTTAATTGATTCAATTAAAAAATTTATTGAATTTTCTAATATATCCATACAGTGTTGACAACGTGTAAACCAAATTTTTAAAAATTTGGCAAACTATTTTTTTTTTATTTAGATTAAATAATCAAACAAAGGTTTAATTATGTCAATATATTATTTAATTTGTAAATAAAAAGAAAAAAATCGCAAATTATTAAATTTTAATAAGTTGGATAGTTTACTGATTTCAAATACACGCAAAATCGTAGTTATTTCACTAGAGTTTGTAACACTCTTTTTGTTGAGATATTCGTGTACGCACGAAAACTTAATTTAGTTTCGTGTTTTATCTGTGGTAATAAAAGTGCACATGTGGATTTAAATAAACCTTATCGAAAAAGGACAATTAAACTATCATTTTTGTAAATAATTCAATTTTCAATAAGTATAAGTGTCATTAAACTATCATTTTAAAGTTGTGTGTGATTTTTGTAAGAAAGCAATTCAATTACAAGAAAAAGTTCAAGACAAGACAAGCAAAACAAAAATTTTGTCTTTACTTTTATTTGTTTTCTTATAATACATTTTTATATTAAAAAGCTTTAATTTTATTATAAATAAAATGTGAATTTAATTTACAAACCTACATTTTTTTTTTTATTTAATGGGGGGCATATAACAAAAATAAAAAAATACGAGTTTTCAATTAAAACTACCATTGTTTTCTTCTCAAGTTTCAATTAAAGTTTCAATCAATTTAACTAAACTTTTTAATTGAGGTTGTAAAGAAAAGCAATAACTCTTTTAATTGATATTATTTTAATTGAAAGAGTTTTAATAAACTGTCTGCAAATTTTTTTAGTTAATACTATCATTTCAGTGGTAGGTGCAAAATCAATTAAAATATTAATTGATTCAATAAAATTTTTAATTGAAACCCGTTTTTAGTTTTTTCTGTGTATGCATTTAAAAAAATCTTTAAAATTAACTCAAAAAAAAAAAGTTTTTTTATCAAATTTGTGGGTCATTTTTGATTCCAGGCTAAAGTGAGTTAATGACATTCGATGAAGTCAGAATTCTTTATGTGAATAATTTTAGTTATATTAAATATATAAATTAAATAAAAAATTTAATTTTTCAAAATTTCGAATTTTGGAAACTTTAAATAAAAATATTTTTTAAAAAAAAATTAACATTTGCGACCGAAATTCGGCACGGGTTAACGTTAAAAAAAAAATGTCTTCCATTTGGAATCATTTGCTGTTAAACTGTAAGGGGTGCAATGACAAATCCATTTTTAAGGAAAATCCAATTGTACACTCAAAGAATTACAGTTAAAATAACTAAAAATTACAGTTAAAATAACAATAAATGTACTTAAAAAGACAATGACTGTATTTCTCATAAAAATTACTAAAATTGTAGTAAAATTTAACTATTAAAAAATAACTACATAATGTAGTAAAAATAAGACGACAATATAAATTCCTTTGTATATCAGATCTCTAGCATGACGAAGTTCCACCCACATCTTATTGGCTTCATAAAAAGCAACTCTTTTTTGGCATCTCATCAGTTAAGTTAAGGAGCTCCGAATTGAACAAAAAAATTTAATACTTTCTCACCTCTGGTTTGGATGTATCAGACCCAGATAAGTTTTCATCATTAATGTTCATGATTGTTGTTGGTATATATGTTGGTGTAGCGTTTTATGATTGCCGACAATATTTTAAGGTGTGTGCACGTACTCGTATGCTAAATAACCCTTTTTTGTTTCGTATTCCTTTAGATGGTTGGTAAGAAAAAGGACCTGCTGCATTTCGTGTTTATTTTTAAGATCAATTTGCAACTTGGCCTTTAATTGCTCTGGCTTTTGACTCGTGCTGTAAGTTAAAGTTGTTAGTAAAATCGTCTACCAACATTTGGCATTTGCCACAAGCTGCATTTTGTTTAAATTCAAGTAATTATCTGTAGTTTTTTTTTTTTTTTGTTAAAGAGAATAATTTAACTTTCTTTTTTCAGTTCTTATCACAGGGCGTTGTCTTTAGCACCTGTCGAATTTTTATGAATAAAATATATTTTGGCAATTCAAGATTAATTACACGGTGCTACAAAAAAACAAAAAATTGCAATTACTTTTAAAGTGAGATAGTGTAGGTTGTAAGTCTAGCTGAGTGTATTACAAAACCGTTTTGACATAACGGTAAAAGAGAATTTTTGCGACTGGCATATTTAAACTTTTGTTACTCATGCATTTCTTTTTCTTTACTAAATTTTTAAACGGTGTTTAAAAGAAAGTTATCTGGCCTCTCTAAAAATATATACGATCTTTATATTATTAATATAAATAGGTAGAGATTTTTTTAATAACAATTAAAATGTTAAATTTTTTTAAAATTTTTGCATCGTCTTTCTAGAAGCGTTTTTTCAAATCTTCTATTAAAACAACAATATTCTTTAAGTTAATTAAGTACTATAACTTTGTTAGTTTTCAACCGATTTTAATCAATTTAATCATCCGATTTATAATAAAGAAAATACGAATACACAGACTTGCGCACTTTTTGCATATTTCTAATTTTTTCAAAAAAATTAAATCGCTCATTAAAAACTAAAAACGCAAATCTTTAAGTGGGTCCATAAAGTTTCTGAATGCAAAATGTAATTAAAATCGGAAAACCCGAGGTCAGATTTTGGCCGAAATACTCTTTTACCGTTATCTCGGAAATTTGAGGAATTTCCGGTTTTGTAATGCACTCAGCTAGACTTACAATCTACACTAGGTCACTTGAAAGGTGATTGCAATTTCTTTTTTTGCAGCACCGTGTTATCATTACTTTTATCTAAAGACTTTTCTTAAATTTTGATAGAGTACTTAACTAACAACCAAGCGCAGTTCTTTATAGTTCCAATCTTATTTTTAAGAGTAAAAAAGTGGGGTCAAAAGTAACCCCTTAGTTAAAACCCCTTTTCTTGTGTTAAGTTTTATTGGTCATTTATGTGCCCCGGCCACTAAGGGTTAACGATTTTTTGAATAAAAGTAAAGATAATAATACACTCAAAAAAAGTCAGTAAAGTCAGCAACACTTTTGCTGGAAGGATCCTTGTAGAAAATTTACTAATATCAGCAAAAAATTAGTAAGGTTGGCAAAAGTTTTTCCGAAAATTATGAAAGGTATTATTCTGTAAATTTACAAGAGGGTCTTTTTTTGGCGAAAATTGAGAAAAATTAACCCTATATGGATCAAGTTACATAAAATATTTATTTTTATTAACTGGACATATTTTTTGAAAATTTAAAGGCTCTACAATCTTGTAGTCATAATTGAAATTAAGTTTCAAGAGCCTTTGATGGTCCCCAGACCAGTAAGGATTAACGATTTTTTAGATAAAAATAAATATACTGCCAACCGAATTGAAAAGTGTATATTAATGGTAACAACTTATAAATTCAGTTAGTACAACGATATTGACATTATATTTCTAAATATTTTGAGTGTTGCAAATAAAATTCAGTTGAATTAACCGAACTTTGTTGTGAAACATAATGTTAAGCGGTGCCAACCATCTGAAACTCGTAATAATGGAATTTGAGTCGTCGTAACCGAATTTCAGTTGGAAAATAGCTAAATTTTTCTCTGTGTGCATGGCCTAATCAAATTTAAGTTATATTTCTCTGGAAATTATGCAAACTTTAATAAAAACATTGAAATTTTGATAAATTTTTGACAAAATAAGCAATTTTTATATAATGTCCTGGAAAGGAGTAGCTCCAAATACAAACTCGAATTATCATGTTTCCAATTTATTATTTTTTTTTTTTTTTTTAATAACAACTATTATATTATTAACATAGTAATCGACATCTCCAAATTAGGTATTTAAAAAAAATCTTTAGTCAGAATTACATATCTGAATAATTTTGTGTATATTAAATTAATAAATGAATTATATTAATTTAATTGTGTAATGACAAATCTATTTTTACCATACAATATTTATACACTCGAAAAAAGTCAGTAAAGTCAGAAGTAGGAAAAATTAACCTACATTTCCATATATGGACAAATATTGTCATATATGTTCATATTATTATTTCATATGGTCTTCCATATACGTTCATACATTATATATTTTTTGTAATTTTTTTTTTAGAAAATTACAAAAACTCAGAGAGCTGATGTTTAGCTACAAAATTAGTAGATTTAGCAACACTTACTTGATTAAAAATTAAAAAATCATCGCTAAAAGTTAGTAAAATTTTTCTGAATATTAGTAGACTGAAAGAAAACTCAAAAAATTTGTAGAAAAATTATACTTTAGTTAATTTATTTGATGAAAATATTAAAAAAAAAAATTGAGATTCTTTTAAAAATAACTTACAATACGTTACAAAATATAAAAATTTTCATACACCCAAATTGAAGACATGAATTAATTTAATATCTAAAAATATATAGAAATAATTATATATAACGTCAACAAAATAATCTTTCAACTTTCAATGATAGTTTTCAATATAAAAATGTAAAAAAGATTAAAAAATTAATTAAAAATACTCTAAGTTCGCTCCTAGTTACTTGGCAACGATTCGTTTGTGTGTATGAAACGTTTTTATGAAATCATGAAACATTTGTCTTCAATTTTTATGTAGCTTGTTGTCATATTTATGAAAACTTCATAAATATGATGAATAATACACTGTCACAAAATGATAAAGTCTTAAAACTTATAATGTTGAATTAATGACCATGATATTCAAAAAATTATAAAACTAAATGTCATTATTCAATCCGATTTCCTATAACATACAATTTTTAAAACGTTTAGCTTTACAGGATAACAAGAATCCTTTATGAACAAATCTAGTTAATCAAGTTTTATTATTTTTTAATTTTCTAATGAACTCTATTGTGTATTTGAGATTTCGATTCTATCGAAGAAACTTGAGAACATTTTGTGGATAATTTAAATCTAGTTTTTTGTTTCCTTTTCAATTTTTAATTAATTGCCTAAGCGAAGCGAAAATGAATGAGATCCCATAAATTCAATCTACTGTAACAAATTGTATTTTGATTTTATTTTATCGGCCTAAGGACGACAGTCGATCTTTTTTTACATTTGTTCGTTAACACTTCTGTCCTTTTTAAAATTATACCCCATCTGTTGTGTTTGTTGGATCAAAATGACCCAATTTTAAAATCATAAAAAATTAATTAATTTTTTCTTTCAGGGATAATATTAAAAATAGTAACATTAAAAAGAAAATATTTATCAATTCTGAGGATTTTAAAAATTTGTCACTAAATTTTTGTTGAGTTTTAACAAAAGAAAACTTAATAACTTTTGAAAGGCTAATGGGATTTTGATGAAGTCTTCGTCAGAACAGAGACAAGTAACTAGAAACTTATATTCTAATTTTTGGCTCCCACGAAATACCACAAGATTAAATATGGTCATCACAATTGTCAAATTTTCAGCAAAACTAGGCGCTTATGAAATGACAAAAATAAATTTCTTTTCCAATTTTAAAAATTTTTACTTAACTTATAAGCGATCAAATTTATTAGCGCTTTATGGGAGTAAAAAGTCGCTCGCTTAATATTTTTAATATGTGTACTATGATATACACTTAAAAGACAAGATTACAATTTATCGATCCTGGTCAAAAAATTTCAAATCGAATCAAATTTAGTGTCGGCCCAGAATACGAGCATAGCGTACAAGGATTGTCGCTGCCAGAGAAAATTCGCCCAAAATAACGACGTTCGACAGTGACTGCAAAAGCTGTCATATTGATTTAAGTGTAAAGACCGTAGGGGTTCATTCCGTCTCCAATATCTCTTTCGCTCATTACCAATGCAATATTTTTTAGTTTTTAAAAATAAATCTTTTAAAAAGAATAACAAATGAATATATATAATTAAATGAAAATTTAGGAATCCAACATATTAAGCAAGATATATTGATATAGGTAGTTTCACTAGAACAACAACTACAACACACAACTACAAACAATACAAAAACAACAGGGTTTTGACATTTTAAAATACTCAAGATACAGTCTTTGTTCTGTCAAAACCATGTAAGAAATGTCAAAACTAGGTAAGAGGAAGATAAGCAGTTAGGCTACTAAAACTACCTTATAAATATATCTTGATATTAAGTTGGTTTATATAACTTTATACATTTGCTAGTACATTATGACTACATAGGAGCCATAGAAAATCTCTGTTAGGTTTACTCATCATATCTTGTTTGTTTGTTTGTTTACGAAATATAGTTAAAGAGAATGAGTAACAAAAAATGAGAGAATACGAAAAAACGTTGTGAAAATAAAATATATTCTATTTCACAACTGTATTGCAGTGCTGCCAGCTTTTTGAGAGTAAAAAGTGCAAAAAAAATTGTAAAAAGCGTAAAAAAGCACCAGAGCATTTTTTGTTTGTTTTGATTTATTTACAAAGTAAAAGATATGAACTCAAGTTGACCATAAAACAGTTTTATACCTAGTTAGATTTCGAGTTAAAAAAAAAAGTTACCACCTTTTTTCACTCGTAATATTCCATGCTAAAAATACGAAAAAAAAAATGTCAAAACAACGAAATATTTTTTAAAATCAAGAAATTTTGGTGTATTTTACCAAAGTTTTTGGTTATTTTGACATTTTATTCGTATTATCAGTGCAACAATTTTGGGTGTTTAATCTAGTATTTCTTTGTACTATTGCGGAAATATCATCCAAACTTCTTGGCAATAGTATTTTTCGTATTGCAGTAGAAACTCGATTCTTGCACGTAATGAAAACCGGGCTCGGTGCAAGTTTCGAGGTTGTCGCAAGTACCGAGTATTAATTTCCCATACAAAATAAAAGGCACATACATCTGTTTAGAATCTAAGTTTAATATTTCAATTCAAAACACTTAAGTTCAACGCATTCGTATAACAGTAGATACATATTTTATGTGGAATTAAAGAAATTTAAAATTTTTGTTTGTTTTGTACAAAGCCGCTTGTTCAGTACTACACTGCTTCATAGTCTCTAGAGCATCATAATATCATCTAATGAAGCATTGTTTTTCTCCGCCCATTCTAAGCAAATATTGAACGCTGATATATATACATAATACAAAAATGTTGCAAGTATCGAGTTCAAAATTTTCGGATGTTGCAAGTACTGAGTGCGTAATGTAAAATATTCCTATGTTGCAAGAATCGAGGTGTGCAAGTATCAAGTATGTGCAAGAATCGAGTTACTACTGTAATTCAACTGGTAAGACCATTAAAAATGTAGTGAAAAGTGACATTTGACTGTAATTCGCTTCAGAATGTAAAAAAGCTGGAGTTTTCGATAGTTTTTACTGCAGTTTTATGGCTTTTCGAACCAAATTCCGATCTCTAAAAGGAAATTGTTTAAAAAGCACCATCAATAAATTACCAAAGCACCAATTTCGTGCTTTTTTATGTTTTTGCACCATTAGTAAGATTTCGGCGTTTTGTGATATTGAAAAGCACTAAGTTGGCATTACTGCTGTTTTGCACGACGCTTTCTAAATGTCAATTTGTATGCAACGACGCGCTCTTGTTCTGTTTCTGTACTTAGTTGTAAAAATATGAAAATATAATATTGGGTCAAAATGACCCACGTGTATGTAAAAAATAAATTGTTGCCTGGGAAAAAAATTGTATATAATTTTTCAAGTTTTTTTTTTGCATAATTAAAATATAGGTAGGTACCTATTTGACGTAATTTATAATATAAAACTAACATTTACTCTTTACGAATACTTTAAAGTATCTAATTTTAACTTTGTTTTTTTTTTTAAACTTGGGTCACTTTGATCCGAACAGCACCGAATGGTTAAAAACTAACTGTATAAAATTTGTTAAATGTTCACACCTTTGTTATGTAATTTATTTTGAAGGTTATACAATGTTTTTATATTATTCTAGATTTATTTATTTTGGTTTCTAAAAGGTGGTGGTTAGATTTTCTCGTTTTTTATTGTTTCTAGATCTTTTCTAGAAAGGACATGTTTTACTTTCGGGTGTTTATGTTTGAACACGTTGTTATGCAGTCAGCCATTGTTTTTGTAGAGTTTATGTATTCAAAAAGGATCAAGGATATTTTGGTATATCAAACCATAATTTGAGTACATGACAGTTAATGTCATGTTATGTGTAGCTATAAAATACGAACGTGTCTTATCAATTGTATGTCATTTTAATGTCATTATTTTTAAAAACATAACGATCAGTTTAACTATGTATTTTAATTTGGCAGTAACTGTTTAAAAATGTGTTACTTTTACATAGAAATTTTTTATTAAATATCTTAAATATCTTATGTTGTAATTTTGAAGTACGTTATTTTTTTTTTGACATTAACCCATTAATGCCATAATTTGTTTGCAAATTCTTTTTATAATAGCCTTTCTTAAGCTACGTTTACACAAAATCTTAACACGTGTTTTGCCAACACATAAAGACAAGTTCATTATTCTTTTCCACTCGTTTTAGCAAAACGCATGTTTTTGCATTTATCATAGAAATACCAGGAAGAAAATTTATAATTTTGTTTAATTCAAGTTTACACATAAATATTTTCCCCAAAATATATAAATTAATTGCTTCACTATTCATTTTTACATTAATTGTTAAAACTTTTTGTCTTAATTATGTTTTTTTTTTAATTTTTATTTTTAAGTTCAAACAAGTTTGATGGATCAGTTGTAACATTTTGTGTGATAGTTGGACGAACATTCATTGTAAAGGAATTTTGAGAAAGGATTGTCAAGAACCCGTTAAAATAAGGCCCACTTATATTAACACAATTGCCAAAATATCCTCTATTACTTTTAATTCTATTGGATGCAACGTTTATGTCACATCCAACTAAAAATTTAATTCAGAATTAAAAAATTTCAGATATCATTCCGTTAACCGGAGAATTCATTCAAAAGCTTTAATTGGTATTGAATGAATTCCAAAATTGAAAGAATTCAATATTATGTTCATTCAACATATTACTAATTTAATGAAGAAGATTTATTATCATTCATTTAATGGAGAGAAAATTAACACAAAACACTCAAGCAATAACAAATCATAAAATGTTTTTTTTTTTTTAATGATAGACTAATATTAAGTAATTTTCTTTTGCATTTTGTAAATATTTTAGTTAAGTTATGGCACATTTCGTTAATCGTTTGACACTTATATGATACTTATTGGATTACTGGTCAGGAACGTGGTAAAAGTAGGGGTTAACGTAAAGAAAACTCACCCCTTGGCTGACAGGCCAAAATACTAAATCGAGGAACTTAGAATTTGGTATGTAGGTTCCTTATCAGGAGAAGTAGAGCTGAAAGGTTGAAAAAGTCTCCCCCTTAAAAACAAAAACCGCCTAAGCATGGAACTTAAAATTTGGTATATACATAGGTTTCTTATCAGCAGTAGACATCTGTATAGAGCGGGCATCTGTACAAATATTTTCGTTTGGCAACCTCTTAATGTTAATTTTTACCTGACTTTGTATGTGTTGTGTATGCGTTGCCAACCGAACTTCTATAAAAACACAGAGTTGCACACAATTAGTAGTATAATACAAAAAGATTAAAAAATGGTTTAATCGCCTTCTTTAGTGCTTCATTAAGGAGTTAATATAATTTTCAAGAGATTATCTTGGCTATGTGAATTCCCTATTATTTAGAGATTCCATCAAAAAAACTGCGCAATAATAATGCAAGTGTATGGTTACCTTTAGATATAGAAGAACATTTCCCATATAGTAGAACATTGGCAACCCTTTAACAAAGTAGATGCTTTTCAAAAATGTTGCCGTTGAATTCTTGAAACTTCTTTTTTTTTTTAATATCGTCATGATTGTGATGTAGACAATGGTGGTTGTGGTCAAGGTTGCCAATTTAGCTATTTTCCGGCTAGATCTAATGATTTTTTTTTTCATCTAGCTATAGAAAAATAGCTAGATTGCATCTAGCGGGAAGATTTAGCCATTTGTTTTTCGTTTTACCGATTTTAAGCTATTTTTAGAGCATACGTTTTATTTTGTTTTTTTAAGTGTTTTCAAGGTGTTCAATTAAGCCAAATTTTAAGATTGTATTTCCCCGAGAGATTTTTCGATTTTTTTTCTTCATTGCCATTTTTATTTGGTGTTATTCAAAATTTTTCAATTTTTACATATAATCCGATTTATTCCATATAATTGAAGTTTAAAATCGGGCACCGTTTTTCCAACGAGATACAATTTATTTAATTTTTAATAAGAAAATTACAGTTTAGTAAATAAAAACCATATCTCAATTTTTTTTTTTTTTTTGTAAATTTATAGAAAAGGAAAAAGCTTTATGGAGTTTTTTTTTTTTTTTTTTTGAATTAAATAAAATAGTCATAAACGAAAACAAAATCAAAAATTAAGCTTTAATGACAACCTTTACCATCAATATTATTTTTTCGTAAAGTTTTCCATTTCCGCTATTATAAAAGTTTTTAGGCTTTGAACGTTTTTCGTTTAAAATACTTCAAAATACACAATCTCAAAAATTATTAAAAAAAATTTAAAACTGTAGCTCTGTTATAAAAAATGATAGAAATAATAGAGCAATACAATTTAATATTTGATTTTTGGACTAAAACTGTCTGATTTTTTACTATTACATTTTTTTTGTGTTTTAAGAGCTTAGCGATTTTTATTTTTAAATCTAGATATTTTTCGTGTTGTAGAGTTGGCAACCTTGGTTGCGGTATATGTTGTGCCGGGTTTGATGTTCGATGGAGGTTCGATAACGGCACCAATGATGTTGCTGTTGGCTGGATCAATAGAGTTTTGTGTGTGTGCCAAGTTGCGTTAATGCTTTTTATTTGTTCGTTACTTCATATTCAACATGTAAAAAATGAAAAGAAACAACGACGAGGAATTGTGATGATTGGTTTTCTTCGTGTAAAGTTAAAGAAGGCCAGCTTGAAATTTTTGAAGAAAAAGGAATCACTTGTGCGCGCGCCTTTAAAGGCGATGGTTGAGTTCAACGGGTGAGTTTAAGAGAGACTGCGAAATTCAACAAGAAAAATACTGTAAATTATAAAAATGTGATGAAGTGTGAAACAAGTTTAAAAAAATTAATAACGGTATTTAATAAAATTAATTAACAAGAACAAAGTGTTTAAGAGAAGATAATTTAAAAACAAAGTGTTTGGTGGACTTCATAATGAATTTGAACAAAAATAAACCGTTACAATTCTGCTTTTTTTATTGAAAATAAATTGCAAAGTATAAAAAAACAATAAGCTAACATAACAACAGCAAAACCTTTAAATAATGTAAACATTACAAGAACACGAAAAAATGCACCGTTGCAAAAATATATGAATGATCATTGTTGTTGGTTTTTTTTTCTATACTGTTAGAGTGTGTGTGTTAAAAAAAGAAACTGGAAAATAGTGGGTGCGTCATTTTAAACATCTCTCCATCATTTACTACTGTCATCATTATGATCTTGAACTATGTTTTTTTTTCTTTTATGGAAGGAAAAATAAAACATTTTTGTTTTTGCAACATTTAAAGAACAGTTAAATCTTGTGTGTGTGTGTGTGTTAAAAGAACAAACAGCAAACTTCAGCCAGGAAGTGTTTTTTTTTTTTTGTTTTTGCTTCGTAAGCAATTTTTTTATGCTTTTTTTTGTGGTCTTTTTTCAATGCATGGATTAAACATAAGATGTCCATTACACTCTACCCCTTGCTTTTGGTTTCTTGAAATAATAAATTATCAACAATATTATTTCTCGATCGATGTTTGTTGCTGTAAGTGGAGTTGATTTTGTGTTGTTCTTGTTGCTGTTAATGATGGCTCAGGGATGGCAAACATAGTACAATTTTACTTTTTTGATAAATATTGACCTTAGTTGATACAGCGGTACTAAATCGGTTCATTTGGTGTAATTAAAATTGTTTTTTTTTTTTTTTTTTTTTCCAAATTTTTAATTTTTGCTGTACTTTAAAACATTAAACAAATATTCGAATTGCAGAAAAAGATTTAATGATTTTATAAAATTGTTAATTTGTTCATATTACACTGTGCAACTCTGAAAAATAAAACAGGAGTGCCGACCATTATTCCTACATATTTCGGAAATGCTGATTTTAATGGCGTACCCATTTTTTTCACTTATGTTCTAGATTTTTCGCAAAATTGCATTAAAGTTTTGCATGTTGAACAAAGTTTTGTATACAAAAAATTTCCAAATAATATATTTTATCTTAATTTTTTATGGTAAATACTGATAAGACCTTCATCAACAAATTTGGTTAATATAAATGTGCAGCATTAACAAGTAAACATCTCTCTTAATATTTTTCAAAATTTATTACCCAATTTCAAAATAGATCGAATCATGCATTATTGGCACATTTTGTGTTTTTCCCATAATCGCACTTTCTTTTTTACATTGAAAAATGTTCAGATTTATCATTTTTGCTTATGCACAAAAATGTTTTGATCATTTGCGAAATGGGATGATAAATTGTGCAATATCATAAAATAAAACGGTTAAAAACTAAAAATGCATCGGAGTGTTGCGACAGATTTTACGACGTAGATTACGAATTCGAATACCAATATTTAATATTAGTTCCACTTCAGATAAAAAGACCGTTAACACGCTGCCGTAAAAAAATGTTATTTGTTGTTATTTTAAACTGGCAAAGTTAAACTTTGAACTATCAAAAAATGCATATCGTCAGCTTACTATTAATTTGACCCCACTGACCATTTTTGGTAAAATTAAGTTAAAAATCTTGATTTGCTGCAATTGACACACAGCATACAAAAGTTTAAACATTTATTTCATTATTGTTTAGCTGCATGACTAACCCAACGAACGTAAAGTCAAAACCAAAAATAGAACTGCGATTAGACATCAAAATGTATAGACGTGCGTGCAGCATAGAAAGTCATATTAACAAAAAAAAAGTTGATGTGGAACACAAAACAAGAATATTTATTTTTAGTAAAAATGTAACTTTTGATTTATATAAAAGTGTACACATTTGTAGTTTTGTTTAGAATATAAGCCGCGATTAATGGGAAAACAAAAATAGGTATTTATCATGTATATTTTAAGAAAAATGTGTGTAAACCTTTATCGGTTTTCTCGAATTCGACTTTTTGGTGTATAGGTCAAACCAATATTAAGCTGACGATATGTGTAAAAATTTGGATTAACTTGAATCATGTAGATTAATTTCGCTGCCTAGTATGGTGTTTAGACTGAAAAGCTAATCTAGTAAAAAGTGGATTACCTGAATATGTGGAATTAGGCAGTTAATCCACTTTTTACAATATTAACTAGGGTTTTTATTGTATCGTCCTTTTTCATTTTCCGGGACAGCGGGAATTTGTTTCGAATTTCCCTGGATACCGGAATTTCTCACTGACAACAAATTAATTAAATTTGACATAATTTGTGTTTGAAAATTAAAATTTTTATTACAAAAATAAACACTTTAGCCGGAAACATGCCATATGACAACTCAAGAACTGTGAAATACTTTTATTTAAAAGGCTTAAATTAGGAATCCTAGATAAACATTTTTGGAATTCTTTACGACAATCCATATAATTGTTCAGTTTTTAAATCGCCATTTTGTCTGGTTTTATCTAGAATAGTTCGGATTACATTCAGGAACTTTTTTTTTAAATTTTTTTCTTAAACTAACTTGAAATATTCTTAAATGAGAAATTTTAAAACAGAAATCTACATGTTATAAAAAAGTGATTTTCGGCTAAATCATAAATTATTTTATAAGGTATAGTACCCGTAAATTCAACTGTAGAAGTTTTCCCCCGTAATTTACTCAATATACTTTTCCGACAAAAAACCCTATAAATTTTTTTTTTAAAGTTTAGGGATTTCAAAATCCCAACTTTTTCTGATAGTTCTACTCTTACTGTTTTGCCACGCACAGAAGAATTATTGTAGGCCAGCATTTTTGAAAGTCTGACATATATAGATCGAAAAAATTTCTTATATAAAAATTTTGTCTGGTTGGTACAAAATCAAAAAACCCATTTCCATCCCTGTGATTGCTGGCTGTTCGTTTTAATTTCGTATTTGTGCATTGATCGTTTTTTGAGTGTTTGTTGTTGTTGTTGGCTTTTGTTTGCCGACACCCGAGCATTTGCTGAGTTTGCAGTTTCATCTCCATCTTTATCATAATCTTATACAAAAAAACGTTTTTTTTTTTTAAATCCTGCCTTGTCATCATAATCGTGTGTCTCTTCTCACTTCTATTACATATTTATCGTCTTATATACTTTATAATAAAATTAATAAAAAAGTGCTGCTGCTGATAATGATTATGGAATTGTTCGTGTTACATCTTTAATATTTTTTTGTTTCCATAAAACACCATCAAACCAATCAACCACAACTCGTGTTTGGCGTTTGTTCTTCAATAAAGGTAATTCATGACTTTATTTGTTATTGTTGTAATACTTATTTATGTACATCTTTATTACATTTTGCATCATTATTATATTAATAATGTTGTACACCCAAAGAAATTACTAATCAATTGGTAAAAAAGCTCTATCGATGTTTTTTTTTTTTTGTATAAATTATAATTCATAAAGGGAAATTTACAGGTTCTCTCTGTCAACCTACTATTGTCAAATTTGTATTGTCAATTGGGCAAATTATTGTAAATTATCTTTAGAAAATGACATCAGAAAATCGTATAAGTTATACTGGGACATTTTAGTTATGTGTGGACAGGGGTGGATAACCGGCGAATCAAGCTTAAATTAAAAAAAAAGATTTATTTAGAGCTTTTGCCAAACTTTTTTTTTGTGTGTAACCAGCGATACGAACTTGAGCTTTTCACGCTATGTTTAGCGTTTAAGTCCTGGTTCACACACGGCAATTATAATTGCGCAATTTTTCTTCAATTCTCCTTTGAAATTGCTTTTGTGTTCACACAGGAAAAGTTTGTTTCAGCAATTTTCGTATATCAAAATGCAGTGTTGAAAATTGCGGATGAAAAAACAACACGGAATTGGAGTACGGGCAAGTCTGTACCCCCTTCCATTCTCTTTTCCTCCCTCTTCTATAAACTCAAGAATTGCGCAAGTATAATTGCCGTGTGTGAACCTGGTCTAACCCCATAAAATGTTCTTTTGACGCATTTTTAAAGATTTATTATTAATGTATTATTAATTTATTTAAGTTATTAATTATTTAAATTATTAATTAATTAATAATTTATTTAAAGATAAAAAAAATAGCTTTTTTGGAAAAGCTACTAGTTAGATTATTTGTGACAACCACTGTGAACGGTTTATTTTTCTAGCAATTTCCCGAAAACTTAACCCAATTTTTAATTAGGCTGAAACGCGGCATTTTATTGAAAATTTATTTTTCTTTGTTTACCGTTATAGGTTATTATAGTTATGCAACACTAACAAAATATTATTACACAATTTTTCTCTTAATTCAATTAAGTAATCTCTTAAACTTTACACAATAAGAGATCAGTTATCACACTGTTAAAACAGTAATAAGTTTTAAAAAAAGTTTGTAATATTAGAAAAAATAGCAAAAATGATTTGCAATTATAGTTATGCAACGCAGTGTATATATGTGGTAAAACGCGATTCCCAAAATATGGTCTGTATATCCTTATTCGACTACACTCTTTAAATATTCGATGCACACATCAGATTAAGAGATCTATCTTTCTTTTGTAGAAGCACTCAAAATAATTGCATTTTAAATAAACTATTTGAAAGTTTCTATCTTAATCGATTGCCATCTTACGATACTTTTTGAAAATCATCCAAATTTATTTAGCTTAGTAAACTTTGATTTCTCAAAAAAGCAATTTAAAGCTACAAATTAATAAAAGACCACCCATTAAGATTTTGAAATTAAACGAAACTCATTCAAGCATTAAATATTCCCCAAAGGCAAAATATTTTATTACATAAACATCCCTAAAATATGAATTTGAAACACTTGAAAATATGTCACAAATTTTAAATACATATGATTAAAATCATAGAAAAAAAAAAATTATTGAAATAAGGTATTGGATAAAAAAATGTTTACATTCAAGTACTACTATTACATTTTATTAAAGTTTTATATATCATCAATAAAACTAGTTCATGTTAATGATTCATACTTTTCCATATTAACCCAAACTTCTCATTAAAATCGTTAATTTTTTGCAATTGTGACATTTTATATTTTAAACTAAATTGAGAAATTAGGGATTAGACTAAGTGCGTTAACTTGTGCGTTAAAATCCTTGTGAACTAATTCACTGCTCACTGAACTAATCAAAAATATTCCACTCTACATCAGCAGTTCCCACCTACTATTGCTTCACGGACCCCTTGACTCATTTCTATTCGTTCACAAACGCCCAAAAAAAAAAAATGTAGAAGTAAAAAAAAAAAACAAACACCAAATGCAATACAAAATTAATTAAGATGAACTCCGAGGTACCAAACAAATTACATAATTGGTTATAAGTGAGATTCGTATTTACTGGAGTAAAATTGGTTTTATTTCTTTTATTCACAAAATATTAAAAATTTATTTTTGTTAAATATTGTGAAATTCTTTCATTAAATTTCATAAATAAAGAGTTTTTGATAAATTTGGGAAAAAAAATTCGATGTGTTCAGATTAAAATATGTTTAAACTCAAACAAATTTTGACAAAATTTGCAACATTTTAGGAATTTTGTATTAAAAAGTGAAAAAATTTGTTTGCGGTTACTTTGAAGTTGTTACTTTCAAAGTAGTTCGTAATAACCGAGGTTTAAACTTAACCGAGTTTATCTTAAACGAGTTTACTGCACGAGACTTCTTAAAAGAATTACCAAAAACATAAAAGTGTTATCTTGGGTGCTCTGAATCCGAATCTGTATTTAGAATTACTCCAAGTAATCAAGTTTTTGAAGCATTCTAACCTATACATGTTCGTTATATTTGAAACCACCACATTATTTTCAGATAAACCTATCGTTTAAAATTAAGTTGTTAAGTTTCATATAAGTATAGAATGTTGTACTGGTTATTCAAAAGTCAAAGGAGCAAAAATTAAGATATCAACTAATGTCCAAAAGCATTTTTTTTTTTTTTTTAAAGAGAAGCAACACTGGAAATTCTTCCTATTTATTAATGTGTTGCATTTTTTGGAAAGGGGATAGTGGAGAGATGAAAGGTGGTGAAGGATGGAGGGCTTCAAACATGGCAACACTGTAATTGCGCTAGATAAATCTTAGAACAGTTGTTGCTCGCCACCTGATGTAGAGTTGGCGAATTTATTGAAGCTTTTTTGTGTCATAGCCCTGATTCATTATTTTACTTCGGTGGGGTTAAGTGCTATGGGAACACCGAAGGCGGACGCTGCGATACATATGAGGGATAGAAAACTCATATATATTATTTTTCTAAACTGATGTTGTCGTCACCGGGAATCGAACCCGGGACCATCTGTGTAACAGTCCAACGCGCTAACCATTACACTACAGCGCCCACAAAATAAATAAAGAGTACTGCTATTATATGCCGTAATGAGTTTTATATATGAAAATTTATTCAATTCAACTTGGAAGAGTTCTGAGTAGAGTTAAATATTCGACCTATTTAAACCGGTTTTCTATACTAAAAAACCACGTATTTTTTAAAAACTTCAAAACCGGTTCGAATAACCGGTCTTTCCAGTTTTTATAAATCGCTTTGTATATCTGATATCTGAATGAATTTTTTTCATCAATGCAATGACGTTGAACTAGAACTAGTCCATTGAAACTTTTTATTAAGTTAATGAAAGTTTTCCAAAAATTTTCATTTTCATCACTTTTTGAGGCACTTTCTTAAAAAAAACTAGTATGAAACTTTTTATTACTTTTAAGCATGGTCAGCAAACACTAAAACACTAAAATAACGATAACAATTCAATACCGTTTCAAGGAACTATTTTTAACCTTAAAACAACGACAACGAAATAACTTAAAATGCCGATAACCCTAAAATAACGAAATAACTTAACATACCGTTAACCTTAAAATACCCAAACGAAATAATTCTAAAATATCGATAACCTTGAAATATCCTAATGAAATATCGGTCCAAAACATAATTACTCTAAAATTATTAAAAAAAAGCCCATTTATGTAAATTTTGTTAAATACATATTGATTTTGAAAAATACGTATTTTTGACCTCATGACATCAGACTTTTTTTTTCATATTGAGAACAGGAGGACTCTATGGAGCAATAAAGACGTTACCGTCTTAAGGTCTTTAAATTTTAAAAAATTCGCAATTTAATTTTGCAAAAACTTGAACAAATTTGAAAATTTGTGAATTTTGATGACCTACAGTGTCTAAACACGCTACTTCAAGATTAAGAAAGCTTCTGAAAGAAGCATTTCTACTGTTGTTGCAATTTTGGAATTTTTACTTTAGGTGTGCTAGATATTTACCTTAAAATACCCTAACGAAATAATCACAAAATACCGTTGTCCAATACCGATAACTGAATGAAACGGTTGCCAACCTTGGGTTTCAGAAATTCTTCGTTCACTTTGTGAAGAAAAGTTTCATTAGTTTAATGAAAATTTTCATTACTTTTCGTTTAATTACTAAAATTTTTAATGTGGACATTTGAAACTACATTAAAAAGGCTCTTTTTTATTGTCTTTCAACTTTTTTCTTTGAATTTTTCACCTTTGAATTTTAAGTGTAGCAGAGTTGTATTTTAATAATAATTATTTTAGCGGAGTCGCATTTTTGTATTGTTTTTCTGTCTAAAATACTACGCTGAAAATATCGAGTAGTTACTTTTAAACATCGAGTACTCAAAAAAAAAAACGACAAATACTCGACACCGACTACTTATTCTTTTAGCAGCACTATTAAAATACCGAACATCGACAAAAAGCATTTTCTAACCGAAATCTTCGGTCGGACACTAATTGCCACTTGCCTTAAAAGTTAAAAAATAAATTTAAAAATTCTATAATAAATAAAAATAATAAAAAAACAAAAATAATTTATGAAAAAAATTGATTCATAGTATATGCTTTAATTGTCTGAAAATTCTATGAGTCTTGTTTTTTAAAAAATGTAATCAGGTAGGCATATAGAACTTTTTGTGTATTAATAAAATTGTAAAAAAAACCATTGTGAAATTGTTGAAACTTAGTTTTAAGTACTCATTTTGTCGGAACTCATCGCTGACCATGGATTACATAGATCTCAAACTCTTTGACATTAGCTGTCAGTGCACGTAACTCTTGAGAATGTGTTGTACATATGTACATGCATAAGTCGTATACCTATACAAAACATATTTGAATGTGTTCGAAAAAATGTGTTTGTTGTCAAAAGATTATGAAGAGTTTAAGATCTATGTAATCTATGTCGCGGGTCCCCTGGAATACCTCTACGGACCCTCATTTGGGAACCGTTGTTCTACATTATATCAAAAATGTACATCTTTCATAAAAAACTTTTTGAACAAAATTCAAAAATGTATAACGACAAAAAATAATATTTAATTGCGTTACATTAAAACTTCAATCACATATAAATTTTTCATTGGTATGGGTTTATAAGTAGTCCGTTTGTATTATTCCAAAAATAAAAAAGGGGGAAAATGAAAATTCTATGACGCAATAAAGTTAATCTCTACTAGAATGAACGACGGGTATATAACAGGGGAAGGAGGGATTAATACCTCAGGCCAACCAATTTTCTTAAGTATTACTATATTGTACAAAATCTTGGTTAAACGTAACAAATTATTTACTTGTTACGAGTATTTTTTTTTATACATATAGGCTATTCTCAAAAATATTTAAAATTGGGGTTAAATTTTTTTTTGTTAAAACTTTTATGGCCCATTAATTGAATTTTACACGATAATAATTCACTTTTTAGGGATTTAAAATCCGTTTGCGTGAATCACTTTCTGCAAGGGGCGCAAAAGTTAAGGCCTTTTAAATTTTAAAATTTAAAAAAGTAAATTTTTTTTACTGATTAAAAAAAAAAATTTCATATACAATTGTTTAATATTTTTTTTTGGCGTTTTCATGCAAATTTACTCCCAAATTTTGTGCTTTCCAAAAATCTTTTTAAAACTTTGTGGTGTTTCAAAAAATTTAATTTTTGACTTAAAATCGTGTTCATACGCTCAAAAAATAAGTTAGTAAACAAATTAGTAACACGTCTTGTAAATCAAGTATACTATTTTTCAGCAATTTTTTTTGGATAATTAAGTTTTCAGCTAAAATGTTGGTTATATTTATTCAGCACTTAACTGGTTTCAACTAATGTTATACCAAGTAACTGGTTTCAACTAATGTTATACCAAGATTTTACTAATGTTTTACTAATTTATTTTGCCAAAAAAAAGTTAGCTGATGAGCACATTAATAGTGTGGACGGCAACCAGATTGAAAAATATACGCAGAATGAAGTTGATGTCGCGGCATGTCAAGATGTAGTAGGGAAGAGGAAAATGAGACTTAAAAGTACAACTCTTATAAGGCATATAAAAAATCAACCATAGAACTCTGCCATGGTTGATTTATCTGTATCAGTTTTTCATACATTAAACCTAAGTATAGATTAAAACTACATACTTAAATTTTCTGTGGTCACCGGCTTGTGAAAGTAATTGTCTATTAATAAAATTAAAGACAAAATAAAGTATTTAAATTTAATAAAGATGTATATTTGTAAACTAAATGTTGAAAACGATTATTAATGTAGTGTGGTCAAATTGACAATTTTAAATTGCAAACAAATATGCGTTCGGGTAGACAGACAAAGACACACATCTTCGGTAACTTTTATGTTTCCTTTTTCTTATTGCAAAAATTGTTGCATGTGTCATATTTTGTTATTTTTCGTTTTGTTTCTAGAATTATCTAAGGCTTCCTTTATCTTTCTATATGATTTTATGCTATATAAAAAAACAAAAACAAATTATGCCATTTTTACACAATTTTCAAAAAGTCCATATCATTTTAGCATTTACATTTTTTATGCTCCTCTGATTTTATGTTGTAAAATAAAAAAATAAGTTCTAGCAGCAAACTGGCTAAACTGAATTTTTAACAAAATTGTCGCTCATGTTTTTAAATTTTTGTGATGGCTGTTCTCTTCATCTGTTAAGGGAACATCGACGCCTAAAGTTGGCCCATACGCTACGCAATATCCTTGTGCAAGATATTACCAGGTGTATGTCATATCAAAAAGGTTTTGGTTCTTATTGCGCAACCAATAAATGTGAAAACTATTTTCTAGTGTTTTGGCCACATTGTGCAATTTGTATATCCCTTCACAACATAACAAAAGAGTCGTGCCATATTGTGTGCAAAAAGTGGGTACCTTAAGGGCATTAAAAACTAAAAGCGAGTTTCAATTAAAATATTTGTTGATTCAATTAAAATTTTAATTGCATGCGGTTCTATTAAGGAAATTGTACTATCAATTAAAATAATTTGTAACTATTTAATTGGTTTTATTTTCAATTAAGGTTTTAATCATAGCTATTAAAAATTTAATGGAATATTGTTTTTCATTTCAAACAAACTTTTAGTAGATACTATTAAAAATTGAATTAAAAAAAAAATCGCCAAAATAGGGGAAAAATTTCTAAAAAAAAATCGCCAAAATAGGTGAAAAATTGCTAAAAAAAAAAAAAAAAAAAAAAAAAAAATCGCCAAAATAGGGGAAAAATTGCTAAAAATAAAAAAAAGAATTCCTAAACTGGAAAAATTGTCAAAATCAAAAAATTACAAAATTTAAAAAAATAACATTTGCAAATTTAAAAAATAAGCTGAAATTTAAAAAAATTATCAAACTTTAAAAAAGTCAGTTGTTTTCTAAAAAAAAAAAATTAATTTAAAATAAATCGTTGAACTGGAAAACAAATTCGCTACTTAAATAGATAGAAAAATTTGAAAAAAAAACTAAAATTATTAAAATTGCAGTAATAAAAAAAAAACAAAAAATTGGAAAACAATTTTCATAGAAAAATCGCTAAAAATTAAAAAAAAACGCGCAAATTGAAAAAAATTACCAAAATTAAAAAATCAACAAAATTTGCAAAAAAATAGCTAAAATTAAAAAAATCGCTAAAATTAAATTTTTTAATTAAAACGATTCTTTTAAATTTTGGTGTTTTTTTTTTAATTTCAAAATTTTTTATTGTTGTCATTATAGGTTTTAAAGACTGGAAATTTTGTGTGCACCAAATTAATTTTAAATTAAACATTTAATACATATTATTAAACTTTTAATTGAATTTAAAATCTCAAACAAAAGTTTAATTGACATTTTTTTGATGAGATTTTTTTTGTGTATAAAGTTTTTAGAAAATTAAGTAAAATCGACAAAAATTTGTATTTATTTTAAAATTTACTTTAATTTTGTTTATTAAAAAGTTTAATGCTGCCGGTTACCATATGTAATACTAACTATAATTGTGGTAAACAAAATTATTCCAAAAGTTGAAAAACGCAAACAAAAAAATAAAAAGAATAAAAAAGAGACCTATCACATACTTCCAGTGGCACTGACTAACCAAGGAATTGTAAACAAACTACTGGCAAAACACTTGTTTAAGATGCTTCACCAGAAAAAATCATTGGCAAATAATTTGCTCAGGCCACTATGCCAACGTTGGGAAAAAGTGTTTTCCCAGTGCTATCAAGCCAGAAATTACTGGATGATGCTTTTTTTTCAAAAAGTATCTAGCCGGAAGGTTTCGAGTTCGAGCCCGGTTTCATGCAAACATTTTTTTTTTTTTTTTTGATTATTTTTAAATTTTTAAATATTTTCTCCATATAAAATAGTTTTTTTTTTTTATACTTTTTTTTTAAGACCAACTTTTTTTTTGATTTCCCAACGTTGGCAAGTTGTTTCCATCCAACATTATGCCAGTGCTGACATATTTGAGCAGCCAACTGTTACCCATCAGTTATCGTTTACTTACTATCAGGCACTATATGTCTCGTTAGCTCAGTGGTTAGAGCTGTCGGCTGCCAATCTGGCGGATAGGTTTAATTTTATTTTGGAAAACAGTTTTTTAGCCACCTATAACATGGTTTTACCAACATTGTCAACTTTGTTTCCCCAGTACTTGTCCGAAACTTTTTGAACAGCCGCCACTTTTATCTAATGATGTTCTTATTTTGGCATTGGAAAATCACTTATTGCCAGCACTTGTAATACTGGCTAAAGTGCCTTGCCAGCGGTGTTCCGTTTGTCTTTTTCTGACTGGGGATTTTTTTAATTTTTTCAACTTTGCGTAACGATAGCAATTAGAAACATAGAACTATGCTCCTAAAATTTTTCACTCCTACTAACTAGTTGAAGTGTTGTTAATCCAAAAATATAACCCGCTTTTCTAAAAAAAAAAAATTTCTCAAGTTATTGAAAAATTATATCAGTTTCAAAGGATTTAAACATTTTTGACAATAGCCCATATTCCTTTTATTGAATTCGTTCATTTATTGTCTGCATAAATGAGTCATTTTAGCAATTTCAATTTGGTGTGGCGGGGAAGATTTACATATTTATGTTGTGAATGACTTTGGTCAATTTTGTTTCTTACATTTATACATTTAATATAACAAAGCAAGAAAAATAAAATTAAAAAAAAAAAAAACGAAAAATTTACTATAAATTTTGTATTTCAGCACTTTAAACATCACGTGCTTTTCGAAAGAAACAAAAAACCGCGCGTTAATCCTTTGTTATGGCTCTTTTCGTCGAACACCACACATTTTAGGAGAAAATTACTTTAAAATTGTATTTTTATGATAATTTATTTAATATGTTTATTTCTTTGTATGATGATTTTCTTCTTGGAAATATAGTTTAAACGCCCCGCCATATAATTATAAAGAAGTTTGTGTGTAAATATTTATAAATTTTAGTTTAAAGGTTTTTTTTTTTTTTTTTTTAAATTAAATAAATGGAATTATTTTTTTTTTATAAATGTTGGCTACAATTTATGGAAATTTATTAAAATAGCGTTAATTTTAAATGTTTAGAATTTTGCTTAATTTTAAATGGATAAAAAAAAAAATACTAAAAAAAAACGGCAAATCTTTTTGAATTAAATACTTCAGGAAGCATTTTTAAATTTAACTGCTATACCAGATAGAAAAAGTAAAACATTTTTTGTTTAGTTTTATTAATGGTCCTTCGAACCAAGAAAAGCCTTGAAATACATAAAAAGTTAAAAAATATAATTCATTTTTCATTTCATTAAAATTTTAAAACCTTTTTTAACCCTCTAACTGGCAAACGATGTTTTGCAACGAAATTCATACCATGTGCTCCACTCGAAAAACAAATAATAAGTTCTTCAACAAAATTGTTTAGCGTTGCCTTATTTAGGCGATATGAGCCAAAATATTCTAGGGTGCATTTTGCAAACTAAAGGCTCCATTAGTCTTGCCATTCCGTGACGTTTCTGTAACGTGCCGTTCCGGATAGCTGTTTTGTGTGGTTAGTCTGTTCCGTAACAACATAGCAGCTTTGGCTAAACGACTATAGTAATTGTTTGAGTAGTTGCAAATGTAGTTGTAATAAAGGGCCCGTCATCTAACGTTTTTTTTCTTTCAACTAGTGCTTATTTCGTGAATGGTAACACTTAGCTCATGTCTGATTTGACAGATAATTAGTTTTATCCTTCCGCTGAACGAATATGGTCCGTATGTTCGTTATGTTGTGAAAAAAGTGAAAGAAACTGGCATACTCATCGATAAACCAAAGCGTGAAAAGCCAAAAACAGTGCGTACACCCGAGAATATTGCTGCTGTGGCAGAAAGTGTGCGTGAAGCGCCATCAACATCAATTTACCGTCGTTCTCAACAATTGAACATTTCGGAGACATCATTGAGACGAATTTTGCACAAAGACCTTGGTATGACGCCATACAAAGTCCAATTGGTTCAGGAGTTCAAAAAAAAAAAAGCTATTTGGCGGACCCTTTATTGTTATCATAATGTGTCACAAAACCTTTTTTTATGTTATGTTGTACAATTTAGCTTATAAAACTTAAAAAAAAAATGTTTTTGTATTGGTTGTTTTATTTTTTTTTTTATGTGAGAGCAATCAGCTGTTTTTTGCTGTCACTTAACGTAGTAGAGAAAATTCTGTTTTTATCAGGTTCGTCCGGCACGCAACGTCACATTTCAGACAAAGAGGCAATTTACACGAAGAAATTAATTGCAGGCAATTTTTGAATTCTCTTTTAAAGTTGCTTCTAAAAATCATTAACATTTACACGAGGAGTTTTTGCATGCAATTTTTTTGACGTTTATTTTGCCAATCTTCTTTGATTGTTCATTCGTTGAAATTTAATTTTAATTTAATTTTAATTTAAAATATTGAATAAAGAATTGGAACGTTTTACCCGGTCCAAATAAACAGGATCTTTGACATTATAAAAATTCTCATTTTCCTGGTACTTTATAAGTAAAAGTTCCACTAGTTCTTTATTCCACATTATTTATTTTTTATTTTACGAAATATTTTCGATACACAACACTTTAGAAGCCGAATACGAATAAAACAAATTAACAAGAATACGAACGATAGCAAAAAGAAATGTCAAAAAACATCTTGAAAAACGAAAACCGTGCAATTTTTGCTACCAAGCTTGCTTCTCTGCCCCGTTTGCCTACAAACAATAATTGCACGCAACATTGCATGCAAAAATTGCCTCGTGTAAATTGCCTCAAACTAACCACACACACTCATTTTCATACATCAAAAACAAATCAGCTGATTCGTCACGGAACGTAACGTACAAACTAATTCAGCCTTAAAGCATATAAAAGAGAAGTTTTGGACAAAAAATATTTCTCTTACCAAGATATAACCGCGCTCGAAAAAACTTATTTTTTTTTCTGCTCCTATTTAAGAAGATATCGGGATTTTCGCTTTTTGGAAAAAGCGAAATTAGGCGAAAAAGTATCTAAACTTCAATTTATATTGTTCAAACTTCAACGCTTTGCTATTAATACTTAATGTTTTCAATTTTACGAAATTTTGATTTTGAAGCTTTCTCGCTTCCAAACCGTGTAGGTATCAGGTATTAGACGCTCATTTGACACATATGTGGTAAATTTTATGAAGACTGCCCTGAGGCAGCCTTACCCGTTAGAGGGTTAAGTTTTGAAGGCATTGAAAGGACATTCAGATGACATAACCAATTTTTTGTAATAAATCATAATACGCGGTGTTTGTAGACTTTATGTTAAAATATTTAACAAAACCTGGTATAATGAAGAAATTCTGATCTGAGATTCGGATTAAGCACTCCTCAGGCACTTAGAAAAGTAGTCCTAGGATCTTGACCTTTTTAAATTCTGTAGGATTTTGTAGTCATAACCCTGCAGGAAATGTCAATAGTGAAAAAGTATTGATTCACTATTGACTGTGTCACCAGTACTACTAACCAAATATTCCCCAGGCAATGTAATTTGCTATAGACATTTAACATGTACGTGTCATTGAAAATCACTAGTGACATTAGAACTATTGACTAGGTAGTGAATAGGTAGTTCTTATGGGACCATATGTAGACATTGGAACCAAAGATTCACTAGTGACTAGGCAGTTCTTATGGCACCATATGTAGACATTAGAAACATAGATTCACTAGTGACTAGGTAGTATTTATGGGACCATATGCAGACATTGGACCAAAGATTCACTAGTGACTCGTTAGTTCTTATGGGACCACATGTAGACATAAGAACTATAGATTCACTAGTGACTAATAAGTTCTAATGGGACCATATGTAGACATTGGAACCAAAAATTTACTAGGGAGTTAATAAAGTAAAAAGTGTAGACGCTTAGTTGACAATGTCAACAAAATAGTAGACAAAAGTGGAGACTTGGAGACACTTGACCCCAAGCTTCCTGCAGGGAACTTTGTCCTACGATTTTTTTTTATAAATATGTTTTGTTGAATTTTAATATAGTGCTTTCAAACCAGTTTTTGTAAAGTATTATTTAGTCAAAATCTATTTCATTAAACATTATTTACTTTTTCAACTTTACAGCCCCATTTATACCAAGAATTTTTAAATAATTCAAAAAGTATATCTTCATAAGCCTCATATCCTCTGTGTTTTATTAAAAGGATACTTTACAACACTTATAGTATAAATAGAATATAGGTTAGGTTAGGTTAGGAAGGGTTATGTACCCAAGGGCACAACTCCACTCGGAGACCAATACGGTCCATTGTGAATCCCTTCAGAGAAAAAACGGTGAGAAAGAGTAGAAATAGACAGAAAACATAGATTGAAAGATAAAAATAAAGAAAGGTAGAAAGTATATATTTACTCCCCAGAAACCGGATCCTAACGTCCCCTTACTAGAAACAGCCGTTCTATCTCCCTGACAAATCTCAGCAAATCAGCTGGATTGTATCCAGCGACACACCCGAGTTCGTCGTGAAATCTATCTCCTAGCCATTTTCGTCTGAGACCCTGTAACCTAGGACAGTGGCACATCATATGCTCAACCGTCTCCAGTTCCTCAACGTCCTCGCACAGCCTGCAAAAATCCGGTATGTCCCTGTCCCATCTGCTTGTGAAAGCCCTGACAGCACAATGACCGGTCAGGAACCCCGTAAGGGTCCTGAGACCTTCCCTGTCCAGTCCCAGAAGAACCTTGGTTGCCCCTGCGTCCAAAGCGGGCCATAACGCCCTAGACACCCTGCAGTCCATTCTGTTCCTCCATGATTGGTTAACGGTTTCGCGGAATCCCTTCCGTATAACCTCAAAGTAGTAACATAAAGGGGGCTTTACCCCCCCGTCTCTTACGCCAAGTCCAGATTTGAACCCTCCCTCGCAAGTTCGTCCGCCAACTCATTGCCATCCACCTTGCAGTGTCCGGGTACCCAACACAGCCTCACCGTGAATGCCTCCATGAGCTCCCTCAGAGCACACCTACACCGTGCGACCAGGCGCGAGCGCACCGTGTAGTTTGTCAGTGCTTTGAGTGCCGCCTGACTGTCGACATAGATTGTCACCCTAGATCCCCCAACGATGTGTCCCAGTATCACTTCCGTCGCCCTCCAGATCGCCAGGATCTCCGCTTGGAAGACACTGCACTCATCTGGGAGTCTGTATGATCTTTTCACGTCAGTGCCAGCAATATAAACACCGGCACCCGTGCCCGTGTCCATTTTGGATCCGTCCGTGAATACTGCCCACCCCTCAAACAGCACATTGGATCCACGCCAGACCTCCCTAATCGGGAAGTCCACCGGAGGTGTTCCACCGAAGTCTAAGGTCAATATCATATGATCCGATATTCCCTCGAGACTACTACCATGATCAAGCAGTCCTACTTCGTACAATATTTTTGTGTGGTCATCTCTCCTAGGTCTTACCAGCGCAGACTCGTAGAGCCTAAATAAGTTCCTAGCAGCCACACTCCTCACATAATGTTCAATTGGGGATAGATGCAGTATGATATCCAACGCTGCCTGTGGAGTACTTCTCCTCGCACCTGTGATACCAAGAGAGGCACTCCTTTGGGCCTTGTTGAGCAACTTCCTACAGCTATCCACTCTTAATGCATCCCACCAGGCAGTACATCCATAAGTGAGAATAGGTCTAACTACCGACGTGTAAATCCAGTTTACCATATCCGGTCTTAGTCCCCAATTCTTACCGATGGAGTTTCTGCATGTGTAGTAGGCATTGAGGCCTCTCTTCATCCTTTCCTGAGTATTTCTCTTCCAAGACAATTTGCTGTCTAGGAAGCACCCCAAATACTTCGCACAGTCCGATAGAGGCAACTCGACACCATCTAACACTGGCCTCCTAAACTCCTCTATTTTATATTTCCTGGTAAAAAGCACCAGTTCAGTCTTATTGGGGTTTACCCCCAGTCCCCTATCTTTCGCCCATGCCGAGAGCTCGCCCAGCCTCACCTGCATAATCTCGCTGATCGTGGGCAAAAATTTCCCCCTGACCAGCAGTACTATGTCATCCGCGTAGGCAACGACTTTCCCTCCCCTGGAGTCAAATGTCCTGAGAATTCCGTTAACCGCTAGCAGCCACAGAAGAGGAGATAAAACTCCCCCCTGAGGCGTCCCTCTGGTAACCCTTCTCCTTACGTATAGAATATAAGTAAAAACTAAAACTAAAAACAAAATTTCATATTTACATTTTGTATGAAAAACTAAATTTCGCTGGTAGCTTGGCGGATTTCTGCGTTTTTTACGAAATTTACGTTGAAATTTTTCACCACTAGATTTATTATTTTTTAATGTGTGTTTCTACTCTAATTTCCGCTTAAACTAACCGTAACGACGCTGTTACAAATATATTCCTAACGCCGATATTTTCCTTATTCATCTTACGACGGCTTACTGTCGGCTAATTGTGTACATTAATTTTGCTGTTTAAATTTAGTATTAATTAATTACTAACTTATTAAATACTTTATTAATTTTCATAAAAAAACAATTTAAATAAAAAACGAAACATTTCAAAAAACTATTTCTTAATTTAAATTGAAAACTATTCTGCATCATCTTCATTGTTAATCTTTAGTTTAAACCAAAAAAAAAAAAAACTCCAAAAAATGCCATCGATCATGATTCGGTTAACTAATTCTAAGAATTTTGAATAACAGCCATAATAATATCTGTGGTGGCCGTTTTTTTTTTTTTTTTTAAATAAATAAGGTAGTTTTGGGTCACCAGGCGGCGTTTAATATAATTTTTCCAAACCACGACCAAAGAGATCTTCTTCACAAGCTTGTTGTTATAACCAGGGATCGGAAATTCATGCAAATGCAGATTTCTCCCTTAAGTCTGAGAACAGGATAGATAACAGGTTAAGTAAAATGAAGAAATAAAAAAAAAAAATAAAAAAAAAAAAAAAATAAAAAAAAAATAAAAAAAAAAATAAAAAAATGGTATCGATTTGTTAAGCTATGTACAGACGGTTGTCAGATCTTACAATTGTGTAAGACCTGGCAATGTGCTGGCAATGTACTGGCAATGAAACATGTTTAGCAAAAGGTAAATTGTCAGTTCAGACGATTGTAAGAAAACCTTTCAATTTCATTGCCGGACAATTGTCAACAATAAATTTATCTGCCAACGAAAATTGTCAGTTCACACGGTTGTCAGATTCTTTTATGGCAAAAATGAACGATATGGATTGAAACGGGGAATGATTGGAATCGGAACACTGTACACATTTGTGTTGTCGGTGTAGAGCGTTCTGTTAAGGTTTGCAAAAATGATGTAAATTTTGCGATATCATCCTTAGTTTTCGAGATACAAGCCATTTTACAAAATGGCGATATTTTAAAATGTCCAGTATCTTCAAAACTAAGCGAGATAGACCAAAACGGACAAAATTTTTGCTCCACAGGAGTATTAATAGACCCTTATAACATAAATAGGCTAGGTCCGAGAGAGATCCCGAGAGAAACATTTCTGTGACAATACTGCCATTGTCAGATGTATTAATTTAAACACATCTGCCAATAAAAAATTGGTTACAATGTCTTGCAATTATTCGACAATGGCAACGTAGGGTGTTCACACGAATGTCAGATGTCTGACAATATTATTGTCTTACAATGTACAGACAATGCTTTTTCTGACAATGTTGCAAGACAAAAGTTGTAAGTTCACACTGTTGTTAGACATTTCCTGAACATTTTTCTGACAATATTGTAAGATCTGACCACCGTCTGTACATAGCTTTAGTGCATATTTTTGCATATTTTGCTTTAAATGCATATTTTTATTGTATATTTTAACTTAATTTACTTTAAATGCATATTTTTACTTATTTATCCTTAAATAAAAATCGCTTTTAATTTTATAGACTAAGGAGGGCCCAAATTGCTTAAGTGTTCTCTTAAATTGTATATGGAAACTGGGATTAAAAGAAATAGTTTTAGTGTTTTTTTAAATGCATTTTTCAATATAAATAAATTATATTTTGTGTTAATTATGCAAAACGAATGCAGAGAATATATTAAACAACACAAATTAACTACAAAATTTGTAAAAAACTTTAACAATATTATTTGAAAGTCTCTGTCTTTTCACGTTACTTTTCTTCGAAACTCTCAAAATCCCAGTTCAGCCTTTTAGAAGAGAGCAGTGGATACGGCTTGCTTACCGCAATACATTGTGATACAAACTCAGAAAATCTGAACTCAACTAAAGAATCAACTTATTTTAAATATGCACAGATCGCAACCGTCAATGTTGAGCGGTAATTTTCTATGTTCAAAAACTTTAGAAGACAAGAAGAAAATAATTCATGTTGTTCGGGTAATCAATTAACGTCACCGATTTTCTGTGGTTGATTGATATATATTCTTGATCAAACCTTGAGTTTATTGTGGGTGGTGGATTAGCGCCGATCCCCACAAGTTTTTTTCAGCTTCTCTTACATTTATTAACAATTAGTGTATTTCATTTGTAATAGTAACATTTAATTATGATCTGACAATTCAAAATGAATTGGAATAACAAATAGGTATATTAAATTTGAAGTTTAAACCTATATTAATTTAAAAGAAACAGTGAGACTGAATTAAAACACTGTTTTTTATGTTATGTTTTTGATTTTTATAAAATGAAAAAAAATTTTACTGCATATTTTAATATTTTTCATGCATATTATAGACGCCTAAAACACAATTTTTAAGTGCATGAAGTTCCTGTCCCTGGTTATAACAAACCAAATTTCAAGCAAATATTTTACGCTAAAATACAAAACTTTTATGCCACAAAGAAATATCAAGATAAATATATTTCAAAGTTTATTTTTTTTTTCTTTAACCCTCTAACCGGCAAGCCCCCCTCCAGAAGGGATATTTTAAATTGGCCATAAATTCGCCAAAAGTGTTTTATAATAAGAAAGTAAGCTATTTCGATAGAAAACTAAATTTAAAAAATATTTTGTGAAGAAATTTTTGATGTGCATTGCACGGTTTGGAAACTAGAAAGTGTTAAAGTTAAAATTTCGTAAAATTTTAGCAAATAAATATTGTGAAATGAACACAATTTTCAAAAGTTTTAAAAATATATTTATGTTGACTAGGAAACGTTGAAAGTAAACACAATCCAAGATTGAAGCTTAAGCTTTTAAAACAAACTCTTATTTTGATCCAAGGACATACAGGATTCCAATAGGATACATCTAAAGGACATCGCCTTAACTTGAAAACGTATTGACGAATTTTTATGAAATTTGTCAGAAAGATTATATTTAGTAAGTAGTAGTCAGCATAGCCTTTAAGTATGATCAATATACATATATTGAAGTTAAGGTGCGTTTTCGCTCAATTTCGCGTTTTTCAAAATATGAAAATCGCCATATCTTCTTACGTAAAAGCACAACATTTAAAGGACATCGTCTTAACTTACAAACGTATTGACGAATTTTTATGAAATTTGGCAGAAAGATTATATTTAGTAGTATCAGCATACCCTTTAAGTTTGATCTATATACATATATATGAAGTTAATGTGCGTTTTCGCTCAATTTCGCGTTTTTCAAAAAACGAAAATCGCCATATCTTCTTACGTAAAAGCACAAAATTTTTGGACTGTAGTTATTATCTTGGTAAAAGGATTAGTTTATGTCTCAACTTATTTATTTTTATGGATTAGTTTTTGAGATTCGCCCTGAACCTATTTTAGCCCATATCGCCCAAAATAGGCAACGAAAAAAAATTATGTAGAAGAACATATTATTTATTTTTCGTGCCAAACACAACACGTAGTATAAATGTTATTGCAAAAAAAGCAAAGATTGGTTTGAGGGTTAATTTTTTTTTGGTTTACCAAAAAAAGAAATGACCACTTTTATAACAATTTTTGTTTGATTCTTTTATTTGGGTAGCAGTAGTAGTAGGATTTCCAATAAAAAAGATCAATATATATATTTTTTTTCTTTCCAATTTTAGTTTTAAATTTCGTTTCCTTTTTCAATATTATAGTTTAAGTGCGGTGTGCGGTTGGTGGCTTTAAAATTTAGTTCACAAAATATTGTTATTTAAGTGAATATCTCTGTTTTTACTGCTTATAATATGCGTGTGTATTTGTATATTGGCCATTCTTTTTTCGATTATTTAGGTAAGATACGATCATTTAAGTTCCCCCCAAAAAGATCAATAACATTTTACCGCTTAAAAAAAAAAACGAAGTATTTTGTATGTAGTTTTTGCAGCACATGTTTTGTCAAAATTTTGTATTTAAAATTCCCTAATAATTTTCATCAATTAAAGCAAAATTACTAAACTTTAAGACATTTTTACAAAAACTTTACTTTCGCAATAATTATTAATTACCCACATACATATATTTTATCTTTATATGTTTTTAATATTAATTTTGTTAATTTATATTATTATTTTTTATTATTACATTAATTTTTTCCAAATCATTATCACTTTTAATACTGTCTCATATTTCTTCCTTATTTGTTTAAATCACCATATTAAAAGGTAATTAAATACCTCTTCGCTTTTTTTTGTAGCATGTGATAATGATAAAAAAAGAACCTTAAGAATCAGAGAAGAACATATATTTTTGCTAAAAAGGGGCCATGAATTACATTTATTTGTTTAAAAATTTAAAAAACAACTACTTTTTGCTTAAAAACAACTGCTTTTTGCTTAAAAACAACTGTTTTTTTTTTTCTTTAAAAGAACTATTTATTTCCTACTAACAGCTCTGTATTGCTTTCTTAAAAAAAAAAGAAACCAACAAACAAAAAATAAGAATTTCTAACAAATATGACATGCAACATCAAGCCCAGTGTTGCCAAGTATTTTTTTTTACAAATCCCCCTAAATTGTCCCAAAAAACACCCTAGATTTACTCCACTACCAACGACGCTGTTACAAATATATTCTTAACGCCGATATTTTCCTTATTCATCTTACGACGGCTTACTGTCGGCTAATTGTGTACATTAATTTTGCTGTTTAAATTTAGTATTAATTAATTACAAACTTATTAAATACTTTATGAATTTTCATAAAAAACAATTTAAATAAAAAACGAAACCTTTCAAAAAACTATATCAAAAATTTGCTCCCTGGCAACTCTTCCCTAACTACGTGAATAGCCAAACTACCGTATGTACAAAAAATACATCATAGTTGCGCCAACTCACAAAATGTGGGAAATAGTGGAAATTAGATTACATATGATTTTCTAACAATTGTGAATTGTTGTGGTGTTTGTCTTAGCTATCTTCTGCAATTACAATTAAATGTAAAATCGACCCCGTGTAATTGAAACTGGTTTTAAGCCACAGCAAAAATCGACCTTACTTAGATCAATTGGTTAGAGCCTATGTCTAAGTGTAGTGCGAAGTGCATGTGGCAAAGAAAGCAGGTTCAAGCCACGGTCAGGATTGCATTTAATAAATAAAAATTTCATATAGATGCAATCAAACAATAAAAACCATAACAAATAATTACAGTATTGTCAAAAAGGATTACTGATGAAGGTTGTGTTACCAGAAACTGCGCAGTCTAATTCAATAAGAAATTTACAATGTAGTTATGATTTTTAGAAAAATATGCTTAATCTTCTCTACCACGCCTATCTCAAACAATTGAAAAATATGTGCATATTAATTATAGTATTAATTGCACACTGTCTAAAAAGACGATGAATAAAAATTCAAAAATCCCCAATAAAATTTCTTAATTTAAATTGAAAACTATTCTGCATCATCTTCATTGTTAATCTTTAGTTTTAAACCGAAAAAAAAACTCCAAAAAATGCCATCGATCATGATTCGGTTAACTAATTCTAAGCCCAGTGTTGCCAAGTATTTTTTTTACAAATCCCCCTAAATTGTCCCAAAAAAACACCCTAGATTTACTCCACTACCAAAAAATACCCCTAAACATTATGTTTCATAAAATCTGCGAAATTTTTTTAGTTTGTATATCAAATTCATTGAATAAAAATGTCAAAATAAATTTTTACTGTTTTTATAGTTAAAATCTGAAATTTTATTTTAACAGCGCAGTAAAGTTAAGTTAAAATAATGCCAACAATTTTGACAAAAATGATAATCAAACTGAAATTTTATTTTTATAAAGGTAAACTTAAAACTCCCCCAAATTAAAATTGTTCAATACAAAAATGCCCAAGCCCATTTCCGATCAGCGCTTGATCAAGTTATATATAATTTGATAAAATTTCATAAAATTCTTTTTACTTCAATGAGCAAAAAAAATAATTTGTAGTGAAAATACAAAACAAAATAATAAAAAATAGAACCACAGGTTCTAATTTCAGAGCGTACAATACATTGGAATGGCCGGTTCTAATTTCTGGACGGTTCTAATTTGTGAGAGTTCTAATTTGTGAGAGTTCTAATTTGTGAGATTCTACTGTAATACCATTATATGTAAAAGGGTTATAATTTTTTTCTTGTTTCAACAATATTTCTTTATATATAAATATCAAAGAAGACAAATCAGCTTCCCGAGCAAAAAAAACGTATATATAACAATATATTCTTTAATATAAAAATATATGGTCATATAAAATAGCATATGTAGCAATATGTATTTATATATAATAATATTTTGTAAATGGATTACGAGAAAAATTGACGTATGAGCATATACAAACATGTATAAAAAATATACTATTCTAAATTTTATATATGATAATGCATGGTTGATAAATTTGATTAAATATTTTGTAAAATTCGATATAGGTACCTTATATACCTATAATCCAAAATCAAAGACGCCTTCTGTCAGTTTAGACATAAATAATTATATATAATCCAAAACTAAAAATTTTCAAAGTCAGTTTCTATGTAACTATATATAATTCAAAAATCGCAAAATATTTTGCGAATATAGTTTCTAATTTTGTGAAATCGTTTTCCTCCACTTCTTTTTAATATTGACAATTTTTTTTTTTTGTTTAAATTTAATTAAAAATAACAATTTTGCTTTACACGAAAATTTGATGTCCAAAAAAAATTAAGTGAAATTTTAGTTATTTAAAGATTTAAAGCCTTAATTTTGTGGTGTAATGTAAATGTAAAGCAATTTTAAAAGAGATTTCGATATATTTTACTTAAAATACACTCAAAAAATCGCTTGAGTCAATGCAAATTTTAAATTGAAATCATTTTTTATTTTGAGCTAACCTATTAAAACGGAGTATACCACTGGATTCTACGACCCAAAATTAAGTTTACGTGTCATGGGGTTTGGAGGTGCCATTTTAAAAGTTGAAATTATACTTACAGTGTAATTTAAATATATTAAGATTATTATGCATTTAATTATATCTAATTGTATCAAATGTAGTGTAATTTGATGTAAATATATCGGGACAATTTTTAATAATTTTGTATTAAATTGCATCTAAATATAATTAGATCCAAAGTGATCCAATATTATAGAACCATTTTTCGGATCAAATTATATCCTCTTATATGTGCAGAAAATATATCATATATAATTTTATATAAACTTTTTTTACTCGTATTTTTACTTTTTAATGCATTTTTGTTTTGTTTGGATTTTCCAAAAATTGAGCATTAAAATAGATTTTTCTTAAAATTTTTGGGCTTTTTCATCGTTTTTTTTAAGATTTTTTTTTTACTCATGAAATATTCCCGATGAAAAAAGTTCCGATAAAGGTATATGTATATAATCATAAATAGTCATATATATAATTCATTATCACACCATATCATAGCTTATCCGAAAAATTACATACATAACCTTATCTCATGAGATCCCATGGGATCTCATCTGATATAATTTGAAATGGGTCTATCTAATTTGAACAAGTTATATACAATTTGATATAGCTTCATAAAATTGTACTTCATTTGTAAAATTTAAAGACATGATCAAGAACTTTCCAAAGCTGTAAAAACTTTAATATACCAAAAATTACTTCATTTTCTTTTGTAATGTGAAAAATTATATATTTCGTTACAAAATTTAAAAATTTTAAAAATTGATTCGCCAGTGTTGCCATTTTAAAATTTGGAAAAAATTACTTAAAATACCAATATTTTTAAAATTCCGATACATCAATTGTTAATAACAGTTCAATAAATATTTACTTTAAGAATAAATAAAAATTATAATTTGAAAAAAATCCTAACCCGTTAAAATCCTAACCCGTTAGCGTCAAAATATGAATTTAAACTGCGAATGCATCCGCTACAATTCAGAAAAAAGCTTATTGAGACACATCTTTCTACAAAATTTCGAAACGTGATCGATGAGTGGTATAAGATGGATTAAAATCTTATCCGTAATTCGCAAATTTTTTCGGACTTCTCAAGTTTTGCTTAAAAACTTAGCGGTAAAAATATCAGACAAAGCTACTGAAAATTTGTCAAAAATACCTCGCAGAAAAAACTGCTAAAATTAGCAGATTTTTTTTGCTAAAATTTCTTGAATATAGTAAAATTCTTCATTGAATCTACGAAAAAAAAATTCTATGAAATTGTTTCATTAATATCATGAAGGATAATTCTCTCAGTGTAGAGTGAATCCTTATTATTAACTAAGTTTATAAAGTGCAAGAACGTTTTAATGTGCTTAATACTAAAATCGATAATGCATCAAAAAATTCTAAGGACTTTAAATTTTACGGAGCAAACCAAATTTTCAAAGCCTCAAAATGCATCCTTATATTAAATTTTCAATTTTGCGAATTTAAAAGAATTTTATATGAGTTTCAGCAAATAAGTAACCGTAAACATAAATTAATACCATTAAACCGACAAAAAATGCGGTTTTCTTTATAAACTCTTAATATATGGCAAACAAATTTTTTGAGTGTATTTTTATATTTTTTGGTGGTGTAATACATATATTTGTTTTAATGTTACAAATGCAATGAGATCTATAAATATTTAATCTAAGCAAAAACTATCTATTTAATATTTTTAATTTGCTTGAAACATGAAACCACCATAATTTTTGAGCCGTTAAAGATAAAAGATTAAGGCGAAGGGATTTAGAATGCCAAACATATATACAAAAGGTTATTCATGTCATACAAAAAAAAAATTTTTCAAAAAAATACCTCAAAGTGTCGAACATTTTTGAAGATCCCCATAAGTACTATTTTCTTAGTTTAGATTTAGTTTTTACATTCGCATCATAAGTTTGTTCACCTCTGTACAAAAAAGAACATATATTCTCAGACCTAATGAACAAACAACCCCAATGTGAGTTCTTTTTGTTTTAATGTTTAAGAGTAGAAGTGGTGGTATTCCATAACCCATAGCTTGTGGTGCAATTCTCTGTTTTCTTATTCCTTGGCATTGTGTTGATATTTAAGCTTTCTTTCAACTACTTTATGATTTCCTTATGGCTTTGTTAAGCGATATTTTTTTTAAACATACATTCGCATCTTTTAAGATTTTTGTTCTAATTGTCCGTCTCTGAAATCTTTCAGGTAGATTTTTTGTTTGTCGTTTTAATTTCTACGAAATTTTTTTTTTTTTTTATTTCAAAACTTCGAATCATTATCTTGAGTTTTTTTTTTTGTTGAAAATTTGTGTTGTCTGGAGTGTTGTGTATGTGGATGTCATTGATTTTATGTGTGAATAAAACGATTTAGTTTGATGAAGTTTTGCTCTGATTTAAATGTTTAATAATTTATTTATGTACAAAATTTAATCTTTTATTTTTTTATCGAAATTTAGAACAAAAAAAAAATCGTAATCTAAGTAAAGTGTGGGAATTTTAATGAAAATCAGGGTGTTCAGCATATTTTGATGAGGGTCTAAACTGAAATTCTTATGTATTTTGCAATTGTGATAATAACCCGGTTAAAAATAATTTTTTAATTTGATATAATTCGATGCTGAAATTGGTTCTGTATAATTGGATCAAACAAAATAATATAAAATTAGATATATATATACCATTTGATTCGATTTTATCGAAGTTTTGGTCTCATGTAATTATATCTCATTAATCCAATCCTATAGAACTTGACGTAATTTGATATGGTCACATATATTTATAAACTGAATCATATAAGCCAATATAAGCTATATTAAATAATATATGCAAACATAATCATATCAAATTGATATGAGTCGATATACTAAAATATGAATTAATTTTGAACTGCGCAACTCGAAAAATAAAACAAGACTACCGGCCACTGAATATTTCGGCCACGTTGATTTTAATGAAGTACCCAGTTTTTTTTACTTATGGTCCAGATTTTTCGCAAAATTGCATTAAAATTTTGCATGTTTTAACGAAATTTTTTATACATAAAATTTTAAAAATAAGATATTTTATCTTACAAGGAAACTACACAGTAGAGTGGGTTGCACCCCATACAAAAAAAAAAGTTGTGCCGGTCACCCCCTACAATTAAAGATAATTTGAAGAAGACTTGAAAAAAAATTTTTTTTTTTTTTGCCACGCCCCTTGACCCCGCGCATTTGGTTTTTTATTTCCTGTGGCTCCATTTATAGTCCGATCGTAACGTGTGATATATCATTGTTTTTGGAATGACAATGGCTACATTTTCTACTTTGATCACTTTTGACTCCGACGTCAAATTCTAGAAGTGACTTCTGGAAATTAGATTTCTACCACCCTAATTCACGAGTTTTTCTAAACGATAAAAAAGTTTTTTAAATTCCATGAAATTTTGTCTTTTACAGTATATATATTTATTCAGTAACAAAAAAGTTACGAAGGTTTAAAAAAAATCAATTTGAGTTTTATTCCAACAATCGTTAACAATAAGCTTTGGTCTTTTTGTGGTTATTGTTTTTGTGGCCATTTTTAAAGTGCTCTCTTTTTACTCATTTTTCTATCAAATATTGTTGAGAGAAAGTTTTTTTTATTATCATTTTTTTTAAATATAAAAAATATTGAATAACTTCACGGTTTGTTTGTAATTTTGTTTTATCAATATCACATGATTGAAAATGCATATTGTTAAAAAACAATTTAATTATATTTTTAAAGAAAAAAAATATTTTAGTAATTTACACTAATTTTATCAAAAAGCTACAGCTGTAGACGCGAACACTTGAAGAGGAATAATAATATGTAGGGCTCGGAAGTTAATGTATTTATATTTGTGTTTTATTTACATAAAATATGTATTTAAAATCGTAAAATATGTACTTAAAATTTAAAAATATGCATTTATTATTGATTTTTTCATTTTTTTATATAGTTTTTAAATTTTAGTAATTTCTGTTTTAAAAAGCCGTTACAAAATTGAGAATTACAATTAAAAATCTTCTTAAAGTTTGTAGTTGAATTTTCTGTCATATAACATTTCTTGATAAAAAAAATTAAATGTATAAATTTGATAAGATTTTATTTCTAAAAAAATTTAAATTGTAAAAAATTTATTTTTAGTAAAACATCAAAAAAAATTTGCTAAAATATGCAAAAATATATAAAAATATGCAAAAACATGTAAAAATATGCAAAATATGTAACAAAAATACAAAATATGCATAAGAATATGCATTTATAGCAAAATATGTGTTTATAGCAAAATATGTAAAAATATGCACTAACAAATCGATGCCATTTTGTTGCAAATTTTAATGATTCGCAAAGATATTTGGTTAACATTGCTCTCTAGCTAACGACAACAGACATGTATTTACATGAAGTTCCGAGCCCTAATAATATGTTTAACAAAAGTGTTGCCAGTTGATAAAATTAGTGTAAATTACTAAAATATTTTTTTTCTTTAAAAATATAATTAAATTGTTTTTTAACAATATGCATTTTCAATCATGTGATATTGATAAAACAAAATTACAAACAAACCGTGAAGTTATTCAATATTTTTTATATTTAAAAAAAATGATAATAAAAAAAACTTTCTCTCAACAATATTTGATAGAAAAATGAGTAAAAAGAGAGCACTTTAAAAATGGCCACAAAAACAATAACCACAAAAAGACCAAAGCTTATTGTTAACGATTGTTGGAATAAAACTCAAATTGATTTTTTTTAAACCTTCGTAACTTTTTTGTTACTGAATAAATATATATACTGTAAAAGACAAAATTTCATGGAATTTAAAAAACTTTTTTATCGTTTAGAAAAACTCGTGAATTAGGGTGGTAGAAATCGAGTTTCCAGAAGTCACTTCTAGAATTTGAAGTCGGAGTCAAAAGTGATCAAAGTAGAAAATGTAGCCATTGTCATTCCAAAAACAATGATATATCACACGTTACGATCGGACTATAAATGGAGGCACAGGAAATAAAAAACCAAATGCGCGGGGTCAAGGGGCGTGGCAAAAAAAAAAAAAAAAAATTTTTTTCAAATCTTCTTCAAATTATCTTTAATTCTAGGGGGTGACCGGCACAACTTTTTTTTCGACCCACCCTACTACACAGTGTTGAAACCCACAACTCTTAGTGAAACATGGATAGGGGGATAAGGATTAAAAAATATTTACTATGAAACAACCTAAGCAATCTAATTTTTAGTGCGTAAAAATTGGTTTGTTCGAAACTTTTTTCTTTGAGAACATTTTAATATTTTATAGTATAGATCTCAGAAATACTTTATATTATTTATATTTTATTTATATTTCCTTTGATAAAACTCAAAAAACAAAAACTGGGGTCAGATTTGACCCCACATTTTATACCCTAAGCATGAGTTTAGGCACCTAACAAAAATTGTTTGTTTCATAGTTTTTAATCCCTTACAACATATCCAAGATTTATTAAGATCTGTTTGTTTTATATGATAAATACTGGTAAGACCTTCCAGCAACATTCGAATATCAAATTTGGTAATAAAAGTGAAGCATTAACAAGTAAAGTCGCCAGTTTTCTCAGTTTTAAGTATATTTTAAAATTTTTTTTTACTATTTATCATCAAATTTCGGTATGGTTTAAAGCATTGTTGTGGATAGTGATTCAGGCAAAAAAAGTTAATACATATTTGCTAAAGTTAGTTTAACAAAAACTTTCACTAACATCTTTAAAATGTTCACATTATTTTAAAAATCACACATGATTTTTAAAATAATATTTGAAAATATTTGGTAGACATTCACTATAGAAAAGTTTTTGTTAAACTAGCTTTCCCAAATATTAACTTTTTTGACTGAATTTTGGTACACGTAATTTTTTAACCTATTAACATATTATACTAAACGATGTACTCATAGGTTATCCGTTTTCTCTACGCTGTCATATACAATTTAAGCACATTTCGTGTTTCTTTAATTATCCGCTTTTCCTTTTTAACACTAAATAATTGTTCATATTTGTCTTCTTGCTTATCCACAAAAATGTTTTTATCCTTTGCGAAATATAATGATAAATTGTGCAAAAATAGTAAAAACTGAAAAAACCCCAGCTGATTTACTTGTTAATGTTGCATATTTATTGAACAAATTTAAAACCCAAATGTTACTGTAGGTCTTATCAGTATTTAACATAAAAAAATTAATAGAAAATATCTTATTTTTAAAATTTGGTTTATAAAAAATTTCGATAAAACATGCAAAACTTTAATGCAATTTTGCAAAAAATCTGGCCGATAAGTGAAAAAACTGGGAACACCATTGAAATTAAAGTAGCCGAAACATTGGTCGGTACTCTTGTTTCGAAAACATCATTTGTATCGAAAACATCATTGATTCACATTTTGAACTCAGTTGGTGTTTTCCTTAAAATTTATTATTTTTACACCGATTATTTGTTGAAAAATCTCTCTGAATTTTAAGCTTCACAAATAAATTAAAAAAAATTTTGTATTAAAGAAAACACTTTAAACTAAAACTTTTACTCTATCGGGGACATTATGATCATATTTTTAAATAACTTCATTTAAAGAAAACTATAAAAATACGGTTACGATTGCATAAAATACTGCTGCTGAATGTCTTATGACACAAGTCTTACTACATGCTTTTGTTAAGACCAGCAGCTTAGTAGACTGGCAGCTACAAAAAAGATCTAGCTAAAATTTTACACTACAGGAACACGTTTTAAATTCAAAAAAATATTTAAGAGAAAATTATCTTTAAAAGTACTACATTACTAATAACTACATTAAACTAATATGCTAGACATGAATGGAGAAATACAGATTTCAGTCTATAGTTTTTTGTTTATGGTCCTTCGAACCGAAAAACTCTTACAATTTGAAAATTTTACTATGTATATCGAACATTTATTAAAATTTAGAAATTTCAAGAAAACTACGATGGGAAACCCGTTTATCATCCGATGTTTTTTTCGAGAAAAACACTTCTTAAAGGCCCTCAATATCTGAGTGTTTTCTATATAAAAAATGTATCAGGATATAAAGGGTTTTTTGTGAAAAATATCCATACCCAGTGAACAAACGGTAATGATATATTATTTTTTCCTACTACCAGTAATGACTCCAGCTTACTCACTGCATTACTTTAACACAAATTATAAGGACTACTAATAACTAGTTAATTTCTTCAGTTAGTGTTTTAAGGAAAACACCAACTGAGTTTACCCATAAGTACTTATTTTTATCATTATTTTCAATATAAAATATTTATCTTAAAATTTTTTGAAAATCAATTTTTAGCCTCATTATTTTTCCAACTCTAGTAAGTACATATATAACTACTTATTTTTAATTTTTTGTAAGCTGAGAAGTAATGACATTTTGTGCAAGCAAGTCATTTATGTTTTTATCTATCAAGTATAATGGGTTCGAATACCGTGTGGGCACATTTATTTAAAAAAAATTTTTCAATAACAAAAAATATTTTTTTTTATCAAATTTAGTTTTATTAAATTTATTTTTAGAATCAGTTTTTTTTTGTCCATACTGGTAAGTATAAAGGAAACCACATATTTATCTATTTTTTGTAAGGTGCTTAGCAATGATTTGTCATTATTTTGCGCGACATCCCAAGCAAAAGTAATGAGATTTGTAATGACAATTGTAAGTACTTGTCATTACCAAATATGTACTTAATATGTATCTGAGATGTTTTTAAAGAAAAAAATATAAGAATCTAATGATGTTTCTTTAACAAAAAAAAGTCATCACATCTTTTGTATATTCTTCTAAGACAAATTCTAGAGAAAAATCCTTCAATTCAAAAAACTTTTCTAAAAAAAATTCCTTTGGTTAGGTAAAATTTCTTCAAAATTAATGTCTTGTCTCCAACTATTAAGCCACGAAAGTTTTCTATATTGATGAAATCTTAAAAAAAAAGGTTTTGAAAGAAACCTAGAAACTTTTTCATAGAAAAGCAACTTTTTCTATATAAACAAGCTACTTTTTCTATATAAACAAGCATCACTAAATAATGTTGTTTTCTGTAATAAAAACTTCCAAGAATCGGTTAATTTTTCTATAAGAGAAAGTTCTTAGAAAAATTCTTTAGTAGTGTGATTCTCCAACTTTTAAGTGCCAGAATTTTTCGATATCGATAAAATTTTCAAAAAATTTGTAGAAACTCAGAACAGATTTTTATTTTGAAAGAATTTAAAAGAAACATTTGAGGAATTGAAGCAGTTTTTTTCGATAATTTTTTTTTGAAAAAGTTTCAGATTGAAGATCCATTTTTTTTTTTATAAAAAAGGCATCATAAAGTTTTTTTTTCTGTAAGAAAAACTCCAGAATCTGAAAGTTTTTTTATAAGAGAAAGTCCTCAGCAGAAAAAAATCATATGAATTTGATTTTTTTTTTTTTATAAAAACATTTCTCGAAATATACAAACATTTATTATATGCACACAGAGAAATAAAGTGCCAATCGAATTGAAAAGTGTATTTAGAGTTAACAACCAATAAATTCTGTTATACAACCATATTCAAATTTCATTTCTAAATATTTTAATTGTTGTAACTAAAATTCAGTTATTAACCGAATTTCGTTGTGAACCCCAATATTCAGTTGTATCAACCGAATTTGGTTGTAGTTACCGAGTTTGAGTTGTAGTAACCTAATTTCAGTTGGCAAATGGCTACATTTTTCTCTGTGTGTGAAAATTGCCTAACAATTGTTCTATAAAAAATCGACGAACGTGGTTTTAAAGGTCTATATTTTACTGATTAAAGACAATTAAATGGTTCAAAAACCCTAAACTAAATCAACATCTTGACTAAAATTGTTATCCAGAGTTGCCAAATAATTATTTAAAAAAATAAATTTCAATCAATGCAAATAAACGAAATGAACTATGAACTAGAATGCCCAACTGTACATTATTTATTTCATCAAATTAGATCTAATATATAATTTCATCAAACTATACCTAATTTCATCAAATTAGCTCTAATTGTATCAAACAATGTCTAATTGTATTAGATTAGAACTAATATGATAAAATTAGATGTTCTCATTTTTCGGATATACTTATATATAATACGAGAATTCACAATTTTTTTTTTGGAAATCTTTTTAATTGAAATCGGTTACACTAACAATTGATTTTTTCAGAAAATAATTTTTGATATATAAAATTGATAATAGTTCGAAGGACCAAAGTTGTGTTTATGAAAATCAGAGGGCGATAACTTTTTCGGCCGAAGGACCTTACTAAAAAAAAACCTTCTAATTATTGTATGTTCTGGAAGGAACTTAAGATCGTCTAATTTTATTAGAATATAATTCGAAGGACCATAAATTATAGCTAAATAAACAAATTGTGGTTTGATTTTTTTCATATAGGGTCATTTAGAATTCCCCATAGTTAAACTTTTTATTGCTGTTCTTTGCATTGAATAGTTTTTTAACTGACTTCTTGTTGGCTGCCCATTTTCTTAACAATTTGGTCAAATTGCAGGCACATGTTTTCATGTTTTGTTTTTTTTTTTTTAATTTTAATTTTAAATTCCTTCTTTGCTGATGTATGAATTTTTGAACTTCATGTTCTTCATCTCGCTATGCTCATCAAAATATCCAGGTTGAAATGTTGATGTGAGTACACGAAGCAAAGAACAAAACCTAGAAAACGCCTTTTTAGTGGTTGGTAACAACAACCATTACACAAGGCAACAATTTTGAAAAAATTTTAGGGGCTTTGAAAACCACTATACAATTTTGATGTATTGTGGTCCCAGTAGTACAAATATGGTTCAATTTTGAAATTCTATGGAGAGGTTTTTTTTTTTTAAAAATTTTTAAGTAAAATTATAAATTTTTTTAGAGGTTTTCCACATAATTAATGATAACTAAAAAAAAATTAGTCCGATATTATTCAAATAAATTTAGAAAAACTGAAATTTACATAGCCTTTAATCCGTTAATATATTGCGTTTCAATCGGCTCAGTAGTTTCGGAGTTATAATAAAAAATTGAGGGAAAAAATATTTTTTTTACGTGAAAATAGCAAATTTTTTTGTTTTAAAAAAATCATAAAAAATCGAAAACGGCAAAAATCGTTCAGATTTATTGCTTTATCGCAAAGCCACATGTAATAGGAACAAAATGAGATATCGATCATAAAAATCGATTGATTTTTTTCGAATTTATTCACAATTAAGTGAATTCGCTCATTTTCACCAAATTTTAGTTTTTTGTCTGATATACATAAAATTGAGTAGTTAATGTTCTTCTTTCGATTGATTGAATTTTGAAAACATTTTCCCCATGCTATGTACAAATTTTCACATCAAAAATGCATTACATAGTAACATTCGTGTATTTTTTGGCAAAACCCTACCTAGAATATACTGATTATATTCTTCGGAAAGACATTTGTGTTGGATGAGCTTAAATGTAAATAAATAAATAAATTAAATAGTAGAAAATTTATATTTTATTATTCACATTTATTATAATAAATAAAACAAGAAAATAAATAAATAAATATGTATTATAAACTACAAACTCTGAAATTTTCTTTTAGTCGATTTTCTACTATTGTTGAATAACGAAGTGTTACTCTGAATACTCCAGCAAAAATCAGCCATCATGTGTGCATCCCAGCGACCCTGGTATCGTTCCTCCATTGTCCGGATATCTTGGTGGAATCGTTCGCCCTGTTCTTCACTCAAGTCTCCTAGATTTTCAGGAAAACGATCTAAGTGACTGTGCGGGTAGTGTACTTTGATGCTCATGTTGCATCCAAGATTCTGGAGATGAGTTAACATCTCTTCAACGTGCGCAACGTAATCATCACCCTTGTTATTTCCTAAGAAATTTTGAATAACCCATACAAACGAATCCCATGCATTCTTCTCAATTTCTGACATTGAACTGCCAAATTCAGTATCGTTCACCAATTTGCGAATTTGTGGGCCATCAAATATGCCTGCTTTCAGCTTTTCCATACTTAGATTGGGAAACTTCCTTGAAATATACTGGAAACATTCACTATCTTTGTTAAGTGCTTTAACATATTGTTTCATCAGACCAAGTTTAATGTGAAGAGGGGGTAATATGATGCGATCTCGGGGCACTAGAGCCACATTTATAACATTTGGCGTACCTGGAACTAGTGTTTCCCTAGAAGGCCATTGTTTTCTCTTCCAATGTTCTGTTTTAGCTCTGCTGTCCCATAAACATATAAAACAAGGATATTTTGTAAAGCCGCTTTGTTGGCCTAAGAGGAAATTTACCATCTTAAGATCAACACAAATTACCCACTTATGTTCATCATACTTTATCTTCTTCATGACCAATGCAATTACAGAGTATTCTTCTTTTACTTTGGTTGAATGTGCGATCGGCAAGGAGTGAAATTTATTTCCATTATGCAAAAGGACACACTTCAAGCTGCGTTTTGATGAGTCGATAAATAAACGCCATTCGTTTGAATCATATCTCTGTAAGCCCATGGCAGTCATCAAACCAGAAATATCTGTGCAGTACACAAAGTCATCCTCTTCAGCAAAATAATGAAGTAAGTCTTTTTCTCGAGTACGGTAATACGAAACTTTAGTTTCTTTAGTTATGAGACCTGTTTCTTTCATCCGGGACGCAAGTAATTCAGAAGATCTTTTCGACAATCCAAGGTCTCTAATTACATCATTAAGCTGATCTTGATTCCATGGTCTCGGCGAGAAATGTTTGTGTGGGATGAACTCGTCATTTTCAGCTGTAGATGGTAGTGCTGGATCTGACATATCTGATTGGTAAGACATACTTGAGGTTGAGTGTCCTGGTTGAGTGTCCATGACTACAGCTTGCACCCCGATCTTGAGCATATTCTATTTGTTGTGAATGTAGAACTGCAAGTGTAAACCCATCAGCAGACCTCGTGGGGTAAGACCATCGCATATGTTTTCCAAAACCGCTTTTTGTACTTAAACAAAAATAACACTCGGATGCGTGGTTCGCTGTTTCTCTCCATAGCATAGGCTTCAAAATTTCCAAGTGTCGTCTGTAAAATGAAAAAAAAAAATTGAAATCAGGAATATGAAGAATTCAAATTTTAATTAAGAAATATTGTAATTATAAAATATTCCAAATCTATTAATTTATACTTACTTTACGTTAGAAGACTTCATAGATAAATTCAATCGACATGGAATGCATATAGTACTCGGTGTCCAATGCTGGTTCAAATTGTGCGGATAGATATTATAGCAATCTTGATATGACTTGCAATGAAGTTAAGAAGCACTTCCGTTTTTTCCCGGTGATATATTGGCCGCACACATAACAAAATAAATCTGGATCGTTTTTACATAAAAATGTTCTGGCTTTCTGGCTCATTTTTATTAATATTTGAAAATTGTTTTTAACTTCTAAGCTGTATGACTCTAATTTTTGTGTAGGTATTAAATGATGTTTGCGTTATCGCAAACACTTCTTGAATGAAATAAAAAGGGTCAAGGAGATCTTATAAATACTGATACTATAATTTGGGATAACCCTTTGTGTGGATACAGTTTGTGTGTGCTGCAAATTTTTTATCATTCCCAAGAATCCTAAAAAACATTAAGGACTTTTATGAAAAAAAAAAAATCATCCGTTACAGGTAGCTAACGGAAAATAAGAGCACTTCAGCGTACACGCACATTTATGAGCGTTTTATTACTATCCTACCGCAATCGTAAAAATTAAACAATCTTTTGTTTATTACTTATTTTTTTTTAATTATTAGAATCATAAAAATGTCATAGAGGTTTTTCCCAAAGGGGTTTTGCCAAAATGCGTGTCGTAAAATGCACCTGAGTTTTTATGTTCTGCATTTTCATTATGTAGGTACAATTTTCTACAGTGCTTGTAAATATGCGATACCTTCAATTAATTGTAAATAAAAATGTAAAGCATGCATCGATTTTTATGATCCATATCTAGTTTAATTCGCATGATATGTAGCTTTACTACAAAAAAATAAAAAGTAATATTTTTTGCAGTTTTCGATTTTTTCCAGATTTTTGTTTTTCAAATTTTTTTTTTTTTTTAGCATTTTTTTTTTTTTTGCTAACAATTTGTTTTATAACTTTGAAACTATTGATCGCATTAAAAAAATTTGTACACGTTCTTTAAAGATATTGTAAACCTTAATTTTTGTAAATTTAATTTGACAAAATCGGACTAGTTGTTTTTGAGTTATGACAACATAAGTGGAGAAATGTCTCAAAATATTGTCAATTTTACTTAAAAAATTTTTTAAAAAAAAATTATCCATAGAATTGAAAAATGTTACCATTTTTGTACTTAGGCAGCCATGATGCATCAAATCTATATAGTGGTTAGTCAAGCCTTTTTTTGCTGTTGACCTGTGTTATCATCATCACATTGTACCTGTGGGATGTTGGTTGTTGCCAATATTAGTAATGTTGCTGACTGGCTGCTGCCAGTTTTAAGACTTGTTCTTGTTCTTGTTTTTTTTTTTTTTTTTTGTTGAAAGACGTCTGTTGATGATGTTGCTGGTTGGAAGCTGCTGACTGATATTGGCTTAGAAGTTTTTTTTATTTTTTTTTTTTTTGCAGCCACAAATAAAATTAAATCAAGATCACCATAACATAATAATGTGTAGTAGAAGTAGGAAAATATACTATGAACCAACATCTAAAACTGGTTCTTTTTATTTGTTAACTTGTTTTCTGGTTTTTCGGTCAGGGAGTTGTTACTGTTGTTTAGTTAGAGCCTGTTATGAGCAAATATTTCTTTTCTTTTTAGTATTTTTTTCCTGTTAAAAACTATTATGAAGTTTTGCTATGACCGACCGACGGACTATGTTACTGTTATATTTTCAAAGATTATATTTTTTTTAATACCCTACATTTTATTAGTATAATTAGTTTGTTAAGATGTTGGTAATAGATTTAATTTGAAAACTTTAAATGTAATATTTTATTACATAATTTATATACGATTAACACTTAATCGAAGATTCATCTTTATGGTAAAGGCAAGCATTTTTTGAAGTCCCTGAATTTTGTTTGGTTCAAGGAACATAATATAATTGCAATATAATTTTGTGTGATAAGAAAGATTCTTAAAATATAATTTTTTTTCAGTTCGATGAATCATAAATAATGTTGTGTTTAACTCATTTTTGATACAGCGTTCCTTTTTCAACCCAATACTTTTAAACGGCTATATTTTTTTAATGGAAAAAGATAATTAAGTTATTTAAAAGCCTTAAAATTATTTAACATCTTGACTGAAATAGTGAAGAACAAAATTTTGGAAAATGGTTATCCAGAATATGCCAAATAATTATTTTAAAAAATCAATTTTTTAACTTTTTGGTTTAACTTCTTCAAAAATTATTTAAAAATATAAAAAGCCTGATCTTTTGTATTTTTGATTGTTATGTTGATGAAAAAAGATTTCTCTGCTAGAATATTATTTTTGAAAATCTGACCGATTGAACGATGAAATTTTCAAATACACAAAGTCGAAAACATTCTAAAATTAATTGCGTTTTCACTCGAAACCTAAATAATAGATGATTTTTATTAAAATACTACAGTAGTTTTGATTTAACTGCCTTTTACTTACGTGCACTTTTCACATAACTGCACAAAATTTTGGTTTCGTTGTTATTTTACAAAATTACGTATGCAATTGCCTTCATTAAGTGCACTGTGTATACCTGCGCATTTAAAATAAGTGCCTGATGTTTTTGGCAGTTGTACATTATTTTCATACAAAAGATTGCCGTTAGCTTCCTCTTATGTTTTGCTTACTTAGTTAGTTTGGTTAGTTAACGCTTGTACCTACATAAGTTTGTATGTAAAAACCTTATAAAATTTTTTATGAATGTTTTTTTATTTTCGTTTTGTTGTTTTTTATATAAATTCTATTGTATGAAATAAACAATTAATAAAAATAAATTAAATCATATCTGGTCTTTGCAGTTTTCAACAATTTAGTTTACCTGCACTTTAAGGCAGGTAACCAATTTGAGTTAGCAGCGCTTTTGGCTTACCTGCACAAAAATTCGTGCAGAAGTTGGTTGTGCAGTTAAGTCAAAACTACTGTACTATGAAATACTACGTTTATAACGTCAGGGTTGCCAAATGGCAATTTTAAGAAATAGCCAAAAACCACGATCTTTTTACAACAAATTTTAAAAATCGGTTAACTTAAAAAAAAAAATAATTTTTCATATTCTTTTTGAATAAGTATTTGTTCACAAAATCATACAAAATTTTAATTTTTAAAACAAATTCAACCGTCTACGATTTATATGCTGTCAAAGTTTTAACTTTGGTTGCTCTTTAAGGCAAACAAATTTGGAAAGGCAAAAAAAATTTTAAAAAATTGACAAAATTAAAAATAACGTCAAAATAGGAAAACATTCTTAAAGTTAAAAAAAAAAAATCGTTAAAATTGCAAAAAAAAACACTATAAGTGAAAAAATGGCTTATATTTGAAAAAAAAAAAAACTCATAAATTAAAAAAAAAACATCTAAATAAAATTTAAAACGTCGTATATCTCGAAAACATTTTTAATTTTTGTATATTTTTAAAAATTTTTTTTAATTTCGTCGATTTTTTAATTTTGGTGATTTTTTTTTTTAATATTTGGTGATTCTTTGTCGTTATCCTTTTCATATTTTGATGATTTTTTTTTTTTGTCATTATGGGTTATAAAAACTGGAAATATTGTGTGCACCAAATTCATTTTTAATTAAGCGTTTTATACATATTATTAAACTTTTAATTGAAAGTGAGTTTGAATTCAAACAAAAGATTAATTGATATGTTTTTGACAATATTTTTTATGTGTAAAAGTCGTCAGAACTGAAGGACCTAAATTATGTTTAAACTATTTAAACTTAATATAGCTAATTAAAGGTTGACTAACTATATTACAATTTTAAAATCGAAAAACTTTAAGGTTCGAAGGACCATAAATAAGTTTAATTTAAAAAAAAAAACGTTCTTCTAAAGAAAAGTTATACAATTTTTTGAATATATTTCGTTTAATCTTTCTCTTTTCCCATTCATTTTTAAAACTTTTTCCAGTTCGAAAAGACAAACAGTAAAATAAAATGTATTGTTTTTTTTTGTTAAGAAAACTTAAAAATTACAATTTTTTTTGTATTAATGGTTAAATTTCAGATTTATTTTAATATTTCTATATATGATTTATTATTTTTTTTTTATCTAAATTTCTTATAATTTGAATATTGCAAAAAAAAAACAAGCCTAACCAGCTGTCTGGTCTTTTATTAAACAAATATGACCTAAACTGTGTCTTCTTTCAAAAACTCTATCTAATATGTTGCTTTTTTATTATAGTTTTAAGCTTTAATTCTTTAAAACTTTGTTTGAAAATTTATTATTTACGTTTCCGTTTCGTTGTATTTGATCGTCTTTTTCATACTGAAAAAGGGGTTATTATTTTATAGAGTATCAAGAATCTAAACAATTTTTTTTTTGTGTTTAAGATAGCAACATTTGTTTAACTTCACTGTTAATGTATCAAAGACCACTATTTGAATATTTAAGACGATTTTTTTAATAAATGGCATAGGGGGGCGTATTTACTTTACAAATTGTTTGTTATATAAATAATAAATTGTTTGTTATATAAATAATTATAAATTTATGCACATCCATTATACGTTTATAATATACATATACTAATACTACTGTTTGATGAAAGATAAAATCTACTTAAAAATATTTATCTTTATTTGAAGATTAAAAATTTTGTTAACGTGTTACAAACTTTATAAAAAAAAGTTCCTAGTTTAAAGGACCATAATCAAAATGAAAAATTTGAAAACTTTCTAGTTCGAAGGACTAAATATCTAGTGTTTTTAATGCTAAGTTCTCAAAATGTTTTTTTATAGTTCGAAGAACCATAAATATAATTAAGTCTTGGAATCCGGTTCGAAGGACCAATTACTAATGTTTTTAAATATGCAGAATTAAGCTTTTTCAAAAACTATTCTTAGGACAATACCTTATAATCTAAAAGTTTTGCTATAGGAAGCAAAATTTAAAAAAAGTTTTTCAATTTCGAAGGAAAACTTTCTAGTTCGAAGGACTAAAAAATCTAGTGTTTTCAATACTAAGGACTAGAGATGTTTTTTTAGTTCGAAGGTATATAAATTGATAAGTTGACACTTTTTAACACTTTTTTCTCGAAATTTTTGTAAGGAAAATGCCTTTGAATCTAAAGTTTTTTCTTTAGGAAAACACCTCTCAGAATCTGAGCAGTTTGCTGTCGAAAAGTGATAATTTCTTTTTCGTAAAAATTCTTTAGATTCTAAGGACTATTTCCTACAAGAAATTGTCAGAATCTATGGGGTTTTCTGCCCAAAGAATCTGAGAATTTTCCAGAGAAATTGAGGATTTTCAGGAAAATAAGAAAAAGTCTTCAAAATCCGTATACTGTTTCTGTATTGAAAATAAAATTGCTGTAAATTATTAAGTTCTTAAAATCTGAGGATTTTCTATTAGAAAATGTCCTCAGAATGTTAAATTTTTATGGTAAAGAACTTTTTTCTGCGAAAAAATAATCGTGCTCTTAGGGCTTTTCTTTCCAAAGAATCGGAGGGTTTTTTTGGAGGAAAAAGTACATTGAATTTGAGAATTTTTTCAGTTATATAAAAAAATTTACAAGTAATTTGCACTTTTTCCGAAATTTAATATGAAAAATTACTCTGAATTTAAGGGTTTTTCTATTTAAAAAAGTTCTCAGAATGTTTAATTTTTGCATGAGTCTTCATATTTTCAGAACCCTGAATATGAACATTTGTTTAATCGGAAAACACCAAAAAATCTTAGGGGAAAAGTAATTTGAATCTCAGTGGCTTTATATATAAAAATTGAACTCAGAATTTTAAAGAATTTCTGAAAAAATCTTCAGAATCTTTGGGCTTTTCTATTGAAAAAGTTTTCAGAATTTTAACATTTTTCTGGACAAAATATCTGATGTTTTTTTGTGAGAAAGAGTCCGTTGAATCAAATCTTTTTACGGGAAAAAAACTGCAAAATCTATGGGAAAAAGTAATTTGAATCTGTGTTTACTAAAAAAAATCCATTAGAATTCGGGAAGTGCACAGGATCTGAGAGTTTTTCTAAACGGACTTTTTTTTCTAAGAAAACGTCCTTAGAATCTGAAGGTTTTTATATTATAAGAAGGTCTCAGATTCTAAGGAATTTTTCCTATTAAAATTAAAAAAAAAATCCGCAAATTTGGAAAATTTGTCTGATTTTTTTTTAATTATGAAATTTTTTTAAAATATTAATGTTTTTTTTTAATTTAATTTTGGTTTTTTTTTTGTTTTTCAATTTTAATAATTTTAATAATTTTAATAATTTTTTAATTTTAATATTTTTTTAATTAGCTTTTTTTTAATTATGGCGATTTTTCACTTTAAACTTTTTTTTTTATAATTTTGACGATTTTTACAAAACCAGGAATTTTGTGTGTACTAAATGCATTTTTAATTAAACATTTAATATGTAGTAACTTTTAATTGAAAGTGAGTTTGAAATCAAAACAAAACTTTAATAGACATTTTATTACAAATAATTTTTTTCTGAAAAAGTACTCAAATCTGACTTTCCTATAGGGAAATTTCCACGAATCTAATACTTTTTCTATAGGAAAAAGTACTCGAATTCAAGATGTTTTTATAGGAAAAAAAATCATCAGTATCTGTGAAAATAAATCATCAGTATCTGTGACTTGCTATAGAAAAAAGTTCTCAGAATCTTAAGGATTGATTTTCTATGGAAAATTTCTATAGGATTTTTCTATTTTTATTTTACGAAAATTTTCGTCATTTTGTAATTTCTTTGCAATTTTATGCATAGATTTTTATGAAAGTACGATTCCAATGGGTTTTCTATAAAATAAATTTGGTTTGTAATTTGTATGGTCCTTCGAACCTAAAGAGAATCTTAGCGATTGGTTTGTTATTCTTCACAGTTGAAGAACTTTCATTAAATCATTCTTAACTTCACTTTAAAACCAAAAATACATTTCAAATCTTTCACAATCATAATCATAAATAAAATTTAATCATATTATGTTGTATGTATTAATTTCTGGTTATCAATTTTCTATTTTCTTACAAAGAAAATAATTTTAAAATCTAGTTTTAAAATCGACTAAAAAGACATTCTAATGGTTTTAAAAAATAACTGGAAAAGAGAATGTAACACTGAACAATATAGACATAACATCCATGAAACAACTGCAACAACAACTACAAAGAAATTATATAAATAATGATGCAACATTTAGGAGACAAAAGATGGCCCAGTAACTATAACACCAGTTTTTTTAACACACCGTATAGACAGGCACTGCTGAAAAGAGAATGGCCGAAACAGGATGACTGACTTTTTAAAACTAGAATATTTTAAAAATAATAATAGATGGCCACATTTAAAAGGATGGGGGGGGGGGGGGGGGGGGGGGGGAGGGGAGCTGTGTATATGCAAGCGACAGCACAAAAAAAAAAAAAAATATGCTAGTAGACTAACCTAGAGGCATATACTATTATACACTCATAAGCCTGTAACTCCTATAGAAGCAACAGCCTGCATCAACATCATATACGAGGGCAGTACCAAAATTAGCCGACACAACAAATTTGGGAAACATTTTCTTTATTTCTCTACTAGATACACTTTTCCAAACGAAGAACTGATTAGGCTCTTAAAATAGCCATCAACAGCAGACTCCACCTCTTCATTATTGGCAAATCTTTTACCACCGAGCCATTTTTTCCAGTTTGAAAATAGAAAATAATCTGAGGCAGCTAAATCTGGCGAATAAGATGCGTGATAAAACAATTCTCTAACTTTAATTTATTGATTTAAATTTTCTATTTTGTTCTTCACGTCTCTGTTTTTGTTCTATTGTGCGCATGGTTGGCAAACACTAACCCTAAAATACCGATAACGATTCAATACCGTTTCGAGGAACTATTTTCAACCTTAAAATAACTAACACTAATGAAATAACTTAAAATACCGAAAACCCTAAAAGACCCTAACGAAATAACTTAAAATACCGTTAACCTTAAAATACCCTAACGAAATGCGTAATTTGTTTCCTCTCAAAACAGCATTACTAAAAAATTATCAAAAAAAATTCGTAGTGGTAAATTTTGTTAATAATAAATACATACAAAAAATACTATACATATAGTATATCGTTCATTCCATGAAAAAAACATTGAAAAATTAGCCGATTTGTTTATGGTGTAATATAGACATAATCAGCTGCGTTCTGTATTTTGAAGTGGTTTCAAATCGATAGTGAAAATTAAATCGATATTAGTTTTTCGTTGTGTCACAAAAAAAGGAATGAAATGATAATCGATTTCATATCTCATCGATTTTTTTTAGTAGTAGAGTTTATCTAGGGTTTTTTTTTGGACAATTTAGGTTGACTTGTAAGAAAAAATTCAAAATTCACACGAATTTCCCACAGCCAACTGACAGTGATTTGAAATCACGCAAAACAACACAAGCTTCGAATTGCATGACATAGAATTTCACTTCAATTTCGATAGGAACAAAATGAAATCGATTTGAAATCAATTTTTTGAAATTGGGAACCCAAAAGAGGTGAATATTTTCATTTTCACCCAAAAATGATATACAGAACGCAGCTGAATATAGACATTTATGCAGTAATATAGACATTCAAGTTTTGATATATTTAAAATTAAAAAAAAACTCCCGATTTTATTCGTTTTTAATTTATAAAAAACTTGAAGAATTTAAAACTACACACAGAGAAATAAAGTGCCAACCGAATTGAAAAGTGTATATTATAAATTCAGTTAGTACAGATATTTACATTAGATTTTTGAATATTTTGGGTGTTGCAACTAAAATTCAGTTGAATTAACCGAACTTTGTTGTATGAATTAATGTTAAGTTTTTTCAACCGTCTGAAATTCGTAGTAACCTAATTTGAGTCGTAGTAACCGAATTACAGTTGGCAAATAGCTAAATTTTCCTCTGTGTGTAGGTAACTTTGATGACCTACAGTTTTTAAAGTGGATACTTTAAAAATGCTTTTGAAAGCTGCGATTGCCTACTTTTATGATATGATGTAATCCAAAAAAAAGTGCATTTTTGCTCTATTTGCAGTTTTAGAATGCATTTTGTACTTTTTTATTTAGGTGTGCTAGATAATTCTCACAGTGTAAATATTTTTACATATTTTAATACATTTTTTGTTGCATATTTTGCTATTAATGCATATATTTACGTATTTTGCATTAAGTGCATGTTTTTTTAAGAGAAGTTTTTCATATTTTACTAAAATTATTTTAATTTATATATTTTATAAATACGTTTTTTTAATTATAAATATTTTTTGATACATTCGTTTACCACGAGGACAAAAATAACTTAAATTGTGTTAATAATGATGAAAACGGTAAAAAATCGATAATAAATGCATATTTAAAACTGTTTAATGCATATTTTACTATTTTTAATTCATATTTTATGTACATAAACACGACTATTAATGCATAAACTTCTGAGCCCTACTACACTCAAAAAAAAGTCTGTAAGGTCACCAAAATTTTTGCTGGTAGGATCCTTGCAGAAAAACTAGTAATATCAGCAAAAAAATTTGCAAATTCAGCAAAAATTTTGCTGAAATTAGCAACTTTTTGCTCCCAGCTAAAATGTTGCTGACTTTACTGACCATTTTGTTTTGAGTGTAATAACGAAAAAACCATAACCCTAAAATAATAACCTAACCATATAAAGTCAAATAAGGGTAACCCTAAAATAACCTAATGAAATAAATTATAATAACGCTAACTTAAAATATCGTTAACCTTAAAATAACCTAAAGAAATATTCACAAAATACCGTTATTCAATACCGGTAACCGACTGAAACGGTTGCCAACCCTGATTGTGAGCAAACACGGCATCCATCTTGCGCACAGCTTTCTCATCTCCAAATTTCCGGTCAATATGCGATGTAATGCCTATCATTTCAGTGAGCTCACGCACCTTCGGTCGACGAGCATCCAATACCATTTTGTGGATTTTCTTAACCGTTTCTAGGGTGGACAACTAAATTGGTCGACCATTACGGTGTTCGTCTTATTAGCTCGTACGGCCTCGTTTAAACTCTGACACCCAATATTTTATAGTCCTAAACGAAGGAGCAGGCTCCGCAGAGTAGAATCTAGTTCGGCTTTAATATTGGTTGGACTGAGACCATTCAAATGAAAGTATTTAATAGTGTCCGACCGAACAGTTCGGCCAAAAAACTATATTTTGTCGGTTTTTTGATATCTAGAGACAATGATGACAAATTTTGGTATTGGAAACATGTTTGTTGAGCCGATTTAATACGATTTTGTGTATAAAATTTAAGAGAAAAGCCGAAGTTTAGCTATAAAGTAAAAAGTTCGGCCGCCGAACTATTTTCGATTTGGCCGAACTTTCTGAGGCCGAACAGTGAATTCATTGCTTAACTACAGACTTTTCTTCAAATTTGACACTCAAAATAGCATCTAATCAGTCCTATAAACATTTTTGCATCCTCCAAATTTGTCCATAATGCTTTAAAATACCGAATACAGACCAAATGCATTTTCTGGCCGAACTGTTCGGTCGGACTCTAGTATTTAATTACATAAAGGTGACCAATTTTTTCCATGTTTACAAATTCACTAAGATCGTTTATTTTTGATGGCTCCAAAAAAAATACTTAACAACGTAGCCCCTTGAAACTTAAAACATATGTTTTATAAGGTTGCCACTTTACACGAAAGTAATTTTTTTCAAACTACTACCGGCATCTATACGTCGGCTAATTTTGGGAACACCCTCGTACGATTGCAGCTGCATTATGGCTATAGCAGCAACAGTTGGATGTTTTTGTTCAGAAGAAAATACGTTTCTGTCATTCCATTGAATTTGTGTTACAGTTACAAGTTTTAATAGCCATACAATCAGAAAGACTTACTTGGAAAAGTTGAACTTCCATCAAACAAGAACTTTCCTCAAACAGTTATTTTTAAGTTAATAGAATTTTATAAACCCTATTATTTATTTATTTACTATTTATTATTTAGAAGACATAAACAAAAAAAGGCTTGAGATTCTTTAGATTCGGGAAACGTTTTTCTTCAGGTTCGAAGGGCCATAAAACATGCTAGTTAACTTACTACGATGTGTTCCATATGATGAATATTTAAACAAATTTCATTCCGTCTTTTGAACAAACAGATGTTAAAAGAGTTTTTAATTTTTTTTAAGTTATGATAACCCAGCAAAAACTTTCATTACCACGACGTTTGATGAAGTCGTTTCTATAAACAGTTAAGCTTACTACATACTATATTATGCCTTTTTGTCAACTACTTATATTTTAATTACTGATATGTATAAAGGCAAGCCTTATTGTTTACAAACTTGTAACCACATATTTTTTAATTGCTTATAATCATACAAATAACTAATTATTTTGGTAACCAATTATTTTTTATTTTTTTTGGTAAGCGAGGTTACAAATTTTGTGCGTTTTTTTCATGAAGTAAATATTCCAGAGTAAAAACGTTTACATATAATCATGCGTTATTTTATATAAATATATATGTTATTACATGCTATTATATGTGAATACATGTTTATGCTTGTTTTTATATACAATTATTTTCTTAAAATGTTTTAATACGATGCCACATATAATGACATCTTATTACATTTCGACCAATATATAATCGTATATGACATACAATAATATGTATTTATTCACCATTTATAATTGGTGTTTAATTAGATATGTATAACACAAATCAAAATTATATAAAGGGACCGCCAAATAACTTTTTTTTTTTGAAAATGCTATAAAAAAAACTACTGAATATTTTCTCAAATTTCTTTTTTTATTTGAAAGTACAATCCTTCTGGTTAATAATGGAAAATAATTTCATTCAAATGGCTGCCTCGGCTGGCCATGCAGTAGCCTACACGATCGGTCCAATTTTTAAGCACATTATCGATTGTGTGCAGCTGTATTTCACCAATGGCTTCACGAATATTGTCCTTTAAAGCGTCAATTGTCTCTGGCTTGTTGGCGTAACACTTATCTTTGACGGCACCCCACAAATAATAGTCTAACGGTGTCAAATCGCAGCTCCGAGGTGGCCAAACGACATCAGCTCTGCGGCTGATAATGCGATCTTCAAAAACAGGGCGCAAAACATCGAGTGTAGCTTCGGCTGTGTGGCACGTAGCGCCGTGCTGTTGAAACCAAATGTTGCCAATATCCTTCTCTTCAATTTTTGTGAACAAAAATTCGTTCAGCTGACGGTGCTTCTCTTCTTCCAAAATCCGTACGCAATTTTCGCACACATTCTGCAACATTACCATGATTTTCCAAGTTATGTCGCAATATTTCCCAGCGTTGTTCAAGCGTATACACAACCATATTCGTTCAGCGGAAGGATAAAACTAATTATCTGTCAAATCAGACATGAGCTAAGTGTTACCATTCACGAAATAAGCACTAGTTGAAAAAAAAACGTTAGATGGCGAGTTTTTTTTTGGCACGACAAAAGTTTAAAATGGCAGGCAAAAAATCACGAAAAACCATTAAAAATGGCACAAGAAATGGCACAATAGTAAAACAAAATGTGTTAAAAATAAAAAGATAAATATTAAAGTTTAATTCAATTTTCCTTTATTGAATTTTGATTGCATAGTACAATCATGTGCTTTTTCAGCTTATCAGAAAGAAACGATCTACTAGTTATTGTCACATAAAACAATTGAAAATACGCTTTCCACATCTGTAGATGTAACTGGAGTATATTTGAAAGCATGTAATTCCAAAGGGGATGAGTTTTCAATGTATGAATCCTTTGCATTTTTATTAAAAATATATATATTTTTTCATTTTAGTCAAAGTTTACGTTGGAAATACCTTTATCTGAAAGGTGTGCCAAATGTTTTTAAAACCTCCCGTAATATAAAAAAATATTAAAGTAAATGAATTTATTCTCTATTACAACCTAACTTTTATATTTTATTTATTTAATAAAAATTACCGCTTAGAACTTTTCACTTATGACACGTCTTCTTCAGTTTTGTAGTAGAAAATCGCAATAATGCTTTTCTTACGAAAATTGTGCGTTCAAAATATTTGAGCGAAGGATACACACACACGTACCCAAAAACACAGTCGAATCTACCGAAAATTACAGTTAAAACAATGTAAATTCAGTTAAAAAGACTACAAAGGTAATTACCGTTAAAATAACTAACAATTTTGTTGTTTTTAACTAAAAATTAGTTATTTTTAATATTTTAAAATCAACTATCAAATGCAGTAAAAATAACTAACAATGCAGCAAAAATAACTAACAATGTCGTAAAAATGCAACAACTCTAAAAACTACTGTTTAACAAATATTTTTTTAAGCATTATAATAAAATATTTTGTTTATTTAATTACCATAAAACATTTTATTTCGTACACTCAAAGGAAAAGCTTCATCATATTTATAAATTTTTCATAGATTTTCGTAAAATGTAACATTTAATAGAATTTATTAAACATTTCATAAAAAACTAAATCAATTTCATAATATTTATGAAATGTTTCACTATACATACTCGTATGTATGAAAGATATTTTGTATTATTAAGGATTTCAATACTTTTGTGTAGAAACAAGTTTATAGAGACCATATGCTCATTATAATTCTTGTTGTTTATGAAATGTTTCATAAAAATTAATAAAATTATTACATTGGACGAAAATTTATGGAACTTTTTCCTGTTTTTCTTTGAGAAAAATGCTAATCAAATTTTCGTTTTTGTACATTAGAGATACAATGCAATTTTTTAATTATTATTCTCTAACTATTTACATATCAACAATAAAAAATATAAAATAAACGAGAATTTTTCAAAACTCAACATAATCTTCTATTTTTAAATAACTAACAAAAATTAACAGTTTACTGCAAAATTACTGTTTTGGTTGTTGTTTATTAAAACACTAAATATACTAGTTTTCTTCAGTTATTTATTAAATAACTGATAATAGTTGTGTATTAGTTCATAGAAAAACAACTGCAATTGCAGTTAAAAACATCAACTAATGATTGCTACACAAACAACTGTCATGCAGTAACTGTAAACCATTTTTGAGTGCGCTATGTTAAAAAAGTCAAAACAACTGCATAAAGTAAATGTTATGCAGTAGTTTGCAAGTTGTTTAAAAAACAACCGTCAACAACATTGAAAAGTAGTTTTCTAAGTAAAACAATTACAATTGCAGTTAAAATAACTGCAACCGCATTAATATATAAATAACTGTCGTGTAGTAACTCCAGAACTTTTATGAGTGTAGAAAATTAAACCGTTTTGTAAATACTGTTAAATTCCATTACACGGCTCACAAACCTTTTGGAAAAAACTGCGAAAATTGAAAATCTGAAAATGTTGGTCCTACTTGTTACTACCCCCAAACAACTTTTCACTAATGAGCGATATGAAAATTATTTATGTAGAGAATATATCTCCCAAATCTAGTATTTCTATTTTGTGTATTGGTTTGGATCTGAAAGTTAAAAACCATCAGTAAAAAATAAATTGAATAAAAAAGCTATTGTAAATATTAAGTAATTTTTGTTTTTTGTTTTTAATTTTTCGATTTTTTAATTTCTATAGATGATGACAAAATAAATCAAATATGCTTTTTTGCGTATTTTACAATTTTAATTCATGGTTCTCTCAATTCAAAACACTTGAGATATAACAGCCATCTAAGCCATTTTTAACCGATGTCGAACATTTTTGAATTCCTCATATGGGGAAAAATTACGATGGCGTTAAATTTGAATAAAATGTTAGTAAAAGGTTGCTTAACGCACAACATTCTAAATCTGGAATGATTAAATATTTTCAGAATAACAGGGTTGGAAAGTATTGCGTTTTTTTTTTTGAACAAGGACCTTTTTAATTATTTTTTATTTATATATTAACATTTAAAAACTAAAAATGTTTCTAAAAGTATTTTTTACAGTCTAGTTTAATCGATATTGACCTTTAATTTTTTAAATTTAACACCCATAATTTGATATAGCTCAAAACAATCCGCTTTTAATTTGTACACACACACATATGTATTGAATTAAATTTATGATCCTTTGCGCACCGTAAAGGTACTTTTGATTGTAAAATAATATGGAATTTTTATTTTAAATGTTTCAGTTAGTTCTTAAAACTTTAAATTTGTTTCGATATGGTCCTTCGAACCGTAAAGTTACTTCTGATTGTAAAATAATATGGAATTTTTATTTCAAATGTATCAATTGGTTCTTCAAACTTTAAATTTGTTTCGATATGTATATGTTCGATTTGATTGAATATTATTTTGGTCCTTCGAACCGCAAACGTATGCTTGATTTTAAGAAATTTATAAACTCTTTTAAATTTCATGTCTTCTTTTGAAACCTTTAAATTGTGCTGTATGTTTTGCTCCAAGTTGCGAAAAGAATATAATTTTGAAAATATCTACACAAAAAAATATCTAGAAATTGATATATAATACCTTTAAAAAAAATCATTTCATGTGAAAATAAAAGTATTTTCCGCATGATTTGTTTATGTTAAAAGATCATATACTGTAAAAGGTGGAACGGAACACACAACTCTACTCATCTTCCTAAAAGGAATTTGGAGTTCTTTGTTGTGTGTTGTCGGTGTGTGTTGAGTTTCACGTTGTTGAAAGAAATTTGAAGTAATAAATATTGAATTAAAGGTAAACTGTTGAACATTAAGACTACAATAAGGAATAGGATGCTACAGGTAGACAGTATATAGAAAAAATAAAAACAATAACTCCTGAGCCAGCTTCACAGTAAGCTATTATTTTGGCACTAATGTTAAGGCTGTTGTTGCTGCTGCTGTATGGGTATAGTGCTGCTGTTTTGGTTTGGTTTTATTTTTTGTTCAACTACTAAATGTGGTGCCTATGGTGTACACTAAGAAAAATAAATATATAAACCAAATTTGAAATCAGACTAATAGTGCATTCACATTAGTGCGCTTCAAAATCGTATGAAGAAACTAGATGTAGTCCGATTTGTGCTCTTCAAGGCTGGATCGTTGTGTATGGATCACACCAACATATGTTCCAAATTTCATCGAATGAAGTTTTAAGATCGCTATAAATTGCAATTTTTTTTGAATATTTTGTATGGAAATGTACATACAAATTAAGTATGTAATTTGTTTAAATTAAATTTGTAATCCCGGTTAAAAATAGGTATATCTAGTCATATATAATATGATTAAGACATATCTGACTTATGAATGGAGTCACATTAGTTATATCATTATATTCAAATACATTTGATAATTTTTATTGAGTGAATTTTTTTATAGGGTACTTGATATTATATATCTCCATATCTTACTCCATATGTGTGTTTTTTATACAGGTATATAACTTTAAGTTGGCAACACTTTTTTAACTGGCGGCCATTTTGTCAGCTGTCAAGTGATTTATGTTTGGTTTGGCATTTCAACATAAATAGACTGACGCCTGAACAACGCTTCCAAATTGTGCAAAATTTATTTTGAAAAGTCATGGTTCTGTTCGAAATACTTATCGCGCACGAATTTTGGAATTTTGCTTAGCGATGAAGCTCAGTTTTGGTTAAATGGATACGTCAATAAACAAAACTGCCGTAATTGGAGTGATGATAATCCTCAAGTGTATGTTGAGACATCGTTACATCCATAAAAACTGACTGGTATGCTTTATGGGCTGGTGAAATCATTGGTCCGAACTGGTCAGAACGTTACAGTCAATAGAGCTATAGAGCCATGATTACATACTTTTTCGTTCATCAATTGAACAACAATGATGTGCAGGAACTGTGGTTTCAACAAGACGCCGCTGTGTGACATCAGCGAATAAAGTAAATTTCATGTCAATTTATAAAATTCATCTTTGTTTTCTTCTATTTCAAAGTTCTATACCTCTATAAAAAGCACCCTTTATAACTACATTACCCATATAATAATAATCCAAATATATGAACTCATCGATATGATTATTAAGTTATCTGCTAGTTAAGACCTTATTACATATGGCATCCAAATTAATTTTATAACGAAACTATGTTCAAGTGATTTCTTTTATATAAATTTAAATATAAAATGGGTACATTTTATAGGATAACAACACTTAATTATATATTTTTTAAACACTTCATTTGTTCTTTATAATTTTTAACATTTCGTTGTGTTTCATAAAAAAAAATTGGACTTTAAAATTCTTGATTTCTAGAAATTTAAATTTTTAATTAAAATACTTTTAAGCTTATAAAAAGCATACCTACGATCGGCTAAAATTGTATAAAATCAGATTTATTTATATCTAATTAGATATAATTTAATGTTCCAGATATGGGCAAATCTCGGATAAAATTGTATCAAATTATATCCAATTTCATATAATTAGATACATGTAGATGGCCCATTTTTGGGATCAATTCGTATATGTTTATATATTTTATATATGGGAACTTATCAAATGAGATATTTTATTAGACTCCATATTAAAATTTTTACCCCGGTTGATTTATAAATACGTCCTTCGGGACTTCTCCATTAATTCTGAATCCAATTGTATTACCTTTAAGATTGTAGAACAAACCTTTAACCCATTTTATACCACCCATCGATCCCGTGGTAATTTTTTGACGAAACTTTGTAGAAACCCGACGGAAGAAGTTCCGATAAAATCATATATAGTATCACATATAACTAAACATCACATCTCATCTGTTCCGAAAAATTACATACATTAGCTGATCTCATTGTATCTCATGTGATCTAATCTCATATAGTTTGATCCGAAAACTACGTCTAATATCAAATATGCTCAATCATATATGATTTGATAAAGTTTTATCTAATAAGTTTTTCAATTTAAATTTTTTTTTAAATGTTTTAGAGGTCAGTACTTTTCATTTTAATAAAATTAAGTACTACTTGTAATTTATTTATAAAACATAAAAATATTAATTTTAAAAAATAATAGAATCTGAAGTTTTAACATAAATAAATTTAAAACGCTAGGTAAAACAAAAAACAACAATAATATCAAATTATTTGTTCGCAAAATTTTCAAGTAGAAGATTTTTTCAAGAGCAGAAATAAACAGTAAACTTTACACGTCCGCGAAAATTGAAAGAAGAAATCGCCAAAAATATCTCCGAAATCCAAAAGAAAAAAAAATGGCAAAAATTACAATGCTTTCGAGATGAAAACATTGGGAACCTGGAAAATTCCCCAAATAGATCTCTCAACACATTCCTGAAAGTGGTCAATTAATAAATTTGAAAACAAAAACTCTATAGATTATTTATTAGGACAATATCCTTATAAAGAAATATAGAGTATGGTCTCGAACTTAAATAATTTTCATTGCCCAATTAAAGGACGAAAAAACATAATTTTTATTTTTAATAAAAATTATATTAAACTTTTGGGATTTTTTGAAATTTTGATTTTTTTTTCAAGTTTTTGGCAGTTTCTTCAAGCTTGGTCACCGATACCTTTTAAATACGGTTATCCGTTTCAAAACTGTTTCAATTGCTAACCGATACAATACTAATATCGAAACACCTGATCCTCCGGTATACCATAACCATTCCCAAAATATGGTTTTGCCAAAAATACAATTTTTTTTATACAATTTTTTAATAGAAAATTGAATGGCAAACTTGCGTGCGGTTACAAATCACTTAAAAAATTTTGTATTTTGTTTTTTTTATAATTTTATATTCATATTTTAAAAGCACATACTAAACTATAAATACTTTGTATAAAAGTTATTAAATTTGGGTTTATTAATAATTTAAACTGTTTTTTATATTTGTTTGAAATTTTTAAAATAATAGCGGTACATACCGTTCTTCAGTTTTCGATACGAATGTAATACCGATACCAATACCGAAACAAACAAAAAACCGATACCAATACCGATACCGTTATTCGCTTCGGTGGCTGGCCAACCTTAGTGTTTTCCATTTGTGGCGGTGTTTCTGAAAAATTATGGAAGTGAAAAATCGGAAAACTTTCCTGTTGGCTATAACAGTCTTAGGTGTTCTCTATCGTACAAAAAAATATTTACCTGTTTAAGAACACTCACCTGGGCTGCAGGTAAGATTTCGTGATATAGCCACTAAAATACACATTTTAAAGTTTTATAAAATATCCTTACTTGAAATGTTGAAAATTTTCAAGTAAAATGAAGAGTTTTACGTAAAAAATCATATGTTATTCAAAAAAACATTGCGGAAGTATTATATTAGTGGTTAATTCATAAGTTCCAAGCATGCACAAAAAAGTATGCCATATAACTTCTATAACCTTAAATATTAAATGTGTAAAGTTGGACAATTGAATCGGGGGTTAGGCATTAATTGGTTAAATTTAGCTGTTTTTGACAGATTCGATAGTTGCGTTTACTACCATTGTAGTTGTTTTATCAATATCATCGCCTTTTTGACTACATTTTTACTGTCATTTAAGTGAAACCTGATAAAAATTTCATTGCAAAAAAGCTTAGTTGGGTTTAAGGGTTTCATTGAAAATTATAAAAAGAAATTAAATTCTGCTTCAATATTGTGGGGTAATGGTTAGCACATTGAACTGTAACACAGATGGTCCCGGGTTCGATTCCCGAGGACGACAACATAAACTTAGAAAAATAATATATATGAGTTTTCTTTCCCTCATATGTATCGCAGCGCCCACCTTTGGTGTTTGCCATGGCACTTAACCCAACCGAAGTAAAATAATGAATCGGGACTATGAACCAAAAATCTTCAATACGATTGCCAGCTCTCCATCAGGTGGCGAGCACCAATTACAGTGTTGCTATGTTTGAAGCCCTTCATCTTTCCCCACCTTCATTCTTTCCTCTAATCTTTCCAAACATTAATAAATACAAAAAATTTCCTGTGATGCTTAAAAAAAAAAAAAAAAAAAAAAAAATTCGTTGTAAAATTGTTTAAAAATTGTGTTTTTGATAAATTTTCAGAAAATTCGACTTATTTTCAAATTCGACTATTACAACCTTATTCAGAAAGATTCTTAACAAAAAGTAATTTATTTAAATATTTTTTCTCGGTGTATGTATTTTATTCTTGTTTTAAGAGTGGCTCCTTTTAAAACTCGGTTTATATTTTAGGTTTTGTGTGTTAATGATGAATGTCTTTATGCGATGATGATCCTCATCATTATATAAAAATAAAATTGGTATTGTTTAAATAAGAAAAAGGAGCCCTGAAGAGAACCTGATAATTACGCCCTCAACTTTTTCTTTTCTTTACTTTTTTGTTTTTTTTTTTTTGTCTGTCTGATAACCAAAATAGCGTAACTGTACTACATACACTTTTGATTATAATTATTAAGGATTTTATTATGCATTTTTTTTGTTGGTATCCTAAAAATCTTAAGGGCGGAAATTTAATCTCTCCTTAGTTTTTAAGACTTTTTTTTTATATCAAATTTTGTGAATTGTAGGTTGCTCTTGCTGTTGTTTTATAAAAAAAAAAGTAATTTGATATAACAGTTAAATAGCTTGTTCAAGGATTTTTGCTTGAGAAATTGTGTTAAATTACAGTGTTTTGTGTGTTTTTAAATGATAATAAAAATTATTTAAATTTCAACTGAAAGTAAATTGCATTTAGGTGGGGAAAGGTGTCAATGTTTTCGTTAATATATAAAAAATAATATTGCACTTGTCCCGGCCTATAGGCGATTTATAAGAAAACAACATAAGAAAAAAAAAAGTAAAATTAAAAGTAAAATTAAAGACGCATTTTACGGGTTAACATATATTATTAGTTTGAATTTATTTAGCAATATTTTTAGAATTATACACATAAATTTAATTTTACAATTAGCTTGGTTTTTAATAAAATAATTTTTCTTTATATTTTTTCAGTGTACTAAAATTGTATCTATTATGAGATTTTCCTCATACCAGGTATGTTAAGCCTCTAATTCCTTTTACTGCCATTAGGTAATGTAAATTTTTCGTCAAACTTTCGGTCAAATCTGCAAAAAAAAGTCGATCGCCAAACAGTGGACTTTACAGCTTAACAACTGAATTTTCTTTAATTTTTATTCGCATTAAATTGCCACTACAAACACTTTTAATTATAAAAACTTTTTTTTAATAATTGTTGATGACATTTTCTGTCCGACAGGTGTATGTATATTAGGACGGGTCGATTTAAAAATCGCTCAACGTTCAAGGAAAATCGTATTCTAGGGATCAAAATAAGAAACTTTGCCGAAGGAACCATACCTCTAAAACGAATTCTGATGTCCCGACTTTTGACTCGTAGGGTCAAATTTTGAAAAATCCCACTTTGATATTTCAGAAAGTAGGAGGAATCTCTCCAAGATTATGGGAGCTAATTCTTCTTCGGGAGACGCGCTAGCAGATTAATGCATAAATCATCATTCTAGGTGCCCGTTAAGGTGTTAAAATTGAAGTTGAAAGAGGGCCTTTTTAGCCGTGTTTTTTTTTTTTAGCAAAATGGACAAATCTCGGGATTGAGATATTTCAAAAAGTAGGAGGAGTCTTTCCAAGATTAGGGTCTCTATTTCTTCTCCGGAAGACGTTCTAGCAGATGAATGCATAAATTATATTCGATTGGGTTGGACTCGATTGGGGCACTCTAAATGGGTCAAAGTGGAATTTTTCAAAATTTGACCCTACGGGTCAAAAGTCGGGACATCAGAATTCGTTTTAGAGGTATGGTTCCTTCGGCAAAGTTTCTTATTTTGATCCCTAGAATACGATTTTCCTCGAACGTTGAGCGATTTTTTTGCCTCCAAAAATCGATCCAAATCGACCCGGCCTAATGTATATCGAATTCATAGACAATACATTTTTACTCTTTGCCCCACTGTGTAATATGTTATATATCAGTTTGTCATTCCGTTTGTAACACATATAAATACAGGTCTAAGACCACTTAAATCACTATCACGCCGCGAGGACAAAAGAGAGATTTCTACACAGAAACAAATATTTCCCTACTTTTTTCATCAATTAAATCGATTTGTTGAAAATTGTAAAAGCTGTCAATTAAAAATTAATTAAATCAAATTAATATTTGCTCAAATTCGGAACTTGCTTGACATTTTTTTAATACTATCGCTCAAAACATATTGTTGTTGTTTATTGTTATATTTATATATCGTTCATTTACTGCAAGACTGACATAACTCAACAAAAAACGATTTTGCAGAAAACGAGTTTAAAGTTTTCAATCCATATCTGCCTCGCTCGACCATTTCTATATTTGTTTGGTCACGTTTTTTTTTATAATTAGGGGGTTTTAATGTATTTTTGTCTTAGTGAGAGTTGTGTGCGAATTCGCTAATTATCGAGAGACCCGTGAGTAGCATAGTTCCTCTATGAAGTATATACACTTTGCACCCACTTTAAAAAATAAATAAATATATAATGCTCTATCTCTAAAAGTATACACAATATAAAGCATGATATAACTAATAAATCTGCATCATTAACTCAAAAATTGCATTTTTTGACTTATGACAGTCTTGAAGTGAATGAGCGATATGTAGTTTTTTTTTATTGCCGTTTATATATTAGTAATAAATATTTTAAATCCAATTTAATAAGATTTTATTAATTATCATTAGGTTTATTACTCTATTAAGTTAAATAATTTAATTTCAGTTGTTTAAATGCAAATATTAATTTATTCTAAAACATTATCATAAAATTGATAATGTAATTTTTGAAGTTAAATATTGTTTAATAAAAATTTAACCATATTTTTTAAACAAAAAAATGCTAAAAATAAATATAAAATTATTAAAAAAAATACTCCGGTTTTACCAAAGGGGTTTTTTTCGCAACAACGAAAAAACAATCAAAAAAAATTGACATACTCCCTACGTTTCAATAGAAAGAAAAAAACTATTTTCTGTGCGAATTCGTTCACATTAGTATAAATAAATTTGCTAACTAAATGAGAATTAAATGCCGGTTTAAATTCGGTGTTATAAAAAACATTTGGTATGATTTTTGAGAAGGTATACAATATTGAACACTTTTTAACCAAATCAGTTATTATTTAGTTGAAAAATAATTCAGTTAAAGAGTAATTTGCAGTTGAATAAGCAATTTTCGTGGTTGGTAAAATTTCAGCAATTAAAGTTATTGAATCTGTGGTTTTCGTGATTAAAATGGGGTTTTATTTGATTGTGTGTAATGTTTACACTCATATAATTATATAGGTAAAAACAACTCCAAATTCAGTTAAAATAATCGAATTTTCATTTGAAAATGGAAGTTAAAATAACTACATTTGCAGTTGAAAATGTGTACACTACATTTGCATTTAAATCAACTGTCATTTTTACCTGTTAAAAAATTAACTGTCGAATGTAGTAAAAACAACTACAAATGCAGTAAAAACAGCATTACCAGCAAAATTATTAATAAAAGAAAACTTTTTTGTAAACATTCTTAATCTGATTTCGTTATTTAATAAACAACTATTTTAAAAATATATTTACATAAAATATCACTTTAAATATTCACGTTTCACGCTATTTTTCCATTCGTCATATAAATATTAAAAAGCTACAAGAAAGAAATAATACGTTTATTAATATTCAAGTAAATAAATGTATCTTCTATTCCAAATCTTACCTTACCTTACTTACCATTTATTTTATTTATTTAATTAAACTTTACAGCGTTTTAATTGTATTTGTCTATCTTCTTTAACATTCTCTTTTATATTAAATATAAAAGAGAAAACATTTATTAACAAGCCGCTTGTTACATCGCCATGTTGGTTTTTTGTTTTTGTATCTTTTGATACACACACACTTTGTCAAAAATCCAAAGCAACTGCAGAAAATAACTGTTACCAAAGTGCGTTAATTTTGGTAGGTTGTTTAAAAAATCAACCCTCAAAAACATTAAAAATTATTTTTCTAAGTAAAACAACTGCAAATGCAGCTAAAATAACTACAAACGCATTACTGCACACATAGCTGTCATGTAGTAACAATTTGTTTAACTTTTCTGAGTGTATATCAACCATTGGTTGTCAAAGGCTTAATAGATTTTTAAATATTTTTGATAACATATTTTTGGTAATTGTTTATTTATTAGTATGGAATCGTTTTATTATTTCATTATTTTCAAATATTTTTATTAAGAATAATTTAAAAAAAAAATCAATTAATGTTTCAATTTCAAATAAAACATCAACCATTTTTAGTATTTATTACAAATTCTCTGAAATTATAATAACAAAATCCCACGAAATCCCACACAAAATTCCCGGGATCGCGGGATCGAAAAAGAACCTGATTCCCGGGAATTCCCAGTAAAAAAAATTCTAATATTAATGCCTATTAATTTTAATCGAGGGGGTGTCTGAGCTTTTCATATTTGTTAGGCTTTAATCCCTTAAACTTGAGGTTGGGCACCTAAAAAATATACGGGTCCCTTATTTTTTTTCTTCTTTATCACATATCTAAATTTCATTAAGATCGGATAGAACCCATCGGGAGACTCCTCCTTGTAATTGATACAAATGTGTTTTTTGTTTAAATATAACTGGTACGTATATCTATGATATGATTGGTACGAACCTGGTCTCAGAAATCTTTCAGCACACACATTTTGTCAAAAAGTCGAAGCAACTGCAGAAAATAACTGTTACCGCAATGCAGTTATTGTGGTTGGTCGTTTAAAAAAATCAACTCTCAAAAACGTTTAAAATAAAACAATTGCAATTGCAGCTAAAATAACTTTAAGCGCATTACTACACAAATAACAGTCATGTAGTAACTGTAGAACTGTATTCTGTATTATCAGGAAGGTGAATACCGTTGCATTTTTATCAAAAACTACACTTTTCCCATTAATATAGCTCGAACGGCTGATGTTGGAGAGTAATTTTGAGATCATATTTGGATTCAGCGTGCCTTATACCTTTAGAAAAGTATACTTTAGATCTAGTGTCAAATAATTTTCGGCCTGAATCTTGAGGTGTAAAAAGCAGAGTTTAAAATTTAGCATATCAAAAATGTTTGTTGAATATCTGCTAGCAAGATGTATTGAACACTAGAGCGGGTCGATTTAAAAATCGCTTAACGTTCAAGGAAAATCGTATTCTAGGGATCAAAATAAGAAACTTCGCCGAAGAAACCATACCTCTAAAACGAATTCTGATGTCCCGTAGGGTCAAATTTTGAAAAAGAACACTTTGATATTTCAGAAAGTAGGAGGAATCTCTCCAGGATTATGGGAGATACTTCTTCTCCGGGAGACGCGCTAGCAGATTAATGCATAAATCATCATTCTAGGTGACCGTTAAGGGGTTAAATTTTAAGTTGAAAGAGAGCCTTTTTAACCGTGTTGTACAAATCTCGGGATAGAGATATTTCAGAAAGTAGCAGGAGTCTTTCCAAGATTAGGGTCTCTATTTCTTCTCCGGAAGACGCTCTAGCAGATGCATGTACAAATTATATTCGATTGGGGTTGGATTCGGTTGGGGCACTCTAAATGGGTCAAAGTGGAATTTTTTAAAATTTGACCCTACGGGTCAAAAGTCGGGACATCAGAATTCGTTTTAGAAATCACATGCGATCAACAAAATCTATTTTATTAATAAAAAAACTTGTGTGCCTCGAACTGGGCTCGAACCGGCTATCTTCCGGGCTCAAACAGGCAATCTTCCGTCTCCAGGCGAGAGTAGTACGGGCTCTTAATCATTTGCCAAATACTTTAAGACAAGATTTTTGTGATTCGATTAATACATTCAAAAGAAAACTTTTTCAAAATGTTTCTAATAGATGATAGAAGAGTATTTTATTTTATTAGCCATTAATGGCTTTTGTAGATTAATTGTAATTTTTGTTTAAGATTATTTGGGATTTATTTTTATTTTTTCTAATTATTTTCTAATTAATATTTTTTATTATAATTTTATACATTACAAATTTTTATATTTATTTTTATTAACCCTCGAAGTGGCACATGGTTCTGGCCAGACATATTTCATTTTCATGCTTCAATTTAGCATACTTCTATTTTAGGTACATGGCTGTAATTTCAGGTAATCTCCCAAAATATTGTTGGCTTTCGATGTATAAATTAATAATTGAAAAAAGTCCTTGGAACAGGACAAATAAGCCAAATAAAAAATCTTCACCTTACTTTTGGTACATGGTGTCTGGCCAGACCCCTATGCATTTTGTATGAACGCATAGGCAAAGCAAAGAGAGTATAGTATTAAAGAGATCCCAACTCTCCCAACCTCCTCTCCTCTCTGACTTTTGTATAAATCAATGTAAATACCATTGATAAACTTTGTATATACAAATTTTGGAATGAAGAACATCCAGAGTCTACCCAAAGAAAATGGATTGATTTGACAAGCTCTGAGCTAGATGCATTCATTGGGATTTTGTTGGCTTCTGGTCTCAGCCATAATAATATGCAAGACTCCAGTATATTGTGGCGTTCTGATTCGCTGCCCATATTCCGTGCGGCTATGTCGCACAAACGATTCATTACTCTGTCCAGATATATTCGTTTCGATAATAGTCGTACGCGGGCATTCCGACAGCAAACAGATAAAGCAGCTGCTATCCGGGATCTTTGGAATTTTCTCAATGAAAATCTGCAAAATTATTATGAACCTTATGAAAATATCACCATCGATGAGCAGTTGTTTCCGTATCGTGGGCGCACAAAGTTCATCCAATATATCCCATCAAAACCTGCAGGGTATGGGATCAAAGTTTGGTGGGCATGCGATGCTAAGACTAAATTTCCATTGAAAGGAAAACTATACACTGGAAAGGAAGGAGACAATCGGGAGATAAATCAAGGTGAAAACGTTCTAATGTATTTCGCAAATTGTTACGCAAACAGCGGCAGAACAATTATTTCTGATAATTTTTTCACCTCATTGAACGGCGCTAAACGACTTGCTGCTATGGGATTGGCATTTGTTGGCACCATTCGAGCAAACAAAAGATGTCTTCCTAAGGAAGTTATAAGAGCACCAGACGACCAATTCTTTCAAGTGTGTTTGGTTTTCATGAAAATCTTGTTGCACTTTGCAGCTACGTGCCCAAAAAAAATATGGCAGTCAATTTAATTTCAACCGTGCATTACACGAAACATGTTGAAGGCGTAGCCATGAAACCGGAAGCAATTTTATTTTATAATTCAACTAAAGCCGGAGTCGATACGATGGATCAAATGCTAACTCATTACACAACAAACCGGTCAACCAGACGCTGGACATACGCGTTTTTCTGCAACATGATTGATGTGATGGCATTGGCAAGTTACATTATATGTAAGCTAAATGATGAAAATACAAGAAAAGAAAGAAGACGCATATTTTTATATAAACTTGCAAAGCAATTGGTACTGGCCAACGTTAAAAATCGCATCAATAATCCGCACATTGTGGCTCAACCAACAACTCGTATAGCATTTGAAGCGTTCTTTGGGAGACCTCTCGATATAGCAAACCTTAATGTGGCTTCACGCAGTGGCCCAGACACATTAGCTGCCAAAAAAGATTGCAGAATTTGCCTGCAGCAAGGTGACAAAATACGCCGTAAGACACGCTTTTTTTGCTGCAAATCCAACAATCCTGTTTGTCAGCAACATTTAAAAGTAGATTATTTATGTTTTTGTTGCCTTCCGCAAAATTCTGAATAAAAAAATCAATGTATTCTTTATAATAATTTTCTATTTTGTCATAAACATTTATTACTTTACCCATAATAAAGAGAAACATATATAGAACAAAAAAATTGTTGCCCTTTTCATTCCAAAGATTTTTTCAGGTCTATTTTTTCTTCCTCAGATAACATAGTAAAAAGAAATAGAAACACAAAATATAACAAATATTTTCCTATCTTAGTAAAAAATTTAACGGCAAACAGCCCTTATTTCCCTTATTTCTGGCCAGACACCATGTGCCAGAACTAAGGGCTCAAAATATGTGCCTGACGAAGCTTTAATTCATTTTAATCATTTATCTTTTGTAATAATAATGCATAAATATTGCAACTTGTTTTTAAGTAGAAGTCTGTGACCGATTATGGCCAAAAGGCTAGGTCATTGGAAATAAAGAAAACAAATAGAAATAAATATGTTTTATTTAAATTTCAACCTTGAATATTTTTTAGTTGCAAATTTAAATATTTTTCTAAAAATAAAAACTATTAAAAAAATGTTATTATTTTAAAATTATTTGATTTCCTATGCCACGAACTGGGCTCGAACCGGCAACATCCTGCTTGTCAGGAGCCTAAACCCAATTTGAATTTGTATTTTCCAATTTCAACCTTGAATGTTTTTTCTTTCACGTTTAAATATGATTGTCTAAAAAAATCGATTTGTATGTAGAACAGAAATTGGGTTGCTGATCTTAATATTTTATTAAGAGTTACCAAAACTATTAAAAAACTTTATATTATTTTAAAATTGGTAACGAAAACTAATATTTTAGATAGAGTGATTGTTTTTTTTTTGCAGGGAAACTAATATTCGATTTTAACGGCAAATATTTTATTCAAGGGATAAAATCTCCGAAAGGTGGTTGGTTGTTGGTATTAATGTTAATGTAAAAGATAATATTTTTTCAATTTTGATTACGTTCTTACAATTAAAATTCTTGAATAATGATTAAATTTTGTTGGTTACAATGGAATTTCAACCAATTTATTCTCTGTGTGCAGTCGGATATTTTCGCGAAAATACGAACAAACTAATGGACGTGTTAAATAAACTAGCGTTATTAACAATATTAAATAAAGTTAAAATTAAATAAACCGTTAAGTTTGAATTTTAATTGGGAAACAACAAATATGTTAGGTAAAGGCTTAAAGTCAAAATATTTTCCGATTGTTTTTTAACTGCAAACAATTGATAACATATCGAGACCTAACCGCCAAAAAGACGTAACCGCAATATCATAATTTAACATAATGACCCCTAATCTGACCACATTTTTGTTTTTTTGCGTTATTTCTTAGTTGGTCCAAAGAAAATATGTATATATGAATATTAGAGTTCGTTTTCAAAATTTTTTTTTATTTTGATTTCTGGATATCATCACTTTTTAGAAGGTTTTTGTATCAATAAAAATAATGGCGTATTTTTTTTTTTTTAATTCCAACTCCTTCCCGTGCCTATAGGCGACTCAAATCGCGGATTTTGGGTCCCTTTTCCCATACAACAAAAACGGCTAAATATATGTCAAATCGTACTTCAGTATTCGAAATGGTCCAAAAATTTTAATTTTGTAGTTACCCGTTCAAAAGTTATTAAAGTTTAAAAATTTAATTTTTTAGTGAATACAAAATAATTTATTGGTTTATATAATAATTTATTGGATTTGAGTCGCCTATAGGCACGGGAAGGAGTTGGAATTAAAAAAAAAAATACGACATTATTTTTATTGATACAAAAACCTTCTAAAAAGTGATAAAATCCAAAAATCTATTTTTCAAAATTAACTCTAATGTATATATATATATTGGATATCAATAAGTCTTTTAAATTGCGATTCCAACGCTGCATAATAAAGGGTGGTTAAATTTCAAGGGCGATGTTGATTTTGAATAAAACACAAACTATTTAGGAAATTATTGTAATTTTATTTTATTATGATATATTGGTATTACTCAATTATGTATGGAACAAAATATCGGCCAAATGGGCGCCGCGACCACGGCGGCACACCTCCATCCGATGGTCCAAATTTTCGATGACGCTGGGGCATAATGGAGGTTCTATGCCGCACAGTGGTTCCAAACACAAAAAACATGGTAATAAATATAGATGTTTTAAACTACTGGTCCAATCGGGAAATGGTGTTCCCAAAAATTGAAAAGCGGGAGCTAACCTTTAAGGAAAATGTTTCTGTGGTCACCCTGTTTTAACACAGGGTGTGCTACAGGGTGTCAAAGTTGACCATCTCGAGTATGAAAGAGCTTTAAAGGGGTATAACTTCTATAACCATGCATCGATTTTAGTGTTTTTTGGACTTTTTTAAATCTAGGTTACGAGACAAAGCAAAAACATGCTTCATGTACCATAGTAACTCTTACAGTTAAAAAAATATTTCACTTTGAATTTCAAAATCTTCATTTTTCGCCTTGACTTTTTTAATAGTTTTGCCAATAGATTATTCATTTTTCAAAGAAAATGCTCAAAATTTTTTCAAGTCATTCTAATGACCTTTCTTAAACTCCTAAAGAAAACTTTTTTGAATTATCTTAAGCCGTTTCGCAGTGATACTATTTTAAACTCAAAAATTAAAAGTGTGTTCTGAAAAATGGGGTTTTTTGGTCAGATAAGGGGTAACTTCACACACCTTTATATATATTTTGCTGATATTTTTTGGATTAGTTTTTTACATAGTTTGATAGAGTAGACTTCAAAAATGCTTAATGGTATAGTTTAAAGCATTTTTGGATATGCACCCTACGTCCAGCATTGGTCGAAAATGATGAATTTTTGAACGGAATTCTATGTTTATGACCGTGATAAAAAAAAGTCACGCCACTTAGAGACGATTTGAAATTTTTATACTGTAAAGAGATTTATTCTAATGAGTTTGCCACTTCATTTGCCGCCGCCCGCTCAAAAACGTAGCCTGGAGAGCAAATTTTGTGGAAAAAGTCATTTTTTCAAAAGCCTTTTTTTGATTTATAAAAAAAGCGTACTTATATTATCAATTTCAGCAAGATTTTATTTTATTTTTAATAAAACGTAAATAATTGTCCTACATTCCAAAAATCTTTTCGATATTGCTTATGGTTATTTTTACATAAAACATCAAAGTTCAATGTAGTATATCTAACTATAATTAATTGTACATTTATTGGCTTTTGCTTTCGGTAATGTTAAAAAATTTAAATAATTTCAGAAATTTTTTTACATATTATTAAATTAGACTTAGTTATCAATTCAACGATGCATAAATCGTTTATCTAGTGTAATAAATGAATTCAAACTATTGCGCTTAAATCAGGCATTTCAGGTCAAATTGCAGTATTTAACAAATTTATATATTCAGGTATACAGAGCGTGTTGCATTATATTTCTCTAAAAGGGTTACGGGTTTTTTTATTTTTTTAATACTATTTCAAAAACCTAATAAGATATAAATGCAGGTAGAAAATGCGTTTTATGATGTAACATTTGCATAATATATTGTTCTAATTTTCCATATAAAACAGGTAAATAACTACCATATATTCATTTATTTGAAAGACAAAATAATGTTTTTTTTTTGTTCTAAAGATAAGGTTTTATTAAATTTAACTGGTACAGTAGTAATTGTGCTAAAAATATGAATATATTCCTAAGGACTACACATTTTCTACAAAGTAGTCTGAAGTATCAAAAGTTAAAAGGTCGTTTATATGCATAGATTCAGAATCTTCCTTTTCAATGTCTATGCTTATTTTTGGTAACCATTTTGTTCTTATGGAGTAAAGTACTGGATCCGATGATATTAATAAAAATTCCATCAAATCGGAATTTTGAGCTATTCTGGAGCACTTACGTGTGTTAAAAAGCCTAAAATGTTTGACGTCTCTATTTCTGGCCTCCTGGGCTTCTTCAGTCAGTTCGCCTAAAGGCAACATACTGTTTTCTATTATTTCTTTGGCATGAGCTAATACTTTATGTACTGTTGGTGTCATTGGCCTCCAAGAGTACATGGTGAGTATAATGTCTTTTGTTTCATTGGCAAAGAGTTTAAATTTAGCCACATTAATAGGTTTTTTACTGTTAATGACTGCTAATATAACTTTAAAACGTTTTAGTAGGTTTTTATCGAGACCCGTAATTGAGGAGGTAGTTTCTGGATCTTCGAAAAAACGCCTTGCTGTATTTCCGTCATTGGAACTTCCAAACCCCTGAAGGGGCGTATCAATGATTAATCCAAGTCTTAATTTAAATTCATCTTGAATTCTTTTCTTCTCTTCTTTTCTCATGTTGTGTAGATCAGTGTTTTTGTTTACGGAAAGGCTTAGGTTTCCTGGAATAAGGCGGTATTTGAGATCGTATGCGAGGTGTAAACAATATTCCATAAATCTTATTCTGGCATGAAGTGGCGATATCCCAAACCTCAGAGCGTTTTCGTTCATAGAAATTGTATCACTATCTTCATGAAACTGTGAACTTAATTTTCCACATATATTACATTTCCAAGTAGATGTTGTGTCTGTAATTGCATTTGCAACTTTTCCATCAATCATTGTAAGTTGTGGTTGAAATGAAACTTTAATAACTTGTCCAGATATTTCCACGTAAAGTGGAGACAAGCTCGAAATTTCCCTTTCTATTGAATCTACTAAACTTTGTGTTGAAATCATGTCTTCTTTTACATATTCAAATCGTATTGGACGACATAAAAATTTAGATCCAGGGGTTAAATTCGTCCATATATCATTTGCAGACGAGGTTGAAGGTAATTTATTATACAACCGCATTCTTAACGGCACAAAAGAAGCCATAAAAATTGATGAAAAACTTTTTTCTTTGCTGCTTCCAGATGGTTGTTTGTATTCGGAAAACCCAGATGTGCCATCACAGCCCCATTTGAACATTAACACGACATCAGATTGCTTGCATCTTTCAATATCTTTGCTGCTAAATGTGGACATAATTCTAGAAACAGTATTGTCAATTAACTGTGATAGTTCAACTTTTGCGCCTTCAATAGAGGCATGCACTGGGGATGTTATTGGTTTTAAAATATTTTCTTTTGTTTCTTTTATTGCTTTACTGCTAGGAAAAATATCATATCCTTTTTCAATGAGAGCTTTTCTTAAAATACCATATTTATTTCTCGTTAACCCCAAATTTAGAAAAAGAGCTAATGCATCTTCACTGGTAAAGGAAGTTGATGATTTTGGTGTTGGAATACTTTGTATCATGCGCTTCAAACGCTTAGGAGACGCAGTTGGTAGGACGTCGACAATTTTCCCTGTTTCTTTAGGCTGTATACGTGTCAAAGCTGCTTTAAAAGAATCCTTTATTTCATTAGCGGAGTGTGTGTTAATCATTTCTTCCTGTTTTACCTTCTTAGTCCTAATCTGGACCTCTTCATAATCTTTTTTAGGGCGGCCCCTTTTTTTCTGTTCAATAACTACTGACATCTCCTTATTAAGCCAATCTTGACTCTTCTTCATAAATTTTTGTATAGAATAATCGGAATCTTTAATCCTTTTTTCATAAATTTTGTAAAAATTTTCAATTTCATCTGGCTTTATATTTAAGCCATACGAGTAGACAATGGTATCAATCAGTTTTCCTATTTTTTCCGATCGTATATCAGTATTGGCAAGAGTATCCCAAATTACTTTACAAAGGGAGCTATATTTTATTGTAACCTCCATGACTGCTTAACTCAAATAACCTCCTTTTAAAATTACTACGCTTATATATTACAAATATTTGTTTTTTTATAAACAAAAAATCGAGCAGGTACTGGATTTGTAAAAACAAAAAACTGAAATAGGTAAAATAAAAAAAAACGCATTATATTAGCCCATTAAAACAATATGTTATGCAAATGTTACATCATAAAACGCATTTTCTACCTGCATTTATATCTTATTAGGTTTTTGAAATAGTATTAAAAAAATAAAAAAACCCGTAACCCTTTTAGAGAAATATAATGCAACACGCTCTGTATACCTGAATATATAAATTTGTTAAATACTGCAATTTGACCTGAAATGCCTGATTTAAGCGCAATAGTTTGAATTCATTTATTACACTAGATAAACGATTTATGCATCGTTGAATTGATAACTAAGTCTAATTTAATAATATGTAAAAAAATTTCTGAAATTATTTAAATTTTTTAACATTACCGAAAGCAAAAGCCAATAAATGTACAATTAATTATAGTTAGATATACTACATTGAACTTTGATGTTTTATGTAAAAATAACCATAAGCAATATCGAAAAGATTTTTGGAATGTAGGACAATTATTTACGTTTTATTAAAAATAAAATAAAATCTTGCTGAAATTGATAATATAAGTACGCTTTTTTTATAAATCAAAAAAAGGCTTTTGAAAAAATGACTTTTTCCACAAAATTTGCTCTCCAGGCTACGTTTTTGAGCGGGCGGCGGCAAATGAAGTGGCAAACTCATTAGAATAAATCTCTTTACAGTATAAAAATTTCAAATCGTCTCTAAGTGGCGTGACTTTTTTTTATCACGGTCATAAACATAGAATTCCGTTCAAAAATTCATCATTTTCGACCAATGCTGGACGTAGGGTGCATATCCAAAAATGCTTTAAACTATACCATTAAGCATTTTTGAAGTCTACTCTATCAAACTATGTAAAAAACTAATCCAAAAAATATCAGCAAAATATATATAAAGGTGTGTGAAGTTACCCCTTATCTGACCAAAAAACCCCATTTTTCAGAACACACTTTTAATTTTTGAGTTTAAAATAGTATCACTGCGAAACGGCTTAAGATAATTCAAAAAAGTTTTCTTTAGGAGTTTAAGAAAGGTCATTAGAATGACTTGAAAAAATTTTGAGCATTTTCTTTGAAAAATGAATAATCTATTGGCAAAACTATTAAAAAAGTCAAGGCGAAAAATGAAGATTTTGAAATTCAAAGTGAAATATTTTTTTAACTGTAAGAGTTACTATGGTACATGAAGCATGTTTTTGCTTTGTCTCGTAACCTAGATTTAAAAAAGTCCAAAAAACACTAAAATCGATGCATGGTTATAGAAGTTATACCCCTTTAAAGCTCTTTCATACTCGAGATGGTCAACTTTGACACCCTGTAGCACACCCTGTGTTAAAACAGGGTGACCACAGAAACATTTTCCTTAAAGGTTAGCTCCCGCTTTTCAATTTTTGGGAACACCATTTCCCGATTGGACCAGTAGTTTAAAACATCTATATTTATTACCATGTTTTTTGTGTTTGGAACCACTGTGTGCCGTTAATGTGCCGAATTATCTCATCCTTTAGCTCTTGAATTGTTGCTGGCTTATCGACGTACACCTTTTCTTTCAAATAACCCCAAAGAAAAAAGTCCAACGGTGTCAAATCACATGATCTTGGCGGCCAATTGACATCGCCATTACGTGAGATAACACGGCCATTGAATTTGTTGCGCAAAAGAGCCATTGTTTCGTTAGCTGTGTGGCAAGTGGCACCGTCCTGCTGAAACCACATATCGTCCACATCCATATCTTCCAATTCGGGCCATAAAAAGTTCGTTATCATCTCACGATAGCGAACACCATTCACAGTAACTGCCTGACCGGCCTCATTTTGGAAAAAATACGGCCCGATGATGCCGCCAGCCCATAAACCGCACCAAACAGTCACTCTTTGTGGGTGCATTGGTTTTTCGACAATCACTCTTGGATTCTCATTCGCCGAAATGCGGCAATTCTGTTTATTGACGAATCCACTGAGGTGAAAATGTGCCTCATCACTGAAGATGATTTTCTTCGAAAATTGATCATCCACTGTTGCCATTTCTTGCCACCATTCTGCACATTCACGACGTTTGGAATGGTCAAGAGGCTTTAGTTCTTGAGCCAATTGCACCTTGTAAGCGTGTAAATGCAAGTCTTTATGCATAATGTTCATCAACGACGAGCGTGAGAGGTGCAATTGTTGGGCACGACGACGAGTTGAGGTGGACGGCTCTTCAGCCACACTATCGCGAACAGCAGCAATATTTTCTGCAGTACGAGCTGTACGAGCATGCACTAGTGTTCTCACATCTTCTACAGACCCGGTTTGCTCGAATTTTTCCACGATTTTTGCGATTGTACGCACATTTGGACGATCAAATTGACCAAAAAAATCACGAAGTGCACGATATGCATTTTGATTTGAACGCCCATTTTCATAATAAGTCTGGATAACTTTCACACGTTGTTGGATTGTGTATCTCTCCATGGTTCAAATTGAGTAAGTCTGAAATAGAGAAATGTCAAATAAAATTCGGAAAAAAACTTGGCGTTTAGGTGTGGTTCACATTCAACATCGGCCCTTACAATTTAACCACCCTTTACATGCTCAAGCGCGTCAAAGATTTTGAGTTATTCACTTTGCTGTCAGTAAACAAACTGTAGTTTGTCCTATAGGAATTGGCGCTAACGTCTTTTTTTATTTTTTATAAAATTCGTAACCGTACTTGCTAGAATTATGGAATTTTGAGGAATGATGCAAATGATTGAAAAATAAAGATTTTCATCAAAAACTGAAAATTTAAAATCGTGGAGCTTACGTCTTTTTGGCTTAAGACTCGATATTTTTTTATTTTTTTCCAATGATTTTTATCAACAATTGATAACAGTCAATTTCTTTCAGTGTGTTTGATTTAATTTTTTAAAATAACGTATTTTATTACATGACACCATTTGTTTGTAAACTAATTACTATTTGTAAGAGAAATTTACCTAAAGAAAGAGTATTTCAAATAAAAAAAATCTCTTTTTAAAAAGAGATTTGTTAGTAATTTTTTGTTGTTTTTACAGCACTACAGTAATGGTTGTTTACAAGTGTTTTTGTTGTTTCTATTTAATAAGCTTTTATTTTATATAAAAAAAGGGTGGTGAGTGTGAGAAAAAAAATCATCGTAAAAGTCTTTATTAAATATAAATAAAATATGAGAAGGGTGTTTATACTAAATACGAAAAAAAAAAATATACAAAATTTTAAAATTAAAGAAAAAAATATAACGCTGTTAATTTGTTTATTTAAAAAAAAAAAATACAAAAAAAAATTTAATAAACAATCTCAACACAAAATATAAAGCAAAAAAACTTAAAATTTAATACACAATTAAAAAAAAAAAAATCAATGATTTATTTTTGCCTGACTCAATTTTATTTTAATAAACAAATATAAAATCATTCTTTTATTTAAATAATACATTTTTTTTGATATATATACTTTATACAATTCAATGTATAATTTATTTAAAAAATGTATAATTCAAACATTTATTTTTAAATTTTTATATTTTCTACATTTTTACCCTAAAAATTTCAACTATGATTCATTTTTTATTTGTTTTTTTTTTTTGTTTATAAATTTGTGTGTACAATAAATTTTATATATTTTTTTTTGCTTTTTATAATAATTGTGTGTAATTAAATTCAAATTGTTGGTAGTGCGGTTTTTAGAAAATGAAACAACTATTTATCGATTTTTTTTTTTTTTTTTTTTTTTTTTTTTTTTTTTCATTTTAATTATATGTAAAGCTTAATTTTGTTATTTACATATTAAATTATTGATAATACAATTGTTTTTGTTGTTTTAGTTTATAGTATTTTTAGTTTTTATAATATAAATAAATCATAAAATGTGATAAGTGAATTTAGAAATTTTATTAAATAGCTAAATATGAAATAAGCTGTGATTCATATTTTAATATTAATTAGTTTTTTTTTTTTTTTGTATAGAATAAAAAAATATTAAAAATACCCAACGAAAAAAGTTTATATATAGTCATATATAGCGTGATATAATTTGATGTAATTATATATAATATTGTATATGGCTATATGTAACGATATATATATATTTACATCTCATACTTATTTTTACGACAATTTATAATATATAAAATTATTAGATTATATATCATTATCAGAGAAGGCAAATAAGCTTTTATGCTTATTTTGCAATTTTTACTCATATTTGCTATTTATGCCATTTTTTATTTTTAGCTTAAAAACAGCTTTTTTTCGAACATTCTTCGCTTTAAATGATTTTTTCTTTAAATATTTTTACTTTTTCTTTAAAAAACTTCATTTTTTTTTAACCTATTTTGCAGTTTTGCTATTTTTTTTTTTTTTTTGCAAATTTTTTGTCTTGATATAATTATATATAATTACCAGGGACCGGAAGTTCATGCAAATGCATGTTTTTTTTTTTTCTTAAGTCTGAGAACGGGATAAACAAAATATATTGCAATTTTTACTCATATTTGATATTTATGCCATTTTTTATTTTTAATTTTTAGACTTAAAAACAGCTTTTTTCGAAAATTCTTCGCTTTAAATGATTTTTTCTTCAAATATTATTACTTTGTTCTTTAAAAAAGTTAATTTTTTTAAGCCTATTTTGCAGTTTTGCTATTTTTTTTTTGCAAATTTTTTGTCTTGATATAATTATATATAATTACCAGGTACCGGAAGTTCATGCAAATGCATGTTTTTCTTTCTTAAGTCTGAGAACGGGATAAACAAAATATCTTTGCGAATCATAGAGTTTGCGTTAAAATTACATTGATTTTTTAGTGCATATTTTGCTATAAATGCATAATTTTGTATATTTCGCTAAAAACTTAAACTTAATTTAATGAAAAGTTTCAATGGACGTATTCCAGTGATACTTAATGCATCTAATGCCAAAATTCATTAATAACATGCATATAATTCTCACAGTGTATAGTAAACCAATGACTAGTCTTGAGTTTGAAATGATCTTTTGACGTGCACTTACCATTGTATGTGAAATAATATCAAATGCAATTTTTTTGTCAGTGTATATATGTTAACTAAATTAAGTATAATATGACCATTTAAGATAATTAAAACTTTAAGCACGATTTCACAGTCAACATTTAAGAAATGAAAACAAAGTTTAACTGTCATTTTATAAACAAAATTATAAATCGGAAGTATATTAAATGAAAAGCTTTGAAATAATATTAAAGCTTTGAGAATGAATGAATTACCAAGTGAATGAATTTATTATAAAATTAATTTACTCAAATGTTACAAATATTTCTTCATTCGATATACATTTCCACATTTAAAAATTTGCTAATGCAATTTTTTAAATTGAATTAAAATATTATTTCTTCATTCACCTTTCAACCAGTTGAATTAAAAGTAATGAGAAGCATTCACAATTGAATGGGTTTACTACACTGAGAGAATTATCTTCATGATATCAATGAATGTTTGCATTAGATCTATGCAGTGTGACTGGTATTTGTCCATTGTAGATTAGATTAGATCAGAAGGCACTATGCACCGCGACCAATGTAGGTCTTTTGTGCTGCCTAAGATTACCTACAGATTCAAGCTACCTATAAAGCCAATTATCCTATTAGGCAAAATGTTCGTGATGTCGGAAGGCGAAATGAAGCGATCACCTAGAAACCTAAGTCTCCTATCACAAAGCCTGGGACATTCGCAGAGAACATGCTCCGAGGTCTCAGACACCATCTCGCAAAACCTACACAAATCCGTGTCCGATTGACCCTTCTTGTGCAGATGGTATCTGAGATTACAGTGTCCAGTTAAGTACGACGCCAGGGTCCTCAAACCCCCCCTTTCAAGCGACAAGAGTCGCCTCGACCCCCTACTGGAAAAGGAGATCAATCTTTTAGCCTGGCGCTGACCAGGAGAGTTTTCCCAGTAACTAGAGAATTCAGACTCTCTCCATGCCCTGAGCCTTTCCCTAACATACCCCGCAGGTATTCCACAGAATGGTTCAGGACCAATAAAGGGCTTTCGGGCCCCGCGGTTGGCAAGACAATCTGCCCTCTCGTTGCCCTCATGCCCCTCATGACCAGGAATCCACCCCAAGGTTAGAGAGTTGCCTCTACCGAGCCTATTGAGAGTCTGAATGCATTCCATGACCAACCCGGACGACACCTTATAGGCCATTAAGGCCCTCAGTGCAGCCTGACTGTCAGAAAGAATGTAGATGCGAGATCTGCGAGTTCCCCTTCGCAGGCATTCCAATGCACAGACACAAATGGCCCAAATCTCCGCCTGAAAAATGGACGGATATTTACCCATAGGTAAGGCACGCTGGAAGCCTGGTCCGAAGACGCCCGCACCCGTGTTCCCATTCGACTGCTTAGAGCCATCAGTGAACCACACCTGAGAACCATCTTCCGGTTCCCAGGATTGATTGGTCCACATGTCTCTGTCAAACAATAACACATCAAAATATCTATCAAAGATCCACTCCGGTGACACTTTGTCCGCATCCTTAGAAATTGGGTCATCTATTAGGATTCGCGCGATCCTCATGTGACCCCTTAGGTCGCCTCCCCTCATGCCACCGAATTCACTTAGTCTATTGTAACTTTTTATTTAATTAATGTGGTTTTTCATTAAATTTTACAAAAATTTTTATTTCATTTATTACAAATTTCATACGCCTAATGAAGAAAAAGTTTCATTAAAAATAGTTTCATAAAAATTATGAAGCTTTTTCTTATAGTTTAAGAAATTTTTCATTCACTTTATTAGTTTAGTGAAAAATTTTCATTAAAACACGTGCAAGAAAATTCTCTCTGTGTATAAAAATATCTGTTAATGTTAAGGTGCTGAATAAAAATTGAATTAAAAAATTAATGAAATACTTCATTCGAGCTTTCAAATTTAAGTACGCACTACTAAAATGGTCCTTGGTATATGTACTTTTCTTTGAAAATAATTTAAGATACATATTAAAAAATATCAATGAAAATTTTATTCAAACTTTTTTATTTATTTTTTTTTTTTTTAATTTTTATTTGTATGTACATAAAAATAATTTTTCATTTATATTCAGACTGTAAAACTTTTATATATGGGGTATTACATCTCAAGTTATCGAACTTTTGGAATCGATGTGTTGGGATTGGGATGAAACTTGCACCAAGTTGAGTTCTTTTAGATAGTAGTTATGACACAGCGGAGTCGGTCAAGAACTCTCCGAGTTGGAGGGTGTTGAATTTCGACATTTTTGTCAAACATCCCTTTTTCCGGATACATACGTATTGCCTATTTAGTCCAGTCAAATTAGGGTTTCACCTCCGAATTCCAGGTAATAGGCTGGAAACTCGTATATGGCTTTATTTTGGTGTTCTAAATACTGTCTCAAAAGTCTAATAAAATATCGTGTCTGCGTCGTGAGTTATTCAAGGTCAAAGGTCACAAAAATCAGTTTTTGGCTATTATATCGGTTTCTATAGCTCCAATGATGTAAACATCTATTATACAAATTGTAGGTCATGCAATTTGTAACAAATTTTGTTACAAACATTTTTTCATGCGCTCAACCGTTTTCGAGATAGAGGGCAGATACTCTGGAGCGCTCACCCCTACCTGCAATTATTCAAGGTCAACCGTGAATCTCGGTTAATAATATCTTATATAAAGTGATTAAATTACTAAAATATCACTAACAATGCATAATTTATATTATTTATTAGATAATACAGTGGAGTACCGTTATAACGAACTCGTAGGGACCGGACAATTTAGTTAGCTATAAGCGAAGTTCTCTATAAGCATGGTAAATATATTAAAAAAATAATAAACTCTCAGGATGTTTTCTTAAATTCTCTTAATTTGGAAATGTTTGTTTGTAATATGAAAACAATTTATATTATTTATTAGATAATACATTGTATTTCTTATGAATTCATTTAGTAATACTTACTTTACTTGCTGTTTATTTTCAGATTTCGATAGCGTTTTCTTCGATCTTAAAAAAAAAAAAAAAAAACATGAAAAATTTGACTTTTTTTTTGCGAAGTTTAGTTCTTTTCCTTTATGAGCTTTGTGGTCGCTTAATGGGATGCGACTTGTTTATCTTTATTCTTTTCTTCCAAAGTAGGGTGGTTTTTGCACCAAAAAATTTGATTTTGGTTTTTTATACGATTTTTTTAAAACATACATGCTAACGTTTGTATGTTATCTCTGAATGTTAATGAGATATTTTCTCATTTGAAATTCAATTTTGGTCCGAATCAGGAATTTCACATTTTCAAATGGGAATATCTCAGGAACTAAGTTTTTATAAAAACTTTCATAAAAATATATGACAAATGTTTCAAAGACCTTTCATAAACTTTGTGAAAATAACTTTTTGCTTTTAGTTGAAATTTTTATATTTTTTTTTATTAATTTCAAAAATATGATTTGGAATTTGAACTTTTTAAAACTCAAAAACTAAAAGAAATTATTCGAAATTCTGAAACATCAATTTGCAATGAAATTTTTACTTGTTCGGCACGAAAAATAAACAATATGTTCTTCTACATAATTTTTTTCGTTGCCTATTTTAGACGATATGGCCCAAAATAGGTTTAGAGCGAATCTCAGAAACTAATAAATAAAAATTAATAAGTTAAGGCATAAATTATTCCTCTTAATAAAATATAATTACATTCCAAAATTTACCCTTTCTGTGGTTTTGCTAAAGAAAATATGGCAATTTTCGTTTTTCGAAAAACGCAAAATTGAGCAAAAACGCAACAACATATATTAACTAAACTTAAAGGTTTTGCTAATACTACTACATATAATCTTTCTGCCAAATTTCATAAAAATCCGTCCATACATTTTCAAATTAAAACGATGTCTTTTACAGGTATGATAGTGGAATCCTTGGACCAAAATTACAGCTTTTTTGAAAAGTTAAGGCATCAATCTTACTTTGTGTCTACGGTTTCTAGTCCACATAAATATGTTTTCAAGATTTTTGTAAATTGTGTTCATTTCAAAATATTTATTTGTTGAAATTTTACAAAATTCGTACTTTAACGCTTTCTCGCTTCCAATCTGTGCCATGAACACAAAAAATTACTTCACAAAATATTTTAAAAATTTAGTTTTCTATCGAAATTATATAACACTCATTTGAGGCATTTACGTCATATTAAAAATACCCCGCCTGAAGGCGGGCTTGCCGGTTTGAGGGTTAATATTATTTGATGTGATCTTAATTTTACATAGAATTTTTTTAATATAATATAAAACGTTTATACGCGTTTCACAATATTTATGAAACATTTCATAAAAACTTATGAAACTTTCATATAATTTTTTGAAATTGCTGTTTATTAAATATATAATAACAATTATAAAGCATTTTTTAAAAGTTATGAAACTTCATCATATTTATGAAACGTTTCATAAATGTGAGAAGACTGTCATTAATTTGCCCTTTTATGAACAAGCTTCATCATAATTATGCAGTTATATTTCCCATTATTTTAAAACAAAAAATAATGCCTTACCTTATAAGTACTTATTTTTATCATTATTTTCAATAAAAAGGAATAATATCAAACTTTTTCGAAATTCTATTTTTGCACTCCTTTTTTCAACTCTAGTTGAAGCTGAAAAGTGCAAGCAAATCATTTATGTTTTCATCTAAAAGTCTAACGTGTCGACAACCTGTAGGCCCGTGTTCGAATCCACAGTGGGCACATTTTTAAATGCATTTTAACTCATTATTTTTGTCCATACTAGTAAGCATATAGGTAACCACATATTTTTCTATTTTTTGTAAGTTGTTTCATAATGATATGTTATTATTTGGAGCGACATAAAAGTAATGACATTTGTAAGCACTTGTCATTATCAAATATGTCCTTATATAACCACTTATATGGTAATGCTTTTCTCCACTGGGTTTGGAAGAAAAGAAGAAAGATAAACAAGTCACATTCCCCTAAGCGACCACAAAGCTTTTAAAGGAAAAGACCTAAGCTTTCTAAAAAAATATTTGGTTTTTAAGACTGAAGAAAAAGCTATCGAAAACATTTTGGACAATATTTTCTAACTACAATAGGTAATTAGTTAGAATTAGAATTTTTGTGGTTCCACGTACCATCACTATTATTAAATTTTAATACTATTGTAACAACCGACATTTATTTACAAATTTCGATTTTAACTGCAAATATGTATTGTATTCAAGGGATAAAATCTCCGAAAAGTGGTTGGTTGTTGGTATTAAAGGTAATGTAGAAGATAGTATTTTTTTCAATATTGATGAGGAATAGTTATTCCGATGATGAATTTGATGTACTTGCAATTAAAATTATTGAATAATGAATTAATTTTGTTGGTTACAATGGAATTCCAACCATTTTATTCTTGTGTGTACATGTTTGTGGTTATTAGCCCAAAATCTATTCTGACCAAAAATTTTTCCGAATCAAAGAATTTGCAACAAAATGGCATCGATTTGTTATTGCATATTTTTTTCATATTTTGTTATAAATGCATATTTGCTGAAGTGGATATTTTGCTATAAGTGCATATTTTAGCGCATATTTAGGCATTTTTTGTTGCATATTTTCAATTTAATTGCATATTTGTAGAAATTAAAATTAAGATTTAATAACAAATTAACAAAAGAAAGAATTTTTAAGCCTTGTTAGACATTGTATTGGATTTCATTTTTGAACCAAACCTCGAGTAATAATGCGAATTTTAAAAATCATAATATTTAAAATGCATATTTTTTTAATTTTTAGTGCATATTTATTGGTTTTTGTACGTATCTCGATTTAAGTGCATATTTTAAGCGCATAGTTTGGATTTTTACTGCATATTTTCGATTTTTTAGTGCATGAAAGTCGCTGCTCTGGTTATATGTATCCGGAAAATTCCTTGACCGATTTCACAGAAATTTTGTGTCATAATTACTACACAATAGGACTTAACTGGGTGCAAGTTTCATCCCGATCCCAAGACATCGATTTCAAAAGTTCGGTCACTTGAGATCAAATTCCCCATATTCATATTTAATTATTTGTTTGTATGTATGTACTCATAATAATTCCATTTTGAACTTATATTCTATTAAATTTAAGTTTTTATTATTTATTAGTTTCTTTGCTTTGGTGGTCGGTCTATAAGTTCATTTAATGTAATTAAATTTGATTACTTAAGAAAATAATAACGAACGACAAACAATAATTTAGAAAAAAAAAAGTTTTTTTTTTTTTTTCAAACCGGTAAGAGCATTTTATTTAAGAGATATTTGTTTTTATTAATGTTTTTTTGTTTTAATTTTTACTCTCAGGGTATACTACAAAATTAAAAATAATAAGGTTTCTACGTTAAGTAGGGAGTTTACTTATAAAAAAAAAACAAAAACATTTAATAATTAAAAAGAAAAGAGGAGATGCCAGATGATAAAAATTTAAAAAAAGCGTCTAAACGATTGTAACTTATTTCAAATCGACCAACGATTTTTTAATCCTTTAACCGGTAATTACTGTCCGACCGATTATTCCGCATCGACCTCAGCCAAATTACAACTGATCTTGACAGCCCTAAAGTACATGAAACAGCAAAGCGTTATGTTGATTTCTAACAGGGCGGGTTTTACAAAATTGTTTGAAAAAATATTCAAACTTTTAAACCGGAATTTTATTTATCCAGTTCGCACTCACCCTTAAATATAAAATATATTTTGTACTAACATTTTCTGAACCCCAAAATACGAGTTTTTGTTTTTTCAATATATTTGCATATTTTACGTAAGAAACATTTTTTGATAAAATATGAGTTTTTTGCAAAGTTTATATATTTTATAAAATTATTTTTTTTTTTTTTTTGAATTGTCAGGTTTGAGAACATATTTAAATGTTACTATTACAAATAGAAAACACTAATTGTTAATAAATGAAAGAGAAGATTAAAAAAATCTTGTGGGTATCAGCGCTAGATGAATAATTTTTTGGTATACATATGAACAGTTCATGCGAATAAGGACGAATAGACCACTTTTTCGCAAACACGTTTTTTTGCATAAATGCATTTTATTAGCAGAGCAATACAATCCTATGCAGAAATTTTGGGGAAATTTTGACTTTTAATTCTAAAAAAATCACTTTGAAAGTGCAATAATTCGTATATTTTTATATTTTTGTTTAAATTGGGAGTGAACTAACTCACAATTTTGATTAAATACAACACAAAAACATATAAAAATTTTACTTTCGGTAACAATGTGTTAAAAGAACATTACGAGGAACAAACCACTCTTATTATATTGGCAAAAAATTTTACCGTTCTTGAGTTATAAGACTTTAAAGTGTGGAAAGCAAAAAGGGCGAATATCCATCCTTAACAAAATATTATATAAAAATTATTTAGCTGCGAGTTTAATATTGATATTAGCTAAAATTTGAAATTGTACTTAATTGTCCTTAAAGTGTTACAAACAAATACCAACCGTAGTTCGTCAAGTTTTGCAAGTCTCATGAAAATGTTGTCAAAATCTGCTGCAAAATAACACATTTTTATTCAAATTTCAATACATTTTTTTTGTATATTCGCCCTTTTTCCATTTAAGCAAAAATTTAAGTCCAATTTTTGGCAAGTTCTCTTTCGAATACCTTACTAAAATTTTGTATATAGTCAGATGTGACTTAAATCTTTAAGCTAATACCAAAAAGTTGACAAAAATATTATTTTTTAACCGTTTCCTGCGTTTTTATTGTCCCCTGTAAAATTCTACAAATGGTCTATTCGTCTTTATTCGCATGAACTGTTCATATATAATAAAATCTATCAAACCGTACGATTTCGGGTTTTTTAAATGAAAAATTTCAAATTAGTGGCGCACAATTTTTTTCTAGATTAGCTTATTTTAAATGCATTAAAAAGCAATGACGTGTTCTCGTGAATCAATCTTTTCAAGTGCTGAAAAAGTCATAAACAAAAAACCGTACAAATATTCGTTCTGTAGAACATTTATTTCTTAAAAAATCGCTAAGAGACTAACTTCAAATATAAAGCACACCCGTATCTTCAAGAATTATGGGGTCCAATACATCTGGAATTGTTGATATTATTATAACAATCATTATGTGAAAGTGCTAAATAGATTGGATTTTTTTTGTCTTTACATCACGTTTAGCTACACAGTGCGTTAAAAATCCAACTTCAAATTGACTGGCACATCTACAGTTGAAAAAATTAAAGGTTGAAATCTGGCTTATATGATAAATATCACCTTTACTATTGTTCTGTACACTTAGGAAATTATGTTGGTAAAGACGACAGCAATTGTAGTCAAAAACAAATGAAATTTCATTTAAAAAAAGGACGACTTACATTTCATTAAATTCAACTAACATTGTCATTTGTTTTTTAATGTTCAAAAAATGACTAACAATTGTAGTAAAAATGAACCACATGGTAGTAAAAAATAAAACAAAAATTTTTTTTTTTATTTTTTTAAATAACAAAAAACAACTGTAAAAAATGAATGTAAAATCATTAACCCCATACATAATTATATATGCGCCAGATGACTAAATTATTTTTCTTTAAACTTTTTTTAAGTTTTACTAAAAATGATATATGGCTTGGGTAGGTAACCTGACAAACCACACCGCTTTTTGACATACCAACTGTTTTTTATAGCTTGAATTTTATAACATGGAATTTACACCTGCATGTAAGCAGATTTATTTATTCTTATGTGAACAAATTCACATAGAAATTAGTTATTTCTTTCTATTGAAATGAGGGAGTATGGACCTTTTGTTAAAACCAGTGTATTTTTTTATAATTTTATATTTATTTTAACATTCTTTTTTTGTTTAAAAAAATTGTTACATATTTATTAAACAAAATTTAACATAAAAAATTACATTTATCAATTTTATGATAATGTTTCAGAATAGATTAGTATTTAGATTTAAGCCACTGAAATAAAATTATTCAACTTAATAAAGCAATAAACCAAATGAGAATTAATAAAATCTTATCTAATTAAAATAAATTTAAAATATGTATTACTAATACATAAACATTTATAAAATATTACAAAAAACAACAACAATTTGTTTGAGCTTTTAAAATTTTAAACAACTCGATTTAATTAAAACAAATTTGTGAAATATTTTTTCTGTGTAATTTAAATATTTCGTATGTACAAAACTTTTTACATTTTTGTTGTTCACTTGTTCTGATGGATTTACCCTTAATGTATTTTTGCACCAAATTTTTCACCTCCTAATATTTGCGTTTTTGAACTTTTAAGATTTAACTGTACTTAAATTAACATAAAATTCTATTTAACATAAATATTAAAATGTATTTTTTCTTTTTTCTTTACAGGAATGTAATTGATTTGGTTGAAACGTGTTGGAAAAACTATACAAAATGATAAGTAGATAAATATTAATAAAACAAAAATTGTTAATATGATAATATTTTTGATATCTAGAAAATCCCAAAAAGAACGTAATCTCAGAAAATTTGCTTTTCCAAAAGCTTTCGGCGAAATAACTGCCTCAAATGCTCCTTTTCAGAAATAAACAAAACTATTTGATTACAAAATTACAAGAGCAAAATATATATTTGCGATAAAATTTACAGTAAATATTCTGTAGATTTTGTTCGCTGCTAAATTCTTATATGTTCAAATTAAAATGGGTTGACATGCTAGCTTCAAATTATACAAGTGAAGTCATTCAAGTCGAATATGCCGAATTTTGTGCACCCTGCATCCATTTAGATAAAAATATTAATATTCAACCAAAACTTCGCGGGAAATAAAAAATTTACGGAAATAAGAATAATTTTGAAGAAAAATATACCTCTTTTTAATAAATGTATTTTTCATCGTTTTTTAATTGGTAAATTACACTGACGTAAAAGCAGGTACACATTTCTAAGAAAAAATAATTCAGAGAAAAAATGATTTCGAGAAAGAAAATAATTTCCGAAATAACTACTAAACATTTTTTTATCAATCGACAAATATCAGTATTTTTTGCCAAATTCGGGAAACAAATACTTCGTAAAAAAAAAGTTGATCGCAAAAAATGTTTCCTTAAAAAAAATCTAGTATCAACCTAGCTAATATGTTTGATTTGCTTTATTTTTGTAATATGCGGAGGTTGAATGCTCGTTATAAATTAAAAATAACAAACAAATTATCTCGTTGTATATAAAAACAAAAAACTAATAAAACTGTAAAAAAAAAATTGTTAAGTTGTATGCAGAAATTTTTTACAAGCATTGCATTTAAACTGAAATATCCCTTTCTGTTGTAATATAAATGGCTATTCTGATGTGGTGACTTAATTTTAACGTTTATCATAAAAATATCTTTTTGATTTCTCAATTTCTTCGCGACTTCTTTCAAATTTAATCCTTTTTGGGCATATGCCAGTTTCCAAAGTATTACACATATATATTGAAGTTTTTTGAGATCCTTGTCCAAAATAGCGTAGTGCTGTGGCCAATTGCAAAATAATTGGAATGCTGGTCTTTTTAACCATTGGTGATACTTCTTCAAAACCATCATACATGCATCCTAATTTAATCTAAAATATGCAATAAAACTATTTTTTATTAATTTTAAACATTTGCTACTCATAAGGGAGGGAGGTATCATTCCGATCCCAATGAACCCTGGATATGTTGTAAAGGAGCAAAAAAAAACTTTTTTTGCTGTCCAATCTCACGTTTTAGTGTTAAAAAGTAGGGTTAAAAATGCATTTGTTTTTGTATGAAAGAGTGTCTTTTGTTTACGAAAACTAGATTTATTTGTACACAGGGTTAAAGTACTCAAGAAGACAACAAATGATACCCATATTTCCTATATAGTGGATTGCTATATAGGCATTGCTATGCAATATTTTTAAATTAATGCAACTAAAATTCCTTAAAACACCAGATTCAATGTTACTCAAAAGACATTTTTTTTTGAATAACAAATATACTTGAAAATCTTTGAATGTGTCTTCAAAAAACCTACCATTTGATACCAAATTTGTCTATAGTTACTTTTAATAGAACGAAATAAACCAAATATATAAGCCTAAAATGTGTTTGATTTTCCATTTCTTTGCTTTTCTTTTTCAATTAAATACCAGAAAATCAAAATTGCGACACTCATTTTATTTTATTTTAAAAATAAGTATTTTTTGTTGAATTTTTATTTTTGTTAAAAAATGCACTCTTCTTTTTTGCAATTTCATTCACTTTAAATGATAACTTGGTTTTTGCCCTCATTTTATTATGATGTTGCTAAAAACAAAATGAAAATGAAATCGTCGTGAAAAAAACGATTCACTCGTTTTTCAGAACACAGCGGAATTGAAAATGTTGAATTAAAAACGATTCCACTTTCACTTCGTAGTGGAATATATAAACGACTCGAAAGTTTAGAAAAGTTTTCATTCACATTGCAATGAAAACTACATTAGTTTAGTGAACAATTTTAATTAAAACTTGTCCAAGGAATTATCTCTGTGAAAACAGAATTAATTTATCAAATCCCATTCCTTAATCCAACTCTACGGAAATGTTTTAACGTTTATTTCTTAACGATTGTAATTTTTTTTACACTTTTATTTACCATCTGGCAACGTTCTAGACTATCATTAATTTATTGAGCTCTCTCATTTCTTCTACTCTTTTATCATAGTGTGTGTAAAAACACAAATGCTATTAACCGCTATGCATTGGTGTGATGATGGTGGTTGTTTTATATTTAATACGTTGTTTTTTATGTCGATTTTTTGTTTTGTTTTGTTTTTTTTTTTTTTTATTATATTTTTTATATTTTAAATTACAACAATATACAGGAAAAATATATCTATACAAAATCATTTTTATATTTAAGCGTATTATAAAAAAAAATATATAATAAAGCCAGCAGCAGCATAGAGACGAAGAAAGAAACGTATTAAAAAGAAACAACAACAACGCGCGCGTTTATTTTAGAGAAAAGCAAACGTAATAAAAAATAAAATATAAAAAAAAAATGTTTATACAAATAATTTTTTATTTAAGAGTTTAGTTTTAAATTAAATGTTGAGGAGTAAAGACGTTTTTTAAAAAAAAATTATTTCAGTTGTGGATGATTGGAAAGAACCCATCATTAAAAAGTTTTTTTATATATATAAAATTAAATTTTAATTAATACAAAGAAGAATTTTAGAAAGACAAAAAAAAAAAAACAAAGAAATTAATTATAAATTAAAAAAAAATCACATTTTTCAGAAAAGAGTAAAAAGGTAAGTGTTTTTAAATTTAATATTGATTAATAAATATTTAAGAAACAAAAAAAAAAAAATAATTATCTTTAAATTTCAAAGTTAGTTTTTATAATCAATTCATACATTTTTCTTATAATATTTTGGTGTTTAATTTAATATTTAAATTGTTTAATTTTTATATATTTTTGTTTGTCTGTTGGTTGATTTTTTTCTGCTAACGTTTTAATTTTTTATAAATTAACCGCAGTGTGAAAAAAGCTTTTTATTTTAATTTATTTTTTTTTTTATTAAAAATTTTCTTGTTATTGTTTGATTGTCTCACAACTACACCATAAAAAATATTAAGTATGGTTACAAATTAAAGAATGAGAGAGAGGGTCAAACACTCACCCTCTCTCTGTCATTCCCCTAAGAGAGCGTTTAAGTTTAGACCATGCGCTCTTTTCAACATGTGCTTTATAAACATAAATATATATATTTTTTTTTTGTTTTTATTGTTAATAATTTAAAGTAGAAGAAATAAAGCTTTTTTGTTCATTTTTTTTTTAATTGTTATCAATATATTTAAAGATAATTTATTTTACTTTTTTTTATTTATTTATTCTTTTAATTAAAGTTTTTTCATGTTTTTTTTTATACATTTTTTGTTAATTTAAATAAATTTATTTTTATAGTTTTATATTAAACAAAGAAATTCTACAAAATTTTTGTAGCTTTCAACCTGGCCTATATTAACGAATTTCATCCGAAACGTGGTCGTCCGCGTATTTTACCCCAAATGGGTGAATTCGATTTAAGTTTAATTAGCGAATTTCGCAATCGTCCTTCATTTTATGATCGTTCATCGCTTCGTTTCAAGGATAAAATCTATAATGCTCATCAATGGCAGGAGATTTCAAATAAATTGGGATTTGATGGTAAGTTTTGAGAGTACAACAAAAAAAAAAAAAAAAACGGTTTCATTCAAAGTGTGTTAAAAACTAAAAATTTAAACTGCCCGATAAAAAAAGTTTTAATATAGGTATACATATAAAGGGTCCGCCAAATAACTTTTTTTTTTGAAAATGCTATAAAAAAACTACTGAATATTTTCTCAAATTTCTTTTTTTACTTGAAAGTAATTTAAATTTTTTAACACATTATCGAATTATCGATTGTGTGCAACTGTATTTCACCAATGGCTTCACGAATATTGTCCTTTAAAGCGTCCATTGTCTCTGGCCTGTTGGCGTAACACTTATTTTTGACGGCACCCCACAAATAATAGTCCAACGGTGTCAAATCGCAGCTCCGAGGTGGCCAAACGACATCAGCTCTGCGGCTGATTTGAATTTTCGCACACATTCTGCAACATTACCATGATTTTCAAAGTAATGTCGCAATATTTCCCAGCGTTGTTCAAGCGTATACACAACCATATTCGTTCAGCGGAAGGATAAAACTAATTATCTGTCAAATCAAACATGAGCTAAGTGTTACCATTCACGAAATAAGCACTAGTTGAAAAAAAAAAAAAAAACGTTAGATGGCGGACCCTTTATAATCATTATCACTTCATAGATGATCCGAAAAATTATAATTTTTTATAAAATTTTATATAATTTCATAAAATTCCAAATAATAATGAAAATTTTATTATAAATCATTGAATTGAATAATACGACATCATTTCAATTTGACTAGTGTCCGACCGAACTCATTTTTTTCGGCGGAAGCCGAACTTCGGCCATAATATCAATGTTAGGCCGAAGCCGAACTTTTTGTTTTAATAAAAAAAATATAAATTGTTTTTTTAGATCAATAAATTTAAACCAAAAAATTATTGAACATAAACAAAATACAAATTTATAGGTATATTTTTTTAAAAAATCATATTTGGAAAATAGTTGTTCTATTTTATGTACAAAAAAAGAATAAAATATTTGTAATATATTTTATAGTCAAAGAAAAATAGTTGATCGATTTTTAAGTTGATAAAGAAAAAAAACTTAAACTTAAACTTAAATATTTAAAATTAAAACGTTTGAAATTGTAATGACAGAAAAGCAATTTTTCATCATTCACACCATGTGAATTGCTTCGTCTATCAGAATAATTTAAAATAAAAAGCTGTTCGCTAGGTACACTAGTTGGTGGGGCTGATAAATATTTTATTGCTACAGCTTTTATATCTGTAAATGGACTTGATACTCAAATATATTTATATTTCGGGACTTAAAGGCTCCGTAATAAACATTTTGATTTCTTTTTCAATAAAATTTTCGTTTGGTTCTGCTACTTCTAAGTCTGGTACTGCATCATGTCTATCCCACTCGATTTTTTTTTTTATATTTAATTATATCGCATTAAATTTGATTATTTGCTTATAAGTCTTGTAGGTATATTTCTGGAATTTTTTTTTTTTTTTAACTCTTTTGGCTTTTTGAAATTTGTTCACTATCGTTGTTTTTTTTTGATATTCTATCATATTCAACGTTGTATTTTTTATGTAGTTTTTTTTGTAAATTCTGAAAAGTAAATATAACCACAGTTGTTATTTATTTGTGCTTTTTATAAATAATCATAAAAAGTTCGGTAGTTCGGCCAAAATTTGGCCGAACACCGAACTTGGCCGAACTTCACTTTTTGGCCGAACTCCGAAGCCGAGTACTCGGTCGGACACTAAATTTGACTAATATGTGAATCCATATACAATTTTATGTAAAAGTAATAGATTTTTTTTTTTCTTTTTGTTTGCAGCATATATGTTTATATATAATTATCAGCGGAGTTTTTAAACGTCGAGTTTTTAAAAATTCTCGTTTTGTTTATATTTGTTATTATTGATATGTTCTCATAGTTTCAATCACTTTTCAAGTGACCTAGTTAGTGTTGGTTGTAAGTCTAGATTACTGTCTTACAAAACCGGTTTTAGAAGTTTCAATATACCCTCAAATTTTCGAGATAACGGTTAAAGACTATTTTTTGCGAGTGGAGCATTTAAAGCTTTGTAACTCAAACCTTTTTCAAACGATTTTGAAATTTTAAACGGTATTTAAAAAAAATTACCTGGTCTTTTGAGAATTACATTTGTTAAAATCAGTTAAAAATTTACAAAGTTATGGTTTTGTTTTTCTATATATATAACACATAGTTAAAATTTTCATTTGTTTCACAACTTTTTCAACTTCATTTCTTAAAATCGGTTGAAATTTGACAAAGTTATTGTACTTTTTATATACATACAAAATTTTGTTTCTTCTTCCTTAGCGCAAATATAAGCAATTTACTATTCACTCAGGAAATTAAGAAGGTAGAAATGACTATAAAAATTAATACAAATGTAGTCAAAAAGGCGATGAATGTATTTGTCATAATAATTACAAACCATATAGTGATTTTTAACTATTGAGAAAACAACCACAATCTTAAAGGCAATTTTTGCATGCAATGTTGCGTGCAATTATTGTTTGTAGGCAAACGGGGTAGAGAAGCAAGCGGTGTAGCAAAAATTACACGGTTTTCGTTTTGCAAGATATTTTTTGACATTTCTTTTTGTTATCGTTCGTATTCTTGTTAATTTTTTTTTGTTCGTATTCGGCTTCTAAAGTGTTGTGTATCGAAAATATTTCGTAAAATAAAAAAATTAATAATGTGGAATAAAGAACTAGTGGAACTTTTACTTATAAAGTACCAGGAAAATGAGAATCTTTATAATGTCAAAGATCCTGTTTATTTGGACCGGGTAAAACGTTCCAATTCTTTATTCAATATTACCGAAGAATTGAAAAAAAATAAATAAAGATATCACTCTTGAGGCGGTAAAAAAAATTATAATCTTCCATTATTATTTTTGTAATAAATTAAATTTCAACGAATGAACAATTAAAGAAGATTGGCAAAATAAACGTCAAAAAAATTGCATGCAAAAACTCCTCGTGTAAATGTTCATGATTTTTAGAAGCAACTTTAAAAGAGAATTCAAAAATTACCTGCAATTAATTTCTTCGTGTAAATTGCCTCTTAGTAAAAACGACTATCAACAAACCAAAAATTGAAAATCGGTTGAAAAATGATTGAGTTACAAATGTTTGTATTACAACTTCTCAAACCGTTTTTGTAACCTACTCAGCTAGACTTGCAACCTATACCAGGACATTTGACAAATGATTTTTCTGTGTAGCACAGTGTAATTAGAAAATTTTATTGTGCAAATATGCATTTATTTGCACAATAAAAAACGTCATAACTGAAATAGCGTTTGGAATTTTAACCTTGTATTTTAAATAGGATGCAGGAAATATAAAATTTGATTGTAATTAAAAGAAAAAAGTATTTTTTTATTAAAAAATATTTTTAAAATACCAAACAAATAACTATTAAAAACATTAGTTTTGTTTTTATTGTTAGTTGTTTTGATCGCTTCGATAGTTGTTTTTACTACCATTGTAGTTGTTTTATCAATAGTTAAAAATTACTACATGGTTAGTCATTTTTATGACAAATATGGTCATCGCCTTTTTGACTACATTAGTATGGGACCATATATAATCATATCGATCACTACATATATTTGGATTATTATATGGCTTATGTAGTTATATACATATGTGGAGTAAGATTTGGAGACATATAATTATATCAGGCAACGTATAAAACTTCTCTCAATAAAAATTATCAGATGTATTTGTATATAATGATATAAGCCGTAATGTGACTCCATTCAAAGTCAGATATAACTTAATCATATTATATATGAATAAATATAACTATTTTTACCCGGGCTGTAAATTCAGTTAAAATTGCGGAAAAGGTAATCGTTAAAAGAAAAAAAATTTAATTATTCTCAACTGTTGAAAAGGAACTAACAAATGTAGTAAAAACAATTAACAATGTCGTAAAAACAACTGACCATTTTTACTACAACAATTTTGAAACAAAATTTAACCAACTGCAAAATTTCGTACACTCATTAAAAAAAGCCCGTATAAATAGTTAAAAATTCAGCTACGACAACCGAAAACGGTACCTGAATTTGCGCCAGCAGAATTTCCAATGAAGTTGAGAATCACAGTCTGCTTAATTCAGGTGAAGTAAATTTTAGAAGAACTAAAAGCAGAATTTAGTTAATTTAACAGAGTTTTTAAGTTAAATCAACAGAAAATTTCTGTTAAAAAAGTTTTTCGGGATCTGATTAGAGGCAGGTCAATATTTTGCTCTGTCTCGCATAGTTTCCGAGATATTGCATATTTCATGATTATAAAATTAAAAATATGAGAAAATATCGACTTCTACAATCTAGACTGATAGCGGAAACACAAAAAATATTGGTTTGAAATTTGAGAATCGCGAATTACTAAATTTTAGGTTGAAAAATTAGTTCAAATAAGGATGAAATTTGTTATTGAGGTGAATTGAATAACTTAAGCTAAATAACTGATTTAAAATATAACAGCAGAAAAAATAGCTTAATTAACTGAATTGGTAACCGTTTAACAGACTTTTTAACTAACTTTTTTTATGAGTGTAGTTCAATCAAGCAGTGCCTACGATAAAAACCCGAGTAGCTTGAGTAAACCATGAAACTCGATACTCGAGTAGTTCACGAGTAGAGTACATCGAGTAGTGAAAGTGCCCTTCTTGTTCGTTTGAACTCATGTAAAAAGGTGCACTGAGAGAATTATCTGAATGATATCAATTAATTTTTGAATTATATATATGAATTGTCACTGGAACTCGTCCATTGAAACTTTTCATTAAATTAATGCAGCTTTTCATAAAATTTAGTGAAAAATTTCATATTATTTATTAAAAATTTCACACGCCTAATGAAAAATTTTCATTAAAAATAGTTCATTGAAACTATGAATCTTTTTCATTAAGTTCAGGAACTTTTTCATTCACATTGTGAAGAGAATTTCATTAGTTTAGTAAACAAATTTCATTAAACCTCGTCCAATGAATTTCCTCTGTGTAAATATTAAAGATAAGTATAACAAATGTATACTTTTTGGAAAGGTAAATTTTTAAAGCATATTTCTATCTCACCATAATCGAATGAACATTGTATCCTGTGTCAACTACTACTCGAAAAGAACTCGATCAGATCAGGGGCCGAATTACGGCATTCGTGATCGTAATTTTTCGATCGAAATTAATTTTCTATTTTCGAAAGTAAAACATTTTTTGATCAGAGATGTTGTTGTGCGGCTCTTGATTCGAAATAAATTAAAAACTTTGTGTTTTCAGTATTAGTATTTTTGTAGTTATTCATTAAAAAACAGTTTTCGAACGATTTCACTCGTATCACGAATGCCGTAATTCGGCCCAAATTTTTTTTAAATTTATTATTTTAAGTTTTAAAGTGTTACGATCGAAATTGGACAGTCGGCGAACAACTACACACAAAAAAATAAAAACCCATTTCAATCACGAAAACCACCGATTCAATAACATTAATTGCTGAAATTCCGCCAACAACGAAAATTGCTAATTCAACTACAAATTTATAGCTCTTTAAAGGAAATATTTTTCAATTTAATAATAACTCATTTGAGTAAAAAGTAATCAATATTGTATTCATTATTGCTCAAAAAGCAAAAAACAATTGGATAAAGCATTGTTGCCCTATTAAATGTTGATTAAGAGCTTGAATTTTATAACAATGAATTTAAACCGCAATGTAATTCTCATTTAGTAAGCAGATTTATATATACTTATGTGAACAGATTTACACAGAAATTTGTTTGTTTTTCTTTCTATTGAAACGTAGGGAGTATGCCAAAAAATTTTTGGGATTTTTTTTTTTTTTTAAATTGGACCGTTTGTTAAAACTAGATTCTTTTTTTAAAATTATTTTTAATTTATTTTTAGCATTTTTTTGTTCTAATTTTTGTGATCTAATCGAGTATTAGTTGGCCCAGGAGACAATGTTTATCCGAGTGAGGTGAGATTTGCTAGTAATATTTTTTGGACATGTATCTTTCCACTTTTTTGAAGTTTTTCTTTTTTTGTCATTTAAAAAAAAAGTATATGCTTGAATTTTTATAAAATGAGAAAACATGAGGTTATCCGAAATTAAAGTCAAAATTTTGATAGCATAATTACTTGTTTTGTAATCAGCTATGCAAAATTTGTTGCAATTTCATTTCGCATACCTTTAATCGTCGACTACTCGAAACGGGGGGACGGACCTGGTATCAAGTAGGAGACCGTGTACTTTAATATTTCCACCGCGGTTTTTTTTAAATAAAAAAATTGTCGACCTGTTAAAGTTGCAGTTTTAGGTTTTTTTTTCATTGGATCAATCGGGTTTCAACACTCAAAAAAGATTGGCAGTTACTACATGACAGTTGTTTGTGTATTGGTTGTATACTCGTAACTTAAAAATGCGGGATTCAGAACGGATAACATATCTTTTACAGATGTTTTGTGTCTTTAATAACTTATAGGGCATTTTGGAGGGTAAACATCTGTCATTTATTATCACTTAGGCCGAGTTTTTGGGATGTCCGTTAAACTTGGGTTAGTTAAAACGATAACGAATTTTGTCTGCCATTTCCATGTTAATTAGTTAACAAAAAATTGTCGAAACTACTTCATCTAGCTTAGAATTTTGGTTTCTATTATAATACAACAAAATAAACTACATTTCAGAAGTATTATTCCATTTAAAAACGTCTTTAATCTAAGTTTAGAGATAATCTACATCCTAAAAACTCGGTCTTAGTCATTGAACGAAATAGTGAGAACAAGTTTTTTTTTTTGCTTCGAAAATGTCGAGTTTTGTGCCAACAAAGCATAATTTGCGGTAAGTTTTGCAAATCGATGACATTTTGTTGCAAATTCTCTGGTAATAACTTAGATTACCGTTTGGAATTTTGACTTTACAATTTAATTGGGATGTAGGAAATAAAATTTTTTGTTGTAAACAAAAGAAATAAATAATTTTTATTAAAAAATATTTTAATAATATAGAAAAAAACATTATTTTTATTGGATTTATTAGTTGTTTTATTTTAACTGTTTTAACGGTAATTACTAGTGTATCTAGAGGCAATGATGACAAATTTTGGTATTGGAAGCCGATTTAATTCGATTTTGTGTATAAAATTTAAGAGAAAAGCCGAAGTTTAGCTATAAAGTTGTTTTATTTTAACGTAGTTGTATTATTTTAATGGTTTTAACGGTAATTACTAGTGTCCGACCGAACAGTTCGGCCAAAAACCTATATTTCGTCGATTTTTTTGATATCTAGAAGCAATGATGACAAATTTTGGTATTGGAAGCCGATTTAATTCGATTTTGTGTATAAAATTTAAGAGAAAAGCCGAAGTTTAGCTGTAAAGTTAAAAGTTCGGCCGCCGAACTATTTTCAATTTAGCCGAACAGTGAATTCATTGCTTAACTACAGACTTTTCTTCAAATTTGATACTCAAAATAGCATCTAATCAGCCCAATAAACATTTTTCCATCTGCCAAATTTGTCCATAATGCTTTAAAATACCGAATACAGACCAAATGCATTTTCTGGCCGAACTGTTAGTAATTATCTTTGTTGCTTTTTTAACTGAATTTACAGTTGTTTTAACTCATTTTCAGTAGTTTCTACCGTCAAACTTTTTTAACTGAATTTTAAATTGTTTTAACTGTCATTTTCAGTAGATTCTGGCGTTAAACTTTTTTGAGGGCATGAGGGAGAGCTCTATTTCTTTCAGATTTTTAAAATTTTGTAATTGATATTTTATGATCTTGGAATGAGTTTGAATATTTTCCTAATTCACTTTCATAAATCACTCTCATTTTTTATTAATTCATAAAAACTAAATAAGCTTTTACTATAAATTCCATTTAAAATAAAACCCTAAACTCTCCTCACCTCTAATCAAAAAAGAACACAACCCGGAAACAAAAAAAAAAAAAAAAAAAAAAAAAACGTAAACACAGCAACCTTTGAGGGTGATTATTTTTTTAGGGGTTTATATAATAAAAAAAAAAAAAACACCAAAATTGATTTGTTTACAAAATATAAAATATATAAAATAAAAAAACACAGCAGATAAATATGCACATGGCCATAATGTTTTGATGCGTAAAAGCTTTAACAAAAAAATGTTAAAAAAAGAGAATAAAAATATTTAAAAAAAAAAAAAGATAGAAACACACATTTGAATGAAACTAAACACATGCTATTCAAAAACCACCAGTCATTCACATCAACAACCTACTAGAACTACCCACCACCCTGTTATCCGATTCAAATTTATTAATTTCAATATATGTATTTTAAAATTTCAGTTTCCATATTAAAAGATCGTATATTACAACTCCGTAATCGTTATAATTTGGAAAAACGTCGTATTGAACAGTTGAGGGAAGAAAATCCCGATAAATATGTTGAATCACCCTGGGCACTATATGAACATTTGCATTTTCTATCGGATCATATAAGGGCACGACGTTCATATAAGAAAATGTTACCCTTAAATAGTGGTCAAACTGGAGAATATAGTAACTCCTGTAGTAATAATTCGACCATGGTGGCAGCGTCGCAACATACGGAAGATGGACGTTCGACTACACACAATCTGCAACCATTTCCAAATGGTTTATTAACTGTTAAAATGGAAGATTCCGAGGAACAGGATACTGACACGTAAAATATTTTTTTGAATTTCTATTATTAAGAGAAAATTATATTAACTTTTTTTTATTGTGTTCTTAATTTGTTTTTTAGAGAAAGTCAAAATAATGATTCTGAGGGAAATGCTTTTGAACCATCAGCCTTAATGTAAGTTTTGTGTATATACCATATTTCATTTTTATTTTCGGAAAAAAAAAAATTTAATATAAACTATTTATTTAAGATTCATTAATTTCTTGAGTCATTTGTGTCCAATTGCTTCGAGTTTTCTGGTCTCATTAGTTAGACCATTAATGGGTTCATCAAGATCTCGAATAACCAAACAATAATGGAAAATTTGTATGGAATTTATGAGAGTCTTGAGAATCTGGAATAAGTTACTAAGTTAATAAGTTCCCAATCCCAACTTTAATCAAGACGAAAGAAATTCCAATCATAAATTTTTAATAATCTTACAAGGGACCTCAAATAAGTTGAAAGTTTATTACTTGACAGTTGTTTGTGAAGTAATCAATAGTAGTTGTTTTTAACTGCAATTACAGTTGTTTTTCTTTGAAATAATACAAAACAACTATGGCGGTTATTAAAGAAAAACTATGACGGTTATTAAAAAAAAAATAACTGAAGAAAATTACTGTATTTTTTAACAGTTTTTTTGAAGGAGTTATTTCAGTATTTTAGTAAACAACTACCAAAACAGTAATTTTGCAGCAAACAGTTAATTTTTGTTAGTTATTTAAAAATATAAGTTTATGTCGAGTTTTTTAAAAATTCTCGTTTAAGGCTGAAACGTAATTGGCTTCAGACTTAAGTCAGGTGTTGGTATGAAACGAATACAAACAATTTTTGGATTTAAATTATTGTATTTCCAAATTTTCGTTTCATACCAACACATGCCCTAACCTACCAATGCATACATGCCTTAATACCCCATTCACATGAACGAGGTTTTAGTAATCTTCGAGATAATTGCATTATCTCTTTATTATCACGAGATTTCCCATACAAATATTCTTACAATAATCACTTCAATTTGACGAGATAATTTATTATAAACCCCGTCAATAATCTCCTAAAAGTCAGGGTTTGGCAGTGTAGTAGCACTAGTTTTTACAAATTTTTACAGTTTCAAAATTTTTGTAGAAAACAAATTGTCAGTTGTTTTTACTACATTTGCTAGTTGTTATTCAACAGTTACAAACAACTACATTTTAAGTTTTTTTTAACGGTAATTGCACTTGTCGCCTTTTTAACTCAATTTAATGCCAATATTGTTAATGTGTTTGGCAGTTATTTAAGCAGGTTTGGTAACAACTGACAATTGTTCAATTGACGGTGTCGCAAAGACAACAAATATATTAAATAATTATGAAAAAGTGTAGATACTTTTTTGACATTTTGTTTAACTAATATTGCAGAGATTCAAATTACATTTATATCAAGTTGAATTAATACTGGGGCAATTGTAATTACCAAAAAATGCTTCTCTTTATTTTTCATGGTAAATAATGATGAGACCTTCATTAACATTTGGATATCATAATTGTTTAATAAATATGCAGTAAATCCGCGGTTTTTCTCTCGGATTTTATTATATTTTACTATTTCTGCACAATTTATGATTACATTCCGCAAAGGATGGAACAAAGCATTTTTGTTTTATTTTTTGAGTTGCGCAGTGTTATATGTATTTAAGCGTATAAATAAAGAAATATTTTAAGCTACCAATCGTATAAAATTTAAGTTTCGAAATAGCGGCTGGATCAGTTTTAAACCATATTATTGATATTTTCTTTTTAATTCTTAAAACCAAAAGAACGGAAACAAAATAAAATACATTTGGTTCAATTAAAATTTGTTTTCGAAAATGAAAATGTTAACTTGAAACATTTAAAAATATTCAATACTTTCCGAATGCGATTATTCTTAACATATGTTAATTTTTCAAACCTATTGTAGTCCAGAAACGCATTCCGTTATACCACCTGAACTTCATCAACAATTGCAACAACAGCAACTACTTCTTCAGCAACATTCTCAGCAAACACTTCATAACTTACAACAACAACAACAGCAGCAGCAACAACAACAACAACGAATTCCTACCATTAGTATACGGCGTTTAGATACATTGCGTCAAGAATATGATGCTTCCTCCAACAACTCTAAAAAACGTTCTCATCATTCATTGTTTCATCAAACACAAGCCGAAGAAGATTCAGCTTCTTCGGCTGCGGCGTCTAAACAAATACGTTTAAATGCCCGTGAACTAAAATATACAGCATTTGGTAATTTTATTTCCTCATCCTTATTGGATCTACCACAAAATACTGCCTTGGAGTTGGTAGAAAAATTCACCTCAGATATTGTTAAAGCTTTAATGGAAAAAGCTGAAGAATTTAATGGTTCAGCTGAAAATGATCAATGAGATGGTGGAGCAGAGGCAGAAGGGGGGGGGGGGAGATAACTTATTATAACTTGACTTATTATTATTATTACTACTAACCCTAATGTATATTACATTTTATTTTAATGTATTATTAATTTAATTATAAATGTATTTATTACTACTTTTAGTTTTAACTAAATTTTAATGTATTTTAAACTGCGTGCGTTTCAAAATCTGTGTCGATTTATCACATTTTCATTTCTTCATTTATTATTTTTTGTTTTTTCGTTCATTAATTCATTATTTATGTTTTTTGAATGTAGGCTTTTAAAGCTTTTTTTGCATTACATAATAAACAAAATATAAGAAAAAAAAAAATATTTTGAAAAAAATTAATTTTGCAGATTTATATTTATGGTAGGGGGTAAAATTTATGAAATTTTTAATACTACTTAATACTTTTTACCAAATAAAAAACCAGAAGTTTTTAAAAACTACTAATTTTTGATTGTACACTAACACGCGGGGAGCCTCCGATCTAAATGAAATTTGGATATGTTATAAAACAAGAAAAAATAAAGGACACGTAGTTTTTTTTTTTTTTTTTGCACCACAAAACTTTTGGACCCAGTGCTACAAAAAATCAAAGCATTAATTAATGAAATGCAAAAGTTAAAGTTAATATTACTTCAATAAATATGTGTTTAAAATTGAAAAGCATAACAATTTTGCTATGTAAATTTTCTGTTTTCAAGTTATCCTTCAATCAATTTGTAGAATGAAGGAAAAAAAACTAAATTTTTAGTAAAAATCGCAATGCCTCGATAAGTAGATTTCCATTTTTTTTTGTAATTTTGAAATAAAAGCAAATATGTAGAAGTAAATGTCTGATAACGGAGGCTTTCACAAATTACATTGATTTTTATTTTTGCCAGCAAAAATAAATGAATTTTTTGGCTTTTTTTTTTTTTTTAGCAAAAATAAGTTATTTTCAATTCATAACGAGCTTTCAACCTCCGTATATTTACAAAAATAAAGCAAATCAAACATATTAGCTAGGTTGATACTAGTATTTCGATCTGGCTAAGGTTCTCATCAGAACCCGAAGTTTTAGAAAAGCTAGAGCCTTCATAATAGGCAGAACTTTAACAAAAAACATCACTTACAACATATGGGAAAACAGTGGACACTAGAGTGAGGTAAGTTTCTAAAAATAGAACTGTTGTGTTGTTGGAGTTGTACTTCTGAGATTATGTATGCAAGAACAAAAACACCGTGTATTGAATAAAACTAGTTTTAATCACAACAAAACTCGACCTGACGATAGATCAGTGCGCTAAAGCGCTCTGTCTAACGTGTAGTGCGAGTGCATGTGGCATTAGAAATCAGTTTATCTATACCACGGTCAGTGATTGCACAGAAAATTTCATATAGACGCAATCGAACAAATAAAAACATAACAAATATTACATTATTCAAAAAAAAAACAGGGTCACTGACGAAGGTTCAATACCAGAAACTGCGCAGTCTGATTCAGAGAAACTGAAAATTTACAATGTAGTTATGATTTTTAGAAAATACACTCATTCTTCTCTACCACGCCTTTCACAATTAAAATTAAATAAAATTGCATATTAATTATAGTATTAATTGCAATTGTCTGAAAAAGACGTTAAAATTCAAACTCAAACAAAAAACCTATTAATCATCTATTTATATTTATATTTATATTATATTTTTTTTTTTTAGAAATTTCTAAGAAAACGTCTGATTTTGTTCAGAGTCTGAAATCTTTGTTTTTGTAGCAAAATATCATACAGAGGTGTGATAAAAATCGAAATCGAAAACAATCAGTTTTTCAATCTTTAATATTTAGTTTTTTCAAAATAAAATTGAAATCGCTTTGTATTAATCAAAACTTTATTTAAACTTTGGCAATAAAAAATAATATTTGTAAAACTGGAAAATTGTTTGATACAAATATATATGTATTTAACAAATGTATTCATTTATAAGTTGAAACGAGTGACTAACATCGAGTACCTAACTTTTTTACACTCAAATTCCCACAAGGGACTCGATGTGTTTGTTATACACTCGTTTAAAATTATGTATGCCGCGGTAAGATTTTAAAATCGTAGTATATTTAAAAGTCAGTCTAACGTGAAATTTCCTTACCAGCTTCTTTATAACAACTACGTTTTTCTGTTGCCGCCCGTTAACTAACATTTTACATTAATTGCTTTTGAGACACGGGTTAAGTACGAAAATTACCATAGCAGCATCATTTACTGCAGATGCAAAGAATTTCTTTATATAGCATTTGCTCTTAACGTTCTGGTGGCAGAAACCTGTGCCGAGCAAAATAATCGGTGGCGGCGGTTGAATGAAAATTTTGTGGCGGTGATCGGCTAGCCGACTTTTGATCAAGCTATATAACATAAAATCGGCTAAGCTGGCCAATTAAAAAAAATATTAAATAATTAATGCGCTTATTAATTTTAAAAGCACCCGGTTTGAATTTAACCCCCGTTTTATACAGCGAACGGAGTAATTCGTCTAGAGGAATGTGTGTATTTTGTTTTTATAACAAAAACAAAATACACACATTCCTCAGGAGGAATTATTCCCTTGGCTTTATAGAAACAGGGACTAAATCTAATTTGTTAGTTGTATACAGAGCTTCGAAAGAATTAATTAAATTTTAGCTTAATTCACAAACAATTTAATTCAGAATTAAAAAATTTTGTTATACAATTCCGTTAGTACATTCCCTAAGAATTCAGTAATTAGTCTTGTTCAAAAGCTTTGCGGGAGTTCACAATAAAAGCGAAAAAATGTCCCATGCATTTTTTATGAAACTAAAATTTTCACCAGTGTCCCGGCGGATTTTTGTATTTCATACAAAATGTATGGGAAAATATTTTCGCCTTTAGTTTTAACTTTTATTGTGATCAATAATCTAATTGGGATTGAATGAATTCCTAACTTGAATGAATTCAATATTATGTTTATTCAATATTTTACAATTCAAGAGATTATTGTAAAAACTTGATAAGTCACATATCGCACTAGATCAACAAGAGGGTATTAACTCAAAATTTTAAAATTTTCAGTAGAGTCAAAAAACTGTTTATGACCACATTTTAACAGAATTTAAAAATTCAAACATATCATAATAAGCAAATTCCATTTGAAAATATATATACATTGTTTTTGTTTTAAATTTTACCACTCATTGCAAAAAAAAATCAATTTTTTGAGTTAATACCATTTTTTTGAAATTTTATCGATTTAAATTTATAGAATAAAAGAAATTTTATCAACAAAACAGTATCAACTCAAAATACAACCAAATATAAATAAAACAGTTTGATTATTTTTAACATAAAAAAAGGCTCAAATCAAAATAATACCTTTTTTATGAAAATATACGATTAATTTCTATTTGAACTTTTGTATTAACTCGAAATAATACCTTTTTGTTGAAATAAACATTAACATGAAATTGGTCTCAAAAGGGGTTTTCGAGATGAAAGAGTAATCGGAATACGTTGAAATTTTTACAATAGATAGATATTGATGTTGTTAGTTGATTTCTTGAAAAAAAAGTGATATTTTAAAAATTTTGAGTTAATACCCTCTTGTTGATCAAGTGCGATATATATATTTTATAAATTTTTGCTGTTTTCTAGACATCCATTGTTTAATATTGCTTAAACACTTATTGCAAATACCTATAGTATAAACGTTCTGAAAAACTAAATTTTTTTTTCACTAACTAAAAATAAAATGTGGCTTATCAAGTTTTTACAATAAGCCCTTCAATTGAGGAAACAAATTTTAGTGTCATTCGCTTGAAACAGAGATGTTTAGCATGCAAATAAAATTATAACACACATACAGAGAATTTTCTTGGACGATTTTTAATGACATTTTTTACTAAACTAATGAAGTTTTCTTTACAAAGTAAATGTTAAATTTCTTAAACTTTATGAAATAGTTTCATATTTTTTATGAAATTATAAAACTTGTTCATTGGGTGTATGAAATTTTTAATAAATAAAACGAAATTTTTCATAAACTGTTATGAAAAACTGCGTTAATGGAGTTCTTGTATAAACTGCATTAATTTAATGAAATGTTTCAGTGGACTAATTCCAGTAACACTTCACATTGATCTAATGCAAAAAATAATTGTTTTCCTGCAGGTAATTCTCTCAGTGTCTTATTTAGATTTATTTAAAGTAATTTTGGTATCATTTAAGGCTAGTAAATATAACCAGAAGTTAGAAGTAGACATTCGTAACTATGGTTAAGCCGTAACCTTTGGTTACTTTGAGATAAGTTAACAGACCTTAAAAAAGAACTCAATTAAAATTATTTAAAGCTTTTGTAAATTAAGCTTAAAATTTATTAAATAGGAAAGCTTTATCAGAATGAAATTTGAGTAAAATTTCATTAATTTTAGAAAATTGAATTAAATAATTCATTCCAACATTTGTTTGCTTATTATTAGTATTTTCATAAACTTAAAGTTAGACAAAATATATTAAGAAAATTTAAATGTAAGAAATCCATTCAAAAATTAAAACATTTGAGTGGCGACTTATCAAAAAACCGGAGGCTCATTAAAAATCGGCGGCTTATTTCAAGCCGATTTTAAGCCGAAAGATGTTTGCCGTCGGCGGCTAGCAAAAATTGACGGCGGCTCGGCTCAGCCGGCTTAAGCCGGCACGGCGGAGGTCTCCTTTGTTATGCCGTTTCATTTTCTCTTAGATGTTGTTAACGAACAGCAATTTTACGACATTACGCCAGATTCTTCATTTTATTTTTTTATTAAAATAAAACATACACAACTACAAGATTATATGAAAGGAGTAGAAAAGTAGCTGGCTCCTAAAATCCATTCAAATATAAGAAAAAATATGCATGTAGTATGGAACTGGCCGCATTTTATGAATTGTAAAGATTTAATGCATGCAATAGCAGAAAAAATAAAATAGTCATCATCATCATCATCATTTTCCCCAATGTTAATTAGGAAAAAGTCTTGATTAACATTTAAATATACATAGAGAAAAATGTCGGTAAAATCAACTGACAGTTATAATCACTGTAATTTGTATTAAATCAATATTGAACTTTAATTAACTCATTTTTGACACAGTGTTCCTTTTTCGACCCAGTACTGGCAATATTTTTTACTTCTTTTACTGGATAAAGATAATTAAGTGATTTAAAAACCTTAATTATTATTCAACATTTTTATTACAATCGTGAATAAAAAAAAAAAATGTGAAAAATAGTTATCCAGAGTTGTCAAATAATTATTTGAAAAAATAAAAATTTTTACCTTTTTTGATTTAACTTTTTTCAAAAATTATTTAAAAATTTAAAAAAAGCCTAAGCTTTTATATTTTTTGTTGTTATGTCAATGCAAAAATAAGAAAGTGTATTCATTTCGCTGCTAGAAATTAGTTTATAATGTCCGACCAAACAGTTCGGCCAGAAAATGCATTTGGTCTGTATTCGGTATTTTAAAGCATTATGGATAAATTTGGCGGATTGAAAAATGTTTATTGGGCTGATTAGATGCTATTTTGAGTGTCAAATTTGAATAAAAGTCTGTAGTTAAGCAATGAATTCACTTTTCGGCCTCAGAAAGTTCGGCCAAATAGAAAACAGTTCGGCGGCCGAACTTTTAACTTTATAGCTAAACTACGGCTTTTCTCTTAAATTTTATTATACACAAAATCGAATTAAGTCGGCTCAACAAACATGTTTTCAATACCAAAATTTGTCATCATTGCCTCTAGATATAAAAAACCCGACAAAATATAGTTTTTAGCCGAACTGTTCGGTCGGACACTATTAGTTTATCGATTGTATATAATTTTTGAAATTTTTACCGATCGAACAATCAGCTTTTCAAATACACAAAGTCTAAAATATTCCAAAATTTTATTCCGTTTTCACTCAAAACAGAAATAACGGATGGTCTTTATTAAAATATTACTAAACCTAAAAAATTTATATCGTCAGGGTTACCATATGGCAATTTTAAAATTATGCATAATGAAAATGAAAAATTATTCAAGTTCGAGACCATACTCTATATTTCTTTATTAGGATATTGTCCTAACAAATAATCTATAGAGTTTTTTGTTTTCAAATTTATTATTTGACCCTTTCAGGAATGTGTTGATAGATCTATTTGGGGAATTTTCTAGGTTCCCATCATCAGAACACGTTTTGAAAGCGGTAACAATCAAATGCCAAACATCAAACATTCATATAAACTAGTTTACTCACTACATGAGAATTAATATATGAGCTTGAAGTTAAAGATTATAACCATTGATCAAAAAATAAATTGAAAACTTGTTTGTTATGTGTAAGGTCCACCTCTGGTGGATATTCAATACATGTTTTTTGTTTTTCTCTCCTTTTTTTATATTTTGTTTAGTTTATAAACAACACAGGGGGAGTAAACTAGACGGTACTTTGTCTTTTATACAAGTTTGATATAATTTTTATTAAAAATAAAAATTATGTTTTTTTCGACCTTTAGCAGTGCAATGAAAATTTAAATTTTTAAAATATCTTCAACCGTCTAGGATTTATATGCTGGCAAAGTTTCAACTTTGGTAGCCAACATTTATACTAGAATTTTTTGTAAATAACTGTTGTTCTTAATTTTCAGTAGTGAAACAACTGCAATTGCATTTAAAAATAATTTTGTAGCGTTTCTATACAAATAACTCACATATACACAGAAAGAGCAGGCACCAACAATGGAATTTGTAAATTCAAACAATTAATTTTTAAATACAAATTCATTTTTTTAAATGTTTGTAAATTGTATTTTTTCATATAAAATTTCTTCGAAAACAAAAATTTAGAATTACAAAAAAAATCAATTTGTATTTACAAATCATCATTGTTGGTGCCAATTTAACCCATTTTATACCAATAAGATTTTTTAAAGTTTTTGTATACTTATTGCGCCCTCTAGCGCTGCTATTCTAAATTTAATTTCAAACTTTCGCGCTTTGTATGTATATACTATTTCCCTAACCGAGCACTAGCTACTATGGCCTTCGGCGCGTTGTAGCTAAAACAGACCAGTGCCTCTGGTGGGAATCGAACCCACGACCCCCGCACTGATAAGCCAGCACGCTACCAACTAGCCTACCGGGGCGCTATGATTTTTTTAAATTATATTTCTTTTTTTATTATTGCTAAAGCAAATATCTATCAAACTGTAATACACAATTTGATCTATCGGATTTTCACGACTTTTGAGAATTTTTTAAAAATATTGGTGTTTTAGACAATTTTTCTGAATTGTAATAAGGCAACACTGGTGGGTAAATTTTTAAACTTTTTTGTTTGTTGTAAGAAAATAGCTAACTTTTTACATTGAAAACGAAAATGGAGTAACTTTCAGCATATTAAAGTTTTTACAAGTTCAGCAAAATCTTGTTGCGATCTTTTAATTTTAGGGTTTTCAAATTTCTGACAATCAGGAAATTTTTTGAAATTCCCGCGAATTCCCTGGATTTGATAGTGAAAGCTTATTCTTCTTAGGAAAAAGCAAAATATGTTTAAATTTAACAATCACTGTCAATTCACGACATTTTTAACCCTCTAACCGGCACTGAAATTTATTCCACTTTTTCGGCACGAGAAATAAATAATATTTTGTTTTAGCGAAATTTTTTTTTGTTGCCTATTTTAGGCGATATGGGTCAAAATAGGTTTAGAGGCTATCTCAAAAACTAACTTATAAAATTTAAAAAGTTAAGGCATATATTATTCTTCTTACAAAGATATAACAACAGTCCAAAAATTAGTCGTTTTGAGCTTTTAGATAAAAAGATATGGCTATTTTCGTTTTTCGAAAAACGCGAAATCGAGCGAAAACGAACCTTAACTTTAATATATATTGACGAAACTTTGAAGCTTTGATAGTGTTACCAAATATAATATTTCTGCCAAATTTCATAAAAATCCGTCCACTCGTTTTCAAGATAAGATGATGTCCTTTATATGTATCCTTTTAAAGTCCTGTATGTCCTTGGAACAAACTTAGAATATTTTCCAAAAGTTTAAGCTTTAATCTTCCTTTGTGTGGAATATGAATGGTTTCATGTTAACAGAAATGTGTTTTAAGGACTTTTCAAAATTGTGGTTGTTTCAAAATATTTATGTTTTGAAATTACTGAAAATATTAACTATAACGCTTTCTCGCTTCCAAACCATGACATGTACACAAAACATTACTTCGCAAAATATGTGGCTAACTTCGTTCTCTATCGATATAGCTTACATTTTTATAATAAAACACTTTTTTTGGCGAACTTGTGGCCAATTTAAATACCCCGCCTAGAGGCGGGCTTGCCGGTTAGAGGGTTAAGCATTTACAGGGAGGAGACAAAATTTGTCAATAGAACTAAGCCATACTTTTTAAAGGTCTAAGGTACGCTGAATCCAAATCTGATCTCAGAATCACTATCCGACACCAGGCGTTTGATCTTTATTAACAGGAAAAGCCTCGATTTTGATAAAAAAAAAATGCTCTGATTTTTCACCTTCCGGAAAATATATTTCTCATAATACTTGTAACGGCACCTGACTACGCTACTCTTACTCTTTTTCGACTTTGGAAATTGTTACATAAATGTATATATGTACAGTAATTTTGACTTCAAATTTTAAGTAGAATATCGGAAGTACAAATGTTTATTGTAATTGATAGAAAAATAATTTGTTTTTATTAAAATACCGATAAAATAACAGTTAAAAAAACAGTAGTTTTTACTAATTTTAACAGTTGTTTCAAAATTCAAAATATGGAAAAAATTGTCAGTTGTTTTTACGACATTGTTAGTTGTTTTTTTTTTTAACAGTTAAAAACAAATTTTATTTTTGTTATTTTAACGGTAATTACCTTTGTCGCCTTTTTAACTGAATTACCTGCTGTGTTAACTGTCATTTTCAGTAGATTCTCGTGTAAAAACTTTTTTTAGTGTAGTTTTTTTGTGGCATACTCCTTTCTTACTAAAGCCAAAGGTATACAATGCAAAAAAAAAAATTGTACAAATTTTATATAATAGTCGTATGTATGTATTTTTAGTCTAAACAATTACCTGTTAAATGTTTTTTAAAAATAATTTTCATGTAACAATTTAAGTAATTTTAACTACTGGCCACGCATGTTAGACAAATGTTAATTTAAATTATGATGATAATGATGTGGGGATCTTTTATTATGCATTATAATAAGACTTTTATTATGCACCATTATTTAAATAAATTTTATTGTACAATGTAATTAGCGTTAAAATAACTAAAAAAAAATTTTTGTAAAAAAATGTAGTAAAAAAACTGACAATTTTCTACCAAAAAAAAATTGAAACAACTCTAACAATTCGCACTTGATCAACAAGAGGGTATTAACTCAAAATTTTTAAAATATCACTTTTTTCAAGAAATCAACTAACAACATCAATATATATCTATCTATTGTAAAAATTTTAACGTATTCCGATTACTTTTCATCTCGAAAACCCCTTTTGAGACCATTTTCATGTTAATGTAGTGATTACCTTTATTTCAACAAAAAGGTATTATTTCGAGTTAATACAAAAGTTCAAATAGGAATGAATCGTATATTTTCATAAACAAGGTATTATTTTGATTTGAGCCTTTTTTATGTTAAAAATAATCAAACTGTTTTATTTATATTTGGTTGTATTTTGAGTTGATACTGTTGTGTTGATAAAATTTGTTTTATTCTATAAATTTAAATCGATAAAATTTCAAAAAAATTGTATTAACTCAAAAAATTGATTTTTTTTTGCAATGAGTGGTAAAATTTAAAACAAAAACAATGTATATATATTTTAAAATGGAATTTGCTTATTATGATATGTTTGAATTTTTAAATTCTGTTAAAAAGTGGCCATAAAGTTTTTTGACTCTACTGAAAATTTTAAAATTTTGAGTTAATACCCTCTTGTTGATCAAGTGCGAATTGGTAAAAACTTTTTTAACAGTAATTTTTTTTCGACATTTTCAAAAAAAAAATTTTCCAGTTACAATAAAAATTTGTGTTTCCTACTTCCTACTTAAAATGCAAAGTCAAAATTCCAAACGGTACTTCAGTTATGACGTTTTAATGCATTGGAGATGAAATTTTCTAATTATTATTTGCAAACTAAACGAGAATTTTTAAAAACTCGCTTTAGTCTTCTATTTTTAAATAACTAACAAAATTAACTATTTACTGCAAAATTACTTTTTTGGTAGTTTTTTACTAAAATACTGAAATAACTGCTTCAAACAAACAACTGTTGAAAAATGCAGTATTTTTCTTCGGTTGATTTTTTAAGTAACTGTCATAATGGTTGTTTTGTATTATTTCATAGAAAAACAATTGTGATTACATTTAAAAACAACTACTACTGATTACTACACAAACAACTGTAATGTAACTGAATAACTTTTTTGATTGTAATTTAGCTATTTATAAATAATGTTTACTTTATCTTTAGCAGGTTTCGCTCGTGTGTACACATGTGTCTTCAAAAAGTCAAGGTAAATTGTACTTATTTCTTTCAGTGTAATAAATATATTTAAAACTATCTATTTTGTGCAGTGTATAGTGTTAACTTCATGAAGTCATATTACGTAGGCTGTGCCTAGTGCTTTATTGTTTTTATATATCCTTTCAAATTGCACTAGTCCCGGCCTGCAGATCGTGACTAAATCAACTATTTTCATAAATAATAAAAAAAACGTCGTTTATACAAACTTTTTTTTAAAAAGCATCAACTGTCAATTGTGTTATTTTAATTATAACTTTTATTTAGGAAGTATCGTTTTTTTACGTATGAGTAATATTTAATTATTATAACACTGTTTAAACACTAAAAATGCATCGGAGATGCGACTTATCATTTGTGATAGATTTTATGACGTACATCACGAATGTGAACACCAAATCTTAATATAAGCTCTTTCAATATTCGCGAATTTAATTTTTATTAAAAATCAAAATTTTCCGAAAATTCAATCTGAAGTTAAACATTTTTGAAAATTTTTTCATATCCTTCACAGACTGTGATTGCGGGTATATATCAGTTTGTCATTAAGTTTGTAAAACATCGAATATATCTCTAAGACCCCATAAAGTATATATCGCACACGTAGTTCAAAAGTGACGCAACTCAAAATTTTTAATTTTTCAGAAATCGAAAAAAATATTTGCAACTTTATACAAATTGAAACATAAAGAAAAACAAATGCTTTTTAGCAACAGTTAACAACAACAAAATACACTGATATATATTTTTTTATATATATAAACAAATACTTTAAGCATATAAACCCGAAAAATTAAAACTTTGAGTTGAGTCACTTTTGAACTAGGTGTGCTATATATTCTTGATCCTTATTCAGTTTTAAGACGATTTAGCGATGTCCGTCTGTCTGTTGAAATGGCGATCACGACTCGGAAACGCAATACGGACTGCTCATTTTTACACAGATTGGTTAGCATTTATACGAAAAGTTTGGTATTAAAAATGAGCAAAATCGGCACAGCGGTTCAAAAGTTGTGAGTGACAATGTGTAGGTACCTCTAAATTGTCCATACAAATTGATGTATATTAGAACAAATTCATCGTAACGTCTGGTGTATAAAATAGAACGTTATATTTTACCAACAGACGCTATGAGGTGAATAATATTTAAAATTCACCTCAAATTTTTATTTCACCTCAATGCATGCACTTGTTTTTAATTAATTTTGTATGTATGTATTTACTATGGGGAAAATAAAAAAATACATATTTGAACATGCATCATTTAAAATCGTTATTTTTTTAAGAAAACGCACTTCAATTAACTGGAACGAAACTTTTACTAAAATATAAAGTACACAAGTTTTTCATAAATTAAGCAACTTATGATGATCACTAACTAAAGGTACGTATTTAAGTATTGGATCTTCTTTTCGTTTTAGATATTTTATTAAATTTCAACTTTAAATAGATGCATCGAGAATATTATCGCACCTTTCAAAACGTGTACTATAAAAATACTAATAATAATAATATCAATACGGTTTTTTTACACAATATGATACAAGATATAACGAATAATTCTGCGTCATTAACTCAAAAATCATATTTTTTGAGATGTGACGTTCTTGAAGTAAATGAGCGATATGAAATTAAAAGCAATGTTGATACTATTTGAATGTTGCAAAAAAGCAGCATTATTTGAAATTTTGTATTATTTTACAAAAAGTTTATCAAAAAATTTAAATTTCCTAAAAAAAAAAGTGTTTTGCAAATATTTCTTTAACTATAGCTAACTTGAACTATCTAACCGGCAAGCCCCCTCCAGGCGAGGTATGTTAATTTGGCCATAAGTGCACCAAAAGAGGTTTTTATAATAAGAATTTAAGCTATTTTGATAGAAAACTATATTTACAAAATATGTTGTGAAGAAATTGTTTGTGTGCATGGCAGGGTTTGGAAGCAAGAAAGCGTTAAATTTTAAAAATAATCATTTTGAAATGAACACAATTTTCAAAAATCTTGACTAGAAACCGTTAATACTAAACACAAAGTAAGATTAAAGCTACAACTTAAAAAAAAAAGCTTTAATTTTGGTCCAAGCACATGCAGAATAAAGAAAAGGATACTTGAAAAGGACATCGTCTTAACTTGTAGACAGTGTTTTAAGACATTTGGCAAAAAGATTATATTAAGTATTATTAGGAAAGCCTTTAAGTTATCAATATATGTTGGGTTAATGTGCATTTTCGCTCAGTTTCGCTTTTTTAGAAAAAACGAAAATCTTCTTAAGTAAACGCACAAAACGGTTAATTTTTGGATTATAGTTAGGAATAATTTATGCTTAAACTTATTAATTTTTATGGATTAGTCTTTAAGATTCGCTCTATCGTCTAAAATAGGCAATGAAAAAATTTGTTTAGAAGAACAAATTGTTCATTTTTCGTGATGTTTCAGAATGTCAAATAATTTCTGGTAGTTTTGAGTTTTTTCGAAATTAATAAAGAATTATATATTTTCACAAAGTTTATAAAACTTTTTTATGAAATCATAAAGGTCTTTGAAACATTTGTCATAAATTTGTATGAAACTTTTCATCATGTTTGTGAAAACTTCGTAAATATGATGAATAATTGATGACAAACGATTTATGAAACAATATCATCAATATGATGAAACTTTTTCCCCTGACGAAATCTTATTTTTTTAATATATTATTTTTAAAACCCAATATTTTTGCAACTGTAATTCAGAATGTGTATATCAATTAGAACTCAGAATTTCAAATTTAAATTACAAAAATACCAATTGATATTAATTTTTATTAAAATACAGAAAAAGTAATTTAAGTTAAGAATTTTCTTTCTGAATTTAAAAACATTAATTGATGTTAATAATTTCCGTTTCGAAAAATTCCATTCAAAATTTAGAATACATCAACTGATTCGAAATTCTGACTTTCAATTGATGTTATTTATGATAGTTTCTCAATTTTAAATAGAAAATCTAAATTACAAATCACATTTTCTAAATTTCAAAAGAAAATTCTTAACTTCTATTGATGATTTCTAAATTTCAAATGAAAATTCTGAATTTCAATTGGAAGGAAAGCAACATCAACATTATGTTCTCACTGTGTATGAAACTTTTTTATGAAATGATGAAGATTTATGAAACATTTGACATATATTTTTATGTAACTCTTCATCATACCTATGAAAACTTCATAAATATGATGAATAATTGATGACAAACGATTTATGAAATAGTTTCATCAATATGATGAAACTTTTAACCCTGAGTGTAGTCTAAAATGATTACATTTGAAAATTGGTATTGTTGTAGTACTCAAAATGATGCCAAAATTCATAAAATTTTGAGATTATGCGGTAAAATACTTTAATTATTTGTGTATTTTTAAAATTATTTCTATTCGAATAATTTTTCAAAGTTAATCGTTTGATCAATCAAAAATTGTTTGATCGTTCGTTTATTCGAACAGCATAAAAACCCGAATAAATGACAATAATTCAGGATTTTTTATTTTTTTTTTCCTTAAAGCGCCCTCTTGTGGAAATATTAGACACTAAAGTTGGAATTTAGATAGAATAGGAAGCCTAAACGCTTGAAGATATTTTAAAAATTTTATTTATGTATAATTTCATGAGCAAATCGTGATTACAAAAAAAATTATAAAATTAAAAAAATTTTAATTTTTTTAATCAAATATGGACTTGTATATGATCAAATATGGACTTGTATATGATCATATATGTGTATAGCTGGACATATAGGTCCATATATACTTTAATATATGACCATATATGGTTTCATATATGGCCTCATATATGACCATATATGGTCTCATATATGACCATATATGTTCGCATCCAAAATTTGAGTATAAATGCTCGTATATTATCATATATGGATCATATTGTATATGAATATATATGAAACATATATGAGAATATATGAATCATATATGAGAATATATGAATCATATATGAGAATATATAAATCATATATGAGAATATATGAATCATATATGAGAATATATGAATCATATATGAGAATATATGAATCATATATGAGAATATAACCAAAACTTCGGATCCGAACGTATATGATCATGTATGAGGCCATATATGGTCATATATTTAACAATATATGGGCATATATGGCAAGCTATACCCATATATGATCATATACAAACAAATATATTATTATATATGGAAATTTATGAACATGCATGACTCCATGTATTACAATATATTGTATCATATATCGCATTTATGGAAGCATACATATATGAGTTCATACATGCAAACAAAAAGTTCATATGTATATGGTAATGCTTGCTACAAGGTGGCGCAAAAATAACCTTCCGATGTTTTTTGGCTGTAATTTAAAAAAAAAAATGAAAAACTTTGATTCTTCTTGTGGATTATTTTTCTTTGGTATTTTAATTTTTTTTACATCAAGTCGAGAATATGATGTCATGTAAATGGCCGCCGCCACAGTTGATTGTCATTTGAGCCCTTTTTATGGCATTTTCCATCACTTTGGCCAAAACTTCCGGCGATAGGTCCTCACATTCTTGACGGATATTGTCTTTAAGAGCTGCAAGAGTCTGAGACATAAACCCGCCACTTCAAAAAGCCCCACAAAAAGAAGTCTGGAGCGGTCAAATCAGGCGATCTTGCTGGCCAGTGCAAATCGCCAAAACGGGAGATTAGGCGCCCGGGAAATGCATCCTTCAGCATATCGGTTGTGGCACGTGCAGTGTGTGCCGTTGCACCGTCCTGTTGGAACCACATGTTTTCCAATCCCAATTCATCAAGCTGCGGCAAAAAGAACTCGTTGATCATTGCTCTGTAGCGCTAACCATTCACAGTAACCGTTTGGCCCGCGACGTCTTCGAAGAAAAAAGGTCCAATGACTCCTCCAGCGAAAACAGCACACCATACAGTGACTTTGAGCGGTTGTAATGGCTCTTCGTGGGTTACACGCGGATTTTCAGTGCCCCAGAAGCGTAAATTTTGCTTATTTACGTACCCGCTAAGATGGAAATGGGCCTCATCACTCATGATTATTTTTGATGAAAAATCATCTTCCTCTTGGTGGTGAAATATTCCGCGTTCTGGAGCAGTGTAGCGTAACATTGTTTATTAACGTGTATTTCGCATGTGTTTACTACACACATGTCAAAACAGAACTGACATTAGGGGCCAATCGCAAAATTTATAGCATTTTCTGATAGGAGGATTACTTTTGCGCCACCTGGTATTATGTGTTTAAATTCATATATGATAAATTTTATTACGTGAATTCGTATGTGATTATATATTAACTTATATATCATTGCAATTATTGTTGTAATATAGGTTCATGTATCATTGACTTATAAATAAACAATTATTGTTTCTTAAAGTTGTTGAAAGTTCGATTTTTATGTCGCAGAATCTAAAACTGATTGTATTTTTAAAAAGTCTTATGACCGCTATAACTCAATATAGACTCGCTATTAAGAACATTTAATTTTTGTTGCAATATCTTTTTTATATTTAAAATAGTGTTGTAATGTTCTACCATTTAACTATTTATATAAAAAGCAATTTGATGATTAGGGTAGAAGAGGGACCATTCGCTACTTTTTTTTAAAAGCTTCGCCGTTACTCAACCAACAATTATTTTGGAAAAATTATTTTTTATTTAAAATTTTGCACATCTTAACTTTAATTTGTGTGTTTAAAACATAAATTATTTTTATTCCTTATATTTATTTTTTAAGATTTCCAAAGTAACTCAAATCGGCATAACTGCTCCACCTATGGCGTAAATTTACCAAGTAGATGTTGTCAATATAACGGTTCTGGTGGAAAACTTATATTTTATATTAAATATTCATAAAGATTGATAGCTGCAATCTCCGCAAAAAAAATGCAAAAAAGTTTATTTTCTTCGAATTTGTTGAAAAAAAATTACTTTTAACCCGTGCAACACATATAACGTCTTTTATACGTCTTTTAAAGTGTAACAAATACTTATACGTCTTTTAAAGTGTAACAAAGTAACGACACACAGAGAAAATTTAAGCAATTTGTCAAATTAAATTTGGTTACTTCAACTCAAATTCGGTTATTACGATTTTCAGTCGGTTGGTACAACTGAACATTAGTTTTCAAAACAAAGTTCGGTTAATTCAACTGAATTTTAGTTACAACACTCAAAATATTTAGAAATCTAATGTAAATATCGTTGTACTAACTGAATCAAAAAGTTGTTACCATTAAAATACACTTTTCAATTTGGTTGGCACTTTATTTCTCTGTGTGTGCCCCACCTGGTGGTCTGGCGTATGTGCCCCTGATCAGCCGCTCACATAGTTTTATATTTTTTTTACACTTATTATAGATAAATTTTTACGAAATTTTTGTTATTGCTATAAATTAATATCGCATAGACATCGAAATAAAAAAGTTATCCCAAATATACTAACTCTATATTATTTTTTTTTTTGCCACCCGAAAACCACAAAAACATGTCTATTCTCGACTATGTGTGAAGTACAAGTGTAAAAGTTGGTGACTTGAAAGATGATCAATAACTGTACAAATTATGGAGAGGAACATTTTATTAACTCTTTTAATTGCAGCAAAAATTGGGGGCGGCATATGGGCCCCAGTGGCGAAAACTCCCCATTCTACCCTACATCTGATATCATACACATCTAAATGTACCTATTTTTTATTATTACGCGGTTTTCCTAACCAATAGGTTTTTACGCTGTACAGGGTATTTAAAAATATCAATAAAAAAATTTATAATTTTGAGTTTTTCAATTTTCTTCAATATTTTGTGTTTGTTTTTTTTTTCAAAACAAAATATGAATGTTTGAAATTTCTGTCAAAACCAAAATAAGAAAAGTTAGAAGAAATTATATTTTTTCTATTTGTAATAAGATTTTAATTGTTTTTGTTTTATATTTATTGAAAATTAAATTGCCACGCCAAGTTCTAGAATGCTATAACTAGGGCTCGGAAGTTAATGCATTTATATTTGTGTTTTATGTACAAGGTTTGAATATTATGGCGTTTTCTTTTCTGGCAATTTTTTTTTACACTTTGCCCTCAAATTACCTTTTTGAGTTCTTTTCTAAAATAAGGTAAACACTCTGAGAGGGTGCCGTATTTCTTTCTGAAAATGTTGCCTTATAAAAGTCAAAAAATGCGACATTTTCTACCCTCAAAAAATTTACAGGGTTGGATGTTGCCCTGTTTTTTTGGCTTATCAATCTCATGTGTATATATTGCAAAGTTTTTGGCGAGAAAACTCTCACCTTGGTAGCAGAGTGGTAGTGTGCTGGCTTCTGACACAGAAGATCCCGAGTTCGAACTCATATTGGTATCACATTTTTTTATATAATTTTTTTTTTTTTTGTTAAATTTAATTTACGATTTTTTTTAATTTGTTTTTGCTATTTTTTTTTTCTTTTTGTAAGTATTTAATAATTTTTTTAATCTGAAATTAGCTTACAAACAAAATTATAAAAAAAAAATTTAATTGAAAAAAATGTATGGAGTTAAATCCAAATTTTTTAAATAATTAAAAACAAAAATTAATTATTAAAAAAAAACATTAAATTTTTTTTTAAAGTTTGCTGGGATTCGAACCCGAACCTTAACGACACTAAAAAACAGATTTGATTAAATAAATGTAATATGTGATGAAATTGTGTTCTATTCTGATCGTAAAAATGTTTCATTTTAATGGGGCGAGGGCAAAATTTGAAAAATGTTGCACATTTAGAAGGCAAAACTTTTTTTCCAGAAAAGAAAACACCATTAGTTTCACAATTATAGTAATTTTTGTTTCAGAAAATTAGTAATTGCAATTTTCTGTTATTTTTCTTTTCGCGATAAAAAAAAGAAAAGTATATGTATTAATTTTAAAAATATAATTTTAAAAATATATACATATTTATAAAATTTATTAATTGTGTAAAATTTATTAATTGTGTAAAACTTATTTTTAGTAAAACATCGAAAAATGTTCTTAAAAATATGCATTTTAATGCAAAATATACAAAAATATGTATTTATATCAAAATATGCAAAAAAAAAAAATGCCAAAATATAGCAAAATAAGCAAAAAATATGCATTTATAGCAAGATTGCCAAAATATGCAATAACAATTCGATGCCATTTTGTTGCAAATTGGTTGATTCGCAAAGATATTCGGTGAACATTATTCTCCAGCCAACGATAACAAACATGTATTTACATGAAGTTTCGAGCCCTAGTTATAACCTAAAGAATCCAATAAAGGTCGAAGTAACAGTCATTATTTTTTGTAAGCATGGTTTTGAACTTTTGTTGTTTGGCTCTGAGGTCTGATTAAATAAAAAAACTAGTAAAAGATTTTTATTAAGCAATAAAATCAAATTAAAAGTCATTTAATAATTTAATAGTTTTTAACTTAATCGGACCTTAGAGACATACAAATACAAATCATATAAATATCTGAAAACTATTCGAAATATTAAAAAAAAAAATCGCTCAACGTACAAAGAAAATCGTATTCTAGGGATCAAAATAAGAAACTTTGCCGAAGGAACCATACCTCTAAAACGAATTCTGATGTCTCGACTTTTGACCCGTAGGTTCAAATTTTGAAAAAGCCCACTTTGATATTTCAGAAAGTAGGAGGAATCTATCCAAGATTATGGGAGCTACTTCTTCTCCAGGAGACGCGCTAGCAGATTAATGCATAAATCATCATTCTAGGTGACCGTTAAGGGGTTAAAATTTAAGTTGAAAGAGAGCCTTTTTAACCGTGTTTTTATAGCAAAATGTACAAATCTCGGGATAGAGATATTTCAGAAAGTAGGAGGAGTCTTTCCAAGATTAGGGTCTCTATTTATTTATTTATTTCATTCATTTGCATTACAATAAGCCTTAAAGGCCAAAGACGTATTGCTAGTGTGCTACATAAATTCAAAAACCAAGCCCTATGGGCTTGGTTTTTGAATTAATAAATGAAATGAAATGAAATAGCTTAGATTAAATTCAATAAACAGTATATATATATATAAAAAAAATACGAAAATATCCTTAGAACAGGATAGCAATAGTTTTAAAATTGTACACTTTATTTTTGGATATGGTTCAGCTGTTTCAACATAACTAGGAAAATGTAAAAAGTCCATACTGGAGAAAGCCTGACCTAAAACAATTTAAAAACACTCATTCATACAGTGTCCCGGAAATGTGACAAAAGTCTGTTCCTAAAAACATTATACGATAATGTAAAAGTACGTAAATTCAAAGGCAAAAAATTCCAGCTTCTAGCAGTTCTAATAAGTAAAGATCGTTCAAAGATTGTATAGTTTATAAGAGGTTCAACTATCTGAGGGTTTCTCTCAGACCTAGAAAATATAAATTCAGAACGTAAGTAATTGGGTACACCAGATCTAATGACCTTATAAAAGAACAATAAATTGCGAAGTTCTATATACTGTGTTAGGGGGCAACCGAGAAAGTTAATAACTGCACTAGATACGTGATCACGAAATCTAATTCCATATACAAACCGCACAATTCTTTTCACAATTAGCTCAAGCCGCACTATATTATACCCAAAAGTACCAGAATCAACCTCAAGGCAGTAATTAACATGCGACATCAACAAGGTGTGAGCAAGAATATATTTCACCCTTACAGGCAAATACAAGCCACAATTGTAAAGTTTTCTGAGTCCCAAAGTTACCCTAGATGAAACATCATCAATTTGTTCACTAAAATTTAGATATTGGTCAATTACAACACCCAAACATTTAAGCGATTCAACATATTCTATATCGGTTCCACAAATTCCTATCCGAGGGTAAGCAATTCTGCGATAACCCGTTCGAAACATTATTGCCTTTGTCTTAGTAGCATTTATCGAAAAATCGTTTAATATTATCCAATCATGCAATCTATCCAGTGTAAAATTCACAACCGTCTCCAAAACAGCAGGGAAATCCCTGCAATTGCCAAATAAAAGCTGAATGTCATCAGCAAAAATAAACGGTTTTACCAAGTGCAAATCCATAGAATCAGCACAATCATTTAAATACAGCAAAAACAAAATTGGCCCAATAACGGACCCTTGCGGGACACCAGAAAAGACAGAGGCGATACTAGAATTAATACCACGCACACTTACAAATTGTGACCTTCCTTGCAAATAAGAGTATATTAACCTACAAGCCATAACTGAAAAGCCAAATTGCTGTTTCAGTTTACCAATAAGAATGTTATGATTAAGGCGGTCAAAAGCCTTTGCAAGATCCAGAGATACCAATATGCAATCCCTATTTTCATTTAAATGTTTTCTAACAGTCTCGGTAATACCCAAAAGCATAGACGAAGTGTTGTAATTTTCCCTATATGCATATTGTACGTCCCTGATAAGATTATTTTCCGCAACATAATCTAAGATTTGGAGTTTTAAAATGTGCTCCATTATCTTAGAAAGAGCAGGAAGAATACTAATAGGTCGAAAATCAGTTTCAGAACCCTTCTTCGGTATAGGAACTACGCGGGCAAGCTTCCATTTATCAGGATATGAAGAGGTGGTTATTATCATATTAAACAAATGTAAAAGTGGTTTCAAGATATATGGAAAAACCAGTTTTATAAATTTAATTGGGAATCCGTCAATCCCCATAGCGTTTGACTTAACTTTCAACAAGGCATTCCACAAATCCTCACCGCTTATGTTCATAAAAGAAAACCCTTCAATATCCCCGTTAAAAGATTCAAAATCGAACGTACTATTGCGCAAATTACCGTTATCAAAAATAAATGAGTTGTTCAAAGTATTAACGTCTAAGTTCGAAAGACGTAAATCATCTGTAACAGATGACCCTGAGCCATTTAATATCCTCCACATTTTCCTATTTCCAGCATTATCAAACATTTTCGTATGATATTGTCTTCGAAACTTTCGAATTAGAGACTTTAGTTTGTTTCTTAATTTACAAAAAACTTTGCGATTCTGATCATTCTTATCAGCCTGAAAAGTTGCGTAAGCACAATCTCTAAGATATCTAGTATCAATAATTTCCCTTTCATTCATCCAAGGATCTTTTTTATTCCTAGGCTTGAATCTAACTAGTGGCACAAAAGCAAACAATTCAGTTAGAAGAGTGTTCAAAATAGCAAGCTTATCGTTAACGCAGTTATTACTATAAAACAAAGAGAAGTCAAATTGATCTACGTGAGATCTAACAATGTCCTGATCAACATTTCCAAAATCCCTGTATTCGATGTATTCCTCATCACTTAAAGCCACGAACGGCAAAGACATATAAATTAATGCATGATGAGAGTGGAGAAACGGTAGTTGACCCTGACCTGACATATGAATACCAGATGAAGCACTTACAAGAAATAAGTCAATTAATGATGTAGTGTTACGACCAACATCCCAATGTGTTGGCAATGAATTATGCACATAGGATAGACTTAGTCTATTGCACAAAGATCTCAGTTCGGATGCTCTATTAGAGTTGAATAAATTACAATTAAAATCCCCCATTACAATCACATTATCATACTGTGTAAAAAATCTCACCCAATAACTCCTCCATTATGTCCAAGTCACCCGAGGGAAGATATACTACACCCACCAATATTGTGGTATTACGGCATAGAACTTCAATTAAGACCGATTCACAAATATTATAATTACGAGAGAAAAATACCTTCTTGTATCTTATGCCTTTGGCAACTAAAATGCCAACACCACCAGCTCTACATGTAGGAGGGCGATCACTTCTACATAGTGAATAGCCAGGTATCTGGACAGACGCATCAGACATAGCCGGCTTAAGCCATGTTTCTGAGAGGCCCATAATATGAATGCCCGAGTCACGTACTATGTCCCTAAGCTCACTTAGTTTAGCAAACTGTGCCTGAGGGTTTATACTCTGGCAATTTGCGTGCGCAATATTAATATTATTCTCATAATTTGAGAAAACCTGTCTTAGAGCCAAACCGTCACCAATAATTGGACCCATATTTCCATTATGGAACATCATAATGATGTAGTTCCAAAAACAGCTGCCAAATCAAAAAAAAAGTGTACAAATTATAGCATAACGGTGAAAACATTTTGATTAGAAAAAAAAAAAAATACGTATATATATCAGTTAAGTTAGCATTTAAACAACAAAGTTACTCAAAAGAACCATATATGTATATAAAAAACCATTTATCAACAATATATACCATATAAGATATGAATACTAACAATTGTGAGATCAATCCGGAAGACGCTCTAGCAGATGAATGTATAAATTATATTCGATTGGGTTGGATTCGATTGGGGCACTCTAAATGGGTCAAAGTGTCAGGACATCAGAATTCGTTTTAGAGGTATGGTTCCTTCGGCAAAGTTTCTTATTTTGATCCCTAGAATACGATTTTCCTTGTACGTTGAGCGATTTTTAAATCGACCCGCCCTAATGGCCATATACCATACATTTACGTATACGAACATATATGACTGTTCATAGACGATAATATATATATGATAATTTTCACATGGGTAATCAATTTTTGTTTATTTTTTATTTTGGAAAAATATCGTGATTTTTAATAATTTTTTTAAATTATAAATTGTGAAAAGTTTTTCTACCTTTGAAATTAATGACTTTATTAAATAATTGAGCTCTAGGTCACGTTTGTATTTATAAAATATCCTTTATTATTTTATATATCTCCAATATTTCGTCATTCTTTGAATGGCATCTTTAGGGAGTATGAACAACCATAAACAATATTAAAAACAAACTTTTTTTCTGCCGCTGCCCTCCACTCTGGTCAACACCACATTTTTTAATTATTATACGCAACCCTGACATTATAATTTTTTAAGTGTAGTAATATTTCAATAAAAACTAGCCATTATTTATTAAAATTTTCCATCCCCATTATCCAAGTTTGCTTTGAAAATCAATCATCGATGCCCGGGTTTCTCTCCGTTTTAAATAAAACAAATCTGAGAAGACAAATACGCTTTGTTCCTTTTTATGTTTTTTTACACTTGTTTGTGCCATTTGTGTTTTTTTTTTTTTGCTTTAAATGTTTAAATTAAGTTAGAACATTTTGTTTGCAAAAGTTTGACATAAAATCGCTTTTCGGGTAATTTGGTAACAAAAAACCTCCCGCATAAAATGCAATTTCTAAAAATGAATTTTTTCACGTTTCTATTATTAAAGTTGTATTAAATGAACTGCGCGACAATTTTTATAATACTTTTTACGTAATGTGCTCGATGTTCTGCGAATTTGGATGCACATTCGCGAAATAACGCTACAATCTATTTGTCTCAAAATACGCGAAAACTGTCAAATGTAAAATGATCTTAAAGGACACAAAATCCTTTAAGATCATTGATACGATCGTTAGCTATACAAATATTGATTTTTATTTCAGTTTAACAAAAAAAGCTTCAAAAAGATTTATGCGGAAATTTTTTGAAAATAGCGAAAAAGTAATACCGTCACAACATTTTGTACTAAATCGTTTGCATATTTTAACATTTCTCAAAATGTTAAGTATTCGAAACCCGGTTTTTCAAATAGGTCGAATATTTGACTCTACTAAAAATTTGTTTAAAAAAGTGCATTTGATTTGTTTTATTTTAGTTCTCACTAACTGAGAACTGATATATGAGCTCGAATTTAAAGATTATCACCATTGATGAAACAAAAACAAATTGAAAACTTGGTTGTAGTGTGCAAGGTCTAACTTTGATAGATATTCAATACACGTTTATTGTTTTTTATCCTTTTTATTTGTACACTTCTTTTGTTTAAAAACAAAATGTACAGGGGGAGTAGTAAACAAGACCGTACTTTGTCTTTTATACAAGTTTGATATAATTTTTATTAAAAATAAAAATTATGTTTTTTCGACCTTTAATTGTGCAATGCAAATGAAAATGATTCAAGTTCGAGGCCGAAAAAAAAACATTATTTTTATTTTTAATAAAACTTATATCAAACTTGGTTTTAATTAATATTTGAAATAGTGTGGTTATATTTTTTTAGATTTATAAATGCAACTGACAATTGATAATGGTGTAGTAAAAATTATAAATTAATTTTAAAAATGCAACTGGAAGTGGTATAGTAAAAAATCTTTCCAACAATATTATTGGAACAATTGGTGTATTTTTCGTATATATTGTTTTTGTTATTTTTAATTTTTAACATCAAGTAAAAAATGTTGTAACTGGGATTATTTATATATTAAATTGGGAAGCTGAGTTATCGAACTTGAAATGGTGTAGCTAATAATGTTCGTAAAAGAATTGGACAATTGGAGTATCGATATCGATAAAAAATAAAATTAGGAATTAACTTACTTAAATTGCAAATGTTGTTATTGTGTTTTTTCTATTTACTATTCCGCGTTATATTGGAAATGAAGTCTTTACATCAGGGGTGCCCAAGGCCTATGCGCTTGGTGCTCATTTGTTTTTGTAAAAACACTTAGCTATAGGCTGTGTGTTTTAATACACATATAGAGCGCTCAGCACTAGCAATACGAAATACACAAACAACTTTGTCTTATTAGTTTTTTTGTCGTTCTTCACTTCAAACATTGAAATATTTTTTTCTTTTTTCTTTGTATGTATTGGTTTTTACAACAAAAAATATTGAATAAAAATTAGTTTTTCTTTAAATGTATTGGTGTTTGCTCTTCCATAAGGAACTTTTGGGCACTCCTGCTTTACATTTTTGAAAATTTTTTAAATTAAAATGTAAATGAAGTAGACACTTTTTTTTTACTTACACTTACAAGAACTTTTCCATAAAAAATCCACAGTTATTTTAAAAGTAAAGTTGTTTCAATGGAATATGCAGTTAAATTAACAAAGAAATATTGATAATTTTTAACTTTCTGTCTGATATTCAATAAACAAAGAAACGGTCTTTCGGGAATAGTTAAAATATTCAGTATATGTGACTCCACATACCCAAAGACTAATTTATGGACGAATGTATATGACAGGAACGATTTTGAAACATGTAAAAATGGTGTATCTAATCAGTTTTATAAACCCATTTTAAACACCGATTGTAAACAACTTCAATTCTTAATCTAAATCATACACTCACAAGAACTTTTCCATAAAAGTTCAACAGTTAAATACAAATTTATTTGATAAAGTTGTTTCAATGGAATATACACTTAAATTACTAAAGAAATACATTTTTTAACTTTCTGTCTGTTATTCAATAAACAAAATAAACAAAAAAAAACGGACTTTCGGGAATAGTTAAAATATACAGTTAAAATTTTATATTTAAAGCAAAAAGTTGGTCTATTATATTGAGTATTGAAATAAACGAAAACAATCTATTGTTTTTATGGATTTTGTCAATTAATTTTTCAACAGTTGAAAATAAACTTAAAAAAAATACAATTGTTTTAAACGAAAAGTAAGTAGTCCTGTTTTTAACTGATTTTCAGTTAATTTAATGTGTATATTCAGTAGACTTTACGGAAAAATATTGTGTGAGTACTTTTAAAACTCTAAAAATATATTATTGGAAATGGTGTAAACGAAATGGTTTATTAAGAAAGCTCTTTACTTAGCTTTCGGAATATGTACAATTGTCATTTTTTAACACGGTTTCAAAAAATGTATTTGTTTTTTAATATATTGTGATATACATTAGAATTGCACCTGGACATAGTGTAGTTAAATTTACAATTATAAAGATCTTAAAATATATTTGAAATAGTGTAATTATATTTCATATTTAGATTTACAAATCATACAAATGGTATAGTCAAAAATATTGTAGAAATTACCGGATTGCTATTGGAAATGATTAGTGTCCGACCGAACAGTTCGGCCAAAAAACTATATTTTGTCGGTTTTTTGATATCTAGAGGCAACGATGACAAATTTTGGTATTGGAAACATGTTTGTTGAGCCGATTTAATTCGATTTTGTGTATAAAATTTAAGAGAAAAACCGAAGTTTAGCTATTAAGTTAAAAGTTCGGCTGCCGAACTATTTTCAATTTGGCCGAACTTTCTGAGGCCGAACAGTGAATTTATTGCTTAAATACAGACTTTTCTTCAAATTTGACACTCAAAATAGCATCTAATCAGCCCAATGAACATTTTTCCATCCGCCAAATTTGTCCATAATGCTTTAAAATACCGAATACAGACCAAATGCATTTTCTGGCCGAACTGTTCGGTCGGACACTAGAAATGATGTATTTAAATTCCTAGCAATTTTTACTTTTTAATTTAACAGTCATAAAAATATTAAACAGCATTTCAAATACATTTCAGTTAAAACACAAATTTTAGCCTTAAAACTGTATTCATAAAAGAATAATAACTTTTGCACATGGTTTAATATTAACAAATCTACTTGAAAAGAGAGCTAACGTTATCGGAATGTTCGTTTTATATTTTGAAAAAGTTTTTTAGCTTTTTAGTTTTTTAACCGTACACACAGAGAAAAATTTAGCTATTTGCCAACTGAAATTCGGTAACTTCGACTCAAACTCGGTTTTTACGAATTTAAGTCTGTTGGTACAAATGAACATTAGTTGAATTAACCGAACAAAGTTCGGTTAATTATATAGAAAACACGAGCAGTGCTGCCAACCCAATTTGTTCAAAAATCGTAAAATTTTGTTAAAAAAAAATCTTCAAAATCGTCATTTTGAGAATGAGAAATCGTCAAAAAATCGTTATTCCAAAAACTCCTTATATTTCAATAAAAAAATTAAAATTTTACGTTTTTATCACTTTAATTGTAATTATTTCACAATTTAAATGTTCTTATTTATTAGTTCCTTTACAAATGACTCTGACTTCCCCAATACTCATTTCGGGGAATAGAATTTTTAAAATCAGCAAAATTCCTTTAGTTTTAAATTTTTTTTCCGATATTTGGTTTCACAAAATTTGTGCATACATACAATCAAAAGGGAATTAGAGAAAAATATTGATTTACTTAGAATCAAAAATGTAGAAAATCGCTCTTTTATCAGTGATTTTGAAGTTAAATGATTTAAATTATTAAAAAATAAAGATTTTGCATTTTCCTTTGTAAAATATATAAAAAAAATCTATTCGAACTTCGTTATTTTTTAATTAAAATAAACCTTTCAAAATGATGAAGTTTATATTTAGTTGATCATTATATGGGTAAATGAAGAATTTGTATTCGATTTGAGATCATTTTATCACATTTTCCTTAGATGTTTTAAATAAAAAGAAACTTGATCAAATGTTGTCAGTAAATTTTAGAGAAATAAATTAAAAAATTTAACTATTCTACAAAAATGGCAAATTTTTTTAAATCGTCATTTTCCATACAATTAGTTTTTTGAAATCGTCATTTTATCATATTTCACTTCAAAAATCGTCAAAATGGAGGCAACTCGTCAAAGTTGGCAGCGCTGAACACGAGCCCGAGTGAGCCTTTTCCATCCCTGGTTGGTGTTTTTAATTTTGGATATTATATCAATTTTGGCGATTTTGACAATATTGACCTTTTTTCGATTAATTCAAATAGTACCGACTGTTTCCATTTTGTAGATTTTTTTCAATTTTGTCGATTTTATTTTTTGTTAATATTTTTAAATTTTGATGATTTTTTTAATTTTTGTAATCTTTTTTTTTTTTAAATTTTATCATTTATTAAATTTTTGTGATTTTTGCAAATTTTGATAAAAGTTTTAATAGTTTCTACTAAAAATTTGTTTGAAATTTTTAATATATATGATTAAAATCTTAATTGGAAATAAAATCAATTAAATAGTTACAAATTATTTTAATTTATACTACAATTTCCTTAATAGTACCTAATTTAATTAAAACTTTAATTAAACTAACAAATATTTTAATTGATACTCGATTTTCGTTTCTTCGGTGTAATTTTAAATTGGAAAAAAGTTAAAACAAATTTTTTACAGTTGAAATATCTACTGGCAATGCACTTATTTGCTGCAATTATTTTCCTCTAGAATAAATTTGTTAATGTTTAAAGCAATTTTACATCAAAATTTTTAACTACAAAAAATGCATCAAAATTTTTGCAAGTTCTACATTAGGATCAATGAACTCTTTTATGTATTAAAAATAACAAAATTTTAATACTTCAAAAGCAATGCATTTAGTATTATAAATAGGGAACGGCTGTTCATGCAAATGCATGTCTGAAAACAGGGTAAACAAAATATCTTTACGAATTGATAGTGCACATTTTTGCATATTTTGCAATAAATGCATATTTTTTAAACGCATATTTGGCGTTGTAGTGTAATGGTTAGCGCGTTGGACTGTTACACAGATGGTCCCGGGTTCGATTCCCGGTGACGACAACATCAATTTAGAAAAATAATATGTATGAGTTTTCTATCACTTATATGTATCGCTGCGCCCACCTTCGGTGTTCCCATAGCACTTAACCCCACTGAAGTAAAATAATGAATCAGGGCTATGAAACAAAAAGCTTCAATAAATTCGCAAACTCTACATCAGGTGGCGAGCAACAACTGTTCTAAGACTTATCTACTCGCGCAATTACAGTGTTGCCATGTTTGAAGCCCTTCATCTTTCACCACCTTTCATCTTTCCACTATCACCTTTCCAAAGAAAGCAACACATTAATTAACAGGAAGAATTTCCTGAGTGTTGCTTCTCTTTTTAAAAAAAAAAAAATATTTGCATTGCATATTTTTACTTATTTTGCTTATATTTATTGAATTATTCATAGTTTTTCTTAAAAAAAATCACTTTTAATATTATTTTATGGTTGGCCAGCGAGCATATATGTAGACTAAGGAGAACCCACCCTGTTCAAGCAATCTTGCCAGGTTTGTTGAATACAAAAACGTAAAATGTTCCAGAAAAACTCGTCAAAATCGTCATCATATTTTAAAAAATCATCAAAAAGTTTTAAAAATTCACCAAAATAAAAAAAAATTTCAAATAAGTTAAAGTTTTAATAAAAAATAAAATACAATAATGTAATAGACATTTCAAGTGCTAACGTGTTATCGTTGTAATATAACACAATTGTTTACACTTCTTTGGTTTAAACTTCAAGACGTTTTACAACGATAGCACGAGAGTTGTCAAAACCGGTTTCCGAATTATTCGATAAAAAAGTTTTTTTTCTATTTTTCCGGTTGTTCCAAAATGACGGGTTTCGAGTTATTCGAGAAGCCGGGTTTTTCGTCTTGAGTTATTCGACATTTTCGAATATTTTACAATCAGAAAATTTCTGCCAAAAATGCATTTTTTGGAATAATTTCTTTAGAGTTTTGAGCTTTTAGTTGCTTTTGTAAAGATTTTGGAACTTAAAGTTTTTTACTTATTTATACATTAAATTTTATTTTAACTTTGAAATTCTTTTTTTTAATAATACTAGCGCTGTCTTGTAAATTTAAATATTTTAGATTTTAAGCCCTCAGTCGCAAGACGTTATGTATTTTTTCACACTGTTATTTTACAATTTTTTTTTTTCAATTTACGACTGTGTTTATTTAGAAACGAAGATAAAAAGGCTCTTTTTAAAAGTGCCTAAAAGAGCCTTTTTACTGTAGTTTTAAATGTCGACCCCTAGCGCTGATCCTTACAAGATTTTTTTCATCTTTCCTTTACATTTATTAACAATTACGCGCGTATTCATAAAAAATCTTAATTCAGATTTCAAATACATTTTAGTTAAAACACATTTTAAGCTTTACGCGTACACACAGAGAAAAATTTAGCTATTTGCCAACTAAAATTCGGTTACTACGACTCAAATTCGGTTATTACGAATTTCAGACGGTTAGCACAACTTAACATTAGTTATCACAACACAGTTCGGTTATTTCAAGGTTATTTCAACTAATATTTTTTTTTTGTAACACCCAAAATATTCAGAAATCTAATGTAAATATCGTTGTACTAACTGAATTTATAAGTTGTTACCATTAATATACACTTTGATTAATTTCGGATGGCTCTTTATTTCTCTGTGTGTAGCACAATTTTTTAAATCTTAAATTCTTTTTCAAAATTAGGAAATTCTTGTACAATGTAGTTTTTGGACTTATATCAACGAATTAAAATTTACATTTTTTTTTATTAATTAATAATCATATAATTACAAATTATATGCTATTACCCTAACCGAGCACTAGCTACTATGGCCTTCGGCGCGTTGTAGCGAAAACAGACCAGTGCCTCTGGTGGGAATCGAACCCACGACCCCCGCACTGATAAGCCAGTACGCTACCAACTAGCCTACCGGGGCGCACAAAAAAATTTACATTTAAGCATTTGATAGATTCGGAAATTTTTTGATTATTTCATGTTTTTCATTTTGGGTTTGGTTTTGATATTTCTAAATATAAATTATTTTTATTCAAATGTTGTTTATTACTGCAGGTTTTTGCATTTTCAAATTCAAATTGTGAATATCTCATCTCTTTCACTTTGAAACACTTTATTTATATTATTAGGACTGTTTTTTAAGCAGAGGCCAAAAAATTAAGTGCTTTTTTTAATTAAAAAAATATTTTGTTTTTATCTTGGTGTAAAACCTCTATTAAATTTTTTAAAAAGAAATTAAATTTAGCATAAAAAAAATATATTTATGAAACAAAAAAATCCGTTAAGATTTAGTTTTATATAATTGTAGAATTTGCATTTTTGCAAAATTTTATTTCACATCATATTAGGAAATAAATGTTAGATTTCGATAAAAAAAAAAACATTTTTTTTTTTTTATATTCAATTAAATAATATAAATCCAAAAATAGATCCGTAGACTTATTAAACTATCGTCAAAAATCGTCATTTTGGGAGCCAAAATCGCTCAATCGCCATTTAGTTATTTTCGGGGACTAAAAATCATCAAAATGACGATATCTCGTCAAACCTAGTAACACTGGGGGGTTACCGCGTAACTCGATTCGAAAAGAAAAATTTACGAATACGAACAAATTGTAAAGTACGGACATTTTTTTCTCCCTTTTCGAACAAAAAAATCCCTTTCGAAAACGCAACTCTGTATTACGAAGATGATCTGTTTTTGCGATAAAAACGTTCGGAAATTGTTCGAAAGCTATTTTGCAGTGACAATTGAAAAAATATTAAAAATGTAAGTATTTACACATTTAAAAAATAAAAAATGATTAACAAATAAAGAAAACTTAATAATATTGTTTATTTATACAAAAATATTTATTAAATTACCCAATAAACATGTTATATTAAAAGTAATAATATTTGTGTTTTCAATTTATAAAGGCAAGCTCCAAAAAGAAATTTATACACAAATAAAAATGCTTTCAGACCACCCGAGTGTGATGTCAATGGCTGGAAAAAAGTAAGTTTGTGTAATGAGCGTTTTTAATAATATATTTTAAAACATATTTTTCCAATAGGTTTGGGCCGATTAGAAGACTCATGTAAAAGCTAAATGCCGTCGTAACTTAAGCAGCATTTCTGGAACCGGAGGTGGTCCAAGCAGATACTGTTCTCTTACTCCATTGTAACAGCAAAAGTCCAATTTGCTATCAATTGAAGAGGAATTATCGTCATCTTCATCAAACCACAAGTAAACGCAATCCATTTTTATGTTTTAAAACGTAAAAACAATTTCTTGTTATTTTAGTTAGTCTCTTTGAAATCTTTTTTGATTTCAAATTTTGTTTGTTTTGGGATTTTTTGTAATTTTGACATTTGATAATAGTGCTGCCACGTTTTCTTCAGTTTGTTCCCTCTTTATTATGAATATAACTCTGTAGTCGTTCCGAATGAATTACACAGTACGCATTTACTTTCGATTCGGAAGTTCTTTTCGAAAAATTTTGATTTTCGATTCGAGTTACGTGGTAACCCTCCTGTTCTCAAGCCTTTTTAGGTGTTCTCTCTTTTTTTTAGATACATATTATAGGCGAATAAAACTTCTTTTTAGTGCATAAAATTCCTGTCCCTGATTACACAGTGCAACAGTGAAAAAATGCACGGACTCGACAGTATAGGTTCGATTGTACTACCAAAGGTTAGTAAAACCCTGTACTCGATTTGGCCAGTTTGACTACCAATTTTTTTTATTGACCTCAAAAGATTTTGATATTCAATGCACCACTCAAAAAAAGGCGTCCTCAGTTTTTGGCCAACAGCTAATTCAGACTTGATGATATTGCTTAACTATATTTGGCAGTAATGTAGTAAAGAGTCTACTGACCAAATTTTTTAAACATTTTATGTGCATAAAACCATTTTTTCCTGCACTTTTTTGAAAAAATGTAGGAGAAAATTATGAGAAATTTGTTTACTTTCTTCAATAATAAAAAAAGTAAACAAAAATGCAATAAAAGTGTAGTCTAGTCAAAAACGACTATTTATAAGGTACAAAGTGGTCTTTGTAAGCTATTTCGGATGCCTAGACACATTCAGATTGTATTGATATGTTCACAAAAGTTTTTCAGATTTACAATGGCTACAATTTTGTCATATGTTATTAGTGAAAAAATATGAGTCCCTGTAAGTTATGCTGAAAAAAGCAAAAAAAAAAAATAATTTTCTTCTACATTTTTCAAAAGAGTGCTGGAAAAAATAATTTTTTGCACAAAAAAAGGTTTATAAAATTTGTTTATTAGACTCTTCACTACATTACTGCCAAATATTGTTAAGCAATATCATCAAGTCTGAATTAGCTGTAAGCCAAAAACTGAGGACACCTTTTTTTGAGTGGTGCACTGATTTTCAAAATCTTTTGAGGTCCATAAAAAAAAATTGGTAGTCAAACTGTCTAAACCGAGTACAGGGTTTTAATAACCTTTGGTAGTACAATCGAATCTATACTGTCGCGTCCGTGCATTTTTCCAAAAGTCTTCATTTGTTGCATTGTGTTATAACCCATTAAAACAAAAGAATTTTTTTTAACGTATTTAACATTTTTGAAATGCAAAAAAAAAAACAAAATATTGTATAATGAACGCATGCGTGTAAGAACCGAAAACTAAAAAGTGATTTACAACAATTTTTATGTCAGCTGTCAGTAGTTTTTTGTTGTTGGTTTTTTTTTTGCATAACTACTGCTGCTGCCACTTGGAGTTTAATGATGATAAAGAAGCCACAATAACTTTGTCTCTTTACCCCCTTAAGACATAAGAAGACTTTCTTTATATATTTGCCCTAAAAAAAGGGAGGCTTAATGATCACCAAAAACTAAATAATATAAAAATATGGAAAATTCTACTTGCTGTGGCTGTCTGTCTGTTGATATATCAACGCAAATGTTGTGCTTAAAGTTTTAAAGCATCTTTTTGATTTTTATTTTTTTTTTTGCTTAAATAAAAATAATATTATTTAATTCTTAATTTTTGTGGTTTTTGGTTAAACATATGCATGCAATTTTATTAAATGATATAATTATAGGGCGCATGCAACCAGCCAGCGAACCCATAACATCCCATTCATATATTTATGTTGTTGTTGTTTGCAACATTGTTGAATCATCATTTATCCTTTGAGAAGTAACCAACGAAAATATAATTGTGAATAAGATTTTGTAAACGAAAATTTCATCAATTTGTATTATAAACTGTGAAAATGTTATTAAGATCAACACTTAAATAAATATGACTTTTACCCGATTTTTTTCTTATGTTAATGATGATGTTTTTAAAGGTATATGAGGATTTTCAAAAATGTTCGACACTGAGGAAAAATATGTTTAAGTTTTTTTGTATGACATGAATAACCTATGTTTTTGTATGGCTGTACACAAAATGAAAAATCCCCAATAACAAAAACGAAAAATCAAAAATATATATATAAATGCAATTAATGTTTATCCCGATGAAAATAAATTTAAATAACAAATATGCAGGTGCTTGTGCAAATTTAAATGTAACTGACACTAATAGAAAACATATGATTTTCTATTGTTGATTTACTTGAATAAACGTCACTACATTGCTAGGTCTTTCAAAAAAACAGAGTAGTATTTGGAAGATGACAAAGCCAATTGTGACAATATTTTGTTGTTGTTTTTGTTTTTTCTTTGATATTTTAAATTTTGAATCTCGCTCCTAGACGAGGACAAGAAATTCTCATTGAGTTTGTGATTTAACTTAACAAATATCTCTAGAAATTCCAATAACAAAGTCCCCTGAAGATTTCCTTGGGCAGGAATGAAATCCGGATAGGGACACGCCTACATCAGATTGTTTTTCACAATTTGTTAAATAAGTTTTGGGACTTTAGCACATTTAATTACTATAAATGCAAAAAATATAAATAGTTTAAAGTGAAATTTTTTAAGAAAATACAATTAGGGAAAGAATTTAATGAAAATTAATAAGAGTATAGATTAGATTAGATTAGATCAGAAGGCACTATGCACCGCGACCAATGTAGGTCTTTTGTGCTGCCTAAGGTTACCTACAGATTCAAGCTACCTATAAAGCCAATTATCCTATTAGGCAAAATCTTCGCGATGTCGGAAGGCGAAATGAAGCGATCACCTAGAAACCTAAGTCTCCTATCACAAAGCCTGGGACATTCGCAGAGAACATGCTCCGAGGTCTCAGACACCATCTCGCAAAACCTACACAAATCCGTGTCCGATTGACCCTTCTTGTGCAGATGGTATCTGAGATTACAGTGTCCAGTTAAGTACGACACCAGGGTCCTCAAACCCCCCCTTTCAAGCGACAAGAGTCGCCTCGACCCCCTACTGGAAAAAGAGATCAATCTTTTAGCCTGGCGCTGACCAGGAGAGTTTTCCCAGTAACCAGAGAATTCAGAGAGTATGGATAATGGAAAACCAACTAGTTCCAAAAAAAAAAAAAAAATTCGATGATTTAAAAAATGATAATGACGACGATAACAATAGTAATCAAACCAACCGACAGAAGAAGTCCTTTGGTACGAATACTTATGAATTTTATAAAAAAACTTTAACTCAAATGCTTGTGTTTGATACACACAAAAAAATCGGTGCGAAGTAATTAGGAGCATTTCAATTAATAAAGCTTTTCACAAAAGGTGTGCGAAAAATCGGGATTTTGGTGCAAAAAGCGGGATTTATTGACTGAAAACACGGATTTTAAAAAATTAGTAATTTCTTGGTTTGAATCGCTCAAATATTACTTCAAAAATTGATAGTTTCTTTAAATTATTAAAAAAAAATCAGATTTTGGCACAACAAATGAATATATTTTAGGCTTCGATTTAAATTGTAAAATCCTATTGCTGGCTCCGAAGGGGTTAAAAATAAAAACAATTTCGTCCTCATATATGGTCATATGTGGCCTATATGAAGCAATATATGAACCGATAAATGCAATATATTATCATATATGATCTCATACATATGAACTTTTGCTTTGAGTGTATTTACCCATATATGCTTCCATACATTACATATATGTTCATATATGCGCATACATGGAACCATATATCATCATACATGAAACCATATATGAAAATATAGATCGTATATGAACTTTTTCAGCTGAGAAGGTAATATAAATACTTGTATACCCGGCTAAACATTTTCATATATGAAACCATATATTGGCGCATATATGAATCCATATATGGTTCCATATATGTTCGGATCCGTAAATTCAAGGTATATGGACATATATGGACATATATGCTCATGTATGGACACATATTAATATTCATATAAGCTCATATAAAAATATTTTTTGTACATTGAGAGTATTTATTGGACGAGTTTTAATGAAATTTTTTCTCTAAACAGATGAAGTTTTCTTCACAAAGTAGTACAATATTATCTGTTCCTTTGGTAATTTTTAGTATGGTGGGCTTAACAAATATAGCAGTTGTTTGCCAGTAATATTTTTTGGTACGGTTGGCAATTTTAATTCAGAAAATCTTAAAATAAGCAATTAAAAGCCCAAAACTAAAAAGCTTTATAACACAAAAGAACCGAATCGGATTTGGCTGAAAAACCTATAATATGCGATATTTATCTCGTGAAATGAACTTTTTTTTTATCAAAATTATTTGTCTTCAATCTAAAAATAAGATTGTAAAAAAAATTCCAGTCCCGACTTCAATTTGGTTGAATTTATGAAAAATTTTCTATAAATTTTTAAAATTTTCTCAAAATTACGTTAAAATTATAAACACTTAGTGACTTAATAATCAAACCAAAAACTACAACGTACAATAACAACTTTCTATGTTGCATCAATCCAAAGCTAAGAGAGATGAGTTCATCTTTTGAAGAGATGAGTTCATCTTCTGACGACCCTAAAGCGATCTCTAGTTGGTTTTCAATAGTTAAAAACAAATTATGTTTTAGTTATTTTAACGGTTATTACCTTTGTCGCCTTTTTAACTGAAATTACAGTTGTTTTAACTGTCATTTTCAGTAGATTCTACTGTAACACTTGTTTAAGTGTAAGAATTAAATCCCCTGAATGAGTCCAAAGAATTTAAATTTAAGGAATTCATTCAACAAGAATTCATTCGAATCCATTTAATTCAACTTTTGGTTAGGAATTCATTCCTTTTTTGCTTAATTCTCTTAGGGAATTACTTTTTTTGTTCAATACGCTAAGCACTTAACTTTTTTTGTTTAACTTCCTAAGGACATAACTCTTTGTTTAATTCCCTGAATTTTAGCACTTGCATATATCTCACTTGTTTAACAAAAGGGTCATAACCCAAAATCTATTTTTTTGCAAGAAAACGACATACAGTGGTCGTCTCTACCCACTGTAAAACTCTTCGATTGGGTTTTTTTGTTGCTAAAGAGTACAGAGACCGGTTTAATATTTTTTTCGCTGTACGTCGTTTTCTTGCAAAAAATGGATTTTGCGTTATGACTGTTGAATAAAATTTTTAGTTATGACCCTTTTGTTGAACATGCGCGATATGCGAAAACTGTTTGCTATCGAAAATTAAGATGTGCATGTAGAAATACCATTCGAACATGGAAATAGAAAGTTGCATATGCGCGAATGCAAGTGTGTATTCCACTCAACGAAATAAATTTAAAATTGAAAACAAAACAATACTCGCAAAAAACGCCAACCTCAGAAAAAATTTCTAAAACTGAAAAATTATCTCTAAAATTTAAAAAAGCGCGGATATTTTAAAAAAGAGCCAAAAATAAAAAATTGCTAAAATTTAAAAAAAAACACCAAAATTTAAAATTACCCCAGGAGTTGAAAAAAATCGATAACATTTTAAAAAAAATCTCCAAAATTGAAAACAATTTCAAAAATTAAAAAAATTGCCAAATTGGAAAAGATGTTGCCAGTCCCATACAAAACGCTAAACCTATAAAAAATATCTTAAGAGTAGAGAAAAAGCGACGAAATTAAAAAAAAAAAACAGTTAAAAATAAAAAATTGCTAAAATTGAAAAAATTTACAAATTGAATAAAATCGCCAAAATTTGAAATTATCAATATTTAAAAAACCGGCAAAATTAAAAAAAAAAAATGCCAAAAATTAAAAAAAGCTGAAATTGGAAAATAATAGCGAAAAATTAAAAAACCGCCAATAATTAAAACAAATCCCGAGTTGAAAAAATATACAAAAACTAAAAAAAAACATCGCCAAAACTCATAAAAATCGACAAAAATAAAAAAAATCGCCAAAATTTAAAGAACGATATAATTTAAAATACCGTTAACAGTAAAATACCCTAACGAAATAACTTAAACCACCCAACGAAGTAAAAATCTGTTTTTAAATTTATTTTTCTCAAAAACATCATAAATTAAATTAACATCATTAAAGTTAAATCATTACTTGTGCTCCCACAGATAAGAGCCAACATAGTGAAGGACCATTAGAATGTAAAAAGAACTATCTTAACCTCAAAAATACACTAAACTCATTTTAAACTGCCATTGCTTTAAAGCAACGCCTAATTTTAAGGTCCGATAATTTTTTAAAGGAGGTAGACATAATAACGAAGTAAAAAGCATGTGATAATTTGAGGTCTTAATAATAAACAAAATTAAAATTGATGTTCCAGGGTTTACATATAATTAATTAAAAAATTGAGTTTTTGACATTTTTATGGAACTTTTTTGAAAAATTATTATTTTATAGAAAGAACACCGGTGTTATAAAAATTATATGCTGATTTGCTATAGGACTAGGGATTGGGAATTCCCGAACTTTTTCATTTCCCGGAATTCCCGGTAAAAATTATAATTTTCCCAGAAATGCCGGGAATTCCGGAAAATAGATTTTTTTTATTTGAAAACAGATAATTTTTCTGGAAAATTTCTTGAGAATCCGTTTATAAGTTTTCAAGTTAAGGCGATGTCCTTTAGAGCTATCCTGTTGGAATCCTGTATGTCCTTAGACCAAAATAAGAGCTTTTTTAAATGCTTAAGAATCAATATCACTGCGTTTAATACCAACGGTTTCTAGAGAAATAATCAGCAGTTCTTGACTTTAAAAATGAATAAATCATAGCCAAAAAAAAATAAAAATGCTGTGAAACAAAATATTTCTGCGTTAATTATAAAAGTGTTCCCTTTTTTCCGGAAATTTTGAAAAATGTGCCACGGAATTCCCGACACAATTTTTCCTGTAATAACCGGGTATTTTCTCCCAGGAATTCCCGTACCACAAACACTATATAGGACGTATGAGAAAATGAGAGGCATTTGCTGTGCAATGTTTACTTTTTATGTAAAATTAAAAGATCGCATTAAAAAATTTCAGAATTTGTAAAAACTTTAATATTCAGAAAATAACTTCATTTTCTTTTTTAATGTGAAAAATTAGCTTTAACAACAAATAAAAATTATAACTTCAAAAAACACGTTAAGTGCATACAAAGCGTCAGTTTGCATTTAAATTGCGATTAAGTAAATTATAATACTCAAATACTCGATTAAGTAAATAAAATAAAATAAATAAAAAAATAAATACTTTTTTCATAATAACTGCAGTTAGCTACCACAGTTATAGCAAGACCGAAATTAAAATCTTAAAACGGGTTTCCATTAAAGACATGTGTCTTCTTGTATACTCGAATTTATTTCGCTATTTTACCAGTACGATTATGATACCGCTAAAATACCGAAACGCTATTTTGTAGATATAACAAAATTTAATGAGTGAAATTTTTAAATAAACCCTGTGGTATTAGCAGACACATGCCAGTATTGGAACCGTAGCTTTAAAATTTTCATATCGGTGGGTGATGTGGGCGTGGTAGACAGCTACTGTTATAATGAAAAGTTAGTGTTTGCCAACAATGATAAGCTTTAAATAACCTAATGATATAATTTGAAAATACTGAAAATACCAAATTATCACTTACCCTATGAATCGGTTGCCAACACACTGGTTATATGTCCTTTACACGTTAATTAGTTTCCAATTGTGTCATATTTTTAAAAATATTTTGAAGACGTCTTTCCTTTTTTCTTGTTATTTCTATTTGATTATGATTCGATTAAGTGCGTATTAATATGTACTTGAAATTCGCGTTATTTTAATTTTGAAATGTTGCTGTTTGTAGTATATTAGCATCAGTAAATCAGAAATGTATGTAGTTCATATTTATTAGTAAACATTTAATATTCTCCATTTAACGTCTGTGGCCACCACCACCTCCACCACCACGGTTATAATTTGAACGTCCTCTAAAATTACCGCCGCCACTTCCACTTCCACGATTATCTCGATCACCTTGTTGATATTGATTGCCACCTGCTCCACTACCACCTTGCTGATAGTTACCGCCACCTCCTTGATTACCTTGAGTCCAACCAGTACCCTGGACACGACCACTACCTTGAACCCAATGTTGATCACGTTGTGATTGATTATAGTTTTGTTGAGATTGCTGGTTCGATTGATATTGTTGTTGTTGTTGAGGTTGACGCTGAGGCTGAGATTGGTATTGTTGCCAATTACCACCACCGCCGCCACCACCTCCTCGTCCACCACGGAAATTACCACCACCTCTACCTCCTGGGCCAGAGGCTCTTTGTTGTTGCCATGAGGGCATTTCTGGTGGTGGTGGAGCATGTTCATGAGCTCTACCTCCACGATCGGGTACACTACCTATAACATGCTTTTGGATTTTACACGATGTGTTCTTGCGGACATTCGCCGAACTAGTTTTTTCTATAATAGCCAAATCAGCACGTGCCGCCAATAGTGCAATTAAATCCGTATCATCACCACCATATCTATAAGGTTCAATATCTTTCAACTTCTTTTGATATTTATCTACTATCTCATTTTCTCGTGTCCTCATTTTGTCAGACCATTGAAAACTTTGTATGGTTACCTCTAAACGCGTTAGAAGAACCTGTCTCCTTAGATTATACTCCTTATCAAGATCTTCATGTATTTCGTGAAGCTTTTTCCATTGAGCATCGGTTAGGGGTTTATAGGATTTCATTAAAGGCTCGCTGACAACGCCCGGTTTTACAGATCTCAACTTTTCTTCCACCTTAAAGTTTAGCTTATCGAATAAAGCTTTTGGTGATATATTATCGGGTGGTTTACCCAAACATAAATCTTTTGTTAGCTGTTCCATGGCCTTGGCCGTATTGGTTTCACTTTTGGGTATAACATAAGCCTGCTCAGCGGGCTTCAAACGTAACGTCATCTTGGTGGCCATTAATTCAGTTATCATATAATCCAACAGTTGCAGTCTATCCTCTTTACTCTCAAATCTCTCCGACAAGGGTCCCGTAACAAAGCGGCTAAAGGGACAACCCAATTCTTTTAACATGGCCGACAATTCCATAGCAAATTCACTGGGATCTTCACATTCTTTACTCACTGATTCATCGGTTTTTCGCAAAATGTGTAATTCTTGTGCCAGCCATGCTACCAACTCACGAAATTCTACACTACGTGTTCCACCCTCAAGAGCTCTTGTAAGTTCATCATTTTTTACACACTTACCCTGGTAGGTCAGGGCATTTAGGCAATCTATAACTTCCAATTCAGCTTCCATTTTTATTTAGTATTCGGAAATTTACAGTTTTCGGACAAAACACAAATGCCGGTTGAAGAAAGATGACAAATATGTTGTACACAAAAAATTTCACAACAGCTGGTATTAGACGTGAACGAACTAGTTCAATTGAACTACTCACTCAATCTAACGATATGAACTAAACTCACGTAAATAAGTATGTATGCATGTGAAAATAGCAAAAAATTAGTAAAAAATCATCAGTGGGATAACTAGGTTAAATGAATGTTTGAGGTTTAAATGTTGCCACTTCTTTCAAACGTGTTCTGAAGATGGGAACCTGGAAAATTCCCGAAATAGATCTATCAACACATACCTGAGAGTTGTCAATTAATAATTTTGACAACAAAAACTCTACAGATTATTTGTTAAAAATTATCACACAAGCGATCGAACGAACGAGTGAACGAAACTGTCAAAGATCGATTGAACTAGAAGAGCAACCTACTTCATATAGTTCAATTGAACTAAAAAGAGCGCTCACACAATCGAACTAGAATAAACAATTTGCGGAGGGCAATGATATGTCAACACGATGTATTGTCTTCCAGAGTTGCATTTGTAAATTTCTCAGAAATTAAAAAAATTCTGTTTATGTCGTATCGCTATCGGTCTCACCTTGGTGTTTTAAACTGTCAAAGTTAATCGCTTAGCTGTCAAGCTAAACGTTTACTTGTCAAATATGTAAACGAGGAAGATTCATTAATCAAGTAGATTAATTTAGTTGTCTTCCAATTAAAGCTAAAACTGAAGGCGAAAATCCTAAATTCGCTGAGCTACTGGCGAACAGACGTTTGTCTGGTCAGTGGATATCTATCCTCCTCAGTCTCTCTCAATCTGCCATCTTTTTATTTGTTCGTAAACTCGCACCAAACTCGCAAATGAAAACATGTTTCAGAAATTTAAATGTTTAAATTAATTTTTATCATCTATTTGAATAATAATTTAATACAATTTTTATTTATTTTAAATATTAACGATAAAATCACCCTTATTGTGTATGTCGTATTTAAAATACGCCTACGACTGTTTTGTAATAGATTAAAGAGAACGTAAACTTGTTTTCTTTAATCTATTACAAAACAGTCGTAGGCGTATTTTAAATACGACATACACAATAAGGGTGAATAATCAAGATAAAATTAATATATATTAAATTTTAATAGAAAATATAAGCAAAGTAAAAGTGAGTGTTTTAAGCAACAAATTTTTATCAACATGTTGCAATTATTTTTTAGTGTAAAAAAAATGCTGTCATTTGCTTGCCCGAGCTCAGTATTTTGTTGCTAAGAGGCGTGGGAAGTGTAGTATCTCTATTTATATGTACTCTTTGACAAGCCAAATAATATATACAAATAGAAAAGCTAACGTACGTACACAGCGTTTTTTATGCTTACCTGAACTCGAGCGAGTTAATGAAAAGATTTTTTTACACTAAAAAATAATTGCAACATGTTGATAACAAATTGTTGATAAAACACTCAATTTTATTTTACTTATATTTTGTTATTTTGTATTCAAATTTAATTATTTTCTATTATTTTATTTTCTATTTATTTTATTTTTATTAAATTATCTTTTGTAAAGATGATACAAATTAATTTAAACATTTAAATATCTGCAACATGTTTTCATTTGCTGGGTGCGAGTTTACGAACAAATAAAAAGAGGGCAGATTAAGAGAGACTGAGGTGGATAGATAGATATCCACTGGTAGTACTGTTTTACTTGTTAACTTAAAATATAAATAATAAAAGTAGAGTCGGGGAGTTTTTCTTTAGGAAACAGTCCTAAAAGTCCGAGGGGTTTTTTTTAGGAAAAAGTCCTCAGAATCTGAGAGTTTTTCTAAAGGAAAAAGTCCAGAGAATCTGAGTTTTTGTCTAAGAAAAAAAGTCTTTAGAATCTATGGCGTTTTCTATAGGAAAAAATTCTTAGAATCAAAGATTTTTTTTAAAGTCCTCAGAATCTGAGGGTTTTTGTATAGGAAAAAGTCCTTAGATTCAGAGGGTTTTTCTATAGGAAAAATACCTCAGAATCTGATTTTTTTTCTATAGGAAATATAAATCAGAATCTGGGGGTTTTTATATATAAAAACAAGCCCTTATAATCTGAGGGTTTTTTACAGGAAAAAATCATTAAAACCTAAGTTTTTTGTTTTTAAAGTCCTCCGAATCTTAAGGAAAAAGTCCCTAGATTCATAGGGGTTTTCTATAGGAAAAAGTTTTTTTTTTTTTTAAGGAAAAAGTGTTCAGAATCTGAAGGTTTTTCAATAGGAAAAAGTCCTTAGATTCAGAGGGTTTTTCTATATAAAAAAGACCTCAGAATCTGAGTTTATTTTTTTTTTTTAATAGGATAAAGTCTTTAAAATCTGTCTTTAAGCTCTTTCTATAGGAAATAGAAATCAAAATCTGAGGGTTTTGGAAAAATTTCTCAAATTTAGAGGGTTTGCTATAGGAAATATACCTCAGAATCTAAAGAAATTTTCTATAAGAAAAATTAATCAGAATCTGAAGAGTTTTTTATACGAAAATTGGAATCTCAGGGTTTCTCTTATTTTTTTTTTTGTGTTTTCTTACATATATATCGCACATGATCAACAAGAGGGTATTAACTCAAAATTTTTAAAATACATATCACTTTTTTCAAGAAATCAACTAACAACATCAATATCTATCTATTGTAAAAATTTCAACGTATTCCGATTACTCTTTCATCTCGAAAACCACTTTTGAGACCATTTTGATGTTAATGTAGTGATTACCTTTATTTCAACAAAAAGGTATTATTTCGAGTTAATACAAAAGTTCAAATAGAAATTAATCGTATATTTTCATAAAAAAGGTATTATTTTGATTTGAGCCTTTATTTATGTTAAAAATAATCAAACTGTTTTATTTATATTTGGTTGTATTTTGAGTTGATACTGTTTTGTTGATAAAATTTGTTTTATTCTATAAATTTAAATCGATAAAATTTCAAAAAAATGGTATTAACTCAAAAAATTGATTTTTTTTTGCAATGAGTGGTAAAATTTAAAATAAAAACAATGTATATATATTTTCAAATGGAACTTGCTTGTTATGATATGTTTGAATTTTTAAATTCTGTTAAAATGTAGCCATAAACAGTTTTTTGACTCTACTGAAAATTTTAAAATTTTGAGTTAATACCCTCTTGCTGATCAAGTGCGATATGTATGTATTTACAGTTTCCTTTAAATAAAATACTTTTTTTTTTGTTAATTTTTCAAGATTTTTCGTTATGTTTTATTACTGCATTTTATATGTATAATTTTGAATTTTTTAATTATTTTTTTTTCGTCGCGCATTTGATTATATATTTTATCTTTTAATTTCTTTATCAAGTACATCATCGTTAATCATTATGTTTTTTTTTTCTTTTAATATTTAATTACATTTTTTTTTGTTTGTTTAAATATTTTAGAATATTTTTTGTAAATGTAAACACTGTAAACAGAATAATATCGATTTATTTTGTTTTTAATTATTTATTTTTTTTATATTTAAGTAAAATATGTATTTTGTTTTTAATAATATAATTCTGTTATGATTTTAATTATTTTTATAATACATATATAATATATAAACGACGACAAAATAGATATTGAAATTTTTTTGTTTTATAAATTTGTTTCATTTTTATTATAATTTACGAGTAAATTGTATATAATTGTAATGCTGTATTTTATTTTCTTGTTGTTTTTGTTTTTTATATATATAATCTTTTGTTGTATGTGTGTGTGTGTGTGTTTGTAAGTTTACATATACATTCATATATAAATAGATAAATTGATATAGAGATGAAGGAATAAAATTTGTTTAATAATTAAGAGTTTAATTTAAATATATTGTATATTATAATTATCTAAAGTCTAATTTTTAATAATTATTTAAAAAAAAATTGTTTATAATTATTTTTTTTTGTTTTGTATCTTAAAAAATTACAAGGGGAGGGAGGACAGGGGGAATCTTAAAAGGATTAGTTAGTGATTAAAATTGTTTGGTTAAGCATGTAAAAATTAATTGATTGGAAAGTATATTTTCTTCTTCTTAAGAATATTTTTATAGAACGACTGTTATTGCACAAAAAAATGTAAATTTTGATTATAGTGCAATTCTATTATTAACTCGACATTAGACTTTTATTTTAATAAAGTCTATTGAGTTATTCTATATGATTTTCGTTTGATGGTAAGAATTAAAAATTTGTTTTTCAATATTTCTAAAATCAAAGAAAAATTTTAAAATGTTATAATAATATCTTATTAAATTGGACATTTGTATTGTGAGAATTAAAAGAAATGACTTCGGTTGGTGGTTGGCATAATTTATTTTAACTACTCCTCAATAAAATATATCCTTCTTGGTCTAGCTTTTCAAAAGAAAAAAAAAATCCTTTTGTTGAGATTCTTGGGTTATCTCAACAAAATCTCGAAAGTAATCAAAATTCTGATTCTGATGGAAAAAGTAGTGCAAAATACCGAAAATGCTGGTATTTCGTCGGCTTATTATTGGTTTGATGCATATGCCAAAAAGTTGTTATTGAGAAAAACGATAAAAAAAAGGTACATATATTTTAATTTTCTGTATGCAAAATCGGCAGGTAGGAACATTTTGATACTGGATATCTCAAATATGATCCGAGATAGCGCGAAACAGGTTTCGGAATTAGAAAGGGGATATTAACTTATATATGTATAATCTATTCCTAAATTTTTTCGAAAATGGACAGTACATCAAACCAATAATAAGCCAACGATTCGGTACTACTCTCTTCTTACACAACTCTTTTTTTTTGGTAGAATTCAACATAATCATTTTGAAAGATTGAAAAACTTTTTCCGAAAATTGTAAAAAAAAAATTGCTGACAAATATTTTTCATAAACAATACCAAAATACTCAAATTTAATTCAGAAATTTCTTTTCAAAAACCAATTTCTTAAAAATGACACTGCGCAACTCAAAAAATAAAACAAGAGCACTTATTGACCATTGTTCCTAAATATTTCGTTCACGCTGCTTTTAATGGCATACCCAGTTTTTTCACTTGCTTGAATTATATCAATAATAAAGGGTCCGCCAAATAACTTTTCTTTTTTTTGAAAATGCTATAAAAAAACTACTGAATATTTTCTCAAATTTCTTTTTTTATTTGAAAGTACAATGCTTTCGGTTAATAATGGAAAATAATTTCATTCAAATGGCTGCCTCGGCTGGCCATGCAGTAGCCTACACGATCGGTCCAATTTTTAAGCACATTATCGATTGTGTGCAGCTGTATTTCACCAATGGCTTCCTGTTCCGTCCTGTTGAAACCAAATGTTGCTAATATCCTCCTCTTCAATTTTTGTGAACAAAAATTCGTTCAACATGGCCCGATAACGATCGCCATTGACTGTAACGGCCACTCCTTGCTCATTTTCGAAGAAAAATGGCAATTTTCGCACACATTCTGCAACATTGCCATGATTTTTAAAGTAATGTCGCAATATTTCCCAGCGTTGTTCAAGCGTATACACAACCGTATTCGTTCAGCGGAAGGATAAAACTAATTATCTGTCAAATCAGACATGAGCTAAGTGTTACCATTCACGAAATAAGCACTAGTTGAAAAAAAAAACGTTAGATGGCGGACCCTTTATTATCCGATTAAAAAATCGAGTTATATTATCGAATACACTATTTGGCCGGCCGAAAAAACTCGCTTTGAAACAGATAATTTTTAATAAACCTATGTACGCTGATACCAAATCTAAAATTATTTTTTTCTCATTTGCAGTTTTTGAAATATCGCGGTTTTTCGAAATTTTATCGCAAAATCATGAGATTTTTCTCAAGAATATAAATCTTCACAAAATTATCTTTAACTTGCTTATAATGATGTCGGTGTTTGTATCAGGATATCGCACTGGTATAGCAAGGAATTGAAAATTTTAATTGTTTAGTTTTATCCTTATAAATTTGTACATAAACTAGAAATTTCAATAAACTAAATTTTGTATTTAAATTGCAAATACATTGAAAATGTTCTGAAATATTTAGTAAAAAACCTTAAATTTTAATCCACTTTACGCCTGCTTCAAATACCAAAGAAAAACAAAATTTTTTCATATAAAAGTATATTATTAACATTACTAGTGAAGAATGTGCAGCCCTTTGCAGGTCCTGCCTTTGTAATATATATTTTCTAAAAGACGCTGAGTATAAATCTGGAAAACAATTTATTTTTCTCATTTGTCGTTTTTAATAAATCGTGGTTTTTACATTTACGTTACATACTTTATTTTTTTTTTTATATAAAAATGTTCTTCATTGCTAAATATTTCAGTATATTTTCTATGTACATATTAGAAATTTTAATACAAAAATGAGTTCAGTGGAATGTTAAATTTACGCCTAGTGATAAAATACAAACTGCTTTTTAGCAAACATAAAATTTATAAGGATAAAACTAAACATGCAAAATTTTCCATTCCTTGTAATTCCGGTAATATATCCTGAAACAAACACCAACATGATTATACTCAAATTAAATATAATTTTGTTAAGATTTATATTATTTCATGATTTTGCAGTTAAATTTCGACAAATAAAGCAAAACATAATGAGGTAAATGGTGAAAATCTAAAAACCGCGATATTTCAAAAACTGCAAATGAGAAAATAATTATTTGACTGATTTAAATTCGGCGTCCCTAAGTTTATTAACTACTCAACTGTGTAGTCAAAATAAAAAAAGCCTTCGCTGGTTGCATCGAAATGCAAAAACAAATGCAGAGTGGACATATATATACGTCTTACGCAACAGAATATAGTTTTGATAATACGTCTTACGCAGTAGAGAGGTGAATAAATATGTATTTCAAAGAGAGGTTCTGAAAAATATTTAAATTCGAATAAGCATGAATTTCTCGTTTGTAGATTTTTTCAGACTTTTCCCTTTGTTTGGTAAAATTCAAAAATATTGCCACGCGCTTAAAGGAATTTCATTCAGTCAAGTATACAAAAATATGTCCATAAACAAAATTTGTCCAATTACCTCGTTTTTATCCGATGAACATCAAATATTTGTGCAATGTTTCAAATCTTTTAGAATTATATAAAATGCGTATTGAAATAATGTCATTTAAAGTCGTTCTATAATTGTGTAAGAAAAATCGGTCTCCAAACAAAATTTCTTTGGATAAAATATAATATTTCTGAAATTTTCTACAAAGTTCCTGTAAACATTTAAATAATTTAATGTATGTATAATTACGAATTATTTTTCCAAACAGATTTTGAAAATATTGCAAGTGTTTTGCTATTATAAGAATGACGAGAAGGAGGAGGAGTAGGCGTAGGACAGAATATAGTATAAAGAGATCATTTATTGGAAGTTTAAGGTTAATTTGCTGTTGTAGATTTTCGCATACATTTATTAACCAGCGTCACAATTCATAGGCAATATTATTTTGTTCGTCTCGTGTTTTTCTAGCCTTAAAGGGTGCAGAAAAATGTTCAAATGCTGTTTCGGGTGTAAATGATGAAGTCGAATAAGAACGTAGTCGACGATGCGGTGTCTTCGATGATGAAGCAGTTGCCTGAGGACCAGAACTACGAGATCTTTGATATGGTGGACGACCAAAGGTGCTACTATAGGTAGTACCACGATTGCCAGTGGTGCCAACACCACCTCCACCACCACCACTAGCGCCAGCTCCAAAACAACGCATAGCAGCACAAATAAGTGTACACCAACGCCATGACGAGGGTGAGAAATTATAAAAAGGTGGTGCCGATTTTGGTAATAAATGTTGGCGACTTGTGTGTATATAGGGATTATAATTAGAACGAAATGAACCGCCACTATCACTGCTATTACCACTATCTATACTACTTTGTAATATGGTAGAACGAAAAACATTACCATTTTGTGGAAAATACGGATCATCTTCGGTCGAATGAAAGCCATGATTATCAGCAGCATTAGCTGAATTAATATCAGAACGGGTATCACGATCAAAATCACGATCAATAGAAACAGCTGGTGTAATTATCATAAATTGACTATATTTTGTACGATAAGAACGATTTGTGGACGATGAAGTTGAGGCAGCTTTGGAAGTTGAACTATGTGATGTTGCTGCTGCCGATGAATAGTTGGTTTTATTGGAAGTATGATTTGTATTTGACTGATGTTGTTGCTGCTGTTGTTGTTGTTGTTGTTGCTGATTGGCTATAGAATTTAATAGAGTCTGATTGGTATCGACCGATGAAAATGAGGCTGTGGATGATGTTGGCGATATATCGGCTCCACTGGAGGTAGCATTAAAAAATGCTGCTGTATTACCCAAAGCAGCTGTGCTGCTTATTATACCAGCCGTTTGACTTACAAACATACCCGCTGGTGAGGGTTGTGTTGTGGTTACTTGATATTGTAACTGCAATGGCAGTGAATGTTGTTGTTGTATTTTGGCATGTTGCTGCTGGACGGCAGCCATAATTGAAGAGGAATGTGATGGTAAATGTTGTGGAGCCATTGATTGTGTCAACGATAATTGTTGTTGCTGTGGAGCTGGTGATGTTGTAGTAGGTGTTGAACCAACTGAAGGCATCCATCATCTTGTTTCCTCATTACCACTACCACTATCCTCTGGTTTGACAATTTTATAGGTTATTAAATATTCAGGATAGGCCTAATGATAAAAATGGGTGAAAAAATATATTCTTTTATCTAACTATTTGGGTAAACAAACAAGTCTCATACCTGCTCCCCTCTATAAACGACATATTCAGCAAAATGTAAACCACCAGCTGAAGGTCTACCAATAACCGAATGATGTCCGGGAGGTGCATGAGCCATTTTCATGGCACTATATTGTAAAAATGACTTGCCCAAAGCTACGCGACATAATAACAATTGTCTAGGGAAAAATGTAATTTAATTAGCAACTAAAGCTCTTTTGAAATTTCATTTAAAACTCTTTACCTTGGACACATATAACATGATTTATCTTTGTGCGATGGACATCCTATACCACCACCAATGCCATATACATACTGATTACTTTTCGAACTATGTTCGGCAAAATATATACCCGCACCAAACATACCTCCTATATAGGCGTGACGTTCATCAAAACCTTTCTGTACAATGGCATTGATGAATGGACTACCATGGAATAACATGCGTTCATTGGCTTGCATGGTATTTTCTTCGGATACTTCTTGTCGCCGGTGTGCATAACGTTCCCAAAGTTTACGATTTTGTACCTTTTGAACCTGAAATATTAAGGGGGGAAAAAGGATTAGTATTTTGAAAATAAATTTTGATAAAGAAAACTTAATTTTTAATAATGTCGGATTGTTTTAGTATGGGGTTTCCCATTTTAGTAAAGAATTCGAATCGAATTTCCATCTACACCATTTCTAATTGAAATTGAGACATTATCGAATGAAGTTGGAAAAGTTCTAAAATGAATTAAGATTTTTCATTTATAGTTGTTGTTGTAACGACTTTAAAGAATTTTTAATTTTCCTTAAAGCCAGAGTGGCAATCCTTACTCGGATAAATACAAATCGTTCTGGCACATAGTGCCGTGAGAACTGGGTTATACCGACCATACTCGGTCGTCAGAGCCTTGCCAGCGTAACAGGGACAACATGTCCAATATTGACTGTGGGTGAGGTTGGCATTTTGGAAATGATTGGCTGTGTGTACAGATTATTCATCCGAATTCGCTTCAATTTTACTTGTAGTAATTAAATGTCCTAAAATCACAAAACTTTTTTTTAACAAATTGTGAAAAATAATTGGTTGTATGCAGTTCCCTATTCAGATTTCATTCTTGCCTAAGAAAATCGTCAGGGGATAACTTTCTTAGAACTTCTAGAAATATTTGTTAGGTTAAATCAAAACTGAATGAGAATTTTCTGATTCAACATTCAAAATAACAAAGAAAAAAAAAACAACAAAAAATTATCACAATTTGCTTTGTCATCTTCCAATTACTACTCTGTTGTTTTGACAAATCTAGCAATATAGTGACGTCTATTCACGTAAATCATTTTATTTGAAATTGAAAAATTTAGAAAGAAATTAAAATATTTTATTTGAAATTGGGAAAATTCCAAAAGGATTTGGGATTTTCCATTTCAAATTTAGAAAATTCCAAAAGAAATTCAGAACTTCTATTTTAATTTAAGAAATTTTTAAATGAAATTAAGGTTTTCCAAAGAAAATATCAATTGAAATCGGAATTTTTTATTTGAAATTGCAACGTTTTTAAATAAAATTAACATTTTTTGTTTAAAATTGGAAAAATTTCAAATAAAACTGTTATTTTGTATATTTAAATGAAAAAATAAATTTTGAAATGGGATTTTTCATGGTAGATGGCTTTAGCTGATATAAAAATAAAAAAATTCCAAATTTAATTGAATAAAAAAAATTGGGATTAAAATACATATTTAAAGTTGAGAAAAATTTTAATAAAGACGAATTTCAGCATTTTCAATATAAATTTAAGTTTTCTATTTACGACTTAAAAACAATATTCTAGAAATGAGTTTTATGTTTTAAGTGGTGACATGACAGAGACCCAAATGAAATTATCCTCATAACCTGCTGCGGGATTATGTCATAAACGGTTTCGGACATATCCCCCAAACTGGAAATAGGGACTACGACCGAAATACTTTATGCGATTATCTCAAGAAGAAACTTGACTGAAGAATTTTCTTTTTATCCAGCATTTCAAACATATTTTTAATTACTTTTTTCACATTTTTGAAAAAAGTAAATACAATTTTTATACTCAATAACAAAATATTAAAAAAACTTTCAATGTCGAACTTGTGATTAAATTTCAGTGATTTGTTTTTTAATTGAAATAAAGTGAACAAAATCTGAGCGTTTCTATAGAAAAGATCATACAAAATTATGCTGTGATGAGAATTTCTGTATGCTTTTATAGGAAACATGTTTTTGAAGAAACTTTCACTTCTGTATGCTTTTGAAGAAACTTTTTTATTGCAATCTGTGGATTTTCTATTACAAAAGCGTATAAACTAGTAAAATGATTTTTTTTTAAAGAAAAATATCTTCAATATAGGAAAAAATTCTTAGTTACTGTGTAGTGTAACTATCTGGAGTTACATATAATTTGAGATAAGTTAGCAGGCCTTAGTCCCAAAAATATTAGTAATCTGAGATTTTTCTACGCAACATTGATTATATTAAAAATTTTTCTTTGTCAGTTCTAGATTGTCTTAAAACTTTTTAGTAATTGCAAAATTGAGAATTTTCACAAAAATTAAATATCCAAAATAATGAATTTTTTTTCAAAGCTAAAAATGTTATAATTAAATTTTGTTCATGATTTTATTTATTAGAAAATGGGTTGCCATATTTAAGTTTTTTTGTGCCAAGATATTTTATTGGAATTGTTTATCAAGAAGACATGATCACTTGTGAATCCCTAGAAATCTGACTTACTTTCGAAAATCGATTTTTTTTTTTTTAATGAAACCAGGTCATATAATATCACGAATTTTTGTAATTGTTAAGTTAACTGCCGCCATCAATATTTTACCTTTTCTAGTTTTTAGTTTTCAGACGTCGAAAATAAATGCATTTTTTCTTATATGTAATAGATTTAAAAAAAAAGCCTGAAAACAAATGAAAATTAGTGGTAATGTAAAAATTTGAATTAAATTCATTGAATATTTTAAGTGTCTCATTGATGTGCTTATAAAATATACTAAACGTGAGTTATTTTATTGTTTTCGCTTTAAATATATCATATACTATCCGGTTGCTTTGACCTACAAATATTGCATCAAAAAACTTCTAATATAATCAGGTTTTGCAATTAAACACTAAAAATCGTGGAATAAAACTATTAATAATTATAACATGTCCGCTTTTAGGTAAATAATTAACAGTTTTCGTAAGTTAGTCTGCTTTCTATGGATTCAAAAGTGGTCATGTCTTCTTTTGTGTATCTTAGAATTAAAAAACAATTCCAATAAAACAGCTTGGCACAAAAAAATCTAAAAATACCGTTTATTTCGCAATTTGTCGAGATTTTCTCTATCGCAGACATTTTTAACTGTAGGTTCTAGTACTAGTAAGAGTACTAGTTTAAGAGTTATACCCGAAAAAATATTTTAACTAATTTTAGCCCTTTTTTGCCGGGTAGTTTATTTCGATTATGACTCCTGTTTGCATCTGAGGGGAACATTTTTGCACGGTAACTATTTTGTATTCCCAATGTACCGGTAAATACGCGGGAGCGGAAAAAAAAAACTTTTTGCACATTCCATATACTTTATGGGTGCTCTCATGTTCATATATACGATCCAATTTTTGCCGGGTAGTTTATTTCATTTAGTGGTGAAAAACAAATTTATAGATGTAATGCAACAGGTAATAAATTTCTCTGTATCCAATATCATTAATTGGATTGATGAGCACAAATTTCAAATTAATTCTCGAAAAACTAAGGCTATGTTTTTTAGAACCTCTCCTGTTTATTTTTTCCTAATAATTTTAATAATAACAGTATTGAGTTTATTTGGATAGTAAGTTAAATTTTAATCAACATCTTAATTTTGTTATTTCAAGAGTAAATTACGTATCACGGAGGCTTTACAATGTCAATTTGATCTTATCTATGAATGTAAAGGTAATTATGATTCATTGGTTGGTTATGCCAATACTTGAATTATATAGTGGTACATTAGGATATAACATTAAAAGACTTTCTACATTATTTAGTAAAGTTATGCGTTAAATCTACTCTTTGAGAAGGCGTAGTCATGTGTTAGTGTACGTTTGTAGATTTCTGGGTTCTTTATTTTTGAACTACATATGTAAAATTTAGGTTTTTGCTTTATTTTTATATAGTTTACAGGAATTATAGTTTTATTTGCTTAAAATCGTCTTTTTTTCTTTTCAAGCGTAATCGTCAACTTCGATATGCAACAGTGACTTCTTTTTTAAAACGTTCATTTTATGTAAGATTGCTCGAATTTTTAATAATTTGCCACTAGCACTAAGATCATGTGAATTGTGAATTTTGATGTATGTCCCGAATAATGAGTTGTAACATATTATATTGTTGAGTACAATTCAAACTTTATACTTTGCTTTACTGTGCCTTTTCTATTTATTTTCTTCTATACTATTATTCTTTCTGTTAATGCTAATACATTTTTTTTTTTTTTAATTATTATTATTTAAAGTTTATTGTCGTTATTATTTAAAATATTCTTCTTTTGTTATTAAGTGGGGTATTTATTTATTTATTTATTAATTCATCAATAATACAAAGCCTTCTAGGCCAAAAACTGTATTACATAGCAATACTCCTGAGAAAGAATTTTAAATATAATATATCTTACAAAAAATTTAAAATATGTAGTTATTTGTTAACCATATATTACCCCTTGGGCTCGGTTATGTTATTGAAGAACAAATAAACAATTTAAATTAAATTAAAAATACGTTAAAAAAATTAAAAAATTGATCAAAAAAAAAACCAATTTCAAAGATCATAAAAATTAAATCCGAGCAAAGTTTTCAAAACCCTATTCAAAACCCAGTTACGATATTTTGTACACATAATCTGAAGACTTTTTAAAAGACAACTTGATAAAAAAAAAGTTCACTTTTAATCATGTGCGTGGGGAATTTTTCGATCTTATTCGTTATTTGCATTAAAGTCGCTGACTTAAATGTTTTTTTTTTTAGTGTAAAAAGAACTGTAAATTAAAAATGTTTTTGTTTATATACTTTCTTGAACTTACCCTTATAATATTATAACGTGTAAAATATCCACCAGCTTGACCATTATCTCTATGTTCACGTATGGTAGCTTGCATTTCTTCTTCAACTGCTAAGAATTCTTTATCATCTGGTAAAAGATCAACTAGCAGTGTACCAGGATTAACGTTATTGCCAATGCCTAGCAAAAAAAGAAAAATTAAATACTACTCTTTTTGCAAAAATCAAAGGATTTGAAAGAAAACCTTACCTGTTGTAGCTCTTAACTGTGCTACACCCTTTAAAATCTTATGCCGAAAACCATAGGCAGAAACACCGACCTGTTTCAAATCTTCATGACCCATTTCAGCTAGAATTTCTAAAGTGATTTGTTCACGTTCGAATAAATCAATTAAATGCTCTAATTGTAAACTTGCTAAGAAACTGGAAATATTTGTAATTGACTCGGGATCGGTAACATCTTCACCCAAATCTGTTGAATTGGCTTCGGCACCCTGAGCAGGACTGATACGTGTTGATAGGGGAAGTGGTACAGGAACACTTAATATCATTGAGGCACCCGAAGGCAGTGTTACAGTTTCAGTGCTGGGTGATAAAACAGTACAGGCTGCTACATTAGGACTGCTTGCTGTGGTTGATGGTGCTGCTGCTGTTGTTGCGGTTAAATTGCTTGTGGAAGCGGTTGTAACAGGCGCCAAAGGTGAGGAATTATTACTAAGTAACGATTGTTGGGAAGCACTCAAGGCTGAACTACTTAACGAGGTAGCCATGGCATCTTGTAGTAGACATTTGACATCATCGGCCGTAGCCAATTCAATGGGTGTCTGACCTTCTTGATTTTTCATATAAGGATCGGCACCATGGGCCAGTAGAAGCGAACATAATTGTGTGCGTCCCTTTTGGGCTGCTTCATGTAAAGGAGTAAAGCCCCATTTATCAGTAGCATTTACAACAGTCTTGTGTTTAATGAGTAGAGCGGCAATTTCTAAATGACCATAGGAAGAGGCATTATGAAGAGGTATTAGGCCACCCTTATCTTGAGCATTAACATCAGCTCCATTTTCTAACAAATACTCAGCTACTTCATAATTATTGTAACCGGCAGCCAAGTGTAAAGGTGTAGAGTTACGACCCTGGGCATCACGACAATTTATGGTCTCCGGTGTTACCAATCGCTGTACCCTAGCCAAATTACCCTTTTTGGCAGCATCTAATAAGGCAGAATTACCTCTTAATAGTTCAGCTACATCATGATCAGATTCTTTAACTAAATCTGCCGGTGTAGCTCCATCACGATTCTTTTTAGTAGGATCTGCTCCATGTTTTAAAAGTAATTTAACAATATCATATTTTCCCTTGGCGGCTGCTTCATGTAGTGGAGTAAATTTCCACAAATCTGAAACATTAACATTTGCTCCCGCCTTTATAAGTAATTTGGTGACTTCAAAATGACCATAAGAACAGGCATTATGTAAAGGAACCAAACCCCCCTTATCGGCTGCATGAACTTCGGCACCATGTTCTAGTAAAAATTCTACAACCTGAACGCGATTAAAGCCGGCTGCAAAATGTAGGGGTGTAGAATGACGACCATCTAAATCACGACAGTTAACAGAATGGGGATTAGCTAAAACTATACGACGTACGGTATCCAAGTCACCCGCCTTAGCGGCTTCCAATAAATGTGTCTCTGTATCTGGAGGATCTTTTAGTATTTTCAATACACTATCTGAGGCCAATTGGGCGGCTGTATAGCCTTCCAACGATATAATAGTAGTGTCTATGTTATATGACAATAATATTCTTACAGCCTGTTCATCTCTGGCACATTTATGTAAAGCTGTCTGACCCAAACCATCCAAAGCATTTACTTTGGCACCAGTTTTCAATAGAGTATCCATAATATCATAATGTAAATGTTCGGCTGCTAGGTGGAGTGGTGTTAGAAATGCTTTATTTTTTTCATTTAATAAAGATCCTTTGCGTATAAGTAATTCGGCAATCTGTACATAAAGGAATTGAGCAAATTATTTCGTAAAAAGTGTTATAACTTTTTACACATTACCTGTTTTCTTTTTGGATCTATAGAGACGGCTGATGCATGTAGTGGTGCATCACCGGAATAGGGATGTATAAAATTAACCGTTTCGGAAGATAGAAATTTCTTTAAACGTGGTATGTTTCCTGTTTTACAAGCATCTAAAACACAGTGTCCTTTATATTCGTCTGAAAGGGTACAAAAATTTAATATTAAAGCCGGGAAGATTTTTAGGATTTTTAAACACGAAAACAATAATCCTGTTAGGCACGAAGTTACAAAAATCCGAAAATGCGAAGCCTTTGATATTAACTACGAAAATGTTCTGCATTTAAATAAAAATCAAGTTTACAGCATTTTTTATATGCAATTGATAACTAGGCAAAACAAGGTTACCAGTCTAAATTTTCCACGAAAAGTTTTCGTAAAATGTATGCCTGTTGTAACCCGGTGGTACACGGCAGCATGGCTCTGTTGCCTTGGGATTGAAGGGAATTCCCGTTCAAGATTCTTATGAATCTTAAAAGATGTAGATCTTCGACATTCAAGAGATGAGATATATCAAATAAATATCGCGATTCAAGTAGCAAGAACTTTTCTCTTCCTCCTTCAGTGCAAAAATCGTTAGACAATCAATGTTATTTAAGGACGTTATTCTGTGATGGGCTGTTCTTGTTGTTAGGATCATTACTTGCATCCGAACTGGCGGAGCATATATAAATTGTTATGGGACATCCAGGGATGTCCCTTACAAGTGCTGTGCATTGTGTTGATTCCAGTTCATTCCACATACGAGTGGTTCGATTAATGAACGAATTCTCTCCGTAGTGCGATCCACTGGACTATCGATCACAAACGAATAATGTCTACTGGACAAGAGCGGCCCTTAAGGATAAGTTCACTTATGTTAGGACAACACTTTCCATGTTAGTATCGCTAGAACAGTGTAACACACCCCACATTCCGATAAAGCTAGAATGAGTCAATAGGGTTGGATACCATTCTGTCAAAGGTTTAAAGTATATATTCCTCACCTATGCATACATATGACCTTGACGATCCCACGGCCTACAAAAAACATAAAGTCTTGCGTGCATTAAAATTGTCCCTATTCCTACTACCCCACTCAGAAATTGTACATCTACATTTTGCTCAACATCCTCAAGGCCTGAGTAATTATCAACGGAATTTAAATAACATTTCAATAATAAGCTCTGTTCTAAGCAGAATTGACAGAATTGAATTGATCTGTAAGTTTTCAAGCCAGAAGAAGTCTTAGCTTAGCTTTGAGTAGACCACTTGGTAATTCAAGATTCAATCCATAAGTACTGAAATTGATACCATGTCTTGTGCCCGGTACTCTTTTCGTCCAAACTTCCCTAGATGACAATTGGGTGGTGTAGTGATATTCGTTCTTAACCCTTCCATTTACTGCTTAAAAAATTATTTTAAAAAAACTTGAAATTAGGATGTCTGTACATACAAGGGTTATTCAGAACGTGCCGTCATACAAATAGAAGGCATTCTCTTGAGGTTGGTTATATTTTCCAAAGCTGACTACCAAGCAATGACACTGTAGAAAAGTACATACTACATTTATGTAGACAAAGCAAACAATTTTGTGGTTTCGTTTCTCAATTGTCTTGCTTCAGAAATGCATAGCAATCGACGTATTTATCGTTCTCTCTTAGACGTTGAGCTTAAAAGGTAGATTTTATTCTTAATTTGCACTAATTTTTAATACAAAAATATGTATAACAGATATTTAGGGTTGAATTTAGCTCATACAAACATTATTTATTAGTGTTATATGCGATAGTGAAATGTTTAGCAAGGGTCCAATTGCATCAGCCTGGACAGGGAATTTTTTTTTTTTGTGGGGTTTCTTGAAGGGACGGGGTTACGTCAACAAACCAAAAAACTTTCAGCAACTTAAGCAGAATATTAGCACAGAAATTTGCAAAATTGTCGCCAGAAATATTGAACAACGTAATGCAAAACTTCTTGAAAAGAGCCATTAAGTGCCAACAGGAACGTGGACGCCATTTAATGGATGTCAGTTTTCATACTTAGCCAAAAAAAAATGTATAAGTTATATTTTCATTTAAAAAAAAATTATAAGCATTTCAAACCAGTCAGTCGAAGTTGGCACACCCTGTATTATACGAAATAAAATTTTGTAATAGTCGAAAAAATTGTATTCAAAAACAATTAAGAAAAACACTATACTTACAGTGTATTCTTTCCCTTAATTCCCTGGTGGGAGCTGAATCAATTGCAGATTTATTATGACAATTAAGTAACGTAGGATTTGCTCCCTTACTCAATAAAAGACTACATACTTCAACACGACTTTTCGAAGCAGCTTCATGTAGTGGTGTGAAGGCCCATAAATCATTAGCATTAACATCAGCGCCAGCTTTAATCAATAGCTTCGTTACCTCAAAATGACCATATGAACAGGCATTATGTAATGGCACCAGGCCACCTTTATCCTTGGCATGTACATCAGCCCCGTGGCCCAATAATATTTCAACTATGGCTATACGATTATAACCAGCAGCTAAATGGAGAGGTGTTGAACGACGACCATCACTAGCATGACAATTAACATTGAGCGGCGTTAGAAGTGCTAACAGACGTTCTTTAGCTCCTGATCTAGCTGCTTCTAAAAGTTCATCTTTACGATATTCACCCGTTAGCACAGGTCTTGTATTTTCATCAGCCAATTCCAAGGGAGTCTTATTTTCTGAATTTCTTATATTAGGATTGGCACCATGTTGTAGCAGTGCAATGCAAACATCTACTTTGCCCTTGCTGGCTGCTTCATGCAATGGTGTATAATTCCAATTGTCTGTGGTATTGGGACAAGCTCCAGCTTTTAATAGGAGACGTACTACTTCGGCATGACCAAATGAACAGGCATTGTGTAATGGATGTAAACCACCCTCATCACATGCCTGTATGGAAGCACCATTATTTAATAGAAATTCAACAACCTCTCGTCGACCATAACCTGAAAATAGATAAAAGAAGGAGGAAGCAAATTATAAATGATGAACAAAATTAGCATTAACAACATAGACGACAACAACAACAAAAACATTGACGATGGCAACAACAACAACAACTTAAGTGTCAATTATTTATATTTTTATGTGCATACACGAACAACCCAGTGATGACAAATACTATTCACAATAATGGTACTATTTATATGTTAAAAAATCTTGTTCCGATGTTGCAAGATCCAGTAATAAGAATAAAATATATAACAGTTTTTAAGAATATATGAGCAAATTAATGTGGAACTGGCTGAATTTTTGTATAGTAACATAAGGATTTTAAAAATGATAGTTGGCTGGGTACTTACATACGTCAGCTGATCGTGTGAACAAAATTCTACAAAAAGCCCCACAACTGCCCCGAAGTCGTCCCTAAATGGCTAAAATCTTAGACCGACCCCCATTAATTTTCTCCCTCCTAGTAAAAAGGTTTATATATGACTAGATATGTTCATATATAATTATATACAAAATTTGAGTCTATCCAATTATATCAGAGTTCAGACATATTTATATATACCTCAGACATAAGTATAGATCATTTCAGATATGTTTATATATAAATATGTATTGAATTATATACACAAGTTAATAATGTCGATTTTTTTGCTTGAAAAATTCATTTATTATCGTGGACTTAGATATAATTGGATAGACTCAATTTTCACATATGATCATAACCTTTTTTACAAGGGCCCGTAAAATTTTTCCCGAACATAGCCACCACAAAAATGACTAGCACCAAAATGTCAGCTCCCGGACTAATAAACAGAGAAAAATTTAGCCATTTGCCTACTTAAATGTGGTTAGGTTAGGTCAGAGTGGTAGCCGGCTCCGTGAGCACCAGCACACTTAGACTCTGAGGTCCGTTGTGATGTACCGATCAGACTCCACCGTTGAACCAGTTAGAGCTCCTTACGAAGCTAAGGAGTAGCGGAATACCAGCACCTGAAAGATCCCCAAGATCATGAAAGAACGCCGATCCAAGTGTGGCCCTCCTACGTAGCGCCAGCGCAGGACATGAACAGAGAAAGTGCTCAATACTCTCCCCGTCCTCCTCGTCCCGCAGCTCCTACAGAAGTCAGGCGATAACACGAGCCAACCTACGAGCGTGACTGCCAATAAGACAGTGGCCGGTTATCACCGCGACCATGTCAGAGATTTCCCCCCTGGAAAGCGACAGGAGCGCCCTCGTTCGCCCCAAATCCAGAGCCGGCCAGATGTGCCTTGTCACCACACAAGTCACGCCATTAGTCCACCTAAGGTCAGTCGCCCTCTCGGAGTAGAGCCGATTGTTCAGCTTACAGGTTGCTAGGGGAACACCAACTCCTGCAAATTCTGCAGGAGCTTGCAGGGTGGTTCCTAGCCTTGCAAGCTCATCAGCTCAAATTCGGTCACTACAACTTAATGCGGTTGGTACAACTGAATATTGGTTTTCCTAACAAAATGCGGTAAATACAACAGAATTTTGGTTGCAACAACAAAAATATTCAGAAATCAAAATTGAATATGGTTGTATTAACCGAGTTTATTGGTTGTAAATACTAAAATATTCTTTTCAATTTAGTTGGCACTTTATTTCTCTATGTGTACGGTGTTACGGTACTTTTTTTTTAAAATCGAAATGTATGAACAAAAACACTTTTTGCACCATCTCTAATATAAACATTTTTATTATTGGAAGTATGATAGTCAATCTTGCCAATTTAGCCTTTTTATGGCTAGATCTAGCCATTTTAGATTGTATCTAGCCGAAAGATTTAGCCATTTAATTTTTCCTTAACCATTTTTTTCTAACAAGTTTTGCAATTAGTTTCATTCAAAAGTGATTAAATTTTACCGATTTTCAAAATTTTGTTACAACATTTTTTATTTTCGACATGTAATTTTCACCTGTTATTATAATTATGTGTTTTTGTAAAATGCTACTGAAAATATTTGAGAAATTATTAAAACATTTAAATTTGAAGAGTACTTTCATCAAATTCATGTTTATAATCATTATTATTAATAATTTAAATTCAAATTATTGAATTTTAGTATCATTTTCCGAATTTATCCATTTCTAGACATTTTTTCTCCATAATCTAGCAATTTTTTGACATCAAGAGTTGGCAACCTTGATGATAGTAGGGCAAGTGTGGAAATAATGTTGATGATTATGAGACTATTGAAATCTATATAGAGGTCTTGTTCTTCTATTGCCCTTTGTACAACAATTTTTTTTAGTATTGTCATTTGCAATATATTTTCTTTTTTCTTTCACTCTCTTAATTATGAAAGAAAGGTGACCAAGGTTATCTTAATGCATGTATTTTTTTTCTCAGTTCTTTGTTAATATTCTTGATATTATTTCGTACGAATTAAAGTGGGTTATAAAACTAAAACTACCCAGTTGGAAAATTTATCTTAAACGAAATTTTAAAGAGGAATTATTAAGGAGCTTTTCAGGAGATCATTATAAATTTTTGCTTTGTATATGTTTAGCGACATTTACACACAAATTTCCCAAGAAAGGTTTGTTCAATAGGACGTTCCGTTAAATTTTTAAGCTATAACTCAGAGAAAAATAGAGATACCACCCGGAATATTTCACACAAATTTAAAGGAGAGTTCAATAAAAAGCGTATATTTTTTTAAGAACATAAAAAATGCACATTTCGAGATATAGGCATTTGAACACAAGACCCCAAAAAACTACCTTCGACCCATCCATGAAAATCGATATGCGTTCGAAACCTGAAATTAATGTTTTGTCGATTTCTTGTCGAGTATGACAGTTATTATCAATTTCATTGAAATCGGAGGTGGTCGATCCGAAAATGCCATATTTTTTATTGAGTGGACATTTTTTTTTTATTCATATTGAAGAGCTACCGAACATTTAACATTTTTTTTTTTTGTGGATACTTTTCGGTTTCTTCACGCGATTTTGTCAAAAAAAAAAGTTTTCTTATTTTCTATCGAAGTAAGACTCAAAAGTTTCGTTATGTACACTCATAATAATCCATGCTAAAATTACGAAAATAATGTTAAAAATATGAAATATATGTATTTTACGAAAGTTTTTATTATTCTAAAATTTTTTAGTAATTTTATTGATGGATTATTATCAGTGTAGAGCTTAGTGTGAGAAAAATATTTATAATTTTTTTTTTTAGAACAGTTTTGGTCCACCGCAGCATTTTTAAGTTTTCAGCATATATATGATAATTGTTAGTGTCCGACTAAACTCACTTTTTTTGAACGAAGCCGCAACCGAACTTCATTCAAATTTTCAATGATGAACCGATGCCGTATCCGAACTTTTTAATTTACTTTTTAATTCGAATAAATCGTGAATTTTGGTTGATTTTGACAACGAAACTTGCTTAAAGTAAAACAAAAAATATTTAAACATTAACTTTGGAAAAAAGCTAATTTGGAATTTTTTTTTTTCAATTCTTGGCCAAAATTTGGCCGAACTTGGCCGAACCTCACCTTTTGGCGGAACTCCGAAGCCGACTACTAGGTAATAATTGTAATGTAATTTTTCACAATAAATCTTAAATGATATTTCAAAAAGAAGTGTTTTTTGAGTGTTTAAGAAAATATTTATTTATTATGTACTAAATGAAAACTTAAAAATGATGCGGTGGACCAAAACCGTTCTAAAAAAAATTATAAATATATTTTAATAGCGAATTTTATCGTTGATCTATAAGTTTATGTGTGAGATTTTATTCGTTCGGTTTGAGATCATGACAAATTTTTCTCTAAATTAACAGAAAAATTATAATTTTTATATGATAATTTTCTTTGACTAATTAGAAAAAAAAACACAGAAAAAGTTATTAGACACTAGCATGAATGTAATGCATTTTCTGACCCACTACGGTCTTCATCAACATTCTTCGTGCCATTTAGTGTTAATCGTAAATATCTTCTATTTAACTCACACGTTAAAGAAATTGGGTAACGTTAAATACCACATTACTCTATGTGTTGAGTTAGAATGAAATTTACCACAAACGATTTCTATTTATAGTGTGTTTGTTTTTTCTCTAGTCATTATCATAATTGCTATTTTAACTTTCAGTTAAAACTTTAAATGGCAATTCTTTTCTCTAATGTCATCATATACTATCCTTCTACATAAGCAAAGCATATCAACAAACATTAAAGATTTTTTTGTTAATACATATGTCGAGCATATACATTAAACGATTTTTACACTGTACCTGGTGAGTGGTTTAATAGTGAATTTTATCGTTGATCTATAAGTTTATGTGTGAGATTTTATTCATTCGGTTTGAGATCATGACAAATTTTTCTCTAAATTAACAGAAAAATTATAATTTTTATATAAAAAAAAAAACACAGAAAAAGTTATTAGACACTAGCATGAATGGATTTATTTTTTATTATAATATGCTCTACATAATGCAACTTTTTAAACAAAACAACATTTTTGATATCTGAAAACGCGTGTTAGAACCTAAAAGTATATTCTATTATATTTTTCGTGTTCAGCTCTTGAATACGCATCGTTTGAGTGCTATTACTCAAGCGAATTCATAAAATATCCTTTGTCGGCACACCCTATTGTAGAAGGAAACTTTTCGGATTTTAGTCGAACAAAAAGTTTTTAAATTTTTTTCCCTCTATCTCACCCTTAAACTTCATCGGAATATAAAGAAGCCCACTGAAATAGTTGTCTTGTTAACTGAAAATAAGAATGAATCTAGTTGCTAGTAGTAGATGTTGGTGCTCTGGGACATTGTCAGTCTATCAAAGCTTAGGAGCGGTGAAAGACGTTTCCATCTGGGTTTATATAGTTGTTGGTTGTTGATGTAAATTTTTTGTGGTTGTAGATACATATCACATAACAATACATTGACGTTATTAACAAACTCATACTAGAAAATAAATTAGATGCTAGCTAGTTAGGTTTTCCTAATTTAATAACCATCATTACAATAGTGTTTCGGTATTGAATGTACATATTTTATCACATAACCAAAGATTACAAAATTATATTAAACTCAAAAAAGATCAGTATTAAATACATTTAGAAAAAACAAATTTCAAAATAGAAACTAGAGATGGCCACGAGAGCAGAATTTTACATGATTCACGTGAATCACGCGTGTGTGAATAATAGCTTATTTTACTCACGTGAATGTGAGTGAGTGTGAGAAGGAAAATATTCTTCGTGAGTTCGTTTACGTGAGCCAAAATTTTTGCGTGAGTGAATAGTTTTACCAAAAAAAAAATTGTTTGCTTAATAAATGTATTCTTTAACTTTTTCGCCGATTAAATTTTTTTGGTTTATTAAAACACTAAATAAATGACTAAATTACATATTCAGAGCAAATTTGAAATTTAAACATTCACAATTTACCTTAATTTTTAATTTTATTTTTTCCCGGTCATGTTTTATTTCGTGAATTTTGCGATATGCATGTGAATCACGTGTTAGTGTGAGCAAAATCAAAATTTACTCACATGAGTGAGAGTCGGTAAACCAAATCTAGTAAGTGATTGTGCGAGAGTGGAATTTTTATCTCGTGAGCGTGAGTAAGTGTGAGTCAAAATTCACTCACGTGCCCATCTCTAATATAAACCCAAATTATATGAAAAGATATTATATTATGGATATTCACTTGTTGATATGTGAAAAATACGATTTTAATTAAATATATTGAAGATATAAAATTAAATTATTTGTCAAATTTTAAATTCTACTAACCCATTTCATACCACTCATCGATACTGTGATAATGTGTTGACGAAATTTGGTAGAAAGATGTAAAGGTGTCTAAATAAGCTTTTTCTGAAGTTTCACTTAGAATACTATGTGGGTAAAGACCACTGCAGATACAGGAAGTTTTACATTTCAGTAAATTGTACTAACAATGTCATTTGTTTTTTACTGTTCATAAAACGAACCACAGTTACAGTAAAAATGAACCACATATGTAGTAACAAAATAAACAAACATTTTACTGTTTTATTTTTTTTTTAAATAGAAAAAAAAAAAAATACTGTATAAAATTAATGTAAAATCATAATACAGTAATTTGATGTGGTTTGTTTTTTTAAATGAACTGCAATTGTAGTCAAAAATGAAATTTCTTCTACAAATGACTGCTTTTTCGTTTAAAAATAAAGATACTGTATTACAACACAAACAACTACAAATATTTACAGCAGAAGTTCCCTGAGTGTTTTGTACACTTATTATGACCTCTAGGGAAGGTATTCGCAATTTAAATTAAATATGTTACGCTTTGTATATACATAACAGGTTAAGATTTTTTTTAATTATCATTTTTATTCGTTGTTAAAACAAATATCTATCAAACCGTAATACACAATTCGATCTATCGGATATTTATGATTTTTGAGAATTTTGGAAAAATACTGGTATTTTTTAAATATTTTTTAAAATTGTAATATGACAACACTGGCGAATCTTTTTTTAAATTTGTTTTGTTTGTTGAAAGAAAATTGTTAATTTTTTACACTGAAAAAGAAAGTGAAGTAATTTCCTGAATATTACAGTTATTACAAGATCGGAAATTTCTTGATACGATCTTTTAATCTTTTAATTTTATATAAAAAGTGCACACTGCACAACAAATTGTTCTGCTTCAAAAATTTTCCCATGCGTCCTTAACCAAATCAGCATATAATTTTTATGACATATACACTTATATATAGGTCTATACACAATATACACTTATATAAAGATCTATATCTATGTATATCATATGATCAGATATACAAGATATGCTAATATATAACATACGATACAATGATATATGATGATATATTAAGCCATATTAAAAAATGTGCATAAACAAAGTATAAGATTTGAACATATATCGTCATATATTGCCACACATATAATCATATACAATGATATCAAGTTGTATACGAGTACATAGAAACTTTTTCCAATATTTACTTCTTATTTAAAGTGTCAATAAAAATATTGATTTTTTTTAACATAAATACAAAGATATAAATCAAGACGGGAAAAAGCAGAAAAAATTAATAAATTGGTGGATGTGGCTAAGGTTAATACAATTATAAAAAATAATAAAATTCCTATATTCTAACAAACATTTTTGTCTTCTTTTTTCCAGTTCAAAAATCTGTGCAGACTGCACAAATGAAATTAAATATCGTCTGGAATAAAATTTAGAGTCCGAAGAAATTGAAAGGAATCCACATATGGAATCTCAGTAGGTAGGCTATTTCAGAAGAAAATGAGAGAATTTGCGGCTGAAAATTAAAAGGCTGAATATTTAGCAGGGTAATTTATGTTTTTCGATTTAGTTTTATTGGTTTTCAACGTTATAATATAAAAATTTAATAAAACAGAATTATATTGGAAACAGTGTTTTATTTAATTCGTAAGTAATTATATACAAAATTCGATCGAGCGTACTGAATATGCTATAGTAGACATAACTGCGAATGTTGATAGATGCAACCAAATAATGTGATAGTACATGTGGATACCTAAATTCGGTTAACGTCAAATTCGGTTATCACAACGAATCTGTTCTCTGTGTGAAAATGAATATGTTTCATAAAAAATTGTTTCATCAAAATCATGAAGCTATTTCATAAAGTTTAAGAAATTTCTCATTCACCTGTCCAAGCAAATTCTTCTATAAAAATATTCGGTCAAGTTTCATCATTACAGCTAATGGGATTAGACTGAAATTTAAATATTTTCACGAATAAGATAATATCGATGTCGGTATGTATTAATAAAATAGCGATAAATAAATGCAATAAATTATATAAATATTTATTGTAATAACAGCTGTTATAATTGTGTGTTAATGTAAACTTATTTGCTAATATAGGTACTAGTACGACAAATATTAAAAAAAAAAATAAAATAATGAACAGCTAAATGATACCATTGTTTATCTACGAGGCTATAATGAAGTTTTTTGAACCGCATAAAATTAACACTCTTATCGGCAAGACCGTCTCTTGATGGGGGTTCATAAAAATAACCATAAATTTGTAAAACTACACTCAGAAAATTAAGAAGGTAGAAATAATTAAAAATTACAGTTAAAATGACTACGAATGTAGTCAAAAAGGCGATGACTGTATTTGTCATAAAAATGACTAACCATATAGTCACCACTAATGGTAGTAAAAACGACTATCGAAGCGGTCAAAAACAACTAACCTTAAATGAATGCATAAACTACAAAAACGAGAAACAAAACAATGAACATCATCTTATTTAAAATGCAAAGTCGAAATTCCAAACGGTATTCCAGTTATGACGTTTTTAAGTTCTCATTGAGATGCAATGAAATTTTCCAATTATTATTTGCAAACTATGAACATATCAATAATAACATATATAAACTAAACGAACATTTTTAAAAACTCCACATAATCTTTTATTAACTTTGAGCCCATATACATATTAGTTCTCATTTAGTGAGAAAACTAGGTTATATGAATGTTAGATGTTTTGCATTGGGATTGTCATTTCTTTCAAAACGTGTTCTGATGATGGAAACCTAGAAATCCCGAAATAGATCTATCAACACATTCCTGAAAGTGGTCAATTAATAAATTTAGAAACAAAAACTCTATAGATTATTTGTTAGGACAATATTCTAATAAATAAATATAGAGTATGGCCTCGAACTTGAATAATTTTTATTTTCATTGCACAATTAAAGGTCGAAAAAACATTATTTTTAATTTTAATAAAAACTATATCAAACTTATAGTCTTTTATTTTTTAATAACTAACAATAATTGACTGTTTATTGCAAAATTACTGTTTTGGCAGTTGTTTATGAAAATACTAAAATAACTACTCAAAACAACTGTTTCTGAAGTGCAGTATTTTTGGTGTTTTTTTTTTTTTTTGAAATGACTGTCTAGTTAGTCGTTTTTCATTTTCTCATAGAAAAATTACTAAATACTTTTTGAAATGACTGTCTAGTTAGTCGTTTTTCATTTTCTCATAGAAAAATTACTACAATAGCAGTTAAAACAACTACTACTGTTTACTATCCGAATGACTTATATGTTAATGTAAGAATATTCTGAGTGTATTATTTTAAGTCGTAACAACTGCACCATATTCAACCTAGTTCTTTTGAGGGGCTATATTTTTAAACCCAAAACATAATTTGACATCTTGACTACAATCGTAAATTGTAAATATTAAAGACTGAGATCGAAATAACTATAACATAGTTTTTCACATAAGTTTTCTCGTATGTAAAAATTTTAAATTTGTATAATCAAGTTAGCTTTGAAAAACGTGTCAAAAATCTTATACCAAAAATCAGCCTTATTGGAAATTTATGTTGCCTTTAATTGGTTTCTAATAAATATTAAAAAGATACATTTTGGGGCAATATAAAATTTGTTCGAAAAACAAAATTATATCTTTTTATATATTGTGCCATACAAAGCAATATATAACGAGATGTAGTTGTATTAAACAATATAACATAATATAAAGGGTCCGCCAAATAACTTTTTTTTTTGAAAATGCTATAAAAAAAACTACTGAATATTTTCTCAAATTTCTTTTTTATTTGAAAGTACAATCCTTCCGGTTAATAATGGTAAATAATTTCATTCAAATGGCTGCCTCGGCTGGCCATGCAGTAGCCTACACTATCGGTCCAATTTTTAAGCACATTATCGATTGTGTGCAGCTGTATTTCCTCCTCTTCAATTTTTGTGGACAAAAATTCGTTCAACATGGCCCGATAACCATTGACTGTAACGGCCACTCCTTACTCATTTTCGAAGAAAAATGGCCCAATTATGCTTCTGGACCAAAATCCGTACCAAACAGTGACTCGTTTTGGGTGTATCGGCACACATTCTGCAACATTACCATGATTTTCAAAGTAATGTCGCAATATTTCCCAGCGTTGTTCAAGCGTATACACAACCATATTCGTTCAGCGGAAGGATAAAACTAATTATCTGTCAAATCAGACATGAGCTAAGTGTTACCATTCACGAAATAAGCACTAGTTGAAAAAAAAACGTTAGATGGCTGACCCTTTATAACTCTTTTTACTAAGGGGTTTAAAAATGCATGTATATCTTTTCAAAACACGTACAAGACTATTCGACTAGTTTTCAATCGATTAGTAATTTTTTTGTAGAACGAATTTCCACAAATAATCACATTATTCTGCATGAAGATTTCTTTTAAAATATATAAATATTTTTTATATAATGAAGACATTGATTTTTTTTTGGTTGAAAACAATATGCTTTCAAAACAAAAACTAGTATGTTGGTATTAACAATAAAAGATAGAATGCACGCTTTAACGAATAAATCAAGGTTTGCAGAAAAAAAAACTTTTGTGTAGTTTTAGTTTACAAAAAATTGAAAACTACAAAGAAATCTACTTAAAACTAAACTAGACGAAGGCGCCAAAATATCTAACAATTGCAATAATAAATTAAGTTTTTATAAGGGAACGGTTGCAGAGTAAAGCCTAACTTAACTTTTATAATAAAGGACCACTTTGATCAAAGAAAAGTATTTTATATTATTAAATTAAAAAAATTTACGACATATACTAAGATTTTTTATTTTAATTGCTTAATAACTTTAGTTTTCTCCTAATTAAGTTTCTTCCAAATGTTAAAAGTAAGTTTAAGAATTTTTAGTTGGCAAAGAAATCGAAAAAATGCAAAATTAAAAAATTAATTTTAGAAAATTATTTACTGTTTTTTTTTTACACACATTTGTCAGTTGTTTTTATTGAATGTGTCAGTTGTTTTTACTGCATTTGTTTTTCTAACAGTCAAAACAACTGCATTTTCCAGTTAATAATATATTTTATATTTTTTAATTTATTTAACAGTCGAAAAATATGAGAACCATAAAAAATGCGTTAACGATTTTTACGCAAATTTAAATGAAAATTCAGTTAAACTTTAACTTTTGTACACATCTTTCAAATAAAATTTTTTTTTCTCTGTAACTTAACTTATACATAGAAAACCCCTACCTTTAATTGATTAATTGTGTAATTTATTAAGTTTTATTTTTTTTTTGTCTAAAATATTGTTGTTACGCTTTTGTTTAATAATAAATTCAAAATTTTATTATAAACTCTATAATTTTAATATTTTTAAAGCAAAAAAAAAAAATGTATTTTTTATAAACCAAGCCAAACAATAAACAATTAACTATAAACAAAACCGTGACTAATATTTTGAAAGGTTTATTTTTTAATTTTTATGATTTTTACAACTATTGGCAACAACTTTAACAACAATTTTATGCATTTATATATGAACTATATGGATGGAATATGTCTCATACTTTGTTTGGTCTCTGTATTGTGTTAGTAGGTAAGCAGTATATTTTTGTTAAATTTTAAGAAAAACTTACAAAAAAAGGACTATTAATTAACCAACTAACAAACAATTGTTAGTAGTACACTCAGAGAAAAACTTTTCATCATATTGATGATATTGTTTCATTAATCGTTTGACATCAATTATTTCACATATTTATAAAGTTTTCATGAACATGATGACAAACTTCATAAAAATGTATGACAAATGTTTCATAACCCTTCATAATTTTATAAAAAAAAGTTTCATAGACTTTGTGAAGAAAATTTTACCCTTTTATTGAAATTTCTATTTGAAGTTTAGAAAATATTATTTGCAATTAAAGGCATAATTGTCTTAAGTGACTTAATTCAGGTGTTGGTATGAAACAGAAATTTGGAAATACTATTATTTAAATTTAAAAAATTTTAATTTTCATTTCATACCAATAACTGACTTAAGTCTCTTAATCTACACTGATAGAATTTTTCTTCGTAGTATTAATGAAACGATTTCATTAAAATCGATTCATTGGTTTAATGAAGAATTTCATTAACTGAATGAAAAATCATTAATATTGGTATTTTCTTCATTAACATATTTTATGATTTTTTCATCATTTCATAAAAAAAATTTATTAAATCAATGAAAAATTGTAAAATTTTTTTCAATAAAAATTTCTTTTAAACAGAATTAACCAAAAATTTGATATAAATAATTTTTTTTATTAAATTTGCCTAGATCTAACAGTTTTTGACGAATTTGAATAGTTGGTCACTAAAATCCAGGGAACATATTCTCTAAGAAAAACGATATAGTTTTGTTCAAAACGAGACCTAAATTGTTATCGTTTTGACGATGTTACACAAAAACGTTATGCCAAACGATAATAAATTTTTGTTTTTTAACAACATTGTAAACAATATTTAACATTTTTATCTAATATGGTCGTAATTTAACTACAAAAAGTGGACTATAATCGTCGACAAAAAATTACATATTTTGTACCGACATACATATAAGAAAATATGTCATCTTTAAACACAAATTATAAAAAATGTAAAGAAAGATTGAACAATTTTGTAAAAATAAAACAATAAAACAGAAATAAATTATTAAATATCAACGAAAATATTTCATACAAACTATGAATTTTATTCATTAAACACATGAAACTTTCATAACGATTAGGCTAGGGTTAATGAAAAAATTTCATACACTTCATGAAATTTTCATTGAAATTGATTTAATGAACCACCTTTCATTGACTCAATGAAACGTTTCTTTGGGGACTTTTTGATGAAAAAATTCATTGGATTAATGAAGGAATTCATTGGATTAATGAAGGAATTCATTGGATTAATGAAGGAATTCATTAATACTACGCACAAATTTCTATCAGTGTAATTATGTTTAAGCACCCATTTTATGAGTGTAGTAACTAATGTCGTATTTAATGTATGAAAATTTTAGATCTGTGTTAATTTGATTGTTATGCTGAATTTTTCAAGTCGTCTCATTTGTTTGCTTTCATAGATTTACCTTCATATAATTTTTATTTGGTTTGATTGTTTATTTTTCCTGGGTACATTTAATTAATTATACGAGTTTTACAATTGTGATGTCTTATTGTTTTATTGTTAATGATTTGGTAATAAAAATTCACACAGAAATTCCGCATGCATATTAGTTATTCACAATGTAGGGCACAAATATGTGATAGTAATATTAACTCAATTAAGAAAATGTCACAATTACGATTGTCGCTCTAAATAAAAATATATTTCGATTAATCGAAAAACAACAACCAAATTCGAACGAATAATTTAAAAATCATGATTTATGATTTATGATTAACCTTAATCCTACAGAGTTTGTATTGAAAAGTTTCTGGTGATTTCCGGAACGGAAAAAGTTTAAATTTCCCGGCCATCCCGGGACCGTAAATCTAAAGCTACAAATTGTATACAAAAGTAATAAACATTTTTTAAAGACATTTAAAAGGTTAATTTTTAGAATTTTTAAAAAAATCTCAATTGTGGTAAAAATTTAGTGAATAATTTTCTAAAATTTCTAATTAAATATACTAGTTGCAATATTAATGTACCGATCGGTGAAATTTAAAAAAAAAAAAATATTATTTTAAAACAATTTCTGAATTAAGTCGCAATTTTTAAATTCACTTAACGAAACCATCTTAAGAAATTTTACAAGAGGTGATTTCATATATTATTACTTTACTGATTAAAAAAATATAGAATGCCTAAAAAAATCTCTTTTCTGAAGGATATATAGCAACACTAAGCTAATAATTTTAATTGATTGAACATTCGTATTATTCGATTAATGAAAACAGCCTCGGCCGTAGCAAGATTAGGTAAGGTTATACCTATCAAAGTTTTTGGTGTTATACTAGTTTATTTTTTTATTATGTATTTAGGACTCCAAAAATTTTGTATTCAGTAGTTTTTGAACAATTTTTACTTTTTAATTTGAGTTTTCGAATAATTTGACTATTTTGACTATACAGTAGAATCTCACAAATTAGAACTCTCACAAATTAGAACCGTCCATAAATTAGAACCGGCCATTTCAATGTATTGTACGCTCTGAAATTAGAACCTGTGGTTCTAATTTCAGGAAATTTTTTTTTTTTATTTTGTTTAGTATTTTCACTACAAATTATTTTTTGCAATGTATTGTACGCTCCAATGTATTGTACGCTCCAATGTATTGTACGCTCTGAAATTAAAACCTGTGGTTCTAATTTCTGGAAGTTTTTTTTATTTTGTTTGTATTTTCACTACAAATTATTTTTTTCCTCATTGAAGTAAAAATAAAACGGGGAATCCCCGAGGTATTCGTGGTGAGTACAATTCGGTCATATGCATGTGAAATTTGATATGCTTGTACAAAATTAAATACCTAATAATAAAAAAAAATTTAAAGTTTTTTTATGAATTTAATATGTTCAATTAATTAATTATTATTAAATAAAAATAGTTTTGTGTTAAAATAAAGCTTACATAACTAATTTTATTAAAATTTTCTGTAAAAAAAAAATGTCCAGAAATTAGAACTTTTCAGAAATTAGAACTGCCCGATGTACAAAGTGGTTCTAATTTCTGAGATTCTACTGTATCTGGATTTAGGATCAAACTACTTTTGTCACTCAATTTGAAAACAAATATCTCTTAATGCACAACATATCTTTTGAATACTGCTTTTAAATTCGTCCATAGTTTAGGACCTCTGGGTCGAAATTACACGGAATTTTTATTTTTCGACAAAAATTAAAAATGGAAAATTTTGAAAAATATAAGTCTTGCAATAAAAAATATATAATATTTTATTCTTAAACAAAAAAAAGTAATTTTTAAAGAAAATCTTTGGATAAATAGCAACTATTTGTGTAAAATTATCGAAATTTAAGATTTTCTCTATATTTTTCCCATGTATTTGCTATTCGCACGCTACATGATGAAAATATCAAGATATTTTTTCGTGAAATTTGGTGCACTGACTTATGTTACCCAAAGACAATACCTACTGATCGTGGGTAAAATCTGTCCATGATTACCCTAGTTGACATATAATGATCACCTCCAATATTAGTAATATAAGAAAAGCAAAAATAAATCTATAGAATTTACAAATATTTGGTAATAATTGAGATAAATTTTAGTTAATTGAAAGTAACAAAATAATTTGCTAAAATCAGCAAAAACATTTACTAAATATTAGTAGACAAAAAAATTGTTAAAAAGTGTGATATTTTTAAAGTTGTTTTTAGTTTCTTTTTTTTAATGCGAATAAAAGTCTGCCCTTATGAAATTAGCCATCTACAATTTTTCACCAAAAATTTATGTTGATTTAAGCAAAATAAACTGGTATTTGCATTTTATTAAATTTGAGGTAAATATAGCAAACATTTTGTTAATATTACAGTTTTTGTTTGCTATTTTGCGTCTACAAATATTTAGTTTTTACTACAATTCACATCGAATATAACTAGAATTTTGTAAAGGTAACAGATTAATTTTTGCTGTTTATTCGTATTTAGCAAAAATATTTCCTTTATATTTTAAGTGCAAGTTAATTTTTAACTAGTTTTTAGTAGCTTTTTCTGCTATTTTTACAGGTTTATTTCTATGAGTATATCGACCCAAGAACAACTCCTTTTGACTCTGGTTAGAATCCGTCCATTTTTAGTGCACATAAACGGTCCTAAAAAATTAGGTTTTAAGTATTAGGGCCCCAAAAGTATTGGGTATTTATTTAAATATTTTTCATAAAGGGGGAACTTCAAAAATTTACGTTACTTTGAGGTAAAATATTTTCAACAAATTTTTTTGTATGACATATGTTAGCCGATGTTTAGGCATGCTAAATCGATTCGCGGTAATCATATATCTCTAACAGCGCAAAAATTATGGCGGTTTAAAGTTCCAGGAAATTAAAAATATTACAATTACAGTTTTTGCTTCGATTAAATAAAACCTACATCAATTTACAAATTTCATTGCATTTTCCACATTTAAAAACATATATTACAGCACCAAAAAAATAAAAATACACTCAAAATATTTAAATTTCGCAAAATTTTTAAAAAGTTCATAAAATTTTTGAGTTTAAAATTATTAAAATACCCTTTTGACTCGTAGGTGCTGCTTACAAAGTATCTTAGTTCAAGAAATACGCTAGCCAAGCCAATTTAAAATATAATTCTGAATGCCAGACTCATAAAACATACATTTTCAAAAAATGTACGCCAATTCCTTATAAGTGTGTGATGTTCGTATCACGTTATTGGTACGCTGACATCAAATTGGTGTACCTCAAACTATATAAAATTCTATCAGTTTTCAAATGCATTAAACGGAAACGGCGCAATAAAAACTGCGAAAGTTTAAAAATCGGAAAACTTTGGTTTCACTTGTAAACCACCATAAAACTTTTCACAAAAAAGCGATATGGAAATTACTTTTCCAGTGAATGTATTTCCCAAGTGTAGTGTGTACATTTTGTATTGGTTTGTATCTGAAATTAAAAAACTATGAGCAAAAAAATAAAATGTATAAAAAAACAAGAAATTTTTTTTATTTTTTCGACTTTCTTTTGGTAAAAACGCTTCAACGTGAAACTTTGCACGTCATAGCTTTTAAGTATATTCAACCTAACCCTGTCCATCGTTACTCTTAATTCATAAGACCTTGAGAAATAAGAGGAATCTGAAGTCGGATTCAACAGCTGTCGAACATTTTTGAAGTAGGTCATATACTCGTAATATCAGGCAAAATCGAAATTTTGTATTGAGTTTTACTTACTCACCAATTTGTAGGCAAATATTGACGCAAAACCATTAAAATTTCGGAACCAGATACTCTTCATCTAACCAGACTGGTGTTGGTTATCCTGCAATCGACATGCCCGACGTCAACTTTTTTACTCGTTTTTTTTTACATTATTAATAGCATGTCCACTTACAAAATGTAATCATAGACCAAATCAAAAAGCGTTGGTCATGGGCCGATATCGGTCGGTGTGTTAAATTTTATCAATATTTCTTAATATTTGTGACATGCAGCATCCGGACAAGCATTAAAGCCATATATAGGTCTTTACATTTACCGATTCCAACCAAAATCAAAAGTCGTACAAGGGACAATGTAGATCAGTATGACACATTTCATAGAAATATTTTAAAATTTGTAGCCTTTAGCTGGCCGAAAATTTTTATGGAAGGGCCGTCTAAACATGTACACATTTGTACCGCAAATGAGTAGGCTTTGTCTTTTGGCCATTATAAGTCAGTGTACCAAATGTTATCAAAATATCTTAATACACTGCGTTGCAATAAATGTAAAACCAACGGAAAATTAATAATATTCAATTATTGATTATTAGGGGGATGGGGTCTTTCATAGAGGTGCACTTGTGCGGAAAGCTTTCTGTCTGCCATCCACTTGGGGATGGCAAGAAGCAATTCCTCTATCGAATTTCCCAAGCAGCTCACAACTTCCGGTCTTATGCCCTTGGTTTCAAGCAGGGATACCTACCGGTGTTAAGATATGTCTTGACACCGGTAGGTATCTTTGCTTGAAATTACGGGCGTTAGAGCAAGTATCCCCTGGAAATGTTGTCCAGACACCCGTCTGGCGGCAGCTAAAGTGAGAAGGCATGCAGTTGAGTGCCCGAATGGCATACTAACAACATGCGTCTCGGGTTAGTAGGTGTGAAACACTGAAACTTAACTATCTCATTAGCCGTCTTTTGGCTAACCTGCCTAGAGGTTGTTGGCAGCCCCAACACTAGGATCGGTCAAGGTGGCCCAATCAGTCGCTTTGACCTAAATTAAGATTATTAATGAAACCACAACAAATGTAAGTGGCCCTTTGTTCCCAATAGGAACCACAGGACATAATATATATATATATATTGATTATTTTAGTTACTATTCAATTATTTACTATTTTTCTATTTTACTATTCATTTATTTATTATTTTACTATTTAAAAAGAAATTACAAAATTAATTAGTGTTTCATAACTGAATTAACAATATTTTGTCGTTAAAAACCGGTCTACTCACTTTTTCTTTTAAATCAAATGTATTTTTAATTTTTTTTTTTTTAACTTCTAAAAAATTAACTCAAAATCCATAAAAATTAAAGATTTTTCCTTTTATTATTATTATTATTTACTATCAAAATAAAAAACTTAAACTTTTTAAAAAAAACTCCAAATTCGTAAAAATAAAGTCAGCAACGTTTTTGCTGGGAGGATCCATGCTGAATTTATCATATTTTTTGCTGATAATAGCCATTTTTCTGCAAGGATCCTCCCAGCGAAAATGTTGCAGACTTTACAGACTTTTTTTTTAATATATATGCAATTATAGTTCTGTTTCATAATTTAAAATTTCAAAATATTATTATACAATTTTTCACTTAAATCAATTAAGTAATCTCTTAAATTTTATACCATAAGAGATCAATTAAAAGTTTTAAAAAAAATGTTTGTAATATTAGTAAAAAAATGGCAAAAAAGATTTGTAATTATAGTTATGCAACGCAGTGTTTGGGAAATGTTGCGTGCGAACAACAAATACGTGATATAAAAACTGAGAAAATCTTGTATATTGATAATTTTACATAAACGGTCATAACTTCGGTATTTATTCATAGATTTTTTTGAAAATTATTTTTTCCTTTGTTAAAGTACTGCGTTTAAGAAAAAAAAATATTTAAAATTTCTCATTTCAAGACAAATACCGTATATATTTTTCGAAATTTTACATTTATATTTGTCGAGAAAAAAAGATTTTTCAGTGAAATATGTACCCATAGTTCCTAAACTACTGAACTGATTTAAAAACAGTATTCAAAATTATATTTGGTTTACAATTTGACTGACCAAGTAGCTTGATCCTTAATTGAGATATAGTCAAAATAGTAAAATTACGCAAAAATTAAAATTAAAAAATAAAATATTTAAAAATCTACTCCATAAAAAATTTAAATGCTATTTTCGGGTTTAGAAGGACTACGTACAACAAAATATTAAATGCGTAAAAGTTCCACCCTAATTCATACATTTTATTCAAACATTATCGTAGAAAACCATATCGCTCATTTACTTCAAGACTGTCATAAGTCAAAAAATGTGATTTTTGAGTTAATGGTGCAGATTTATTAGTTATATCATGCTTTATATTGTGTAAAAATTTCATATTAATATCATGTACACTTTTCGAGATAGATGATAATATATTTTATTTCTTATTTAAAGTTTGTGCAAAGAGTATATACTTCATAGAGAAATTGTGCTACTCATGAGTCTCTCTATAATTAGCGAATTGGAACACAACTGTCACTAAGAGAAAATTACATTAAAACCCTCTATTTATAAAAAAAGTGACCAAATAAATAGAGAAAGGATCGAGCGAGGCAGAAATTGATTGAAAACTTTAAACTCGTTTTCTGCAAAATCGTGTTTTTTGAGTTATGTCAGTCTTGCAGTAAATGAGCGATATATAAAAAGTTGCTACTATTCATACATATTTATTTGTATGTCTTTACTTACAAGGAGAGTCACACGATGGGTTCTCTCCGATCTTAATGAAATTCGGTTATGTGATAACGAAAAAAAAAAATAAGGGAAACATACATTTTTTTTAGCCTTCCAATCTCATGTCTAGGGGTTAAAAAGTTGGGTCAAAATTACTCCAGAGATATTTAAGACACTTAGAATACTATGTAGATAAAGACCACTGCATATGTAGTTAAAAACAAATAACATTTCACTTGAAGAAAGGACGACTTACATTTCAGTAAATTCAAATAACATTGTCATTTGTTGAACCACAATTGTAGTAAAAATGAACCACATATGCAGTAAAAAATAAACATTTATTTGTTTTATTTTTTAAATAAAAAAAAATAAACTACTTTATAAAATTAATGTAAAATCATAAAACAGTAATTTGGTGTGGTTTGCTTTTTAAATAAACTACAATTGTAGTAAAAACTGAAATTTATTCTACAAATAACTGTTTTCACTTAAAAATAAAGATACTGTATTACAACTCAAACAACTGCAAATGTTTACAGCAGAAGTTCCTTGAGTGGACAAAAAGATTTTGAAGACGCATTAAGTGGTATACGAAGCAAGTCCGATAACTTTCAAGTATTTTTTTATTTAAAAAAATTTCTTTTAAGTGACATAAAACTGGCTTTTTGTTAAAGAAATATAGTTGGATTAAGCTAAAAAAAAAATGTATTATTAAATTTAATTGAGGAGGTGTCGGAGTTTTTTCCGAAATTCGTAATTTATTGGCTTTTATGCGACTTTTTCCGAAGAGCTTTTTAACTAATATTTTAAATAGATGGCAACCCTAACAGACTACATATGCAATATTGGTATCAAAATTTCTCGAAGCTGCGTTCAAAAAAATCTGAATTTCATAAGTTTCAGACATGTTTCTATACAAAAATGCTAAAAAAAACATACATGTTCTTTTCCTTTTTTCTTTATCACATATCCAAATTTTATTAAGATCGGAGAGAACCCATCGGGAGACTCCCCTTGTAAGATAATCGGGTATTGTGGCAAATTCAACGTAATCAAGGTCACTCGAACAATATATTTCGACATTGTTATTACTCTAATTTAGTTTTTTTCTTACTTTCTTTGTTATCAAAAACACATACATATATTTTTTTATTATTTTTCACGTATTAATATTACAAATAATATAAAGAAAATCTTTAATTCTTGGTATTTATGCAAGAAATATTTTTTTTTTCGACGGAAACTACGAAAATCTTTTATTAAGAACCTTGAACATCGTTATTGCCGCATGCATTTAATTTGTTTTGTTGAAAGACTAGAATTTATTTGGAAATAAAATAAATATTTAATTTAATTATAAACCAGTAAGTTTAATAACAAATAATAATTTTAAATAAAGTCAATAAACCAGTATAAACGTATTTCTTTTAATGTTTAAACTTTTTATAATAATGACTCATTTTATTTAAAAACATTTAACTATGATATTTGTTAACAAATTAACAATAAACTGTTGATTTAATAATTTAAAAAATATATATCCTAAAGCACGTATAAAAATACTTTGAAATTGTATTAAATTTATTTGTAAAACTGTTAAATCATCAACCAAATATTTGTGTAATATTACACGAGGACACTCAAAAGTTTCACGAATAGTTGTATATGCGACAATGATCAGGCACTGAGAGAGTATTTGCATAATATCGCTGAAGTTTAGTTTAAATTCAGGCAATTAAATTGTTCATTAAGTTAATTGATTTATTTTTTTTTTTTATATTTCTAGGGAACCCGGGATTTCCCGCTAATTATAAAATATTTAAATCTATCTATCTTCTTTTATCTTCTTCTATATATATAAAACAGGATGTGTGTATGTATGTAACGTATGGACTCCAAAACGGCTGGGCGATTTTGATGAAATTTTCAGGGAATCTTCAGAATATTCAGGCGGGTGACACTGTGAAGTCTGATTTTTGATTTTCGGTCTGTGGGCGGAGAGGCGTGGCAAAATCCAATTTTCATATTGTATTGTCATGTTTTTCAAAACGAGATATCGAACTCTTAAATCGGTTATGTAGTTCCGAAGATATTTACAAAAAACCTATGTTAATCTTCAAGCATTTATGGCAGTTGTTTTCAGCTATTCATTTTATATTAGATTAGATTATATGGCACTATGCACCGCGACCAACTTAGGTCTTTTGTGCTGCCTAAAGTTACCCTAAAGATTCAAGCTACCTATAAAGCCAATAATCCTATTAGGAAAAATCTTCATAATGTCCGAAGGGGAGACAAAGCGATTGCCAAGAAACTTGGCACGCCTTTCACATAGCCTCGGACATTCGCAAAGAACATGCTCTGATGTCTCAGATACCAGTTCGCAAAACCTACACTCATCCGTGTCCGAAAGACCCCTTTTGCGCAGGTGGTATCTGAGATTGCAGTGTCCAGTCAGGTAAGACACCAGGGTTCTCAAGTCACCCCTCCCGAGGGACAAGAGTCTCCTCGATCCTGCACTGGAAAAAGAAATTAATCTCTTAGCCTGTCGTTGGCCAAGAGAGTTTTCCCAATAGAGAGAGAATTCTGACTCCCTCCACGACCCGAGCTTCTCCCTAACATACCCCAAAGGTATACCACAGAATGGTTCAGGGCCAATAAAGGGCCTTCGGGCCCCACAATTAGCAAGACAATCTGCCCTCTCGTTGCCCTCATGCCCCTCGTGACCAGGAACCCACCCTAAGGTAAGCGAGTTGCGCCTACCAAGTCGGTTAAGAGCCAGAATGCATTCCATGACCAGACCAGATGACACCTCATAGGACATTAAAGCCCTTAATGCCGCCTGACTGTCGGAAAGAATGTAGATGAGAGATCTAATAGTGCCCCTTCGTAGACACTCCTCCGCGCAGACACAGATACCAAAATCTCTGCCTGAAAAATGGAGGGGTATCTACCCATGGGTAAGGCCCGTTGGAAACCTGGTCCATAGACACCCGCACCAGTGTCACCATTCGCATGCTTTGAGCCATCTGTGAACCATATCTGAGAACCCCGCTCTGGCTCCCAGGATCTGTTGGTCCACATGGCCCTGTCGAACAGCATCACTTTAAAGTTCCTATCAAAGATGTACTCCGGTGACCTCCTATCCGTAACCTTTGTAACCGGGTCATCAATTAGGATTCTAGCGATCCTCATGTCACCGAATTCTCTAAGTCTGGAGGATCCTATGCAGGCAGCCTCCATTACAGAAATATGCAATGGTGGTATCCCCAGCATTTTATATACTTCAGCAAATAAAGGCGATAGAAGGACAAAGAGGTGTTGGGCTTCCCATGAAATTACAAATTTTAAAATGATTTACTAATGTGAATTTATTTTTTTAATTATTTATTTGCGTAAAAAAAATTTCTTGATTTAAAGAATTAATTAACATTAAAATTTGAAGGCAAAACAACGTTTGCCGGGTCAGCTAGTTTTATATAATTTTTAATTGGTTATTCCGAAACTTACACCACTTTAGGGGCGATCTTTTTTTGTTAGAGTTGCCTGTGAGTGTAACAAATTGCCACTTACTTTAAAGTCGTTCGATTTTCTATTAATACGTATAGGAAGAAAATTTTTCTATTATTTTCACAAGACACTTAATTTTTTAGTTTTGGGGTTTTTTTTAACTAAGGCTTGTTCATGTTTTTTTTTTCGTAAAATTTGGGGACTATTATCACTCCAATAAACTATTATCACTCCTTTTTTTTATATTTTCTTTGTTTATTTTTAGTATTATTGTATTTTAATTATTATCTCTTTCTTATTATTTTATTTTTATCAAATTTTATTGTTTACTTTGTATAATTTAGTAGAAATTTGTAACCGATTATGGCCTTCAGGCTAGGTTATTGAAATGAATAAATAAATTAAATTAAATTAATTGAAAAGTTACACTTTTATTACAAAAACAAATTTAATAACGCAAAAAAACGTAATTTTTACAAGAATTATCAAAAACCTAAAAAACTAAAATTAGGAACCTTAGAATGACATTTTTGAAATTCTTTTAAGTTACGAAAATATCCAACAATGCATTTTTTCGCACACAGAAAGAATTTTTTGGACGGGTTTTATTAAATTTTTTTTACAAAACTAATAACGCTTTCTTCACAAAATGAATGAAAAATTTATTAAACTTCATAAAAAAAAAAAATGCTTCATAGTTTTAATGAAACTTTCTCATAAGTCGTATGGAATTTTTAATAAATAAATTAAAATTTTTCATTAAATTTTTTGAAAAAACTGCATTAATTTAATGAAAAGGTGCAATGGACGAATTCCAGTGACAATTCATAGAGCTAATGCAAAACTGCAAAAATGCTTAATATCATGCAGATAATTCTCTCAGTGTACAGTTTTTAAATCGCAGTTTTATCTACAAGAAGATTTCTTCTTTTAAGAAAAAATCCCTCTGCAGAGTTTATTCAAATTAAAAAATATTGTAAACTGTATATTTTTGTTTTGATTTTCATTAAAATTTAAATTTTGCATTTCTAAAATGTTTTCATAATAGTTTCCAACGATTTTAAACGAAAAAAATTATGGAATAACCTGAAAATTTGCTTTTACTTTTTACTTTCTACTCAGAAAATGATTAAAAAATGTAAAATTAAAAATTTTGCTATTTTAATGCCCTCTATTTTTCTACAGATGTCCAGAAAAATTAGTTTACAAATTTTAAAAGTGACGTTTTCCACAAAATTTTTTAAGCGTATTAGTTTGTTTCTATTTAAAAAAAACTTATTTACTAGATTTTTAATTAATAACTATTTTTTTAATAAAATTTTTAATTCAAATTATTTAATTAAAGTGAAAAACTGCGAATTTGAACTTTCAATGCATATTTTTTGTAACGAACATTTTAATTTGTGTTGAATTCTTTTATTTTTATTTTCAAATATTTTTAATAATATCAATTTACATAAAATTTATTGATTATGTTTAAATTTCAAATAAAACATTAACATTTTTTTATAAAGGGTCCGCCATCTAACGTTTTTTTTTTTCAACTAGTGCTTATTTCGTGAATGGTAACACTTAGCTCATGTCTGATTTGACAGATAATTAGTTTTATCCTTCCGCTGAACGAATATGGTCCGTATGTTTGTTATCTTATTTATTTTATTTTATTTTATTTTATTTTATTTATTTATTTATTTATTTTGATTTCCTATACAACAAGACTAATAATCTTATGATTAGAGTATAGGAGGAGTAATAGTAATGAGCTATGATGCTAAAACATATACATATGATAACAATTTGAAAAAAAAAGAAAAAAAAAATTATATATAAAAACAGATTAAATAAATTTTAATAAATTAAAAATGGAAACATAGTTTAAACAATTAAAAATGAAATTAACAAATACAAAATTAATTTATAGCATTAATTTTAATTTTAACATAACATATTATGCAAAACTATAAAAATCAAAAAGGGACCTTTTAAAATGCATGGCATTGCTTATAATTGTATGTTTGGTGGTAGAGAGTTCCAAAGACCTATTGAATGGATATAGAAATGCCATTCAGATTTTGTAGTACGATGTATTATTGGAATCAAACCATTATTCCTAGGTGATTGGGAAAACGTTATTCTATTATAGAGATACGAAGGTTCATGAGTATATACAATTTTGTGGAGTAGAATTAAAGTACGTATCTGTAACAAATCAGCAAACGTAACACCATACAGGTTTTTTGCAACTGATGACACATGGTCATATTTCCCCAAACCATAAACATATTTTACAATAGCATTATAGGCAACATTCAGCTTACTATAGCTTATAGTATTGGTTTTTGCAAAGATTTCACATCCGTATAAGAGAGTGGGCATTAAATAAGTTTTTGCTAATAGTAAGCGAATTTTAATTGGCGTGAAATATTGTGTTTTCCATAAGGTTCGCAACATAGAATAAACTTTTCCAGCAGTAGCATTTATATGGTCTGACCAAGTAAGAGTGTTATTAAATACTATACCAAGGTTTTTTGCTGTTTTTAGGACTTCAATTCTTTGATTATTGAGGATGATTTCTGGTTCTGAAAGTAATTTCATAGATTTCTTGGTTATAATTAAGCATTTTGACTTAGAGTGAAAAAAGTGAAAGAAACTGGCATCCTCATCGATAAACCAAAGCGTGAAAAGCCAAAAACAGTGCGTACACCCGAGAATATTGCTGCTGTGGCAGAAAGTGTGCGTGAAGCGCCATCAACATCAATTCACCGTCGTTCTCAACAATTGAACATTTCGGAGACATCATTAAGACGAATTTTGCATAAAGACCTTGGTATGACGCCATACAAAGTCCAATTGGTTCAGGAGTTCAAAAAAAAGTTGTTTGGCGGACCTTTATTTACTACAAATTCTCGGAAATAATAAAAAAAATACTGGGAACAAAATTAAAATAAATTTTTATTTAAATACAAATTTTCGTCGACTTTACTTTATTTTATATGCTTTTAGAGTTTTTTTTATTTTATTTAAGCTCCGGCGAACTTGTACTCTAACATGTCCGCTAATGTGGAAATTGTAGTATAACTTATTTAAATAAGTTGCCACAAGAAAATTATCTGTATCAAAAAAATGCCCAAAGAATGGCATATATGCTGATGCATTTGGTTTTAAAATATTTCACTTACAGGAGGAGTCTCTTGATGGGTTCTCTCCGATCTAAATGAAATTTGGATAGGTGATAAGAAAAAATGTAAGGGACACGTATATTTTTTATCAGCCCAAACTCATGCTTATTTCGAGCTTTTGGGGAGCATTAAACTGGTATACAAATCATGTCCGATAACTTTCAAGAATTTTTGTTATTCAAAAAATGTGTTAGGTGATATTAAAACTTGCGTTTTGTTAAAGAATTATAGTTGGATTAAGCTAAAAAAATATGTATATTAATGCATATTAAATTTAATCGAGAGGGTGTCAAAGCATTTTTCTACAATCGTAATTATTAGGCTTTTATGTGATTATTCAGAAGATCTTTTTAACTTATATTTTAAATATTTTAAATAAATGGCAACACTAACATACTACATAGGCAATATTGGTATCAAAATTTCCTCGAGTATATTAAAACTGCGTTCAAAAAATCGAAATTTCATTAGTTTCAGATATGCTTCCGTACAAAAATATATTAACTTTGGTCACACCTTTTAGCCATTAAACGTGAGACTGGGCCACTAAAAAAGTAAGTCTCTCATCTAATTTTCTTCATCACATATCCAAATTTTATTAAGATCGTAGAGATCCCACCGGGAGCCTCCCCTAGTTAGTTTTTTTATATAGCGCAAAAACCAGATGTAGGACCTCATTAGAGAACAATCCCTTAATAAAAATCTGTTCAACACCTTTAAGGAAATGTATTTCTGGTAAACTGGAATGTATTTCTGGTAAACTTATCGGAATATCTAAGTGAAACTTTATGGCTCAATATAAAATGTATTTAAATAGTTGTAAGACTAGTAGGTACTACATTTTTAAAAATATTGTGTTGAGTTTCACAATTATATATTTCAGCGTGATCACCCGATTAAAAAAAAAATATATAAGCCATATCAAATTATATATAATTATATCAGAAAAATGGATATGGAATTTTATAAAATTATATAAAATTAGATATAATTATATAAGACAGATATAATTACATATTGGCCCATATATAATTATAAATAATTTTATATAGCACCATATAAACAAATTATATATGGTGATATATATGATTATATATAATTATATATAAATATATATAATTATATATAAAAAATATACATAATTATATAAATACCCGATTGAAAAAAATTATATGTCATATCAAATTATACATAATTATATACGGAAATTGGAGGATATAATTATATATAATTCTATTAAATCTGATATAATTATATATAATTCCATTAAATCTGATATAATTTGATATAATTATATATAATTATATAAGGCAGATATAATTATATATTGGACCATATATAATTATATATAATTTTATATGACGCCACATAAACAAATTTTTCAATTACTAGATATAGTTATATATAATTATATATGGTGCCATATATGATTATATATAATTACATATAAATATTTTTTTGAAAATATCAAAATTCGTGGATATAATTATATATAATTATATATAATTATATAAAATTCTATAAAATCTGATATTTTCAGATATAATTATATATGATTATATTCGAAAAAAAGGTATATATAATTTTATATAATTATATAAAATTAGATATAATTATATAAGGCAGATATAATTATATATTGGACCATATATAATTATTAGAGTTAATTTTGAAAAATAGATTTTTGGATATTATCACTTTTTAGAAGGTTTTTGTATCAATAAAAGTAATGGCGTATTTTTTTTTTTATTCCAACTCCTTCCCGTGCCCATAGGCGACTCAAATCCAATAAATTATTATATAAACCAATAAATTATTTGTATTCACTAAAAAATTAAATTTTTAAACTTTAATAACTCTTGAACGGGTAACTACAAAATTAAAATTTTTGGACCATTTTTCTCAGATGTTGCATTCCAAAAACAAACAAAAAGCCTATGGGCCTAAGTTTTCCCGTTGAATCGAATACTGAAGTACGATTTGACATGTATTTAGCCGTTTTTTGTTGTATGGGAAAAGGGACCCAAAATCCGCGATTTGAGTCGCCTATAGGCACGGGAAGGAGTTGGAATTAAAAAAAAAAAATACACCATTATTTTTATTGATACAAAAACCTTCTAAAAAGTGATAATATCCAGAAATCAAAATAAAAAAAAATTTGAAAACGAACTCTAATAATTATATATAATTTTATATAGCACCATATAAACAAATTGTTGAATAATCAAAAGCAAATATAATTATATCTAATTATATATGGTGCTTTAAATTATTATATACAATTAAATCAAAATATATATAATTATATATAAATTTTTTTACTCGGGTTGTCAAAAAAATTTATTTATCCGAGTAAAAAATATATATATAATTTTATATAACTATATATAATTATGTATAATCATATATAGCACCATATATAATTAGATATAATAATAAATAGTTATATATAATTATATCCAACAATTTCCGTATATAATTATATATAATTTGATATGGCTTATATATATATTTTTTTTTTCAATCGGGTAGAAAATGAATTTGGTATGTGAAGTTTTTTTTTTGCAAAATGACCCAAAATAATAATAAAAATAATGTTTTTCGTACCCACCTTGTAGTACTATGCCAAAAATTTGGTTATAGCCCTAGTGCGCACAGCAAGTGCAGTTAATTTAATGAGTTTCAATTCTACAATGAAACCTTACTTTTGGTCCGTATTATTGTTTGACATTCAAATTTTGACCTACAAAATAAAAATGTTAATACGTTTCTTTTTGTTAGCATTTAACATACAACAAAGTATTAAATTAAAACAGTGTTTTTACCACAATATACCGAATATGTCTAAATATTAGGGTGACCTAAAAAATCCCTTTTACCAATTTCTTTCAAAAGCACACATGCAGAGAATGTGCATAGAAAGAACTTCAATCGAACTTCAATCGAATTTCAATTAAAATATTCAATTTAATTAAATTAATTACGATTTTAATCATATCTATTAAAAATTTAATGGAATATTGTTATTAAAAAATTGGGAAACATTAATGTTAAATAGAAAAAAATTACAAAAAATTGTGGGAAAACGTTAAAGTTGCTAGTATGAAAAAAATGCTAAAATTAGAAGAAAATAATCGTAAAAAAAAAAATTCTCAAAACTAAAAAAAAAAATTGCTAAAATTAAAAAAAAAGCCAAGATTAAAAAATTCCTAACATTAAAAAAAAAAACTAATATTGAAAAAATCTCCAAAATTAAAAAAAAAAAACGCAAAAACTAAAACATTACCAAAATTAAAAAACTCACCTAATTAAAATTAAAAACATACATATCTCGATAAAAAAAAAATTATTTCAGGCATTTTTTAATTTCGGTGATTATTTGAATTTTAAAGGTTTCTTAAAATTTTTAAATTTTGGCGACTTTTTTTTTTTTATATTTTACACTTTTCATTTCATTTAGGACCGATTACTGAATTGCCAGTTAAAATTTAACAAACAGTTAAATTGAAAATTTATATAGGACATTGTGAAAATGGGGCTTAACCGTACAATTTAGGTAAAAAGATTACGAGAATTATAAGATTTAAAAAAATTTCTCGAAACATTTGAGATAAGTTCAAATTTTTAACTAAACTTTCAAATAATAAAATTAAATATTTGATTATATATTTTTTTAAATATTTAATTATAAAAACATATAAATCAATTTAATATTTCTTTTGTAAAACTTTAAAATTAATTTTTTTTGGACACCTTATTAAACACTACTATGTTTATTAGTAGTTCACATTGTGTTTATTGTGTTTTAGATTGACAACCCAGCAAAACCACACATTACCAAATCATGGGTAAAGTAATGTATCGCCATAGGGCTTCATGCATTACTTTACACGTTACTTCACTGATGAATTTTACAGGCGATGAGCCTCAAAGTAACTCATTACCTTGTAGTGGGTAAAGTAACTGGTTACTTATATGGTTACATGGTGGGAAAAAGTAATGTGTCTATAAATAGATTTTCATAAAAAAAATGTATAAAAAAATTTTTTTACAGTTATTTTTTTTTAAATTAAATAAATAACTTTTTTTTTTATTAAATAAATTACGTGGTCATGCTGGGATTCGAACCTGGGGTCTCTGGTATTTAACAATTACTTAGGCGTGAACTCTACCAACTGAGCTATCGATACATATATTTTTATTTTTTAAAATGTAAATGAGTTGTTGTGCTTCGTGTTTTCGTTCGTGATATCAAAAATATACACCTTACCCTCATGCTTACAAAAAATCACAAAGTAATGTGTCTATAAATAGATTTTAAAAATATATATTAATAATTACTTTACGTTTATAATTCATGCATTATGTAATTGATGGTCGGTAAGTCATTATTTTATGTTTTGAAGTAATGTAAAATGTAATGAGGTCTCATTACAAGGTAATCCATGAGTGTTCAATTATCGGTAACTCATTACTTCTTGTTGGAAAATAATGATACAGGTAAGGAGTACACATTACAAGGTAATGCATTACTTTATCGCACCCATTACCAAAGTTTTGCTGGGAAGCAGACAACAATTGCATTTGTTTAGGTTTTTCAAGCTGAGAAATTTTCGAATTAACAATTGTTAACAGCAACAACGAAAATACACTTTTATAAATAATTCAAATTATTATTTTATATGACTATGTATTCTGTTATTTATAAGTTTTTTTTTTTATTATTCATACCAACAACTTAAGTTAACAATTGTTGTGGCTTTTTTAATAAAAAAAAAATCAGAAAACAATTTCACTTTTTTTTTCAACTGGCAATTTTGTTGTTTTAGCTGGGTTAATACGTAGGCTTTTTTATGAAAATTGCTGAAACGAGTACTTTTAAAGTGTTTTTTTTCCGATTAAGCCTTTAATATACAAATGTTTAACGGTTGCGATTTTTTAGATCAAACTTTTAAAAAACATGATTATGAAATATTCAGTTCCAAATGCCCCGAAATAAGATATATGACGAAGCTTTTTTTTAGTTATAAAAATTATAATAATTTCAAAAATACAACAAATCAAAAAATTGTGGTAACATTTTCCAAAAACAGATTTTTACACAATTAGATTTAAAACTTATCAAACTTCCATCGTATGTGGTAAACAGTTGCATAGGGTTGTAAAATTGTAAAGTTTAGAAACTTTTTTTTCAAAATTGTGTATTTTCTGTTAGTTAATGGTAATAATTGTGTTGCGTTAAGATTATTATTATTAGCAACAATTGTTATGATTAATGGTTTCAAATAGATAATTATCTTTAATAGTCAGTGGTGGTGTTATATGTAGTTATTATGGTTCATATGTGTTAGCTACTTGTAGATTCATTATTATCTAATAATTTTGCTTACTATTTTGAAAATAATTTCTAAACTTTCGTTTTTTTTTTGTTGAACGAAGCAATTGGAAAAGGTTTTAAACAAACAAAAAATGTTAAAAAAGAAAACATTAAAGTTTAACTGAAATACAGTGTTCGAAAAACCAAAACATACAAACTGGATATCCATTATTTTAGTAGTTCGTAGTATTCGTAAAATTGCAAATATTTTATAAGTACAATGTATTGATATAAGATCCAAATGTCACTTCAAAACATTTTATATGATGAATGCAATTATTGTTATTCGTGGATTTATTTCTTCTTATAACGAAATTATAAAAGCATACACACAGAGAATAAATTGGTTGGAATTCCATTGTAACCAACAACATTTTATCATTATTCAATAATTTTTATTGTAAGTACTTAAAATTCATCATCAGAATAGTTAAACTATATTGTAAACAGAAAATATATAAAATTAACCAAAACACAGTCACATCATTCAAACTATTAGTTTTCCTTATCAATATTGAAAAAATAGTATCTTCTACATTACCCTTAATACCAACAACCAAACACTTTTCGGAGATTTTATCCCTTGAATAAAATATTTACAGTTAAAATCGCATATTAGTTTCGCCTGCAAAAAAAACAATCACTCTATCTAAAACATAAGTTTTCGTTAACAATTTTAAAATAATATAAAGTTTTTTAATAGTTTTGGTAACTCTAATAAAATATTAAGATTAGCTACCCAACTTCTGTTGTACATACAAATCTATTTTTAGACATTAATATTTAAACTTGAAAGAAAAAAAATATTCAAGGTAGAAATTTGAAAATAGAAATTCAAATTTAGTTTAGGCTAGAGGTAAAATAATTGACTGACAAGCAGAAGGTCGCCGGTTCGATCCCAGTTCGAATATTGAGATTGGCAACCGAATTTCTATTGTACATACAAATCGATTTTTAGACAAATATTTAAATTTGAAACTAGAAAATATTCAAGGTTGAAATTTAAAGAAACATATTTAAATTGGGTGTAGGTTAGGTCGAAAAGAGGAATCGGAGAAGGGAAATGCTTCCCTAATCCGACTCAAGTCCCTGAGGACTTACACTTAAGCCAGAATGTACGCTTGTTGTGCGCTATAAAAAATCGGTCCCAAGTCTATTTCCTACCCCAGGAAATTCCTCAACCTCTTCCATCCTATGCCCCTAAGATCCCCCAATGTGGATATTGGGTCACTGGATAGTATTTCGACCCGGATCCCGGCAAAAGTGTTCCAGGGTGTCCTCGTCCTCGTCCTCCCCACAGGCCCTATACACTCCCGAGTCCGCTCTACCAATACGGTGGAGATGGGTCCTCAGTGTCGAGTGTCCCGTGAGGATTTCCATCAAAAGACTCAGTTCCTTCCTACTAAGATTCAGAATTTCCCTCGTCCTGTCCCTATCCGGGTTTCCCCCAGAGAATCCCCGTGGCCTGCCAACACCCGCATTCTCCCAGATGATCCTATGCATGGTGTCAGCCCAATCCACCAGCTCCGCCTTGAGAGCTCGAAAAGGTCTAGCGTTCCCTAAAGTGACTCACTCCAGGGAAGATCCTCCCCTAGCCAATTCATTACCCAATTCGTTCCCCGCTGTACTACAGTGTCCTGGCACCCATATAATCTCAATGCGTCCCCGTGCAGAGAAATCGTTAATTTCCCATTTACACCTGAGTATCGTCATTGATCCCACAGAGTCCGTAGATAGAGCCCGGATAGCCGCTTGGCTATCCGTGAAAATCACAATATTACCGGTCAAGCCCATGATATTCACCTGCTTAATGCATTCCGTAATCGCGGTGACCTCCGCCTGTTGTACGGTATTATGGTCAGGAAGACGGAAGCATTTGCGTACATTGAAGTCAGCGTCACAGAAGCCCAGACCCATTTTCCCACCCAGTTTTGATCCATCCGTGTAAAAGTGGATCCCTAGGTGGTTCCCCAAGAAGGTCCCATTAAACCATGTTTCCCTGTCGGGGATTAACGTGTCACAGAGCGTCGTGACCGACCTCTCTGAAATCCTGTCGCAGTCACATTCTGGGACGCAATATGGGACTGTGACAGGATTTCAGAGAGGTCGGTCACGACGCTCTGTGACACGTAAATTGGGTTTAGGCTAGAGGTAAAGTACTTGCCTGACAAACGGAAGATCGCCGGTTCGAGCCCAGTTCGAGGCATATAATTTTTTTATTAATAATATAAATGTGAATCTATTTATAGAATATTATATATTTTATAACATAAAATATTCAATTGTTATAATAAAAATTCGAAATTTTTAAATAAATGTCGGTTGTTACAATAGTATTAAAATATAATAATAGTGATAGTACGTGGAACCACAAAAATTCGGTTTGCAACTACAAAACTGTTTTATGTGTGTACAAACCAAAAATTGTTTGTAATTATAACAAAACTGGTGCATTGAAACAGCACTTTCTTTTTCGCAAAATGCGACATTTTTCCTTAATTTCATCTCTTAAACGCTGCAATTAATTAGCATAATACTATTTGCTCTATCTTCCGCACAGCTTTCTTATCTAAAATTTTTCGGTCAATATGCGATGTATGCTGCTAACGCACCTTCAGCCGACAATAATCCGTTAACCGTTTCTAGCGTGGACACCTCAATTGGTGGACCACTACGATGTTCGTCTTGGCAGCTCGTACGGCCTCGTTTAATCTCTGCCACCCAATATTTTATAGTAGTAAACGAAGGAGCAGCCTCACACAGAGTAGAATCTAGCTCGGCTTTACTGAGACCTTTCAAATGAGAGTAATTCAATACTTACATAACTGCGACCAATATTTTCCATGTTTACAAATTCACTAAGATCGTTTATTTTTGATGTCTCTAAAAAAAATACTAAACATCGTGGCGCCTTGAAACTTAAAACATATGTTTTATAAGGTTGCCACTTTTCACCAAAGTAATTTTGGAATCGCCCTCGTAGTTAAAAACTATTACCAAATTTCTGATAATGACGATAAAGGAGAAAAATTACTTTTTTTTGTATGCTTTGTTCTTGCGTTGACTGTATTTCTGCAAATTATTTAAATTTGACGAAATACACTAGACGCAAAAACGTTTTATAGTTGTTGACAGTTGTTTGTTTAGTAATCCGTATTATTATTTTTAACTGCGATTACAGTTGTTATTCTATGACAAAATACAATTCAACTACACTAAAAGGAAAATCTTCATAAATATGATGAAAACATCATATTAGTTTTTCGTCCAATGAAATGTTTAATAAATATTCATGAAACTGTTTCATAAAAATATTGTTGAGTTGATGCTGTTTCAAGTTGAAATTATATTCAGACTACTAAACTAAAAAATGTTTGTCCGTTTTATTCAATCCCTCTCAGTTTTCAAGATATGGGACATTTTCATAAACACATATTAATGAGTTTTTATGCAATGATGATGATGATGATAAAGCATGTTTAATAAATAATAATAAAAAGTTTAATCATGTTTATGAAGACTTTATAAATATGACAATTCTTCATAGATTTTCGTCCATTGAAACAGTTTCATAAATATGATGAAGATTTTTTCCTTGAGTGTAGTAGTAATAAATAATTTTTATAATCAAATCCGTTTTTCCTTCTTCGTAAAGGATATCAAAAAATAAATACCCAAGTAAAAGTTTTTATATTTTTTTTTTTTTGCGTTGAACCAACACTCAGGGGATGCCCCTACTAATGCATTGCATTGTGTTGATATCAGAAAAATAGGTTATGGGGAGGAGGAAAGAGGGAGTAGTGTTTGTGGACATTTGACTTGAATTTTTCTTTATTGTAATTTGCAGGGAAGACCTCCGCAGGGAGACAATTCCACATACGGCTAGTGCGACTGAAAAACGAATTTTATCTGTAATGCGTTGTGCGATTTGCCGGGCTATAGACAACAAACGGATGAGATCTACTTGACAAGCGGGTAGTACGAACAGAGGCCCGGTCCCTCGGGAAGAGTCGGCTTATCTCAACAGAACACTTCCCATGGTGAATATCTATAGAACAAAGTCACACAACCCACATTCCGACGATGCTCCAACGAGTCAAAAGAGTTCGAAACCCTACTGTCGTTGATAAGCATCAACGCTCTCCGTTGCACACGATCCAGAAGCCCCAAAATAGACTTTGAAGCACCTGCCCATATATGGGAGTTATATTCCATCTTCGGCCGGATGTAGGTGGTATATATAGTAAGGAGATCAGATGGAGTGAAGTATTTCTTACACCGGTTTAGAAAACCAAGACACTTGAAAGCTTCTTTCGATACTTGAATAATATGATCTGTCCAACGGACATTACACTGTATTCTCATGCCCAGAAATCAAGAGTATCTGAATCCTCAATAACGATCCCATATACACAGATGACATAGTTGAGTCTACAGACCTATGGGTCAACATACAACATTTGGTCTTACAAGCATTAAAATCGACCCTGTTCGCACGACCCCACTCTGAGATTTTCGAAAGGTCATGACTGAGTGTGTCATTCATAATCTGTCTTTTGCCCCCAACCTCCACAAGGCTTGATCTACGATCGAAGGAAAAAGAATGACAAATGTTGCTGTCATCTGCAAAGGAGTAAATAGGATTGATAGTTCGCCAAAGGAGGTCATTAAGAAAGATGAGAAAAAGAGATGGAGAAAGAACTGAGCCCTGTGGTACCCCTGAACATAACTGAAACTCGTCGGATGAGACTCCATCTATAACAACACGTATAGTACGATCTCTGAGAAAACTCAAGATAAATCGAGAGAAATCATTACCGACACAAAAGGCAATTAGTTTTGATAACAGTGCGCAAAAATTTGCATGGGGACAAAATTCGGATGAAATTTAATCTAATATACATCAAGTTGTACAAATTTGTATCTAATTATATCGAATTCAATATAATTCGATACAATTTGATGTGTTTCTGCTACAATTATATGTTCTCATTTTTCGTATCAAATATGATATCATCGCATATCTAATTTATATATAATTTGACGTTGTCACATATAAATTTTTTTACTTTGGCATCCGCTTTTTTAACTATATAAACCAAAATCGGCTTAAGTTTTTTTTTTTTTTTCTCTTGCAAAAAGTGTATTTGTTTTTCCCTTAAAATGTTCTAAAATTTTCCATTACTGCACTTATTTAAACAGTTACATTTTTCATTTGTTGCTACTGCTTCTATTGTTGTTTTTGTTAAATGAAAAAAGAAAAACTAGGTCAAAGTCAATATTTAGGAAATGTAAATAGTAAAATGGAAAAATAACTAAAACAATTTTATATTATGAAAAGCCTACAAATGAAAACAAATAAATGTAAAAATGGAATAATAAACAATAGAAAAATAATGAAGTGTATCCCCTAGGGATGGGAACAAAATAAATTACAAATACGTTGTAGGAAAAATTCTCTCTTAAAAACTTTGCATCATGTTGATACAGTGTGATTTAAAATGTATATGAAAAAATAACCCAAAATAAATATAAGATTTCTCTCAGTCTTGAAAAAAAACTTTTACAGAAAAACTTTCGAAACTTGAAAAGTTACTATTAATCAAGCTCAAGAATCCGAAAAAATTTAATTTTAAAAAGTATTTTTCCAATACTGAAGTACTATGTTGAGCTCCAAATAACTTTAAACGAACATCTAACATAGTGCACAACTTTTTTACACCATAGGAGAAATTTGGGCACTCGATGTTAAACACTCGCTTAAAGTGATGAATACTGCAGCAAATCTTTAGCAAAAATCTAACTTTTTTCATTTGTATATGTGGAGTAATAGAATTTTTAATATGAATATTTTTTTACAATATGCGAGAATGCGGTAAATTTCCAGAAAAACTTTCGGAACTTGAAAAGTTACTATTAATGAAGCTCAAGAATCCGAAAAAATTTAATTTTAAAGAAGTATTTTTCCAATACTGAAGTACTATATTGAGCTTCAAATAACTTTAAACGAACATCTAACATAGTGTATAACTTTTTTACACCATAAGAGAAATTTGTGCACTCGATGTTAAACACTCGCTTAAAGTTATGAATACTGCAGCAAATCTTTAGCAAAAATCTAACTTTTCATTTGTATATGTGGAGTAATAGAATTTTTAATATGAATATTTATTACAATATGCGAGAATGCGGTAAATTTCCAGTTTTGAGTTTGCCAAAAATTGTGGTCAAAAGACAACCCTTAATATATGTAATATATATGGGATGATTTATGTCAGCGGGACACAAACTGACCAAAACCAATGCGAAATTTTAAAGTCGGGCAGCACTAGCGAAGTTTGCTCAAAAAATACTATCGGTCGCAAATCTTAATTACACCAGTCGACACGATTTTCGGGTCTGAATTCTATATTTTTTTTTTTATGTTACTAATAAGGGAAACAAAAATTCCGGTACAATATTAGTTGTACCTTTGGTAATTTTTAAACACGGTGGGTTTTACAAAAATAGCAGTGGTGTGACAGTAATATTTTTTTTTTGTACGGTTATCAATTTCTACCTGGTAGGGGGGTATAATTTTTAATGCGACAAAATATTTGAATATTGAAAATTTATTGGTAAAATCGCATTTATGAATACCATAAAATAAGTAATTTTTAAAGAAACCGAATTCTTAAAAAAAAATATTAACCATATTGGTTAAAGCAATTTAGGCTTGGGAAGTCAGATTAGTTTTCACTTCCTACAATTCCCAGGAAAAAATTGCAAACAAATCCGATCTCTTTTTGGCTGAATTTCAGTTTATGGGGGACACCCCTAGAGAAAAAATCTGAATATGCCATCCCCTTCAGAATGTTCCCAGGAGTACGAAAATCATAATGAATAAGGGGGCTCACGCCCCCTATGGGCGTGGCAGTCGAAAAACGACCCGGCCCACCTACGTAGACAATATGGGTATCAAATGAAAGCTAATGTCTTCACGATTCCAAAAAATAGCCATAGTTGCCAGATCGGGCGGTTTTTGCAGCCGATACGGCCATTTTTGTTAAATAGGGGCGGGGGTGAAAAACGACCCATGCCACCTACTTAGGCAATATTGGTATCAAATGAAGGAAATGTCTTCACGATTCCAAAAATACCCGTAGTTGCCAGATCGTCCAGAATTTGAGGAAGATATGTTAATTTTTATAAAATGGGGGGAAGGACCTTTTTTTGTTTATTTCTTTTTAGCTCGGCCAGAGGCCGAGCACTCGAGATCCCCGCCGTCTAGAATTAAGACATACTGGAGTTAAAAACCCCTAAGCCCGGCCGTAGGCCGGTCACGCAGAAAAACTTTACTAAGCGAAGCCAGTATAACAAATTTTCATTAACCAATCAGAAGCTTTCAAGAGTTTCATGCTTCTCCAAGGGGATTGATTTACTATGACCTCCACGCGGTAATCCCTGGGTAACGCTAACAATAGTAATCTTTTCGCACAAAATGCTCATTTTTGTTTGATTTTAACAAAATATAAGCAAAAAAAAGGAAAAAAAAAATTCCCCCCACCCCAAATTTTGCCAAAATGGCCATATCGGCTACAAAAATCGCCCGATCTGGCAACTACGGCTATTTTTGGAATCGTGAAGACATTAGCTTTCATTTGATACCCATATTGTCTACGTAGGTGGGCCGGGTCGTTTTTCGACTGCCACGCCCATAAGGGGCGTGAGCCCCCTTATTCATTATGATTTTCGCACTCCTGGGGTCATTTAAGGGGGCGTGGCATTTTTTTTTTTTTTCCAGGGGTGTCCCCCATAAACTGAAATTTTGTCCTCTTTTTTTTTATCATGTGAATTCTTTTTTGTCATTCGATTCGCCATTAATAATTTTAAAATCCTGATAACTTATTTGTAGTTAGCGGCTCACAAAACATTCTGTTTAATAATTTTCAGCAAAACCGAGTCGAGGAGGGGTCAATTTCCCTCTTTGACATGTCATAACTAATCTTAAAAAAGCATGTAACAGGACTGACGCAAAAGAACATATCCTGCAACTATCACAAAAGAACATGTCACTGAACTAACTCTAAAGAACATGTTACAGAACTAACTCCATTGAAATATTAATTCTTCATTACAAAAACTTTTTGTTTTAATGTAATTAGCGATCAGAAAATAATTTTATTTAATTAATTGTACGAATATTTCCATCCAACAAATTTCAGTGGTTCTTATATGAAGACGGTCAATAAGTTAAAAATACTACGTGTAATTTGATAAAAATTTGTTTAATTAATTTGAAAAAAAAATGAAAATAATATTAAAAAACACAATGTCCTTTTATCAATTTTTTTTTAGGTTAGTCGGAGTTCTCCCTTGAATGATTTCCCTAATAGATAGTTTAAAACCGGCCCAATGTTAGGTACACACAGAGAAAAAATATGTTTGAACATGATTGGGGACAAGAAATTATCATATTATGATAATAACAACCATAAACATGATTCTGACTGATCATATTAGGATTACTGAGGACGATTTACAATATTATTATGAATCATAATATTATTATGAGGATCATATTATAGTTGTTGTGTGTTTCATCCTTAACATGATTCTCTTAAACTATCATAACATGATGCTCTTTTTTCTGCGTGTACTTTAAAATCCGTCATATTTGCACCTTTTCAGCCAGTCTCTTGAAAGACACGTTGAAGTAACGTAAGTAAAGTCTAATTTTCACCTACCACAGTTTTGGTACTTTCAAACTCATCGCGTGATCGAGACTTTTAAACCGATCACGTAGCGGTACTGCTTTTACCTCCTCCAAGACTGATACTTTCAGACCCATAGGAGATAGATTTCACGACGAACTTGGGTGTGTCGCTGGATGCAATCCAGTAGATTTGCTGAGATTTGTCAGGGAAATATTACGGCTGTTTCTAGTAAGGGGACGATATGAGCCTGTTCTGGGAAGTATATATCCTTTCTATCTTTCTTTCTATCTATTTTTCAATCTATCTATCTGTCTATTAATATATTTTTTTTTTTTTTACTTTTTCACTCAAGGGATTCACAATGGACCATATTGGTGTCCGAGTGGAGTTGTGCCTTTGGGCACATAACCCTTCCTAACCTAACCTAGCCTAACATAAAACAATGTATGAAGAATATGTAAAAATAAATTTTAGTAACTAAGTGTGATTTGAGGAAAAAAATCAATGAAAACAACAAATGCGATCTCAGTTTCAAATGTTTTGACCACTACTGTATATCTGATTATATCAGATTTTATAGAATTAAATATAATTATATATAATATATCCACTAATTTCCGTATATAATTATATATAATTTGATATGGCTAATATAATTTTATTCAATCGGGTATACCTATATAATTATATTTATGTGGAAATTCGTGGATATATGTATATATAATTATATATAATTGTATTAGTTCTGATATAATTATATATAACTATATACGAAAAACGGGTTTATCTAATTTTATATAATTATATAAATATATATCTAATTACATAAGGCAAATATAATTATATATTGGACCATATATACATATATAATTTTATATGAAACCAAATAAACAAATTTTTAAATAAGCAATGTAAGATATAATTATATCTGATTATATATGGTATTATATATGATCATATAAAATTATATATAACTATATATAATTATATATTAACTTTATTACTCGTGTATCTAAAGGAACAGTAATTTTGCTGGAAAAACTAGGTCATTGTATAATAAATAACAAACGAATTACAAGCTACGGTAGAATAGAGGTATCGTATAACAAAAGCATTGATTTCAAAATAAATACAACAACAAGTGCACCCATTAACATTTAGCGTCATCTATCCACACTGCATCGTCAACATCATCAACATCCACATCCTCCCTTCAACTCATACAACAGACTCATAGAGAACTGCAGTGATATTTTTTTCAGAATTTTTTTTTTGTTTTTGGAAAAGATTTTGTTTTGTATTTTTCTTTTTTTTTGGTTTTGGAAAAATCACATACAAAACAAACAACAAAAATACAAAAAAAAAACAACAAAAAAAAAGAAAATTGGATCAAGGACATTAAAATACATTTGAACGCAGTACTATACAACAACAAAAACAGGAAAAACAACAGAAAAATGGGTGTAACATCGACTATATGTAGTACATGAGATGCTCTAATGACTTGAAAAGAATTAAAATTATAAAAAAAAACACTCACCTGCAGCAAAATGTAAAGGAGTCGATTTTCGTCCAGCCGTATCACGGGCATTAACGGTCTGTGATGTTATTAACTTTTTTCACTTTGGCGATTGTCACCCGTTTTACAGGCTTCGAAAAGCTCTCGTAATGGATCATTGGCCATGACCGCATCCAGGTTAACATTAAGTATAGCTCGACTGCGGCTGGTCATGGTGACAGTAACACCAACACCATCAACTTGACGTTTTCTATGGATTTTAAGAATATTCCCCAACACACAATATACACACGTCTACGTTTTTTTCCTTTTTTTTATACGTTGTATCGTTTAAAAAAACACACACAATTCCCGACCAACCAACAAAAGAAGAAAAAAAAAACACCAGACTATAGAAAAAAAAATATAGATTTTAGGGCTCCAGCCCTTTTTTATAACGAAAAATAATTGCAATATTATTTATTCCTGCTTAAGAAACATTAAAAACTTATTTAATTATATTCTTAACACAATTTATATAAAAATTATACACATTTTTTCTAGATTTCGCAAAAAAAATAGATTTTTTTCAAAAGAAAATTTCTCTTCCTTCTTTCTTTACACTTCACTTGAGTTGTTTTTTTTTTTATTTAATTTTATTTTTGCATTCTTTTATTGCTTTTATTTATACCATATAATAATATTTTTTCTATATTTTTTCAATAATTGATTATTTCTTTTTTTTTTTGCTCAACAGCTGAAGTTTTTTGTTTCGTCGTTTGTAAAAATTCTCGTAAAACTGCAAAAGTACTCAAGAAAAATATACGATTTTAAAGCAGAGACCTGAGCCGACTAAATTAATCTGCGTTTGAATACAAAAATTGCGGCGGTTGAGAGCCGACAGCTGAGTGGCTAGCCAAACTTTTATCGTCTAAACCCAAAAATCATTTAAGCTGCCTTTAAAAAAAATATATATAAAATATTAATTATATTTGATTTTTTTAGTATCCTTCGAGAAAAAAACGACTAGGTACGTTAAGCCGCAAAATTTTTGACGGCGGCGGCTACTGATAACTAACGTCGGCTTGGTTCCAACGGCTGTAAGTCATTAGGCGCAGGCCTCTGTTTCACAGCCAATACAAAAAAAATCATGTTCATCTGATGAGTTGTATTTATTCGTAGTGTTTTTTCTGGTTAACTTTTGTTACATTGAATTTTCTTATTGGACAATAGACTGGGATGGATTATAAGGTATTTAAGTACTTCTGACACTCACAAGCAGCGCTGACAACATTGACGATTTTTTAACAGAATTGAACAATTAACGATTTCACAAAATTTATTGTATGGGATTTTATGAAAAAATTGAAAATTTTGAAAATCTTATAAATAGTTCATCTAAAAATGTAGTTGAAACAAAAATCTAAAAATCTTAAACAACTAAATTCTAACACCAATGTTATTTTTTTCTAGCTCGAAGTTTAGTGCAGTGGTAAAATTGAATAGCTTACCTTTCTCTTCGTGCTGATTTGATGGAAGTGGTAACATTAATTAGAAAAGGTATTATTTCAAATTAATGTTTTATATATAAAATAATTTTTAATAAAATAATAAACGAACAGAATATTTGATCTAAATATCTAGGACAATTTATTAAACTATCTAGGGTTTGTTACGCAATATAATGGATAATTTTATTACGATATACTGTTTAATTGTCATAAATAAAAGAGGAAGAATTACCAAGTTTTTTAGTTAAATCACATTATATTTTTATACAAATCGTTTTCCTAAGTTGATTGACAAACTTTAATGCTCCTACTATATATTATACCCCTTTTTTGAAAAACGTTCCCATAGATTTTTTGTGTTTATAATCTATTTCTAACTAAATTTAATTTAAAATGATCAGTGGGTCAAACCAATAGAAAGCTGACGGGTTAATACATGATTTCATAAAACGATTCCGTTTACGGTTTAATGATTATTCACAGGTTATGGCAACTCTATTAAAAACCTTGACAAATACCTGCGAAACAACAACAAAATTCACACAGTAAACAAACAAGTAAAAGAAGTAGAAAAAAATAAAACCTTATGAAATGTCAGTAATAAAATCAGGGCAAAATGGCGTAAAAGGCACAGAGATACAAGTCGAGTGCCGCAAATTCGAAGCGCCGCTGACTATTGTTTGGAATCGCTCCGCCGCCGTAGCAAGCGTATAGTTTCGGTTTATATTTGTTAGCTGAACAACCAGCTTAACAGATATTTTTATTAATTTTTTTTTCAGTACAACTAGGGGTGGCATTCAATTATTTCTCATAAAAAAGGTAATTGGTTACAACAGTAACATAAGAGCAGACATGAAAATTTAAAAAATGCGATTCCATTAAAATTTTGCAATTTTACCTGTTTGATTTTGAGGCATCTTTAACTAAAGTGAAAATAGCACTAAAATACCGAAACGACTATTTATAACGTTATTTTGTTGATTAAATAAAAATTAATTGGTAGAATTTCAAAAATAAACCCTGTGATATCAGAAGCCACACTCCACTATTGGAATTGTGCTTTTAAAATTTTCATCTCGGCCTTGATATAGACATCGGTAGTCAACGAGCTTATAATGAAAAGGTAGTGTTTGTCAACCATGAATACAACCGATCAGGCAAACTACAATTTAAATATTGTATTGAATCGGTTTGGAAAAATAAATATTTTTTAACGTTCCTCGCTAAAAATATAAATTTTTTAATCCAAAATATGCAAAATTGCAAATAATTAACTTTTTGTTAATAAAATATCTTTTTACTAACTTACAAATTTTTATTTTGCGAATGAATAACCGATACCAATACCGAAACAAACAAAAACAATACCGAAAAAGGCGATACCAATGCCTATTATCAATACCGTTTTTTTTTTGATTACCAACCTTGAAATAAACTAATAATTAAATTTTTGTTTAAATAATTACATCCGCTTCAGCCGTCTTGAGCCTCCGCCGCTAGTTTTTTGTTTAGTCGCCGACGTTGTAGAGTCGACTGGTATCTTTGATTTGCACTCTTCCCTTTCTTATTATTATTATATATTCTTTATTTTATTGTTCTACACACACTGGTGTAGTCTCGGCTGTTTGCTTCATCAAGCAACATTTTGGCGGAGTTTTGGGCGATTGGCCGATATTTTTTTGTGTCATTTACAAATAATTACAAGAAATCAAGATACCAGTAATGCCAACTTGGTGATTTTAGCACTATTGTTGGTGCTTTTCGATTATCCAAAACGCGGATATTTTACTCTTCTTGGTTGGTGCATTTAGTGCTTTTTAGCAATATTTTATATTACTCCCAAATTGTAGTGAAAAGCCTAAAAAACGGATCAAATCACATATTTTCGAGAGAAATGTTTAACTTGTGAAACTTTACAATATAAAACTTTATTAATTGTATAATTTTAGTCGTTATTACAAGTATACTCCCAACTTTTTTCATATTTATTAAAATTAGTCATGTGTAAATTGATTGAATTCCAGAACTTTTCAAAAAATTTGAGTAAATTTTTTTCTAACGATGAAAAACGTGTCATGCAAGATATTGATATAGGTAGTTTCACTAGAACAACACTACAAACAAACACTACAAACAATACAAAACAACAGGGTTTTGACATTTTAAAATACTCAAGATAAGTCTTTGTTCTGTCAAAACCATGTAAGAAATGTCAAAACCAGGTAAGAGGAAGATAAGCAGTTAGGCTACTAAACTACCTTATAAATATATCTTGGTGTCATGTGCTTTTTTACGCCTCTTTTAAGTGAAAATAAAAATTTTTATGAGTTTTAAAATTTGTATCGCGCTTTTTTACGCTCAAAAAGTTGGCAACACTGGAAGAAACTAAGAAAAATATACGTGCAACAATAATAAACAATAGCTAAAAAAAAAAAAATACACGAAAGAGATACAATAACAAAGATACAAGAAAGATACATAAAAGTAAAGAATAATGGAACATGTTAATATTATTTGTTACAAAATAACTGTTTTCAAAATGTTAATATAATATGAAGATATTCACGATGCAAACGGTTATTTGAATTCTATCAGCCTTGAGCAGTATAATGGACACTGCAAACTGTGCATATTTGCATCGTGTGCAAAAATTACCATCGTGAGTACCCTCATTGTTAGTATTGTTGGCTAAATTGCAATATTAGGGGGCGTTTCTTCAAGAAAAAAATAGGTGTTCCCCTCCAGAATTGAAAAGGAGTTAGATGGCCGTTGCCCAAAAACCGGTACGCGTAGTAACATATAAGTGTGGGTATTTATCAGGATTTAAAAAATGTTTTTAATTATTAGAATCTATGATATGAAACGCCACCTACACCCGTTTACCAAGATTTTCTTATAGAGATTTTTATAAAATGACATTAAATTTAGTAGTAGTTGGAATATCCCATAATCTAAGTCGGAAGCCACGATTTTTTATAAATAGATTCTGCTAAAGTATGCGACTACAAAATATATATGTATATGTATGTAAGTTTGTACATAGTTTTTTTAAAACATTTTTTTTATAAAATGTCATCAAACTTTTAAAATAGCATATTTCTTATATTTTGTATGGGAATGGTCGAGTATTTAGTTTTTGACCCAGGGACACAATCTTCATCCGATTGAGGTGAGATTTACTAGGAACATTCTATGGAAATTTTATCCTTTCAAAAAGTACGCATTTGTTATAATTATCGAACAAAAAGTGCACTTTCACTACTAGAAATACTCGACGAGTAGTTCGAACGAGTTTTCATGGTGTACTAGAGATACCCGGGTTTTATCGAAGGCACTGCTACGTATCATGGATCATAATAATAATATAAGGTGGCGCAAAAGTAATCCTCCTATCAGAAAATGCTATACATAATAATACATAATAAAAAAAAAACATTGGAAGGTTATTTTTGCGCCACCTTATATAATTTTTGAAATCCCTGAGGAAGTTTCACACTTATATGTTTCTACGCATACCGTTTTTTTTGCTCTGTGGGGACCCTGGAGCCCCGGCCACAGTAAAGAATTTAATTTGGGTAAATAATTTAATTTGCTTCGACAATGTCCCACAAACTTTTTCAAAAAAGTCTGAAATCCAATAAACTGGATTTTTTTTTAATAATCAGACAAAAATGTTGGTTCTGTTTTGTCGACTGCAATCCAAATGAGCGTAGGATAATAATACACATTCTTGCCAAATTTTAGCTGTCTATCGTTTTTTTAAGACGCAATTATTGTTGTAACAGCTTCGGACGGATATTAATATTTCGACATATTATAGCAAATTTACAGTTGGGTCCAAATACACTTAAAATAGGATTTCGATAGATTTCGGTCGAAATCTATGGGACACAGTATTTTTTTTAGCTGCCCAATCTCACGTTTTAGAGGGTTTAAAATTCAATGGTTTTTGTATGAAAACTATTCTTTAATTTAACGAAAACAATATTATGTGTAAGCAGGGTTAAAGTATTAAAGAAAACAAAAATTTTGATACCCATATTGCCTTTATAGTGAATCCAGAAATAACACATTTTTGAATTATTTGAATTATTAGGGGAAAAAAAGTTCTTCGGGAGAAAGTCGCTTAAAAACCGAACCGTTCGTAATAGCGGGAAATGCTCAGACACCCCTTCGATTAAAATAAATAGGCATTGCTTTGCATTATTTTTAGCTTAATACAACTATAATTCCTTTATACAAACACAAACATGTATATAATGGAATCGATTTTCTAAAATTTTCGTTTCCATCTTGATGTAACTGTGATAGCCAACTACCGTTATTATAAAAATTTATTGAATACCAAACCTGCTTTAAAATTACTAACAATATGTTAAAGTTGAACTACTGACATCATGGGACATTACGTGTAAACTGAATAATTTTGAGGAAAAGTGCTATTATTCGGTATTCGTACGAATAGTAATAACATTCCGAATATAACGAATACTGAATTGTAACCGTATATTCGTGATATCTCTAACCAAAAAGGTGTTAGCATTTTTTTAAATTTTTGTTTGTTTTATATTTAAAACATAATCTTGTTCTTTTTTTCGGAACAAATTCAGTTTACCGACACCTCTCAGAATTTTTTGAAATTTTTTGACCTTGAACATTTGACCCCACAGAGTCATAAAAAAAATCATAAAAAAAATATAATAATAATATTTTGGGACATTATATACCTCATTGGAAAGATATTTTCGAGACCTTTCCAACGACGCCAATTTTGTTAAGATCGGACAAGTAGTTTTGAAGTTATTTGCAATTTCATTTCAAACTTTGGAGCCCCGCCCACTGAAAAGGGGGCGTGAGCGACGCAAAATTTTTTTTTATTTCGACTCAGCGTGGTCTCTTCTATTAAAGGACAAAATTTCATTTATTTTGGTGAGGTGTCGGTAAACCGAATTTATGCCTTTTTTTCTGTGTATAAACAGTTTTGCAAAAATTATTAAAAAAATAAAAAATTATAAAAAAAACATCGGCTGCAGACGTCTTAGAGCATTATTTTTTGCCGCCGATTATTTTTTTTGCAAAGCCGCCGCTGACGATTATTTTGAGTAGGCTTGCACCTCTGGGCACTACACATAAATTTTTTTCTTGTGCTCTAAAGAAAAATTTTCTTTGCTATTGGATTTTTTCCACTTTAAAGAATCTCATTAACACTAATTAAAAATTACTAAAATACAATTTAAAATAAAGTGCTAACAAAAATAAATAATTTAAAGTTTTAAAATAAACAAAGAAAAAAATAAAATGGAAATGATTTTAACCTAAATACACACACACACACACAAAAATATGTAAAATTAATAATTGGAGTTTCTAAAATGAATATCTTTCAAGAATAAATTAATTATAATTTCAAGTTAATAGTGGAACAAACAGAAGTAGAAGTTAATGGTTTTTAAAGAAAAAAAAAAAAATGATTTGCCAACGACCTCAATCAATATAAAAAAAATAAAAATATAGGTATCTATGATAGAATTTGTATGAATTGTGAGTTTATCCGTCATCCATTAAGGTTGTCTTGTGTGTTTTATGTGGTTTTTCTTACTTATTACACAAAAAAAGACTCCAAAGAAAAACTAGAAGCAATAAAGTGCAAGTGAATTCACTTTACCAACCAACCAACGTGCGAGCAGTTAAAATACATTTTGCACTAACATAAAACAAAGAAAGGGAAAATCCAGTAAAGCCAAGTTGGGGGGGAACTATTCAATAAAAAGTGAATTTTAAACACTATTTATGGAATTAAACTGAAATGGAATGTCTTTTGAGTTGTTGTCATTGTATTTATCGGAAGCTTAACATAATTCAACCCAACCTTAATTTTGGGAATTTACAAAAAAGATTAAAATTTTGTATGGAATGAAAAATCGCTTATCGTCGTCGTATCCATTAACTTTTTATACCTAAAAATTTGTTGGATTTTTGTATTTTTTTTCTCTCTCTATGTATTTGATGTCATTACGCTACGTTGACCATGTTAAGCTTCATTTATTTACAACATACAATAATCAACTATTTAATTAGTATTTAATCTAGAAAAAGGAACAAAAAAAAACCAAAAAGTATTGGAAATATATTAAGTCAGTCGACTCTATTAGCTATATACATAGATAGCTAGCTGGCCCCTCATTAAACATTTTCCTTTTGTTATGGAAAGTTAGTGCTGTTGGGAGTCATCATTACAAATTAAGGTGCCTTTTCCTTTTGTAACCAGTTTTAAAATTGTGGAGTGCTATTATTTATTTGCCTGCAAATATATTTGGAGAATTATAAAAACGTTACCATGGAGTTAAAAGTTTGGGTTGAAGGCATACACGGATTGTTTGTGGTGTTACTATTAATACAACATGTCAGGTATGTAAAGAATCATTTTTATTTGTTATTTTTTTTAATTTAAATTTGTAAATTAATAATACAGTGGAGTACGGTTATATCGAAATCGCGGGAACCGGACGGTTTAGTGCGTTACAAGCGAAGTTCAGTATAAGCGAGGTAGAGTTTCCAATTCGGTTAATCGATTAGCTGATTAATCGATTAATCGTCTCTATTTCGATTAATGTCGAACAAATAATTTAGAACTCAAATAATTATTCGAGACGAATAATCTGTTAAAATAAGTCCAAATTATTAATACAGTGGAGTACGGTTATAACGAACAAGCGGGGACCGGACGATTTAGTGTGCTACAAGCGAAGTTCAGTATAAACGAGTTAGAGTTTTCAATTCGGTCAATCAATTAACTGATTAATCGGTTAAAATAGGTCGGTTAACCGCTTAAATTTTTTATATGGATTTTTTAAATCGTCTTAACTTTGGCAGAAAGTTACATTAGGTTAAATTTTTTATATGGATTTTTAAATCGTCTTAACTTTGGCAGAAAGTTACATTAGGTCATCTCAAACTTGTATCAACGAAATTCTGCATACCATTTCCACAGCAAAAGAAAAGGGTCTTAAAGTCACTTTAATCTCCCTTGATATTTCAAAAGCATATGATTGTGTCGACTTGAATAAACTTTGTGCTATCCTTCAGCAATTGAACTGCCCAATCTCATATCACGATGTGGATGATGAACTTTTTAAAACGTCGTATTCTCGTACTAGGCAATGAAACAGCAGAATTATTTAACGGATTACCACAGGGAAGCTGTCTAAGTCCAATATTATTCAACATATATACAATGGGGCTGCATGGCATTGCAGATCCCAACACTCACATTTTTCAATACGCGGACGATTTCGTTATACTATCTATGCAGAAAGATTTCGAAAAAGCCGTTTCTAACTTACAAAAAAAGACCGAAGAGTTTTGCTCCATAACTGAAAATCTGAATCTGCAAATTAACACAGAGAAATCTATCACCATGTATGCGGCAAAAGGAGCTAGAAAAGAAGTCAAACATATTTATCAACAATCTTCAAGTAACGGTTTTTGAACACTACGATACCGTAATGAAACAATGCATTTCGGCAACAAATGCAGTCAAAATGTTATCTTCAGTGAAAGGTGGTCTACTGCCAAATCTTGCTGTCAATCTGGCCAAATCCCTCGTTTTTTCAAAAACGGAATACGCAATGTCTTCAATGGCTCACGCACCCACATATGTCAACAAAAAAATTTCAACTTTCCAAAATAATATGCTCCGCAGATGTCTAGGACTAACCCCTCGACGCCGGTTCAGATTATCTATGCTCTTGCTTTAACTCTGCCACCCAAACAACGAGGCATGTATCTGGCTGCTAAAGAATTTGCTAAACAAAAAATCTTTAACCCTTCAGCTTTCAATTTTATTTGTGAAAACCCATGCAAAAAATCAAGTATGGGCTTTATTTATAACAAATTCAAAGATATTTTTGATGACATGTGCGGCAGTCTCTCCCGAGCAACCTCTGACAAAATCCAAGTTTTACTTAACCTGTTTACCAACTCAAAAGCAAATACTCCCAAAGAAGTATTCAGCGCTTTCTACACTGAGAAAATTAGTCATTTAAAAGCAGAAGGCTATGCAATCTTTGCCACGGACGCCTCAATTACAGAGGTTTCAACCGGTTGTGCGGTGTGCAACATCTCGTCAAATCAAAATTATATGTTTAAAATCTCGTCTAAAGGATCATCTCTCATGGGTGAATTATATGCCATTGAAAAATCAATTGATATCATAATTGAACAAGGTATTAGTAAAGCCGCCATCTTACCGACAGCAAAAACTCATGTCTCCTAATTAAACTTTTTAGCTGACAGAATAATCAACAAAATAAATTTGGCAAATATCTCATCTTTGGTATTTATTTGGACCCCCTCCCATGTAGGACTTCCATTTAATGAAAAAGCTGATCACTACGCCAAGCTTGCTACATCCAGCGGGTTAGAGTTAACGCCTCAATTATCACTCAAGGACGCTTGCACCAAAATTTATAACAACCTTTGGGATGAATGGAACTCTGAATACAAACAGATATCGCGTTTAAAAGGAGCAAAATTTTTCACGATTTTTCCCAACTTGCCCAAAAAGCATTGGTTCTTAAACTCATCTCTGACTTCTACAGAAATAAAAACAATAAATAGACTGTTAACGGGGCATACTTATAATAAACCGTATTTCCACATGATTAAAGTAGAATCATCTCCAAACTGCGATGAATGCGACACACCTCAAACCGATGACCACGTTATTTTCATATGCCCGAAATTTTCGGAAATACGAAAAAATTTTGATTTCTTCGCACAATTCAACAACCTGTATACATTACTGAATACGTTTCAAGATGCTGTCTTCAAAAAACTCGTTGCTTTCATTAACCTGTGTCAAATCGACCTCTAATAGCTGTCTAACCATCATTGAATCATCAGTAACAACAATTTTTGCTTGCTCGTCTAATAACATCAGCTGTTCTTATTCACGCACACACGTTTCATTCCTGCTATGTATCAGCCAATCGGACATCTCGATGTTTTTCACCACTTTGCAGTACAACAAATCCATTTATTCTGAAAACATCAACTATCTTCAAGTTATGCATACATCTTTTTGGATTATTTAGTACTGGCATATAAGTATCTGAGGAATACTTCGCCAACCGCCTGATCTCATCAGGCAAACCAAAATTTAAAAAAAAAAAAAAAAAAATGTATTGGTTTAACTATCACATATGGTTTGTGTCAATAATAACAAATATGGTATTTTGGAGGGTAAACATCTGTCATTATGATTCAGTATTCGATAGACGCCAAAGTGTAAACACACATTTTTTTCAATCGCTATAATAATGTTGAATTTTGTGCCTAAAAAAGATTTTTTGCTGGGAAGTCTGATAACCTTCCTTCATTTGAAGAAAACGGATGCTGAAAGTTATAGATTGTTGGTAGAATCTTACCGTCAACATGCACCAACTCAAAAAACTTGTGAACGATGGTTTGCGCTATTTAAAAGTGGTGAATTCGACACAGAAGACAAGGAGAGGCCTGGTCAACCGAACAAGTTTGAAGGTGAGGAATTACTCCACGAATATTGTTGTCAAACGCCAGAAGAACTTGCATTATCATTGGAAGTCACACAACGTTTCCCTACGTTTAAAAGCATTGGGATTCATTCAAAAGCAAGAAATATGGGTCCCATATAAATTGAAGCCGAGAGACGTTGAAAGGCGATTTTACATGTCGGAAATGCTGCTTGAATGCCCGGCCAACCAGCCAAATCAACGCCGAAGCCGAATATCCATGGCGCCAAGGTGGGATCAGAAGGGTGTATTGTATTATGAGCTGTTGAAATCGGGTCTGACGATCACAGGGGACCTGTACCGAACACAATTGATTCGTTTGAAGAGAGCAATCAACGAAAATCGTCCAGAATATTCGACCAGATACGAGGCCATAATCTTCCATCATTACAACGCTCGGCCACATGTTGCAAGACCGGTCAAAAACTATTTGGAAAACAGTGGATTCGAAGTTTTGGCTCACCCGCCTTATAGCCCAGACCTTGCCCCTTCTGACTACCATTTGTTTCGATCGATGCAGAACGCCCTTACTGGAATACGCTTCACTTTAGAACAGGGTAACAGAAATTGGCTTGATTCATTCTTTATCTCAAAACCGGAGCAGAATCCATATGCTACTAGAAAGATGGGAAACAGTAGTGGCTAACGATGGAAAATACCTAGAATAATGTATCAATTCATTTTGTTATTATAATAAATGCATTTTTCAAGCAAACAAATCGACATTATTAACTTGTATACCCAATAATTTACATTACATTAATTGAAACATATGGAAAAGGATTTGCATAAATTGAAGAGGACAGGTGTCCAGTAATGCTGCAAAGCTCTAAGATATTTCAAATGTTGGGGTTTAATCACACGTCAAAATATTGTAAGGCAGTTAATCAGATATGTGCTAAATGTAGTGACATCGTACATTCATATAGGGACTACAAAAAGGTTGACACTAAATGCATTAATTGTATAAAATCTAAAGAAAGGTTGAATTTCCAAAAAAAAAGATACTAATCATGATTGTAGAAGTGCGGCGTGTCGTATATTGAAGAGGAAAAACAAATTGGAAGCAAAAAGAATTGATTATTAGCAATCAAAAATAGTAAGAGGCTGCTTATACTTAAATGTTTGAGAACTAAATTCAGATTTACATCAATTAGAAGTGAGATGATGTGGAGAAAATTTTGGTTTTATATGTATGACAGAAGAGACTCATTTAAATGATGATATTGGCCATGAAGAGGTAACTTTAAAATACTATAATATATTAAGATGTAATAGTTCTTCGAGACATATAGGTGATATCAAATGCATTATAATTCGAGTTAAATTCTAAATAAATAAAAAAAAAAAAAAAAAAAATAACAAAAAAATGTCTCAGAAAATGATATAGTTGTGGGCTGCATCTTCCATTGGGGGTCAAGTGATCATGTTTTTGCGTTTGTGAAAAGATTTCTGGGTTGTTCATTTAATGACTACTTGCGGTTAAGAAATTTGTTATACTTTTACAAGATAATGTACATGGAGTCCCGAATTATTTATTTTCAAGATTCACATTCACGAGATATACTACAACTCCACGTATTGTTGAACCCCCTATTTCATATCAAATCTTTGCCCAATCTTTCATTATTAGAAATTGTGTGGAACTACTTACCATACCATTTGCAGATTTTCACCTCAACACCTGGTACTTTTAGGCACAGGCTTTTGGCTTACTTCCAAAATAATTCATAGTTGTGTCGTTGTGTTTAGATTTTATTATTAAAAGTTGTGATCGATAGGGACTTATTGTATAATGGTGTTGTTTGTGCCTTAGCCATATCCCAAAAAAAAAAAATGTAGAGCATACGATTTGAAACATTAGATACTTATTTTTATTCTTTTATAATCCTGCTTTAGGGATTTTTTTATGCATATACCTTTGTTTACATATAATATAAGAAATTTTGTAAATATTAATATGAATTTGTACATTTGTGTGGCATTGCAAATAAATAAATAAAAAATGTCAATGTTCAAGTTCTTTTAAAATCGTGAGTTATAAGCGGGATAGTCTACATTGCTCCATAGAGTCACCCTGTTCAAAAATACAAGTTGTTTTAATGATGTTTACTGAAATTAATGTGATACATTATGAAACTGATAAAAAAATACTTTTTCTTTATATATTTTAGGATGTTGTTTTTGCATTGGCACATGCTACGGGAAAAGTGGGTCGTTTTACACTTATTGAACGTTGGCGCAACAATGAACGTCTATTGGCACCAAATGAAAATCCATTGAAATTACTTTTAAAATGGGGAGAATATGCGAATGATGTACAATTTATATTACAACGTTCAGAAAGTAAACAGCAGCAGCAGCAACAACAACAACAACAACAACAACAGAATAAACAAGAAACACCACCACTACAGCAACAACAACAAAATAATACTAACAACAATGGCAGCAATGAAAGCACAACTGTGATGTTAAATACTAAAAAACCATTGGGTTTAAGCAATATTAACAACAACAATAACAATTTATATAAACAAATTAATACCAATTGTAATAATAATAATACTAATAATAACAACAACAATAGTACTACTAGTAATACAGCAATTGATAATGCATTAAATGCAAATACAACAATACCGCAGCAACACCAACAACAACCATATCAAAAACCTTTAACTATGGAATTAAGTTTAAATGCTGCACATGAAAGAGCCAAAGAATTAAAAAAAAGTTTTGGGTAAGTTATATATTTTCATTTTCATTTTCATTCAATAATTCAAAAAACAAGCCTATGGGATCAAATACTAACTAACGAAGAGAGTCTCCCGATCGGTTCTCTTCGATCTTAGGGAGATTTGGATATGTGATAGAGGAGAACAAAATTAGCGACAACTTTTTCTCCAAAACTTATTTTATTATCCAAAAAAAACTAGTGTTCAGGAGAGGTAAAAAAAAAATCGAGTTTTGATAATTTTTTTTATTTTTTTGTTATTCAATAAATATATAGCCAACATGTACCAGTGTGCAAAATTTCAATTAAAAATATTGCGCAGAAGTAGCAAAAAATTGCACTTGAAAATTTTCTTTAGTTTAATAAGGGTATAAGTTACAATTTTATTAAAAATGTTAAGTTTTCTTTGGTCTTCTTTTTATTTAATTCTGCTTATTTTAAACAAGCTTAAGATCCTTTATTTAAAAATTATAATTATTTATATCCAATATTACCAATATTTTTAACTATTAAAACAAAAAGTTTTAAATCAAATTATAATAATTGTTCCCTGAAGAAGTCACCCAATGTGAAGACGAAATATTGGAAATAAATAATTATAATTTATAAATAAATGATCTTAAGCTCGTTTAAAATAAGAAGAATTACAATTTTCTTTGTATTTTTATACATTTTCTATGTAGTTAGGTTAGGTTAGGTAAAATTTTAGCGATATTATGGGACACAAAGACTCACGATTTTTCAGTAAGTAAGTGACTAACCATGTTACATTTAATTCTTTAGTTTGACATGGTCAAAATTAAGAGTATCTTAAAAATAACAGTTAAATAATGATTCGTTTATATGTGAATACTAGGGTAATCAAATTACTCGGGTTTGGTTTTCTTCGAGTAAACGAGTATCTCGATTTTGAGGTTTTAAACTTACTCTATTATTCGAGTAAGGTTTTAAAATTCCTCGAGTAACTCAAATAATTTCAATAGTTTTATTTCTTTAATTTTGCCGTAAAAGTTTATAAAAAAACAAAAAATAAATAAAAAAATCAGGAGTTCTGAAATGTATTTCATCAAAATTAAAACAAAATTTGCGCAATTAATTTAAAATTAAAAAGGTCTTCTAAAATAATATACAATTGAGGTGTTTTACGTTAATTTCTTTAATTTTTATAAAGTTCGACTTTATGTAAACATTAGCGATATTATTTTTGCATTTTGCATATACCCGAAATAATATGGCATAGCAGTCTATGCGTTGGAAAATATTAAGTAAAAATTACATAAATTTTTAATTTGTATGAATAAGTTGAATATAGGTCTGAATGAAAGAAAATAGCGAACGGCCCAATCCAAGTTGTAACACTCGAGTCTTGCAAAAAATTTAACACCATCTAATTGTTTTGCGATTTTATATTTTCTGTTGAATATTTGGAGCCTTAAAAATGTCACTTATTTTCTGGAAATCGGATCTTTTGGTATTAAATTTTTTTTAAAGTTTCGACCCTTCATTTATGTATAATAAATTATGTAATTATTCAAGGATATTATAAAAATATCTTTAGAAATTGCTAAAAATGTGATATTTTAGGCATTGGTCTCAGTGCAGAACATTTTTTCTGCAAACTTAAAATTAAAAAAGACAAATATATTTTTATCAGTACAGTATTTTCCATATTGTGGTGAAATATAATTTATACCTTAAAACGGTGCTGACACATTGCTTTAGATTTTATACTACGTTCATAATGAAGCCAAAATACGTTGTTTTTTAAGTTTTGATTTAAAATTTGTTTCTAATTTGTATGTCAAAAACTTGAAAAAACTAATAAACGTATTTTAGAGTTCGGTGTGATTGTAGTTTTATATAAAAAAAAAATCGTTTTAAAAAAATACGAAACAATTTAAGTTTTTTTTTTCTTAAATATAAACTGAAATAGAACATATTTTGATTTACTCGACTAACTCGATTAATCGACCAATATTGTTCTTGTTTACGTTACTCGAAATTGTCCATTTTTATTAACTCGAATCGAGTAACGATTAACCGCTACTCGATTAATCGATTAACGATACCCTAGTGGATTTGGATTTACTCTAGTGGATTTACTCTAGTGGATTTACCCTAGTGGATTTAATCTAGTGGATATATACCCTTTTTCTGTGTTCATACTTTAGATGTTAATATTTCATTCACGATCAAAAGATCAATAATAATAATATTAATATTTCACGATTAAAAGATCAAATTAAAATATCAATAATATAACTTTGGGATATTCTTAATACATTAGGTTGCAGAAATGTGTAAATTTTGGTATTTTAACATTACCCAGCCAGAAAAATCTAGCACTGGTAGAGCATTTTATTTTAGTACCATTGGTAGAAATTCAAATTGAAGAACTGACAAAGCCCTTATTTACAACGCTTTCCCAACGTTGGCAAAATGTACTTTGCCAATATATTGATTTATAAAATTTAAAACCATCAAAAAAGTAAAGCACTGTCAAAGTCGTGATTTAGAACGCTTTGCCAACGTTAGTAAAACGTTAAAAAGAATTGATTTTAAAAAATTTACTTCTTTTGTTAAAAAAAATATTAAAATTGTGCTTTTTATGTTTGTGAAAAATCTTTTTTTATACCAACTTTTTTTTCCAGTGTTGGCATGCTAATTAAAACAAACATTATGCCAGTGCTGGCAAACTAGCACAACCAACAGTTAGCCACCTGTTATCACTTGTTTACGTTTCAAGCTATCAAGTATTATGTGTGTCGTTATATTAGTGGGTAGAGCTCTCGGCTGGCAATCTGGCGGCCAGGGTTCGAGTCCCGGCAATACCAAAACATTTTAAATAAACTTTTTTTAATTTTATTTTGGGAAATCTATTTTTAGATCACATATTATAAGGTTTTGCCAGTGTTTCGCCAACGTTGGCAATTTTGTTTACCCAGTGGAAAGTTCCTCCCCCAAAATAATATTTTTCAATACAAAAATGTAAAAAAGATTAAAAAATTAATTAAAATTACTCTTATTTCCCTTCCCAAAACTTTTTCCTGGATCCGCGCCTGCATGTCATACAAACATTTTTTAACATATTTTTTAAATTTTTTAATTAAAAATACTCTTAAGTTTCCTCCCAAAAAACTTTTCCTGGATCCGCACCTGCATGTCATACAAACATTTTTTTTTGAACATATTTTATCTCAAAGCGTCGTAAATTTTTGTCTCCATATACTGTTTTATAGTGTTCATGATGTTAAATATATAGAAAATGTTGGAATTGTTAAGGGAATACCACAACGTAATAACAACAACAATAGTACAGCAGCAACAACAACTAACACAACTGCGACAAACTCTTTAATACCACGTCATGAGAAATCTCATTCAAATCCCATAGAAATGCCCTCTTCCGCTAGTAGTAGTGGTGGTGGTTTAGGTGGCCTTGGTAAATCTGATATTAAAGGAAATGGTGCTTATCAAGAAAACAACTATAACAACAATAATAATAATACAAATACAAATAATATTTATAAACAATTGGGTGCTCATAATAGTAAGTCTATAAATGAAATTAATTTAGCAGAGGTACGCAGTGCTTTAGATCGTCGTACAATGTTATCAACGAATGGTACACAAAATATACAAAATATGGGTGATAGTTCGGAAATAATATTTACCACAAATCAAACAATTAATCCCCAACAAACAAGCAACGAAAATCTATTAGATATATTTAATGGCAATGTCCCCACTACAACATCATCATCATCATCGTTATCATCAACAACAGCAGCAGCAACAAATGCCAGTAATACAAATAAATTTACAAATTCTCCCAATGATTTATATAAACAAGCAACAACAATATCAGCTAATGGGGCTTTAGTACCACCACCCTATAGAGATCCACCACCACCACGTAATAGCCCAATGCAATTAAATACACCACCAATATCACAAAATTCAAATCATTCTTCAAATTTTTTAACAACTTCCACATCAGCATCACCACAACATGTCCCAGCAAATGCTCTATATTCCAATCAACAAACTTCGCAGCAACAACAGCAGGATTATGATTTTGTAGATTATCAACAAATTAATGACTTAGTTTTACCCACTAATATGGATGAAAGTGAAAGTATTTTTCAGGCCACTCAATATAATGATCTATTGCAATTGATTAAATTTCAACGGGAAAAAATTAATCAACAGCAAGTGGAGTTAACTAAGGTAGGTATTACGAAATGACATTTTATAGTACTTTTTTTATGCATATTCTTTTTCTTATAGTATGATGCGGAAATTGTTTATTTAGAATCAAAAGAACGTGATCAGGCTCAGGAGCTAGAAGCTATTTCAAGAGAAATCACCAAAGCCGATCAGTTATTTAGACAAGGCAGTGAACAGGTAAGTAGATAAAATTGGAAATAAACTATTTTTTTATAGGAAAATATTGTGATTTAGAGTGCAACAAGACCGACAATTGAAACCGTCTTTGGTCTACGAAAACTTACAATTGACAATGAGTTTGGATTAGAAAAATATCTACAATTGAGATAGAGTTTGTACTATTCAAAAATTAGGACTAATTTGGGACTGTAAAAAAATACAATATGACTGGAGTTTTATCATTATATAAAGACTGACGATAAAACCAAGATAACACTTAAAAAATTCATAAAATTAAGCTTGCTGTGGGATTACAAAAAAATTCTACGTCTAGCTCTGAGTTTTGACTATAAAAATATGTACAAATTTATTGGCACAATAAAAATATCTACAATTGATCCGAAATTAGAAATATGAATATAATGTAGAACTGCAAAATGTCTAACGAATGGAGCTAGACTTTATTACGTTTTTATTGAAAACTGCTTACAGTTTTTGAGTTGTTTGTCAGTAAACGCATATTTCTAAAACGATTTTTTTATTTTGAAAACTGTGGCAACCCTGAAGCTGTGAAATATTAAAAAATGAGGGGTTGGGTCATCATTTAAAATGTCATAGCTAGGACAACCAAAATTAAGCTAGAGTTTGTTTTTTATTTGAAAGAATATAATTATTTGAACTAAATACAAGTTCTGATCATGAAATTATGAAAGTTTTATGCTATACTTGTTAGAGTTTTTTTCAGCTTATTTTTTGGTTTTTGCTTATACTAGCAGCTTTTTGGCTTTTTTCTTTAAAAATTAAGTTTATTCTTTCTTTCAAAATAGTGCCTTTTTGTAGCAGTATTTTGAAGAATTTATTTTTAATTGAGAGTTGAAAATTGAATATTACATGTTGTTGGTTTATCAAAAAACATTTTAATACAGTGGACGAAATAATTATAAGTTCACAAATGAAGTTGTGAATTTTTTCCAAAATATTTGCAGAATTTAAAAGTTGTTGCTACGGCATAAAAATAACAATAACATTAGTTGATACCAAACCCCTTTCGATCAATTTGCTGCTGTTTATGCTGCATTTTTTATAACTTTTAAAAATTATTCATTGCTTGCCAGCAAAATAAACGGCAAATTTTTTTTATTAAACCGATTATTTTTATACTTATTTTACCAATTTTGTTTACTTATTTTACTGATCTTGAACTTTCAGTAGACGAAAAAGTACTCGGTTATTTGCGAAATTTACGCCATTTCGCAATATAATTTTTTATCTCAAAATTATAAGGCTATCAACGTTGAAGTTAGTTTAAACAAATGTCATATATTTTTTTCAGCTTCAAACTTTGCAATATGTCGAGGAAGAAAATGAATTGGTTAAACAACAAGAGAAAACATTAAAATCAGAAATTGCCCTACTGCGATCAAAATTGGCCAATTGTGAAACGGAATTGTTGCAATGTAAAAATAAAGTACGTTTATTAATGGATGATATAGAAATTGAACAGAGAGCCATAACTAATTCCAAACAAAATATAAGGTAAAAAAAAAAACAAATTCTTGAAACAAAATTTAGAGATCAAATACAAAATCGATACAAGTTTCATAAAAATATCCTAACTTTTGAATTTCTTATAATATATTTTTTTGTTGTATTTCAGACAAAATGTTGAACGTGATTTTCTTATAGAAATGGAACGTATACAAAGTGAAATTGATCAAGCCATACATAATACAGATTCCTCGAATAAAACAGCAGAAAATTTAAAAAAGGAAATACTTTTAATAGAAACGGCTATAGCTGAGAAAAAGCGACAGGTATTTAAAAAAAATCTTAAGCAAACTTAAAATATTGTAACTTATATACAATTTTTTCTTAAAGGTGGAACAATTGGTAAATGAAATGAAAGAGGTAAATCTACAAAGTTTAACGGTAACTACTTCCGAAGAAATTAAACATTTATTGGAAGGTAAGAGATAAAATACAACAAAATTCAAAAGTAAAAAATGATTAAAAAATATTAAAATTGTTTCTCTTTTCAGGTTCCAATAAACCAGGCAGTAGTAGACGTATTATTGGTTCACCCCGACAATTAGAAAATGCTGTACCCACTAGTAAAAATCCTCATGGTGTTTGGGTTTAATTGAATTACAACAAAAACTATGCTCCTAAAATTTAACACAAATACAACCGCCCACACTCACACACTTAACACATTTGATTATAAAATTCTTTTAAATATTTTGAATTTATTTTATTTGAAAATACCATAACGAACTTATACAAATGGGAACAAATAATGGAAAATAACGGATTAACAAAAACATATCGGAAACAAATATATAAAAATAATAGCAACAGAAACCAGAACAAATCAAAATATACATATACCCTTATCCAATACATACTTATAAAATATTTAACAAATTATCTTACAATGCAATATATTTAAGAAAAGTTAGCAAAGAAACTGAATAAGAAAAAGTTTTAGGTTCTTCATATTTTACAAAAACAAAAAAGATCTCTATATATCAATATTATAAAAAAAAAACACAAAAGACTTCATTCATCATATCAAATTAACATTCCATTATTTAACAAACAAATTTCAAATTTTTTTTTTTAACTAAACTGCCTTTTTAAGTTTTTTTTTTTTTTTTGAAAACTATTATTTGTTTTTCTTCTTTAAATATACAAAAGTGCAAATTTTTTTTTATACATAATGCTTTAAAAATTGTTTATAACACGGGGTAATAAAAAAATATTAGAAAATTTACAAAAATTATAACAGAATCTCTTTTATACAAAAATTAACATTTAAATATGAAAATTTTTATTTGGAAATAATTCTTAATTTTATGTACCAAAGGCATTTTCTGTACAAAATTTTTTTTTAGAATGACAAAAGTTTTAAGATCTAATAAAAAAATTTAGAATTTTAAAGTTTTTTTATAAGCAAGATTTAAAAAAAAAAAATCAGAGAGCTTCCTAGCAAAACTTATGTTAGTTCCACAACTAGTTATACAACTAGTTCTTTAGAGCCAGCACTGGTTCTAGTTTGGCGTTGTAGCCCATGCTTTTTGTTTGAAATTGTCACCTAGTCACTAAGGAGCGTACTTGTTCCATAGAACGGTTCTAGAACCTCTTCATGTATCCGGGATTTTTGTTTGAAATTGTCACGCTGGAAGCTGGTTCTGTGGAACGGTTCTACAACATATTCTTACATCAGTTCTAGCATGCGTTCTACAACGAATGTTTTGAGGGTGAACAATTAAAAAAAAAGTAAAAAATGGAGTAAAAAGAAAGTGCTTTCGGTTGTTTAGTTTAACAATATGTTGTTAAACTGCTCAATAACATTCTCCTGCATGAGTTCTAGAACGAGTTGTACCATCACTAGTTCTATGAATGCTATTAAAGAACCTGATATAACTCTCCTAGATTTAGTTCTGGAACAGCAATTTTAGAACGTGTTCCAAACATTTTTCTAAAATTTCTGAAGAAAAAAATTCAGAATTTTAGAATTTTGCTTTCGAAAAAAATGTTTTTATTGAAATGTATCAGAATGTAAAAACTTTTATTCGAATAAAAAATGTTTTAAGAGTTTTTGTACTAAAAAAATTTTCAGAATGTATAATGTTTTCTATAGAAAAAATGTTTCTCACAAAAATCAAATTTCCCATACAAAACTTAATTCAGACTAACAATTTTTTTAAGAGAAAATGTTTTCAGAATAAAAGAAATGTTTAAAATTTTTTTCTATAGAAATTTTTTTTTTCAGAATTTAACAAATTTTCTTTAGAAAAAATGTTTAAAATTTTTCAGTTTTTCTAAAGCAAAAATGTTTTGAAATTTGTTTTTCTGTAGAAAAAATGTTTCCGAATGTGACAATTTTTCTATAAAAAAAATGTTTCAGAATGTGCACATTTTTTTATAGAATAAACGTGTCTTAGAATATGACAATTTCTCTATAGAAAAAGTGATTCAGAATATGATAGTTTTTCTATAAACATTTTTTTATAGAAAAAATGTTTCAGAATGTAAAAAAAAAATATTCAAAAATTGAAAATTTTTCTTTAGACAATTTTTTAAGAATGTAAAAATTTTTCTATAGCAAATATGTCTGAATGTGAAAATTTTTCTGTAAAATTTTTTTGTCAGAATGTAACAATTTTTCAATTAAAAAATCTATCAGAATGAGAAATTTTTTCTATAGATTAAATATTTCAGAAAGTTACAAGTTTTTTATAAAAAAATATTTCAGTAAGTCACAATTTTTCTATAGAAAAAATGTTTTAGAATGTGAAACATTTTTCTATAGAAGAAATGTAACAATTTTTCTACACAATTTTTCTACACAAATAATGCTTCAGAATTTAAAGATTTTTCTACTTAGAAAAATGCGACAGAATGTGAAAAATGTTTACATTGAAAATAATATTCAGAACGCGACAATTTTCTATAAAAAAAATGTGTGAGAATGCGACAAACTTTTCCATAGAAAACATGTTTCAGAATGTGACAATTTTTCTATAAAAAAATGTGTTTAAATATAAAAATTTTTCCATAGAAAAATATATGTAAAAATGTGACAATTTTTCTATGGAAAATAATATTGAAAATGTAAAATTCTTTCTTTTAAAAATAATTTGATCAAAATGTGAAAATTTTTCGATAGAAAATTTATTCAGAATTTGATAGTTCTATAAAAAATGTGTTAGAATGTAATAATTTTTCTATATAAAAAATGTTTCAGAATATGACAATTTTTCTATGGAAATAATTTTTCAAAATGTGTAAATTTTTTTGCAGAAAAAAATCCTGAGAATGTGACTAGTTTTTTGTAAAAAAATGTGTCAGAATGTGAAGATTTTTCTATAAAAAATATTTCGGAAAGTGACAATATAGAATATATGCTTCAGAATGTGAGAAGTTTTCTTTATAAAAAATGTTTTAATATGTGACAATGTTCAATAGAAAAAATGTTTGAAAACGCAAACATTTTTTTTTATAGAAAAAAACTTCGGAATAGGAGAATTTTTATATAGAGCAATTCCATATGAAAGCGACCCCTCTCCGATTTTAAAATAAATAGTCTCAATCGATTGCCCAGCAAAAAATAATGTACCTACATATTTTTTTTTTTTTATAGTGACTGGTTTAGTGGTGGTGTGCACCACTGTCATGTGACAAAATTGAAGAATTCTTCATAAGGGACCTCATTGAAAGTTGTTTTAAAAAAAAAGTTTTCGCGCCTTTTCATACATCTAGCGTATAAGATGAGGACAATTTTTTCGATACACCGCATATTTCGGGTACAATTTTGGCCATGTCCCTAAACTATGCGCTGTACATACATATATATATATATATATATATATATATATATTTATGTATGCACAGCGCATAGTCTAGAGACATTTATTCGTTCCCCTGCATAGTTTAGGGACATTTGCTTACTTTGGGGACTGTCCCCAAAGTTTTCGCGCCTTTTCATACATCTAGCGTATAAGATGAGGACAATTTTGTCTATACACCGCATATTTCGGCGACAATTTTGGGCGTGTCCCTAAAGTATGCGCTACGCATACATATATATATATACATCTAGCGTTTAAGATGAGGACAATTTTTTCGATACACCGCATATTTCGGCTACAATTTTGGCCATGTCCCTAAAGTATGCGCTACGCATACATATATATATATATATATATAGCTACATCTCCATTATAAAAGTAATGAGTTTTGTAATGACAATTGAAAGTACTTGCCATTACCAAATATGTACCTATATATCCATTTATATGGTAATGCTTTTCTACACTGGAAAGTTGGAGCTTTCAATACTGTTAGCCTTAAATTTGCTAATTACACTATTCAACAAATTATAATTTTTAGCAGAACCTGAAATACATATTTTTTTAATAGACTGATTCGAAATATGAAAATTTTTTTTCTCATTTTTTCTTAATTTTTTCAAATTTAACAACCTCATGAAATTTTGTTTACGAATATAAATCTACACAAAACTATATTTCATTTGAGTATAATCATGTCTGTGTTTGTTTTAGGATATCTTACCGGTATTGCAAGGAAGTTGAAAATTTAGCATGTTTAGTTTTATCCTTATAAAATTTTATGTTTAGTAACAAAATTTTAAATTTTATCACGATGCGTAAACTAAGCAATACACTGAACTAATTTTTCTGTTTAAATTGCCAAGCCACAGAATATATCCGGAAATATTTAGAAAATAAGAACATTTTTATATAAAGAAAACTAAGTATATAACGTAAATATAAAAACAGCGATATTTTTAAAATTTTGGAATCATCTATAAAAAAAGATAAACATCTATAAAAAAAGATACGTTTTAAAGTGAGTTTGTTTTTGCAGGAGAGTTGGCATCTTTAATACCCAGTAAAATAGTAAAATCTAAATAACAGGTTGCAGAACAACTTATACTGTTTGTTTTGCTTTATTTTTGTAAATGTACTTAGTATGAAAGCTCGTTATAAATTTAAAATAACAAAAATAATCTTGATGTATATAAAAACAAAAAACTAATAAAATTGTCTAAAATTTTATATTTGTACAAAAAAAGTGTCAAGATCTTAAAACTTCCATATAGCAAATCTTAAGAATTTTTTATTAATTTTCCCGTGTTTTTTAAATTTTTTAAAGTCTAGTAGTTGTAAAATTTATCGCGTTAAGTAGTTTAATTTTTATCGTTAGTATTAATTTCTTTAAGTTTTCAACAAAAAGTGCTTCATATTGTTTATAAATTTAATTTTAAATCTTAATTTTTAACAAATTTATTGTTTGTTTTTTTTTTTTGTAAATTTTTAAGCCACTTCTAATTCTAATTTTTAACTTAAGAGTCTAGTCTTTAAACTTCAAAAAAAAGAAAAGTCAAACCACAAATCTAGATGAAACTGATTAAAAAAAACTAACACAAAATTATTAAAAATATTTTTTTATAATCTCAAAATTCCTTAAAAAAATAAACTTTTATGCCATTATGCTTTAATATTTTTACAAAAATTCTTTAAAGAAAACCTAAAAAAAAACGATGCAATAATTCTTTTTTCTTAAAAAAAAGCCTAAATAAAAATTAATGCCTTTTAGTATTTAGCGTAAGTGTATAATTTTTTTTAAATCTTTGTTAATTGTTATTAAGTTTAAACAAAATTCAATTTCATATACATATATAGTTTAGGGTTTAAAGTATAATAATTTCAATACAGCCAGATCTTTTTAGCTGTATTGTAATCATTTAGATTTATATTATAAAAAAAAAAACTCATTAAGCAATCATTAAAAAGTTAAACTTTATCTATAAAAACTATGTTTTTTTCCAATCTAAATAAAAATTAAATACATATCTTTAAATTTATGACACTGCGTTGCAAAACTATAATTACACATTTCAATAAATTTCGTAATTTAAATGAAAATTAGAAGAGTTTACACGGCGTAAATGTAAAACCAAGGTAAAATTCATAATAATTAACCAAAAAGACAATTAATTTATTTTTTATTTTACTTAAATAGGAATAACAAAATCAATTAGTGTTTCATAGACCGATTCACGGAAAAAAAAGTTTCTTTTGTCCACCCCTCAAACCTTTTTATTTCATTAAATAGACGAAAAATCTACGAAACGTCGCAGAAAATTATAATTTAAATAAATTTTAAATTACACTAAAAAGAGATAGGTCTAATTAGCTTAATAAAACACAGATAAAGTAAACAACACACATTGACCAAAAATAATAATATTAATTGTACCTTGTTATGTTTTATGATGATTCTCAAAAAAAATTTCGTGTCTAACATTGAGATCCCGTGAGCTGAACAATTTTAAAAAAAGGTCTATTTCTTAGTTTTTTAAAGAATTTAGCATTTTAACTAATGGCAACGTAACAATATATGAGTATCATATGAAAGGTTTTTTTTAAAGCTCGTCCAACGGTATATAAAACACATCGATGCATATCGTATCATTATATCGCATATCGACGACATATCCTTTTTTCAGGGTTATTCCGTAAAAAAAAATGATTTTTTTAGGTTTTTTATACGACGATTTTTGTCATTTAGATATTCTAATACTCTTATATTTTTGAAGATAGCCATTAAATCGTCTGACGAGTTACATGTACATGTTACGAACTGTACACAGATACCATCAAATGAAATATTTAAAGAATACTGAGGATTGGATATAGTCCCAAAAATTAAAGCCTTTGTCTTATACGGGTTGAACCTTAGTTTATTATTAACCGCCCAGGTTGAAGCCTGGGATAAAACATAATTTATCGTTGCTTCATGACAGTCAATAAACCTTTTATCCCCCGTAAAAAGCAGATTTATATCATCAGCAAATAAAAAAATTTCGCATAGTGACGTTCCAACAAATTGTATGAAGTCGTTCACATACATAATAAATAACAAAGGGCCCAATACTGAGCCCTGAGGCACACCACTAGTACAACGCCTAATAGCTGAGTTGTGGCCATCTAGACCAACAAATTGCTGTCGACCAAATATGTATGAATGCAATAATTTACATGAAGTAGAGGAGAAATTAAATTCAGAAGAAAGCTTCCTAATTAATACATTATAATTAACCGAATCAAACGCCTTACTAAGATCAAGGGAGACTAAGGTGGATATTTTTCCAATGTTATTATTTCGTCGTACACTTTCAGTTAAACTAAGTAGCAAAGACGAGGTGCTGGTTAACTTACGAAACCCAAAGTGGCAAGCGCTAAGCAAAGTTCCAGAATCCAAGTGCTCCATAACCTGATCCTTTAACACCAGCTCAAACGCTTTAGATAAACAACATAGAATACTAATAGGCCTAAAATTGTCTAAACTTGCAGCTCCACGTTTCTTTTCTATTGGAACAATTCTCGATTCTTTCCATATGTCAGGGTACTGACATATGGGTAAATTTTCATTACAAATTTAATTGGAATATTATCCGAACCAATTGCATTAGACTTAACACGTGACACATAATAGAAAAGCTCTTCCCTATTAATACACCTAAAGGTAAAGCCAGAATCTGAGAAACTAGAAAAATCTGGGAGAACACCATTTGATTGAGTCTGCGAGGATACAAAATAATCATTAAGAGTATTTGGATCATACCGATCCAGAGGGAAAGCAGGTCTTATTTTACGCTTATTGTTAATGATCCTCCACATCTCCTTACTATCACAGTTTTCAAATTTATCAGACCAATATCTAGTTTTGTATTTCCTTAATATACGTTTAACTCTGTTACGATATTTACAGTAAGTTCTCCAGCTGCCATCATTCATATTATCCCTGTAAGCCTTGAAAGCCAAATCCCTCAAATATCTAGCATCCTTAACCTCCTGTATATTGCAGAAATTCGTATTCTCATAAACTCTCTTTATTTTAGTGGGAACAGTATCATGAAGGGAATAAAGAAGATCATAAAATCTTTCAGTACGGCTATCAATTCACAGACGACAAAACTCCCTCAATATTGTTGAAATCTATTGCATTGTAGTCCTTGTAAGCTATAGTTTGTTTTCTAATTTTAACAGGTATATCAATACAGACGTAAATAAATGAATGCAATGTTAGAGATGGAGCCAAAAATTGGCCAGAAAAATTAACAATGTCAGTATCACTTACCAATGCAATAGCAATAGTTGCTAAAACCATCTGTACTATCAAGATTGAACTTTTTCTCAGCAGAAAAAATCACCTTTAAAAGAAATTTATGTTTAAACAGTCCTACCAACAACAGCGATTATAGACTTACCTTTCTCCAGTGGTTTTTTAAATTCCTTTTAGCGAATTCAAGTCGAGCAGTTTTGTGGCGGGAAAATGATCTTGGTACAGACATCAGCTTCTGGCAAGTAATTCTCTGGGAATCCTTTAAGCGACACATTTACTTTAAATTCATCAATTGTCTGATTGAGACTCTTCATTGAGTTGCTGGCACAGTTATTTATTTTGTGATTATTTCACGCTTTTTTTTCGGGCCGCCTGTTTAATTTTTACCATAAGCACCCGGTTTATTTGCATAATTTTTGACAACCACATATGAACGCTTTATTTTTCTAGCAATTTCCCAAAAAACTTTAGCCACATTTTAAATAGGCTGAAATTTCCTCTTTTTCAAAATCACTTAGATATGAACCATGCTGCATTTTGCCAATTGCAAATTGATTGAAAATTGCACAAAAAACAAAAATAATTCTTTAATTTTTCTATATTTAATTATAGTTATGAAGCACTAACAAAATATTATTAAACAATTGTTCTCCTAAATCACTTAAGTAATCTCTTAAATTTTACGCAATAAGAGCTCAGCTATCACACTCTTAAAAACAGTTATAAGTTTTGAAAAAATATTTGTAATATTAGAAAAAATAGCAAAAATCATTTGTAATTATAGTTATGCAACGCAGTGTATCTATTTTTGTGCTTCAATTAAAGTAGTTTTATAGTAAAGTTAGTTTTATAGTAAAGTTAAAAAAAAAAACATAGTTTTTCATTTTATTTCCTTCCGCTAAAACATAGTTTCAAATTTCTTAATATTCTTCATTAAATCTAACTAAATATTTAAATAAATAATAATTTAATAAATATAACAATAACATTTACTTAAACACCATTTTTAAGAAATTATAGAAAAGTTTAAAAATATTATCAATGGGGTTATTCTAGTAAACTTGTCATCTATAACAATATTTTCAGAGGTCTTAGACACACTGTATAAAAAAAATTTAAAGCTCTTATTGTTCCAAAAACATTTTATTTTTGAATTTGAATTCAAACAGAACTTTTAAATACTTTGGTATTCAATTTTACAGACCTAGGTTCAAAACCCACGAATTTTTTTATTTTATTTTTATTTTTGTAACATATTTGTTATATTCCGCAAAGCAAATGGCAATTTTTTCCTTTGCAAAAAAAAAAAAATAAAGTAGTAATTATTAAATTCAATATTTGCAATCAAAATTTAGCAAATTAATTTAAGAAATAAAGTGCTAAATGTTTTATTACCAAATAATGCAAAATTTTGCAAACATATTTTGGTATTTCGATAATTGAATTGTAAAATTATTTTTATCTGAAACAAATTAAAATGTTAATTATTTTAAAATTCCAATAAAGATCGCAAACAAATTTATATTAATTAATTTTTTAAATTTTTTTTTTTAAATATACTATAAATTAAATATTGTTGCACCAAACACAAAATAAATAAAAAAAATGTATTTTGTGTCAAAAATTATATTATATAATTGCAACTTATGTTTTGCAAAAAAAAAAAAAAATAATTATGACATTCAATTATAGCAATTTGAAAAATTAATAAATTTTAAATATTTTGCCACCTTTATTGGAATGCAAAAACAATTATCAATTTAATATGTTCAAGATTTAAATGATTTTGCCATTAAAAAAATCAATTAATGAATTAGTAAAATTGTTTGCAAAATTTTGGAATAAATTGGCAACAAAACATATTTTCTATTTAATTTTTTAATTAATTTGCATATTTTTTTAATTAATTGCAAGTTAAAAAGAGTTGTTTGCCCAAAAAAAAATAATTGTCATGTGCTTTGTTGAATATAACAAATATTGTCAAAAAATTAAAAAAAAAAAAAATAAAAAAAAATTGTCACAAACCTTAGTAGGTTTTGAACCTAGGTCTGTAACGATACAATCGCTCTACCAATTGAGCTACAGACAGAGGCATTTTTTATTTAAAATTTGAAAAAAAAAATTTTAAAACAATAAAAGCTTTAGAAAAATTTATTTTTTATACAGTGCTTCTGAGAAATCTGAAAATATTGTTATAGAAGACAAGTATACCAGAACAAATCCATAAAAGAAAAAAACTAAGTTTCTTTAAAAATAAAATCAATAAATCAATTGCGCAAAATAAAAAATCTTAATTAAATAGCTAAAGAAATAAACAAATTGTTTTATTTAAATTGCAATTTATTTAAAAAGAATTTTTAAAGCAGGGAAAACTTTCTCACAACCTAAAAAAAACGTACTAAAAAAATGTTTTAACAATTGAATGCCTCGCTCGGATTAGGGTATAAGCTATATTCTATCGAATACGTGTTTTTTTGCATAATATGGTTTATCAAGCTTTAATACGTATACCTATGCAAATAATTTTGCTAAATTTCGTCTTTTTCTGTCCCAAAAGTAACCTGTTGTTGAGTAAATTTTTTAATTTAAAAAAATTTTATAAAACTAAAAGGGTAGACTTTTTTTGCAGTGAATTTAATGTTAAGCATTTCTGCTACCTAATATATTAAGAATATCCCAAAGTTTTATTATTGATATTTTAATTTGCTAAAAACTTTTAAAATATTACAATCTAAAGTATGATCACACAAAAAGGCTGTGTATAAAAAGAGTTATATACAAATAGAGAGGAAAACATTTTTTTACATTAAAAAGTAATTGTAACCCCTAGTAAAATTAGATATGACCAGATAATTATATCCAAAATTTGAGTCTATTCAATTGCATCAGAGTTCAGATATGTTTTTTATATACATACCTTCAGATATAATTATATATCATTTTAGATATGTTTATATATAAATATATACAAGGTTATATATAAATATATATGGAGTTATATATAAATATGTATGGACTCAGATATAATTGGATAGACTCAAATTTCAGATATAATTATATATGGTCATATATGATCATATATAACATTCTTTACACGGAACAGTTAATAAAAAAATTTTCATAAAAAAACTAACTTTTATTTTGCTATTTTCTATTTTTTGTGTTTTTAGTGAAAACGGAATAAATTTTGGAACATTTTAAATTTTGTGTATTTGAAAAATTCAGCTTCCGATCAGTTAGATTTTCAAAAATTATATACAATCGATGAATTAATATCTAGCAGAGAAATACAATTTTCATGTTCTGTAATCAACATAACAATCAAACATATAAAAGGTTAGCCTTTTTTATATTTTTAAATAGTTTTTGAAAAAGGTCCATCCAAAAAATTTCAAAAACTGATTTTTGCAAATAATTATTTGGCAACTCTGGATACAAATTTTGCACAATTTTTTATACACGATTGTAGTCAAGATGAATTATTGTAATATTTTAAAACCATTTAATTATCCTTATCCAGTAAAAAAATAAAGCAGTTTACAAGTACTGGGCCGCAGAAAGGGACACTGTGTCAAAATGAATTAAAAAAACGCCAAAATTGGGGGGAAAATCAAAAAAGTCAAAATTGCAAAATTTATAAAATTCGCAAAAATTGGAAAACACGCCAAAGCTAAAAAAAATTTTAAATATAAAAAAATTTACTGATTTAAAAAAAATTGCTGAAATTGAAAAAATTTCCTAAACAAAATTTAAAACGTCCATATCTCGAAGACTAAAAGAGCTAGAGAAAAAAATGTTTGAACCATATTTCAAAACTTGTCCCCATTACCCCAATACCAGTCGTAAATTTCGACTTGATTGGCTAGATTCTAAGTTCGCGTTTTCCTCGTAAACTTAGCATCGTAGAGCAAAAACGACGTTTATTTGGAACATTGCCTGTATCTGGTACACTAAAAGAGAAAACATTTTTGCACCATTGGTCAAAACTCGCCCCCATTACTCTAGTACTGGCTTAAAATTCGACTTGATTGGCTAAATTTTTCCCGCTTTTTGTATTTTAGAACTTCTCAATAGAATTTTTATCAACAATAATAAAATGGTTTAAAAACGTTCAACATATTATAAATTTTGGAACGTTCAACATAGTAGAAATAAAGTTATCAGAGCCAGTGTTAAGATTTTGAAATTCGTGTTTTTTTTTTTTTTTAATTCAAAGAAACCATCAATTTTAATTTTGAATTTTTTAAAGAGTATCTGCACAGTGGGATGTATTACAATTTTTTTTGGAAATAATGCGGCCACTTCTTACTTACAAGGGATGTGTCCCGACCGAACTCTCAGATTTTAATGAACTTTGGATATATGTATTGTAAAGAGTAAGAAAAAAGACGGGTCCCTTAAATTTTTATTCTCTACAACATATCCGAGGTTCATTAAGATCTGCCGGTCCGCGTCGGTATACCTCCCTTGTTAGTGATCAGATTGCAATGTAATTTGGAAAAGGCATAAGTGACGTAAAATCGAGCTTAAGTTTTGATTGTGAACCTTCAAAAACCTCCGGGGGCGTCAATAAGAACACCCAAAATAGGGAACTTTTTAAATACAAAATTATGAGTGGTCTCCATTTCTTTGTATCTAAGTTGGTTTTCAAAAAAATTAACATATTTGTAAACTGCTAGTAGAGAGTATATGTGTGGGTAGTATATGTGTGGGCTATCTCTAATAGTTCCCGAAATATTTCTGTTTGAAAATGTGACGTTCCAAATGTGACGGTCCGACTAAAGTCGAGTTTTTTGCGAATAGCGGGACGAAATCGGTGCCAATTTTTTTTTAAATATTGGTTATTTAAGTTATTTAATTAAAAAAAAAAACTACATTCGTTTGAAGTAGAAATTAAAAAAAAAAAAAATTTTTGCCATTTTTCCCCTATAAAGCACCAACAGTTTTATGCCTCCAGAAAAATAGTTTCTTTCTGAACATATAAAGCGTGCATACTACTATCAAAGGTCTATTCACACAAAAGCGAGTTGTGTTAAAAAAATTTTTGATTTGTATATACTTTTTCCTTCAGGCGCTTCTAAAGTTGTCACATTTTGAAGGCAAATATCAACTTTGAGCCACTGTTAAAAATTGTGTACGCCTCCAATTAGGTAGCGGAAGCGGTTGTAGATACTCCAACATATACCTAATTTATTGGGTAAGCCTCTTCCAATCCCCGCTTTAAATGTAGACATGGCAGCAAAAATGCCATTTCTGGGATTTTTATTTTTTGGAATTGTGGGTTTGCTTAAAGCTAATCATAAATTCGGACATCAATTTCACATCATTGGATTATGTCTTTTAATAAAAATTTTATTCCTATTACGATTTCCCAAGTTTTTGCTCTACCAATAGTGCTGATTGGGATACTTTTTAAAAATGTCGTAATGTACATTCCAACGATACGATAACTCCTTAACAGAAAATCTTCAAAATTTACTTGTTGTGCAAATAGTCTCTACTAGCAGATTACAAATATGTTAATTTTTTGAAAATCGGATTAGAAACAAAAACTTACATATTTTGCATAGTCACATTGCAGCCCCCGGGGCAGCAATGCATGTTCCACTTATGCCTGTTCCAAATTTCATTGCAATCGGACTACTAAGTAAGAAATGGCCGAATTATTTCAAAAAATTTTGTTATATATCCCACTGTAGCATTCGTTGTAAAGTATTTTCAAGGAAAAACATTGTAACTATGGTCGAATATTTCAAACGGCTATGCCGACATCCTATTAAATACGATATTGTTGGCGGCGGCGTCGACTTCAACAAAAAAACTGTCGGTTTCCTTGTTACATCTTTTCTCTATAACGTACCCAAATTTCATATATAAACATAAATCTTGGTGTTTAGTTAATGTCTCAAGTTTAATAGAATTTTATAAAAAAATATCCCAAATTTCTTTAAAAATTTATGTAAAGAAAATATGACCTAGATTTTAAAGTATTTCTTTAGAAAAATATAAAATTTAATAAACCCTTTCTTCAAAATGTAATTCATAAGGCAAACTCTCTGTTAATAACATAATTTAAATAACATTTCTTTGAACTGTAAATAAAAATACTCATACGCCATAGTGTCTGACATGACTTGAAATTATGTGTATGTGTGTGTGTATGTTTACAAAATCGTCAATTGAAAACAAAATGATCATTAAAAAAAAATAAAGTTGTTGCTGTTTGTACGTGTGTATGCGTATTTATATGCATGAGTGTGGTAAATAATTTAACTTTTAACATGTGTTGTTATTTTTGTCTATGTATGTGTGTTATAAAAGAAAATGTTGTTTATATTCACATGGATGCTGTTGTATTACGGTGACCGTAATAATTATGTTGATGTTTTCTAGTGTGTAAGTGTGTGTGTTGGCTGTGTTTTGACATTTTTTGTTTTGTAACGCAATACCAACTTACAATCAGTTGTAAACGGTTCGTGATTACAAAAGGATGTCTTGGCGGTTAAAAGAAATATAAAAAGGATAAATGTTAACGAAAAACAAAAAATTCTTTGAAAACGTAAAATAGTTGTACCATTTATAACAGCACAAAATTGTCAATAGTTTGTTTAACAAAAATAAAAGAAAAACATTTAAAGACCCGACGAAAAAAGTTTATATATAGTCGTATATAGCTTGATATAGTGGTATCTTATTAAATATTTGGCCATATGTAAACATATATACTTACATCTCAACTTATATTTACGAACATTTCTAATATGGAGTATATATAATCATATATCATTATATCTTATGTTATATATAAGTTGATCTTTTTGATATTGTATCTATATATCAGATTATATATACTTCCATGTAAAATTATATAAAACAGTAAAACCAAACAAATTCTATAATTTTTATATTATAATTATATAGTTATCACATATAATTCTATACAATAATTCTATATCAATATATGTGTTAAAATTAAAAAGAAAAACTCGACTACTTTAAGTATATTTATCAGAGAACACAAAAAAAAAAAACAAAATTCCATGTATTTAAGCTAAAGAAAATTGTAAAAAAGCAAAAGCAAAAACTTAGAAAAGCTACACTTTAAAAAAAAAGTTCAAAGTTAGTAGAATAAATAATATTTTATTAGTAAAAAAACATTTAAAGGCAGAAAATCTTAAAATAAATGCCTAAAGATAAGCAGCTTTATAACAAAAAAGAACCGAGTAGGATTTGACCGAAAAACAATAATATGCGATATTTATCTCGAGAAATTAACTTTTTTCTATAAAAATTATTTGTCTTCAATCTAATAAGATTTAAAAAAAAAAATCAAGTCTCGACTTAAATTTGGTTGAATTTATGAAAATTTTTCTATAAATTTTTAAAATTTTCCTAAAATTACGTTATAATTTTAAACACTTGATGACTGAATAATCAAACCAAAAACTACAACTTTCTATGTTGCATCAATCGAAAACTAAGACAGAGATAAGTTACTAAGATATAATTGGAAAACAAAATGATGTTATAGTTATGAAACTGAGTGTATAAGTCAAAATGAAATCATTTCTAATTTTCCAATTCATTGTTTTATATTTATTTTTATTTTATTATTTGGAAGGTGAAACAAAATTGCAGCGCTGATTTCAAAAGAATTTTATGAAGTTATATCATATTGTGTCAAATTATATGTAACTTTATAAAATTTCGGATCAAATTACATATATCAAATGATCACATGGGATCACATGAGATAAGGTTATGCATGCTATTTTTCGGATCAACTGATATATGATATGGAATTATATATACCTATGACTATATATACCTACATTGGAACTTTTTTCATCGGGCTGTAAAATTTGTAGATTTAAAAATGTTAATAACAAAAAGAGTGGCAAAGTGTTAAAAGCGTTTGAATATGCGTTTGTGTATTTCGTACATTATTATGATAGTGTTTGAAATGACCTTTTTAATAAAAAAGATAGTTAATGTTTTTTGTTTTCTTATGACCACCAACAGATTGACTTGAGTGTGTTATAAAAAATGTTAAAGTATTTACACAAAATTTCGTTTAAATAAAAAAATCTTTATTTTTCCATGGGGAAATTTATTAATTATAAAAACTTTTCATTAAGACATATTTTCAGAGGCATGAAACTTACACTCATAGAAAACAAACTAGTAAAAATATCAGGAAAAGCTGCTAAAAACTAGTTAAAAATTACGTTGAAGAAAAAACTGCTAAAATTATCAGATTTTTTTTTTCTCTGCTAAATGAGCTTCTAAGAAGCCAATTGAGCCAACTCGCTTAGGATAATTTTTGAGAAAATTAATCACAAAGTAAACTTTTTTCCAAATTCACTGCGCTATACCTACTACTATAATTAAATATAAGATTTTAATCTTTTTAACATTGCAACGCAATTAAAATTCAAATTATTTCCATAGCTTCAAAATGCATTTCAAAAAACGCAATTGCATTAAAAATACTTTTGTCATTATAGTATAAAATTGTTTTCGACAGTGTTCAAAAATAGACACACTTACAAATAAAATAAGGTCTCGATCGTTCCGAGGCGAAAAAAACGGCAGGGATATCGCTGGTTAAATTTATACTACCCGATGAAAAAAGTTCCTATATACTAGGTATATATAATAAAATATACACTAAGAAAAAAAAAACTGTTATGGCTACGGGAAATTTTGCGTTATTACGGGAAATTTAACTTGCGGTATTTTTTTTTGCTAAATTTAACAACACATGTCTGCTGAACCGTAGTAAAGTGAAATTAGTAGAAAAAATTAGTAGGCGCTACTAAATTTTAGTAAAATTTCAGTAAGCTGCAATTTAAAGTCAACAACAAAATTTACTACATTTTAGTACATTCTATGACTACACTCAGAAAAAAAAGTTAGTAGAAAAAATTTTCAATCGCACTTTACTATTTTTGTACTAATTTTAAGTAAAATGTTTTATTTTAGTAAAATTTTTTGTTATTGTTTTTTAAATTACTGAATTTTGTACTAATTTTTGTTTATGATTTCAGCAATATATTTACTAATTTTTGAAAACAAGTTGCTATATTTAGCAAACATTTTGCTAATCACAAAAAAATATATATAGTTTAAATAAATAAAATTTTTTATTACAGAGTTAAAATTAAAATAATGTTCATGTATTAGGAAAAAAGTGTTAAGGATTGAAAAGCAAAGTCGTTTTATTTTACTTATTTAGTTTTTATTCTGTGAAGTTCTATTGGATGTACTAAAATTTAGCAAATTTTTTGTTGATTTTAGCAAATTAATTTTAAATTGCAGTCCACGAAAATTTTACTTATATTTAGTAGCGCCTACTAATTAAAGGTGTTTTTTTATGGATTACGGTATTTTAGCAGTATTGCCTGCTAACCCTATTACCTACTTACGTTGAAAGTTATGCTGTCGTGCAATTGTTATTGTTTTAATTTTTTTTCGATTATCTAGTATAGTTTAGACCCCGAATAATAATTTAATCGATTAAAATGTCGAAAAAATGAGATACGTCCACATATGATCATAGACCAATTACGAAGGACTGTTATTTGTGATGTTACTCAGAACAAAAACATTTCAAAATGCAGAAATATGGATATAGTCGGATTTAAATGTTCAGTATACAACTTGATTCACTTTATCTCTCAATATTTCCTTGCAGTTTCATAAACACTTATATGTTTGCCTTTAAATTAAATCACCATTGAAGTTCTAGCAATTCCAAATCAAAATTCTTTCACAATTTCTAAAAAAAAAGTATTTTAATGTGAACTTGTGTCATCTATAACGAATTTTATTTTCCTATTACCTTTTGTAAATTTGTAAATATTAATAAACTTATATACAGGAGCTGTTTGAATAAAAGCTATGACACAAATTTGATTTTCAGCGCTTACAACGGCATGCCCCGTCATTGATAGGTAACACATTTTTATGAGAAAAAAGTTTGTCATTTTATTTTGTATAAAAATGCTTATATAGCACTTTTCTCTAAAACCACTAGTTTAAGAGTTATACCGCAAAAAATATTTGAAATTATTTTAGTACATTTTTAGGGGTAAAAGCCGATTCTGACTGGCCTATATTTAACCCGGGAGGAAAATTTTTTTAAACGGAAATTATGTTTTTCCTAAAATGTACCAGAAAATGCGAGGGGAGCGGAAAAATAAAACTTTTGCACATATGGGTGGTCTAATATACAGTGTATTATACACCGATTTGTACACTCAAAATAGTTTGTACACTCAGGGAACTTCTGCTGTTAATATTTGTAGTTGTTTGTGTTGTAATACAGTATCTTTATTATTAAGTGAAAAAACAGTCATATGTAGAAGAAATTTAATTTTTGACTATATATGTAATTCATTTAAAAAAACAAACCACATCAAATAACTGTATTATGATTTTGCATTTATTTTATACAGTAGTTTTTTTTTTTTTTAACAAAAAAAATAATAAATGTTTGCTTATTTTCAATGTGTTTGTTGCCAAAAGAAGAAGAGTTTGTTTGCTATATATATAATCTATGTATTCTCTCTCATATATCCAAATTTTATTCAAATCGACGTGTACGCGTTTAGAGGCTTTTCATGTGAGACGATTTTGGTATAAAGAAATGTATAAATTCTGAACTTTTTTAACAAGAACTTTAAGGACAATTCATAGAAATTTAAAAAATTTTCTTATAGAAAAATTACATGATTCCATGGCATATTGCATAGAAAAATTGCTAAAGGTCAATAGTTTTATTGTAAAAAAATTTGGCAAATTCCGTGCAGAATATTTTTAATAAAGAAAATATATTTAAAAACTTAACAAAAATCCGTTTAGTTTCTTATGTTCTTTTCAACAATTGGACTCAAAAATTCTTAATAGTTTCGCCTTAAAAAAATCTTAAATTCGTTGACACTTTTTAGTCTATTTTTATAGCCATTCTTGTGTTAACAAGCTTAGTTTTTTCTATTTCTATTTCTTTTTCCCAATAATAAAAAATGTGTTGAACTGCAATAATTAATGATAAAAGTTCTTGTTTAATACGACTCAACATACTACTTTAACCCATATTGGACATACTGTTCCGTCTTTAAGTCAGAATATTTAATCAGCAATTGTAAATGAAAACAGGTACATGTATTAAAACTGGTTTTACCAATTTTTTTCATACCCTCCTCCGTGTATATTTTACAAATAAAACAAAACAAAAATTAATGAAAAAAAAAAATTACAGATGTGAAAAAAACTGTTTTTGAGGTGAAACACTTTTTGGATGTAAACAAATATTTCTGTGGTGAAATAAAATTTTTAAGGTAAAAAACTGTTTTTGTGGTGAAAAAAAAAAAATTATATTGGAAAGTGTCACAATTTAAACAATTCTCGAGCAAAAAATACGATTTTGGTTAATTTTCTTAGGCTTTTACATTTGTTCCACTAGAATTTGGGAGTAATAAACAAAAACTGCTAAAAAGCACTAAATGCAGCAACGAAATACTGCGAAAGCACAATCTTAGTGCTTTTTTTGACAATTTGGCACCTAAAGTAAAGTAATAGCGTTTTGGGTCATCAAAAAGCGCTATAAATTGTGCTAAAAGCTCTAAGTTGGCATCACTGTTTAGTTACCTACAATCAATGTTCCAATTCAACTCTTTCCCTGTTACATTTCATATCTTTCTCCATGTTTAATCTTTCAATTCCACTAATTCTAATTTATATTAAAATTCGTTTTCAATATTAAGCACTACAATTCCAATTATTTCCATTTTATTCCACAGCATTTCGATTTCAAAAACTTTTTTTATAAATGAATTTATTTTTACTTCCCTGTCCTAGTGCGCCCCGTTAGGCTAGTTGGTAGCGTGCTAGCTTATCAGTGCGGGGGTCGTGGGTTCGATTCCCACCATAGGCACTGGTCTGTTTTAGCAACAACGAGCCGAAAGTAGCTAGTGCTCACACAGAAAAAACTAAAAACGGGTTTCAATTAAAAATTTTATTGAATTTTTAATTGATTTTGCACCTACCACTGAAATGATAGTATTAACTAAAAAATATTGCAGGCAGTTTATTAAAACACTTTCAATTAAAATAATAATAATATCAATTAAAAGAGTTATTGTTTTTCCTTACAACCTCAATTAAAAAATTTAGTTAAATTGATTAAAACTTTAATTGAAACTTGAGAAGAAATCAATGGTAGTTTTAATTGAAAACTCGTATTTTTTATTTTTGTTATATGCCGCCCATTAAATAAAAAAAGAAATGTAGGTTTGTAAATTAAATTGACATTTTATTTATAATAAAATTAAAGCTTTTTAATATAAAAATGTATTATAAGAAAACAAATAAAAGTAAAGACAAAATTTTTGTTTTGCTTGTCTTGTCTTGAACTTTTTCTTGTAATTGAATTGCTTTCTTAAACAAATCACACACAACTTTAAAATGATAGTTTAATGACACTTATACTTATTGAAAATTTAATTATTATAAAAATAATAGTTTAATTGTCCTTTTTCGATAAGGTTTATTTAAATCCACATGTGCACTTTTATTACCACAGATAAAACACGAAACTAAATTAAGTTTTCGTGCGTACACAAATATCTCAACAAAAAGAGTGTTGCAAACTCTAGTGAAATAACTACGATTTTGCGTGTATTTGAAATCGGTAAACTATTCAACTTATTAAAAGTTAATCATTTGCGATTTTTTTCTTTTGATTTACAAATTAAATAATATATTGATATAATTAAACCTTTGTTTGAATTTTTAATCTAAATAAAATAAAAAAAAAATAGTTTGCCAAATTTTTAAAAACTTTGTTTACATGTTGTCAACACTGTATGGATATATTAGAAAATTCAATACATTTTTTAATTGAATCAATTAAAAAAATTGTTTAAATTGCCATTGATATTCAAACAATTGATTAATTAGATATTTTTGACCCATAATTTTTTCTGTGCAGTCAGAGCAATAGGAAATAATTTGTGATTATAAATAAATACAAAAAAAGTTCTTCCCTGTCCAAACCTGTTGTGCGGTTTCATTTATCAGGATTGTTTTTGTAAACAAATGTTGCTTTTTATCAATTGTAATCATTTTTGTATGCATTATTGTGATTTTATTATCATTAATAATGATTTTTCTAATGAAAAATATTTGATTGCCATTAAATGGTTATGACATTTTTTTCATGCAAACGACTATCAACTAATGGCAAATTCCCATGTATGACATTTTCATAATGATTAGTTTCCATTGAAATACTAAATACAATTCAAAAACAGGACATAAATCACATTTTTCTAAAAAAAATATCAAATCGGTTAATTTGATTCGAAATGGGTTAATACATATAAGTGGTTTGTAATAGCGAAGATGAAAATACTATTTAGTAACAATTGTTTGTCTTTGTTTTTCGTTTTGTCTCAATTTTTTGTAGAGGGTGTCATTAATTAAGTGTCCAGTGTTTTTTTTTTTTTTTTCATTATTCCTAAAAGTACTAAAAATTAATGGTCACTTATTTTCGCTTTTATTATTTATTATTAATCCATGACAAAGGAAGGACAATAATATCCACAAAAAAAATTTATAAAATTAAGGAAGTTTTATGGCGTCTACTTTAATTTCCCGATTGAAAAAAAATTTATTCACACAGAGAAAAATTTAGCTCTCTGCCAGAGAGCTAAATTTTTGTAATTGCCTTGTTTTCAATTACAATTACAAGTAATTGAAGTAAATAAAATACTAAAAAAAATTACAATTACTTGCAATGGTTAGCGCGTTGGACTGTTACACGGATGGTCCCGGGTTCGATTCCCGGTGACGGCAACATCAATTTAGAAAAATAATATGTATGAGTTTTCTATCACTTATATGTATCGCTACACCCACCTTCGGTGTTCCCATAGCACTTAACCCCACCGAAGTAAAATAATGAATCAGGGCTATGAAACAAAAAGCTTCAATAAATTCGCCAACTCTACATCAGGTGGCGAGCAACAACTGTTCTAAAACTTATCATCTCGCGCAATTACAGTGTTGCCATGTTTGAAGCCCTTCATCTTTCACCACCTTTCATCTCTCCACTATCCCCTTTCCAAAGAAAGCAACACATTAATTAATAGGAAGAATTTCCTGAGTGTTGCTTCTCTTTTTTTTAAAAAAAATTAAAATAATTGAACAAATCTGTAATTAATTACATTTTTGAACCATTAAGTTAAATAAAACTACTGATGTGTTCAGAGAAGAGGTAAATTTAGGTAGAGATAAAAAAAAACGGAATATATACTCCCACCCAAATGCGTTTTTATTGGTTAGTTACAATTCATAATTAACAGTAATAAAATGTTCTCTTTTATTAATTTTTATTCAAAAATACAATTTTTTTTTATTGCAGAGTAGAAGGATATAAAAATTGAATTGCTTTTAAATACTAAAATAACTGCTTCAAACAGCTAATTAAAAAAATACTGTAGTTGGTTTCAGTCGTTAGTTGTTCTGTATTATTTCGTAGAAAAATAACTGTAATTGCAGTTAAAACCAACTGCTACTGATTACTACACTAAAAACCGTTATGCAGTTACTGTAAAACTTTTTTAAGTGTAAAATAGTCGATAACGATGAAATTCACATTTTTATACATTTACTTTTCAGGCTTTTTTAAAATGTAATGCTCTTTGGAAAAAAGCAAATAGACCTAAGTCCTCTGATACTATAAACAAAATTATTGGTTTTTCACTTTTATGCATTCCAAAATAATGATACAGGCCTTGCAGTGGTACTTAAAACAAAAAAATGCATTCAACCCACTTCAAGAACCCAAAGTGGAATCAATATTTAAAGCCACTTAAGGGGGGGCATGACATTGGCCGTTTTTTGAAATCGACTGTTTTTTTTTTCAATTTTGTATTTTAGTAAATATTCTTAAGATTCTAAGAAAAAAATTTCATGGAAAAATTCCTACGGGTTCAAAAGTTACAGCCGGATTAGTGAGAGCGCATTTTTAATTTTCGCGCTACCTACGTACGGCAGCTGGTATATACTTGCTTTACTTGCTACCTGACTTTGCGCCAGAGTGAAGGCATATGAAGCTTCAAAAGAAGCCCGAATTGCTAAACGATTGCAAAAAACTGTAAGAAACAGCACAACACAAGATAACGAAGGCATACAGTACGAAGCAGGCATGGCAGATTGAAGGTAACCTTTTTTTCTTTGTTCACAAACTTTGAACGCGTTTATCTCGAAACCACGTTTTTCGTACTGGTTGCGGCACTAGCGGGTTCATTTTTTTTTTTTTTTTTTTTGTATTTTTTTAAACTTGATTTGCTATCGTATGACACGAGCTTTTTTTTTAAATTTTTTTTCGATTTTTTATGAATTTTTAAAGTCAATATTTTTTTTTTGAAAAAAACACACTTTTAAATTTGGAACATCACCACAAATTTAAAAAAAAATTTTTAAAAACAAGCTCGTGTCATACGATAACCAATTTTGTTAAAAAAAGTAATTTTTTTTCCAGATCGGACAATTTTTGCGACTCCCAGCGCTGCAACCACGAGGCCCCGTTTTTTTCTCTGCCGCCAGTTTGGAGCTCTATAAAACCATGTTGGAGTGAAAAATATATTTTTTTTAATTTTTTTTCTTGTAATTTGTTCAATTCTATACAAAATTTTTGGAAAAATGTTTGTTTTTGACTGAGTTATGAATTTTTTAAAAAAGGTCTGTTTTCTCTGCCGCGAATGTAATGTCCCCCTTAAGCTAAAAAAAAAATAAAGCTTTTATTGAATTTCACACGTTTTTTATTAGGCGTAGTCTTACTACGCTTTATTTTAATACATAAATAAGATCGCTGTTACAATTTTTATTATTACACTTAGGAAATTATGTTGGTAAAGACGACTGCAATTGTAGTCAAAAACAAATGAAATTTCATTTAAAAAAAGGACGACTTACATTTCATTAAATTCAACTAACATTGTCATTTGTTTTTTAATGTTCAAAAAATGACTAACATTGTAGTAAAAATGAACCACATGGTAGTAAAAAATAAACCAAAATTTTTTTTTTTTATTTTTTTAAATAACAAAAAACAACTAAAAAATGAATGTAAAATCATAAAACAGTCATTTGATGTGAGTTGTTTTTTTAAATGAACTACAATGTTAGTTAAACATTTTATTTGTTCTACAAATGACTTATATTTACATTAAAAATAATGAAACTGTATTACAACCCAAACAACTACATATTTTTAAAGCAGAAGTTCCCTGAGTGTATTTTTGTTATTAATGGTTTCATTGTGATTGTTGTTATTTTTATTTTCATTTTCATTTTCATTTTCATTATCGTTATTGTTATTTTTTTATTATTATTTTCATTATTATTGATTGCAGTTATATGTAATTGATAATAATTGTAATTGAATACATTTTCGAAATTAATTTATTTTTTATGTAATGATTACATTTTTCTTATTATTACTTCTTAAAACCAATTAGTTTTTTTTTTAATCACATGTAATTGTAATTCCCATTTTTCAATTACAATTGCATGTAGTTAGTAATTGATATTATTTCAATTACAACTACATGTAATTTGCAATTGATATTTTCTGAATTACAATTACATTTTTTGTAATTGAAGTTTTGCTTCAGCTTAATTACAATTACATGTAATTGAGTTTTTTTCAATTACAATTACTTGTAATTTGTAATTGAATGCGTAATTAATTACAAAATGTAATGATTAACGCCCATGTCTGTTCTCTGCGAATTGAAATTTGGTTACTTCTACTCAAATTCGGTTATTACGATTTTCAGTCGGTTGGTACAATTGAACATTGGTTTTCACAACAAAGTTCGGTTAATTCAGACTTGGGCGACGTCAATTACAATTCAAAATCGTTCTCTTGTGAAATTTTTCTATATCATTAATAATTTCAGACCTACGCTCACACTTGTGGGCTTAAACGCTTCCTTGGGAAATTTTCAATTTTGTCAATACCAGACATGGGACATAATTCCAATATCTGTGTATTTAATTACAGGCCAATTACTTTTTTATGTAATTGGGTGTAATTGAGTAATTGCCCTGTAATTAAATACCCAGATGTTGTTACTAATCCCCATGTTTGGCATTAAAGATTTTACAAATTTTCCAAGGAAGCGATTAAGCTCACAAGTGTGAGTGTAGGTCTGATATTATTAATGATATACAAAAATTTCATAAGTGAACGATTTTGAAATGTAATTGACGTCGCCCAAGTCTGGGTTAATTCAACTGAATTTTAGTTGCAGCTAACAAAATATTCAGAAATCGAATGTAAATATCGTTGTACTAACTGAATTTATAAGTTGTTACCATTAAAATACACGTTTCAATTCGGTTGGCACTTTATTTCTCTGTGTGTATGATGCAACAAAGACATATATAATATTTGAGATAGCCTTATATCTAATTGAAATACAATTAGATCGGAAAAATGGTGGATCGGATTGTATATAAATAGATTATATAACATTAAGTTTGATATAATTTAATACGATTCAATCTAGTGAAAATAAATTAGTTAATTTGAATACCCTCGGTATATTTTGGTCCAATTATTAAGAGTCCAATTTTAATTTAACGTACAGTTAAATGATTTGTAAATGTAAACACTCTATGGTTGATTTTTTTTGTAATTTAAAATTTTTGTTTTTTAAGAATTTTTATATGAAAAACTACAATTTCAAACAAAAAATTTGTTGTAAATAAATTTGAATTTAAAAATGAGGGTATTTGAATTTACAAATTTCATTGTTGGTGCCTACAGTTTTTTCTGTGTATTATATTTAATAATAGTACAAATTGAACCATTTATACGAATTTGGACCTTATTGTATTCAATTTTATGTATTATGATATTATTTTTTACAATAATATGTGTCGAAATTTTGGATTCAATTGTATAGAATTTGAAGAAATTTAATCCAATATGATCCACATAGATACAATTATGTTCACTATTCGGATTAAATTCTATCTGATTCGTTATTGGACCCTATCTAATTAGATATGCCACCATACTCAACAATTTTTCACTTTTTGCAGAACGAGTCTTTCAAATACACAGAAAAAATTATCAACCTAAAATATCTAATTAAAGATTTGATTTGAATTAAAATTGTTTCTAAACAAATATTTAATTGAATCACTTAATATTTTAATTAACTTTTAAATATATAAATACATATTTTATTTTAGACGTAATTATCATATTATTTTTTCATACACTGTATGCTTAAATAAAAATTTTCAGTATAAAATACCAAATACATTTGAAGTTTACAAACACACACACAAACATACAAAGAGAATCAGCACTGCCAAAAACACACATACCAACGTATCGTTCACACACTTTTTTGTGAGTACCATATTTTTTTTGTACAAGTTATTTATAACTTTTTTCCTTCTTAATTTTCTATAAAAGTTTTAATTGATAGTATCATTGCCGTGATGGGTGCAAAATCAATTTAAATATTAATTGATTCAATAAATTTTTTAATTGAAACCAGTTTTAAGGCTTTTCTGTGTACATATAGTTTTCGCTGAATCTGTCGAAATTTGTTTTCTCATTTAGAATTTTTGAAATAACTCGGTTTTTATATTTACTCCATTCGCAGCATTTTTTCGTATATTTTGGTTAATTTTTCAAAATGCAACCGCAAACCATAATTATATATAAATATAATATATATTTATATATAGAGCAATTCCATATGAAAACGATCAAAATTGGCAAATTTTTGGACGACCCCTCTCCGATTTTAAAATAAATAGTCTCAATCGATTGCCCAGCAAAAAATAATGTACCTACATATTTTTTTTTTTTTTTATAGTGACTGGTTTAGTGGTGGTGTGCACCACTGTCATGTGACAAAATTGAAGAATTCTTCATAAGGGACCTCATTGAAAGTTGTTTTAAAAAACTACTAAAGCGATCGCAACGAGTGATAGCTCGTTGGAAAGGTATTGAATCAGGCTTTAATTGAAAAATAAAATTTTCCTAATTTTTCTCAGAAATTTACCTTTTTTCCCATGAAAATTAAATTTTCCAATGAAAATTAAATTTTCCGATTTTCCACAGAAGCTCCTAAATTTTCCGGCTAATTTTATTTTTTTTGGATTCCTCATCATTTTTGCTTTAAGAATCAGCAATAAAAAAATGGGCCCCGACTCCTTGTTTGGACAGGAGAAGAGCATTTAAGAGACCACCTTGTTCCCATTGTTTTTATATTTTTTATAATTGAATTATTTTTAATTATTTAACAAGAAAAATTATTTTTCAATTAAAGCCTGATTCAATACCTTTCCAACGAGCTATCACTCGTTGCGATCGCTTTAGTAGTTTTTTTTAAAACAACTTTCAATGAGGTCCCTTATGAAGAATTCTTCAATTTTGTCACATGACAGTGGTGCACACCACCACTAAGCCAGTCACTATAAAAAAAAAAAAAATATGTAGGTACATTATTTTTTGCTGGGCAATCGATTGAGACCATTTATTTTAAAATCGGAGAGGGGTCGTCCAAAAGGTGATCGCTTTCATATGGAATTGCTCTATAAATATAAATATACACGAACTTATCTTTTATTTGAGTATAATTATGTTGGTGTTTGTTTAAGGATATCTTACCGGTATTGTAAGGAATTGAAATTCAGTTTTATCCTTATAAATTTTATGTATGCTAAAAAAAAATTAAAACTTTATCACTACGCGTAAACTAAACATTCCACTAAACTCATTTTTTGTATTAAAACTGAAAATCCATTGAAAATATCTTGAAATATTTATAAAAGAAGAAATGTATTTGGATGATCTTTCCATTGGTATACAAAAAATAGTAAAAAGTTTTAAAACAAAAAAGTTTCGAACAACTTTGAAACCCATTTTTACACCATAAATATGCAATTGGCCAGGTATGTTTATAACCAATTTTTTTATTACTATCGTCTCCTCTATCTTATTTCCGAATTTTATCGAAATTTGATTAATCACCCAACAAACTTCGCTTGTAAGTATAAATATGTTTTTTAAAGCCAGGTTTTTTTGGCCGTTGAGTAGTGTTATCAAATTAAGTTTATAATTTAACATTTTATGACTTGGGTTTTTAATAAACATTTTTCTTCATTTAATTTTTTTTATCGATTTCACAAATTTTATATTGTGTAATAAATAATCACTATAATGATGATATTTATCATTAAAATGAAATAAAATTTTAAGGTTTTTTATATGCTATTAAATAGTTACTGAATTATTAACATTTTCTTTTTTAATTTTTGGCAAATTTCTATAATTTATGTGAAAAGTCATAAAGTTAAAACAAATTATAGATATTTTTATATGCAGTAAATATATAATAATAAGAAAAAACTTGAAATATTCTTAACCCTCTAGCCAGCAAGACCGCCTCCAGGCGGGGTATTTCAAACTGACCATAAATTCGCAAAATGAGTGTTTTATAATAAGAAATTAAGCTATTTCGAGAGAAAACCAAATTTACAAAAAATTTTGTGAAGTAATTTGTTGTGTGAATGGTACGGTTTGGAAGCGAGAAAGTGTTAAATTTAAAATTTCGTAAAATTTCAAAAAATAAATATTTTTAAATGAACAAAATTTTCAAAAATCATGAATAATATTTGTTTTGACTAGAAACCGTTGGTATTAAAGTGAAATTGAAGCTTAAGCATTTAAAAAAAGTCCTTATTTTGGTCCAAGGACATACAGGATTTCAACAGGATACCTCTAAAGGACACGTATGGATGGATTTTCATGAAATTTGGACGAAAGACAAAAAATTGCTAGAAGAACCTATTGTTTATTTTTCGTGCCGAATACGGGGTATAAATTTCATTGCGAAAAGCTTAGTCCGATTTAAGGGTTAAAGGATATAAGGAAAATATAAATGATTTCATAAATCCTGACATTAGAAAATAGTTTTAACTAAAAAACTGACACCCCTATTCAAGAAGTGAACCGGGAATCTTAACAAAAGTCCGAAAGCAAACTATGTGCTTATTTTTTGATCACAATTAGTTTATTTCAAAATATTTTTTATTCATATGTCAGTTTTTTGCATATGTCTGCATCATCTTCATGAACATTTGAAGTTAACTAATGAAACTTTTCTTCCTTCACAACGTGGACGAAAATGTTCTTAACATTAATGAAAAGCTACATACTTTTTATGAAACTAGTTTTTTTAAGAAACTTTTTCACTGAGTGGATAAAACTATAAATTCTACACACCCGATCAAAAAAAAATATATATCTCAAATACAAAATCAGATCTCATTCTTATCCAAGCTTATCTGAAAATAGGGGTATCCAGTAATATCCGAATATACGAATCCTTCAAAGAAGGATTGTACTTTCAAATAAAAAAAATTTGAGAAAATATTCAGTAGTTTTTCTTTATAGCATTTTCAAAAAAAAGGTATTTACTTAAATTTTCTTTATTATTTAGAATGTGAAACAAAATAGTAGTGCGGATTTCCAAAGAATTTTATGAAGTTATATCAAATTTTATCAAATTATATATAACTTGATCAAATTAGATGTACCCATTTTTCGGATCAAATTATATCAGATAAGATCCCATGTAATCTCATGATATAAGGTTATATATGCCATTTTTCTGATCAGCTATGATATGATTATATATACCAATATCGGAATTTTTTTCATCGGGTACCCAATATAAAAAAAATAAAGTTTCAAAACAAAAAACTTATTACATTTATACTTTAAGTAATACGTGTTTTGTAAGGTGTTACCAGAATGAATATGACCTTGTTTGTAAATGGGTTTGTAAAAGATACGCAACCAGTTACCGATCTTAATTTCTTATTCCCAAACTTATTATCAGGTAATAATAAGTTTTGCTGGGATATCTTTGAATTTTTAATACATTAACAATCTAGCCATTTTTATCACAAAAATAAACACAATAGACACTTTGGATAATTTAACAAATTACAAAAATAAGCGCCAAAAATATAATTTTATTGAACTGTTTAAAATAAGCAAAATCAACAGTTTTCTTAAAGAAAAAAAAAAAACGAAAAGCAAATTCAAACAAAAATTGCAAATGTGCGTGACAGAATCTGCAATGCAAATTACACAAAAAAGTACAAAAAAAAAAAAACTAATAATAGTACATAAACATAATACACTCATGGAAATTTAATTAAATACACAAACAAAATAAGGAATTTTGTAAACACTTTCTTTACGAAATTTATATGAGAAATTAGAAAAATTTTCCACACTTTGAAGTAAAGTATTAAATTTTTGTTTTTGTACGACCTGAATAACCTTTTATGTGTATGTACATATCGCTCATTTACTGCAAGAACGTCACAACTCAAAAAACATGATTTTTGAGTTAATGACGCAGAATTATTCGTTATACAACGTATCATATTGTGTAAAAAATTCGTATCGTAATTTCTCTTGAGAGAAATTATGTAGTTATTTTTTTCTTCAAGGTGGCAGTAAATTGAAAACTTTAATCTCGTTTTCTACAAAATCAAATTTTTTGAGTTATGTCGCAGTAAATGAGCGATATGTATGTTAGTTGATATTTAAGCATGCTAAATCCATCCGCGTTAATAATTTATTTTTAACGGAGCAAAAATAATGGCGGTTTTAAATTTGAAGCAAATTAAAAATATTAAAATTACAGTTTTTGCTTGTAATTAATTAAAGCTTCATCAATTTATAGATCTCATTGTATTTATCACATTTCAAAATATAAATCACACTACCAAAAAATGTAAAAATATACTCAAAAAATGATTTTGTCACATATTGAACTTAGAAAAAGCGATTAATTTGCAAAACATGTATTTTTTGCCAGTTTAATGATATTAGGTTGCTTTCGGGTTACTTATTTGAAGGAAATCATAATAATTACTTTTAAATTCCCAAAATAAAAAAATTTATATAAGGGCGCTTTTTGAGGCTATGAAGATTTAATTTGCTTCATAAAATTTAAAGTACTTAAAATTTATTGATGCATTTACGATTTTAGTATTAAGCTTATTAAAATCTTGTATTTGAAGTAAGTTTTGGCGGAATTGATACAACGCTCTGGTTGTCACAAAGCGAAATGAATTTCAAAGCGGATACAGCCGCTAGGAATGAAAAAAATTATTTTTTTTTGCACTTTACCTAACTAGATTCACTTTAGAAAAAAATCACATACATAAATAAAAATTTAAAATGTCTATATCTCGAAAACGTTTTTGTTTTGGCATGCTTTATTTTAATTTCGACGCTTTTGCTTAATATTGGTGATTTTTTTTTAAATTGTAGCGATTTATCGATTTTTTTTTTTTCAATTTTGGCAATTATTTTTTTCATTTTGACATTTTTTTTAATTTTGGCTAATTTTTTACCAAATTGTTTTAATTTAAAAGATTTTTTAAATTTTGGCGTTTTTGGTGTTTTGGTAAATTTTTTGTCATTTTTTTTTCTTTTTTGTCATTATGGGTTATAAGAACTGGAAATTTTGTTTGCACCAAATTCATTTTCAATGAAACATTTAATACATATTATTAAACTTTTAGTTGAAAGTGAGTTTGAAATCAAGCGAAAGTTTAATTGATATTTTTTGACAATCATATTTTCTGGGAAGAGACATCTAAAATCAATTTCATATGTTTTGTTTAAATCAATTACCAGTTGTTAAAGTCAGGGGTCTTTTTGTAAAGAATAAATACTGTTAGAACTCTGTTTTTGAGTGACTTCAAGCACTTAACAATTTACAAATCACAAGGGAAGTCTGTTAGTTGGTTACTCTTGATTTCGATGAAATTCAAAAAAATTGGTAAGAAACATACCTGCCCAATCGCATATTTAGGGGATACAAAATGGGTTTCAAAGTTGTTCGAAACTATTTTTTGTATGCCAATGGAAAGGTCATCTAAACACCTTTCATTTTATACCAAATTTGTATATTGTTTCTTCGAAGAAACTGGAAAAAATTTCAAACCACGGAAAATTGGGTTGTTTTTGACCCCAAATGTAAACCCTTAAACGTAATATTGGGCAGCTAAAAATGTACCCATTCTTATTTATTTTGTCCCCTGTCACAGGGAAACCCATCAGCGGTGCTTTCTTGTCAGTAATTTTTTAACCCATTTTATATCTCGGAACGGTTTAGAAAAGATAATTGACTGAGCTTTAAAAGTATTCATACAGTTTTTTATATGTAACTAAAATATTTCTATATATTTTGAAAAACACCTAAATTTAAAATTATTCCATTTTTTAACTTTGACGGGTTTTTATTAGAATGTTTTTTTGAATTTAATTTTTTTGTAATTTATTCTGAAAGTGTGTGTCTTTTGTTTAAATGCATTGAAAATTGAGAAATATTTGTAACTTTTACTAAACCAGGAACTTTAGCTGTTATAGAAGAAAGCCATGTTGTGTTTGTTTGCACACGCAAAAGGGAACAGTGGGATATATCAGAACATTTTTGGAAATAATTCGGACATTTCTTTCACAGTGGTCCTGTTGCAGTTAAATTTGGAACAGATATAAGTGACGTAATATCGAGCTCAAGTTCTGATGTCAAACCCCCCAGACCGCAATTTGAACCCCCAGAGTAGGGAATTTTTTCACTATTCAATAAAAAATTTATTAATAGACATAATCCAATTATTTTTTAAACTCTATTAAAGTCAACAACACGAAAATGATGTCAGAATTTATTATATGCTGTAAACAATCCCATAATTCCCAAAATTAAAAATTCCAAAAATGGGATTTTTACATTTTTTGCTGCCATGTCTAGATTTAAGGATTGGATTGGAAGATACTTACACAATAAATTAGGTATATGTTGGATTATCTACAACTGATTTCGCTGTCTAATTGGAGTCGTCCAAATTATGGTTGATATTCGCCCTAAAAAAGTGGCAACTTTAGAAGGGGCTGAGGTAAAAAGTATATACAAATCAAAGAATTTTTGACAACTTACTTTTAGATGGAAAAACCTTTGTAAATTTTTTGTTTTTATTTTTTTAAAGAGACGCAACACTCAGGAAATTTTTCCTATTTATTAATGTGTTGCTTTCTTTGGAAAGGGGATAGTGGAGATATGAAAGGTTCGGAAAGATGATATACTTCAAACATGGCAACACTGTAATTGCGCGAGATAAGTCTTAGAACAGTTGTTGCTCGCCACCTGAATTTAGTTAGCGAATTTATTGAAGCTTTTTTGTATCATAGGCCTGATTCATTATTTCACTTCGGTGGGGTTAAGTGCTATGGGAACAGAACGTTAAAAAATATATTTCTTTGGTAATTTAACTGTATATTCCATTAAACCTACTTTACCGATTAAACTTTTAAATAACTGTTGATTTTGTATGGAAAAGTTCTTGAAGGTGTATGCATTATTTATATGTTTTGAAAGAAAATATTTATCTGGAGGCAAAAGACTGTTGGAGCATTTTGGGGGAAAATCGCAAAAATTTGATTTTTTTCTAAATTATTACTTTTAGTCAGGCGCAGTTTCAAGGGGAGGGTGGGTGAATGGGAAAATTCCGTCCCCAAATACAAAAATGTAAAAAGGATTAAAAAATTAATTAAAAATACTCCAAGTCCCCCCCCCCCCCTCAAAAAAAAAATTCCTGGACCCGCGTCTGCTTTAAGCAGATATAGTTTTTGAGTCCACCAAGACATTGATAATTTTTTTATTTATTTAATGAAGCATTTTTTTTGGTTAATTAAGTAGTTTGGTTAAATTAGTATTATTTTAATCAGAAAATTGGCCCCGATTTTTTCCCGCTATTCGTAAAAGCCTGTACCAGAGGCGAACCAAATTTGGAATTTCACATTTTCAAATGGGAATATCTCGGGAACTATAGGAGATAAACCACACAAGTAAGCATGTTTTCTGTAAGTTTCTTCCAGCAAATTACAAATATGTTATTTTTTTGTAAATAGAATTAGAAACAAAAAAATGGCGAGAACAAAATATTTTCTATGCAAGAAGTGGCCTACTTTAGGGGGTCATATTGCCACCTCTGAGGTTCACTGTCACTGTGTAACCTCGATATTACGTAACTATGCCTATTCCAAATTTCATTGTAATCGAGCCACAAAGTAGGAAATGGCCGAATTATTTCCAAAAATTTTGTGATATATCCCACTGTGGAGGGTTTAAGATTTATTTTCATATAAAAACTTTATAAAAAATAATTGTGAAATTGTCAATTTTTAAGCGTTTTGTACAAACTAAAGGTCATTTAACTTTGAATTAAACGGAATTTCAAAATAAATTATATTAAAAATATGTTCCATAAAGAAATGCCGCATTAAAAAGATATCAAAGTTGACAAAGTAAGAGAAAAATTAAAAAATTCCGATATTATGGAAAATAATTCCAGAAAAACTTAAGAAATATTTTAATATTAGAAATCAAAGTTTTAGTTTTATCATTTATTATTTTTAATTACATCTACTAGCAGCATTTAATTAAATGTCGTTGAGTGTTGCTTAATAAAAAGAAATAGAAATAAATGAAGGGATATTAAGAAATGGACTTTATACACAAATGCATATTTAATAAGACAGTAGACAGAGTGAATGTATTAATAAAAAAAGATTATAATTATAAACTTCAAAGGAAACGGATACAAAAAAAAAAAAAAAAGAGTTAAAGACAAAATAAATACTTATGCTTTCATAATTTCAATGGCAAATAAAAAAAAGAGATTAAAAAGTATTAAGAAAATATATTAAAAAAAAATCTGAAAAGAAAAAGTATTAGACAAATTTGAAGAATATTAATAACTTCTGTTATAATAAAGATGGAAGTTTAATTTTGAGACAAAAGCAAAATAATGTCATATTTAATAAAGCCACTAACATTATTATGCATTCCCGACGATAAAAGTTCCTATAACCTCATAGAATATTATATAAAGGGTCCGCCAAATAACTTTTTTTTTTTTGAACTCCTGAACCAATTGGACTTTGTATGGCGTCATACCAAGGTCTTTATGCAAAATTCGTCTCAATGATGTCTCCGAAATGTTCAATTGTTGAGAACGACGGTGAATTGATGTTGATGGCGCTTCACGCACACTTTCTGCCACAGCAGCAATATTCTCGGGTGTACGCACTGTTTTTGGCTTTTCACGCTTTGGTTTATCGATGAGGATGCCAGTTTCCTTCACTTCTTTCACAAGATAACGAACATACGGACCATATTCGTTCAGCGGAAGGATAAAACTAATTATCTGTCAAATCAGACATGAGCTAAGTGTTACCATTCACGAAATAAGCACTAGTTGAAAAAAAAACGTTAGATGGCGGACCCTTTAGTATCACATATGTTTAGTTACATCACATCTGATCCGAAAAATGGCATACTTAAGCTGATCTCATGGTATCTCATGGGATCTAATCTCATATAGTTTGATCCGAAAATGGGGTCTATCAAATATGATCAAATTATATATAATTTGATACAATTTTACCTAATAAGTTTTTTAATTAAATAATTTTAAAAAACATTCTGAATGTTTTAGAGATCAGTACTTTTTATTTTAACCCGATTGTGTACTACTTGTAATTTATTTAGAAAAAAAACATATAAATATTAGTTTAAAAAAATAATGTTAAATATACAAATTTATGCTTTTTATGAACCATACAACAAATTTAAAATGCTATGTAAATCTAAAGAACATAAAGACTAAATAAGAACCAAGGTACTCAACATTTGTTAAATTTTATATGCCAACTGGTTTTAAGAGAAACACTTTTTTATAGGTTTCCTAATACCTATTATTTAGTATATATTAGTATATAAACAAAATTTTGTGTTAATTATACAAAACTTATGCAGAGAATATATTAAACAACACAAATTAACTTTAAAACTTAATTAAAATTGATTAAAAACATGAAAATTAATTAATTAAAAATTAATGTTACCACATTTTTTTCGAAACTCTCTTAAGACCAGTTCAGGTTTTTGGAGGAGAGCGGTGGAAATGGGTTGGTAAAACACACAAAAACAACATTTACTGAGGATAAAAATCTAATTCTTTCTTTTCAAATAGAAGACTTACAGATTTTTTCAAGAGCAGAAATAAAACTTAACAAACTTTACACGTCCTTGTTATACAAATTAATTAAAAATAATAACTATACGGTCGGTATTATTTAAGATTAAGATTAGATCAGAAGGCACTATGCACCGCGACCAATGTAGGTCTTTTGTGCTGCCTAAAGTTACCTACAGATTCAAGCTGCCTATAAAGCCAATTATCCTATTAGGCAAAATGTTCGCGAAATGAAGCGATCACCTAGAAACCTAAGTCTCCTATCACAAAGCCTGGGACATTCGCAGAGAACATGCTTCGAGGTCTCAGACACCATCTCACAAAACCTACACATATAAGTGTCCGATTGACCCTTCTTGTGCAGATGGTATCTAAGATTACAGTGTCCAGCTAAGTACGACGCCAGGGTCCTCAAACCCCCCTTTCAAGCGACAATAGTCGCCTCGACCCCATACTGCAAAAAGAGATCAATCTTTTAGCCTGGCGCTGACCAGGAGAGTTTTCCAAGTAACCAGAGAATTCAGACTCTCTCCATGCCCTAAGCCTTTAACTAACACACCCCAAGGTTAGAGAGTTGCCCCTACCGAGCCTATTGAGAGTCTGAATGCATTCCATGACCAACCCGGACGACACCTTATAAGCCATTAAGGCCCTCAGTGCAGCCTGACTGTCAGAAAGAATGTAGATGCGAGATCTGCGAGTTCCCCTTCGCAGGCATTCCCCTGCACAGACACAGATGGCCCAAATCTCCGCCTGAAAAATGGACGGATATTTTCCCATAGGTAAAGCACGCTGGAAGCCTGGTCCAAAGACGCCCGCACCCGTGTTCCCATTCGACTGCTTAGAGCCATCAGTGAACCACACCTGAGAACCATCTTCCTGTTCCCAGGATTGATTGGTCCACGTGTCTCTGTCAAACAATAACACATCAAAATTTCTATCAAAGATCCACTCCGGTGACACTATTGTAGTAATGCTAATGAAATACGGTCGGTATTATGGATCAATACGATTTTTTTTGTTTTTGAAGGAAAAATCTCTCAATTTAGTACTTCAGCAATTTCAGATTGTTCAAAACAACTATTTTGTTAGCCACAAAACAGGATCAATGGTAGGCAATATGCCTATACTAATACCAATGAACTATTTAATTTTTAAAATTGAAAATTTAGAATCCATTGCGCATGTTATAATGGTTGGGTGTTTAATTTTTTTAAACACACCATTTTTTCAACGCTCTCTTCTAAAACCCTGAACTGGGTAAAGGAGAGTTTGAAAAAAAACGTTTTACTTTTAATTGATTAATTTTTATGCTTTACGCTATTTTAATTAAATTTTAAAGTTAATTTGTGTTGTTTAATTTGTTCACAGGAAACGTTTTGTATCATTAACACAAAATGTATATACTAAAAAATATGCATTAAAAAAACCTCGGAAAAACAGTTTCTCTTAAAACCAGTTGAAATATAAAATTTAACATATTTTGGGTTTTCTTTAGTCCAAAGGTTCGTTGGTTTAAAACCTAATAATTATAACGTTGTTTTTCAGTACTTTAATAAAAAACCTTTATAATCATTACAAAACAAAAAACTGTAGTTTTTTAATAAATTATATCGACCTTTTTCTATTGATTACTAAATTTGTTTAGAATAATCTAAAACGGCCTTTCAAGGTCCCTTCAAAACATAAAATAAAAGACTATTTATTTCATTTTCAAACTATCCGACGTTTCGCTTGGGAATTTTTCCAGCATCTTCTTTGATGAATTTTTATTTCAATAAATAATCTATAGTCAATTTGACCATTAAAATTTTCAAATTATTAAACGGCTTTACAATACGTTGACATCACGACATAAAACACGAATTAATTTAAAAAATAATTGCAAAAATAAATAAAATTAAATATCACAGTTGAAAAAATTTTACTTAAGCTACGTATCTCAGTTTGAGGTTTAGCTAGTAATTTTTCATGCTTTTTGCAGTAAATTTTTAAACTCATTTATATTCTAATAATAAACGGTACTAAAAAGTTATGTAAAAGTGGTAGATTTTTTTTCCAATAAATTTTAATATAAATATTTATATATAATGATATGTTATGCCATATATAATTATATATAGAAGTGATAGAATTATTTTTGTTTAATTGTACTTTATACAATTACATATGAACATATGTGGTAGAATATATGGCCTTATATATTTATATATATATATATGATCAGATATAAAAGATATGCTAATATATAACATACGTTACAATGATATATGATGATATATTACGCCATATTAAAACATTTCATAACCCAAATAAAAAAAAGTTATACACAAAATTATATAATTTTACAAATATAAATATGATTATATATAGACAAGTGTGCTACTATATTTGTTTGGATACAATAATGTGTAACTTTCAGTTTTGCAACAATTTCAAATATGACGTCATATATTAGGAAATATGAATAAGTATGTTCCCATGTTTAGTTATATATGCTCTAAATTTTTTAGCACAACACCATATATAATTAAAAATGGTTTTATAGAAAATTATATAAAATTTTATATACCATCATATTAAAAGTATTTTCTGAGATAATTTATATATAATTAAGTATTTATATATAATTAATTATTTTGTTTAATATTCGTATTTTTATAGAATTTATAATTAATTTTTTAACATTTTCTATTGTTGATTTTTTATTTCGTAAAAACATAAGCTCGCAATTTTTATTTTTAATTTTTGTTATAAAGGGTGTTTTTTATACAGGTATAGAACTTTAAGTTGGCAACACTTTTTTAACTATCGGCCATTTTGTCAGCTGTCAAGTGATTTATGTTTAGTTTGGTTTGGCATTTCAACATGAATAGATTGCCGCCTGAACAACGCTTCCAAATTGTGCAAAATTTATTTTGAAAATCATGGTTCTGTTCGAAATACGTATCGCGCACGATGAAGCTCACTTTTGGTTAAATGGATACGTCAATAAACAAAACTGCTGTATTTGGAGTGATGATAATCCTCAAGTGTATGTTGAGACACCGTTACATCCAGAAAAACTGACTGTTTGGTGTGCTTTATGGGCTGGTGGAATCATTGGTCCGTACTTCTTTAAAATTGGTCCGTACTTCTATAGAGCCATGATTACTGACTTTTTCGTTCATCAATTGAACAACCATTATGTGCAGGAGCTGTGGTTTCAGCATGGCGGCGTAACATGTCACACAGCTCGTGCCACAATTGATTAATTGAAGGAAGCGTTTGGTAACCGCATAGTTTCACTTTTCGGTTCCGTGAAATGGCCTCCAAGATCGTGCGATTTAACGCCGTTGGACTATTTTCTGTGCGGATATGTTAAGTCGCTAATCTACGCCGATAAGCCCGAAACGATTGACCACTTGGAGGACAACATTCGTCTGGTTATTGGCAATATACGGCCACAAATATTGGAAAAAGTCATCGAAAATTGTACCTCCAGATTAGACTACGTCCGAGCAAGCCGTGGCGGTCATATTCCAGAATCATATTTAAATTATAATGCCAGAAGATTATCTTTCGAATAAAGTAAGTTTTATGTCAATTTAAAAAAATCATCTTTGTTTTATTCCATTTCAAAGTTCTATACCTCTATAAAAAAACACCCTTTACAACAATGAAGTCCTAATGAATTAAAATCAATACATATCTAAATGAAGCATATGATTATGTATGAAAAATTGTATATAAAACTATGAAATTATGTCTATCTACATCAAATTAAATATTTTATATTATTTAATATATTTATATCATATCCGATATAATTTGATCCACTATTATTCTCCCGTGAGATATAATTATACAAGACATAATATAATTTGTTTTTACTAGGCAAACTAAGTATAAGATATGAACATATATTGTAATATATTGCCACACATATAAGCATATATAATGATATCACACATATAAGCATATATAATCATATAAGCATATATAATGATACCAAGTTATATATGAGTATAAAGAAACTTTTTTCATCGGACTGCTAATGATGTTGAAGTAGATGTCTTTGTGTATCATCAAGTTCATCATGAATTTCATAATATTTTGTCTGTTCCCAAAATGATTAATCGTTAAATATTTAACTTTTTTAACGGAAGTTTTACTTGAATTTAACGTTTATACCGAACAATGAATGCTTCCTTAAATGACCCCCATGATAATAATGCTGATGATAATATGAGGGTATGGTACATGTCTGCATCTTGAGTCATAAAAAAGGAATAACTATAAAAAAACCAAAAATAATTGCGAAATTGTTTATCATGTGTCTTTGTTAACTAAACAACATATTAAATTACTCTTGAAATTTTTTTTCCCTTGAATTTTCATTCATTTTCATCAATAAGACAGAATATTGAGTATGGTCTATGGAAGGAGTATAACAATTGGCGTTTTATTTTTAGCCATTATTTGTGCATTATCAGCGCTGATTTTTTATTTAAGTTTGGGTAAGTATTTATATTAAAAAAATAATTTATTTTAAAGGTTTTTAAATTCTTTTTAAATGCTATTTATCATTTTTGTTTTTCTGCATATTTTAATACCCACAAAGTAACAATATCGCATATACATGCATGTTTATTCTTACACACATAACACCAGTGGCGGATCCAGCTCTCGATTTGGTTTAGGGGGGGATAATTTTTGAACATTTTTGTAAATTTTAAAGAAATTTTTCTGATTTTTTGAAGGGGTACGGGAACTCTGAAATGGATTTTTATCCGAAAAATTAGGATATTAAACACACATATTTTTATGTTTTCTTTATATTTTCGCAAAAACGTATAATTCACTACTCAAAAGTTCCAGGCTAATAAAAAAAAAATTATTCGTGGATCAAATATTTACAAATTATTAACTTTTGATGATCTTAAATTTAAAAATTCAGAATTTTTCAAATTAAAACTTCTTTAAGTTCAGTAAAAGTATGGTTGTGAAATTCGGAATTTTTCATTTTAAGTTCATTAAAGTGACCGTTAAACAAACAATTTTTATATCGAATAAAATCTGCAAAAAATTTACCAAACATATAAAATAAAATTAAAAAAAAAAAAAAATCTCGGAAAATTTGTTCTTTTAAAACCAGAGAAAAGTAATTTGTCGTTTCTGATTCTTTCACAATTTTTTTTGATTTTTAATTTCCGAGCGCTCGTTTTAATTTTTGTTAAGATTTTCTGGCTTTAAAAATATTGACTTTGTTGTTTTTTACCCTTTTCACTTTTGGTTTCCCATTGTCTTTTTAATTACAATTTTGTTGCAAAATTTAACATTTTTTTTGTCAAATTTTCTGTCGTTTATTTCTTTATCCCACCGAAACATTTAAACTTCTATAAATCTAAAAATCTTAGAAGTGTTTACGGATTTTTGTTACCACAAAATATCCTCTGTTTCAGGGCAACCAGAAATATGTTGTTTCATGTTTTTTTCTGTGCGTCGTATTGAAAAATTAACAATTGACGAATTCTGGCATTGATCTGTTATAGCATGTTTTTGCATATTTTCCTCTTGTTTTTTTTTTTTGCATATTTCGATAAAACATCTTATTTTCGATAAAAAAAAATTTTATTTTTGAGCATATTTTAGTACTTTTTAGAACAAAGGCATATTTTAGCGATTTTTTATTTATTTAGTTTTTAGTTATCGAACAATTTTATGTTTCAATAAAAAAATGCTTTTTTTTGGGCTTTCAACACTGATTTCAAAAGTTTAAGAAATTTTTTGAAAAATTTAAATTTCTTGTTTTAAGACTGTACCGTTTTAGCTATATTCATTCTTGTATTCCCTTTTCTGTTGGATATTAAAATAAATTTCTCAAGGTTATTCCAACTATACTGAAAAATTATTTTCAAAATACGAATTCTTAAAGAAAATGTGTATTTTAACAGTAAATTTTCCGTTTTTAGTGCTAAAAATTGATTTTTTAGAGCATGTTGGTTAATATACATTTTGAGAGGGAATTTCGACACTTTTGATGATACAAATTTGAAAAAAACGATACTTTTTATGTTCCGAAAATCTTGTGGTATTTTGATTTTAGTAAACCGAATTTTCAAATTTTTCTACCAAAATTAGAAAAAAAAAAAAATATTTTACTTTACCATTTTGAAAGAAGATTTACAACATTTATGTGAAATTTTTACCATTTTTGGAATAAAGTACATATTTTAATAGCGAAATATTTAAACATCTGATAACTTTTTTAACAAAATTTTTCTAATCAAATTACGACATTTAAAAAAATATTTAAGAACATGTGCTGATTTAGGCAACCAACAAAAATTTGAATGCGCCAATCTTTTTAATTTAACCACACTCAGGGAACTTCAGCTGGAAGTATTTGCAGTTGTTTGAGTTGTAATACAGCAATCTTCATTTTTAAGTTAAAAAACAAACCACATCAAATTACTGTATTATAATGTTACATTAATTTTATTCAGTAGTTTTTGTTTATTTAAAAAAATAATAATAAATGTTTGTTTATTTTTACTACATATGTGGTAAATTTTTACTGTAATTGTTGGTCATTTTTTGAACAGTAATAAACAAATGACAAAGTTAGTTGAATTTACTGAAATGTAAGTCGTCCTTTATTTAAGTAAAATTTCATTTGTTTTTAACTACATTTGCATGATTTAAAATTACAAACCGTGATTTTTTTTAAAGTTATTTTGTGTTGTATTATATTTCATATCTTTTCCATCGGTTTGGGGGGTGATGGGATATCGCTCTCACCCCCCCTGGATCCGCTCCTGCATAATACTCACACACATACAGGTTAAAATGCCAATAAGTATGCTATAAAGTATTTTTAATATGTGTAGTAAAAATAAACATCAAAAATGTTATAAAACATAAATGTTTGCAATTTTTTTTATATTTATTTATTAAAAAAGACCCACAGTAAGGAAGGAATGTTATGCAATTTATCTAAAAAAAAGGACATAAAAAGAACACAGGAGGACAAAATCTTAACTTTTAAAAATCAATAAGATTATGACCATCAATTCTGTATATCTCAGGCAATCTGATTTCAATGGTGTACTTAATGTTTCGATGTATGGTACAGTTTTTCCACAATATGACTTTAAAGTTTTCCCCATTTTTAACGGTTTAAGAGAATATTTTATCACTAAACTAGCAATTGACCACAACAAATGGTCATCTACTGCAAAGAGCCTATTGAGAAGAGGTGTTTTTTCAAGAAAAACAATTATTTTAATATGGTGCCTTATATTGTCATTAGGTGTGTTCTTATTTTGAAAAATCGGATTTTTATATAGCACCAGCCAGATTTCTGTTCCTTTATATTAAATAAATAAATCGAATTTGAAGTAAATCCGATAATTTTAAGTGAAACCGAAAACGACTTCAAATATTCAACGTGTAAATATGGGCAATACATCTATTTTTATGTATTTGTCACGTTTTAATCGCAGTTTTTTAATTTGCCTTTTGCAAACATTTAAACAATGATAAATTGTTGGTTAAATAATAGAAAATTGTCTTGTTGGTGTAATGTTGGACACATTATGTGGGGTAAAGTATGACAAACAAATTTAAGCATTTTTAAAATGTTTTAATGTATCTACACTCAAATAAAAAAGTTAGTAAAGTCAGCAAAAAATGTTGCTGAGTCAGCAACATTTTAGTCAGGAGGGTGCTTGCTTGATTTTTAGCAACAAAGTTAGTAGATTCAGCAAAAGTTTTGCTAAAACTTATTGGATTAGAAATTAAAAAACCTTTGCTAAACATTATTAAAATTTTTGCTGAATATTAGTAGACTGAAAAATTTTTACTTTAGTTAATTTATTTTGCTAAAAATCATAACACATTTTTTGTGATTCTTTTTAAAATAATTTACAATACGTTACAAAATATAAAAAATTTCATACGCCCACATTGACGACATTTATTAATGTAATATCTGCAAATATATAGAAATAGTTATATATAACATAAACAAAATTATCTTTCAACTACTTACATCAATGGTTGTCACAATGATGCTATCTTTTAAAGGAATGGTAATGCCGCAGAAAATTATAGAAACGAAAAAAAAATAACAAAATGTAACATATACAATCCTTTTTTTGCAATAAGAAAAAGGAAACATAAAAATTTACCTAAGATGTATGTCTTTGTCTTTCGCTTTAGTCTCTCTACCTGCTGTATATTGTTATCAACTTGACCACTCAATTTGACTTCAAATACACATTTAATATTTTTTAAATTTAAATATTTTATTTTGTCTTTTATATAATTAATAGACAATTACTTTCACAAGCCGGTGAAAACGCAAAATTTAAGTTGTTTCAATCCAAAATTTTGTTTTATGTATGAAAAACAGATACAAAATCTTCCATGGTTGATTTTTTTATGTGTGTTACTAGAATTGTATATATTTAAGATAATTTTCTTCGTCACTACTACATCTTGACATCTAATTCGTTCTGCGTATAACTTTTAATCTGTTTGTCGTTCACATAATTAATGTGCTAATCAGCACATTTTTTTTAGTAAATTAAATAAGTAAAACATTAGTAAAATATATTAGTAAAATATTAGTTCAAAACAGTTAAGTCCTGACTAAGTATAACTAAAATTTTAGTGTAAAACATAATTTTAGCAAAAAATTTGCTGAAAAATAGTATACCTGATTTACAAGATGTTTTACTAACTTTTCTACTAACGTATTTTTTTTAGTGTAGAGCGAAAGGAAGTTGTAAGTAGTCATCAGTCCTCATTTTGCCCACAACTAACTATCTATGCTGTTGTTTGCAACTCACAAAAATAATAAACCTACTAGGCTAAATTTCTAGTGGCCGACCAAAGATTTTGGCCAGAAAATGCTTTTTGTCGGTATTCGGTAGTTTAAAGCATAATGGACAAATTTGGCAAATGGAGACATTTTTATTGGGCTTCTTAGATGCGATTTTGAGTTTTAAATTTAAAGAAAAGTTTGTAGTTAAGCAATGAATTCAATAATCGGCCAAACCGCGAAAACTTCGGCGCCCGATTATTTAATTTTACAGCTAAACTTCGGCTTTTTCCTTAAATTTTTTTCTCAAATTCAAATTAAAATATGTTTTCAATATATAAATATCAAAACTGGTCCACAATGCCTCCAAATATCAAAAACCGAGCAAATATAGTTTTTTGGCCGAAGTCTTCGATCGGATACTATCAATTTTTTATTGTTAGTCGATTTTTGATTAATGTTTTCAATTCGGTTAATCGGTTAATCGATTAACCGATTCCTCGATTAATCGCCTCTATTTCGGTTAATGTCGCAATTTAACGTTTTTCTTTTTGTTTTTTAATTCAACAGCATATTTTAAAAATTTAACGGCTTATTTTACTGTTTTTATATAATTTTTTATGCTCTTAAAACATTGATTTTAGAGCTGTTTTTTTTTGGTTGCCCTACTACTAAATGTAAGTAATACATAGACCAACAATCAATACAATTTGCAGTAAATATTAAACCCCGCATTCATAAAAATATTAAACAGCATTTCAAATAAATTTTTGTTAAAACACACATTTTAGCCTTAAAACTGTATTCGTAAACGAATATTAATTTTTACACAAGCTTTAAAATAGGTATTTTAAGCTAATATTTGTTTATGAATACTGTTTTAAGCCTTAAAATGTATTTTAACTAAAATGTATTTTTAATCTGAATTAAGATTTTTAATGAATACGGTCGTAAATGTAATGTATGTTTTGGCAATAAAAACAGTTGCCCTAGTTGCTTGTGCTGGTTTTTTATTTGAAAAGATATAACTAAATACAAGTTCTGATGGAATTATGAGAGCTTTAAGCTATATTTGAGTGAGCTTTTTTATCTTATTTTTTGACATTTGCTTATTTTACCGTATTTTGTAAATATTAGCTACTTCTTTTTATTTTAAACGAGCTAAAGATCATTTATTTATTAATTACACAAGGGAACAAAATTGAACTTTTTTTGTGTTGATTTGAAATTTATAGCAAATTTTTACTAATTTGAGGTCGCTGATTTCAAATCTGCACTTGGTTTTTCTCTATCAGCTCGACTTTTCGAGATATACCGTTATGTTCAAAATTAATGCACTTCCGCTACATATATTGGAATAACTTGAAAACTGTTCACCATATTAAATTAAAAAAAAAAAAACCGAAACTCGCAAACAATATTCTCTTTAAGCCGTGCTTACATTGTTTTTAAATTTTCCAAGTAGTTTTAGAGATATCGTTCAAGTTTTGAAAAAAAAAATTAAAATTTTTTTAAAAAAAAAAATTTTTTTGTTCTTTAAAAATTCCTAAAAAATAAAAATGGGACAAAAATCACAGTTTTGGTCTAGAAACAGTTAGTTAAATATATTTCGAATGAAATGAGCTTTATTTCATTGCAATCGGTGCACAACTTTTGATTTTATTCACGATTTACTGAATTGATATAAATCGCGATTTCCATACAAAAATAACATTTTCTAATGTGTAAGTGTTTGTATGTAATAAGTTAGTTTTTTATGATTCTAAGAATTAAAAAAATTAAGTAATAAAAAAAGATTATTTCATTTTTATGGTTGCGGTAGCAAACTCATAACGCCTATAAATTTTATTGTTCCTTTATGACACCTAGTCAGTTCACAGTCAATTAAAGAGAAAAAAGAAAAGTGCACTTGTTTTTATTGATGTGTGGTTTACCGTTGGTAACGGGTGATTTTTTAAAGAAATTCCCCTTAAGACATGTATTCATTCATAAGTGACTGTCAATAAAATTGTGGATATAATTTTTTCTAGGTACTTCAGTAAAAAACTACGAAGTATTTATATGGGTTCATTCAACCAATTTTTCTCATTCAACAAGTGTTTACGAAAGCCAGCAAGGTGGCTACACAAAATATCCGTGTTTTATTTGTTTATGGGATAGCAGAGCCAGATCTGAACACTGGAGTAAGAAAGACTGGCCTTCGAGGGAAGCTATGGTTCCAGGAAACCACAATATAGTTAATCAACCACTTGTGCCCAGGGATCGCATAATACTGCCACCTCTCCATATCAAGCTAGGACTTATGAAACAATTTGTCAAAGCTCTCAACAAGGACGGTGATTGTTTTAGATATATCAGTAGAAAGTTCAACAATTTGAGTTCGGAGAAACTGAAAGCTGGCATTTTTGATGGCCCTCAAATCAAGTACTTCCATGACAGATATTGAAAGAAATGCTTGGAATGAATTTGTTTGGATAGTGCGCAATTTCCTGGGAAACAAAAAGGGTGAGCACTACTCGGACCACGTGGATAACATGTTGTCACATTTCAAGCAGCTTGGTTGTAATATGAGCATTAAGGTGCACTACCAACACAGTCATTTGGATTGTTTCCCTGAAAATCTTGGAGACTTCAGTGAAGAACAAGGTGAACGTTTCCATCAAGATATCCGCACTATAGAGGAGCGGTACCAGGGTCACTGGGATAAGCATATGATGGCGGACTATTGCTGGAGCATTAAAAAGAATCCCTCTAAACAAGATTATTTAAGAAAATCTTATAAAAGAAAATTTTTCGATGAGTTGTAATTACATTGTAATATTTGTGTATTCAAATTTTTTATTTTTCTTTAAATTCTCTTTTTGCGTTAAATTAAAAAGTATAGCTGATAGAAATGAACAAAATCAAAAGTTGTTATTTTTGTATGGAAATCGCGATTTATATCAATTCAGTAAATCGTGAACAAAATCAAAAGTTGTGCACCGATTGCAATGAAATAAAGCTCATTTCATTCGAAATATATTTAACTAACTGTTTCTAGACCAAAACTGTGATTTTTGTCCCATTTTTATTTTTAAGGAATTTTTAAATAACAAAAATTTTTTTTTTTTTAAAAAAATTTTAATTTTTTTTTCAAAACTTGAACGATATCTCTAAAACTACTTGGAAAATTTAAAAACAATGTAAGCACGGCTTAAAGAGAATATTGTTTGCGAGTTTCGGGTTTTTTTTTTAATTTAATATGGTGAACCGTTTTCAAGTTATTCCAATATATGTAGCGGAAGTGCATTAATTTTGAACACAACGGTATATCTCGAAAAGTCGAGCTGATAGAAAGAAACCAAGTGCAGATTTGGATTCAGCGTCCCAAATAACCTTAAAAACAATATTCAGTTCTTAATCAACAGAACCATTGTTCCCTTGTGTTATAATTATTTATATCCAATATTTCGTCTCCACATTGGGTGTAATTGTAATAATTGTTCCCTGAAGAAGTCACCCAATGTGGAGACGAAATATTGAAAATAAATAATTATAATTTATAAATAAATGATCTTAAGCTCGTTTAAAATTAGAAGAATTAAATAAAGGAAGATCAAAGAAAACTTAACATTTTTAATATTAGCTACTTTTTTTGACTTTTTTCTTTAAAAATTAAGCTTATTTTGCTTTTTTCTTTTTTAATTGATCTTTTTGCTATTTTTTAGCAATCGTTATTTAAGAGAATCTTTTTAATTGCCAGTTGAAAATTTGATATTGCATGTTGTTGGTTTATCAAAAAATATTTTAATAAACCAATTTGAACTTTGACGCTTAAGAAAACAGTTTCTATATTGCAACTGTGTTTGACTGCCAAAGTTCAAAAGAACAAATTCTACACAAATTTAATTTGTACAAACGATTTTAATAATAATACATAAAATTTAACGGTTTATTTTTTGAAAATTAACCAGCTCATTTTTATATTTAAACGGTTTATTTTAGTGTTTTTCGAAGTTTTTTGTTAAAGCGCTTAAAACAGTATTTTTAGAACTGTTTTTTTTTGTTTTTTTGGTTGCCCTAGTAATAATAAATTAAATAAGCCAAAAAGAAACTAATTGTATTAACAAAACTAAATCTTAAGATAATTTTGAAACAGTGATTTTTATGGTCTTATTGTAAAGATTTACAATGGTTCCTTTCAAGAACTAATTAATGATTAAACTATTTGTATGTGTGTGTGTTAAAGTAGTAGACCATTAATAAATATACAAATAACATTAAATTAAGATTGTTACCATGATTTTTTATTAACTTTTCCAAAACATTCACACGTACTCAAACCCATCTGAAAACTAAATATTGGCCAATTATATGGAAGAAACGTCTAATGTTCATAAATAACCAGCCCCACTGGCTGAAAAATTTTGTTAGTCAAAAAAAAAAAAAATAAAAGCAATTTAGAAGTTTGTTGAAAATACAAATGAACAAAAAACATATTCTTTCTCAATGTTAAAGAGGCAAACACATATTAACAAAAAATAATATTTTTTTCTTTAACAATAAACAGATTTTGTTTTGTTGGCAAAAAAAAAAAAAAAAAGAGGCGAAAGAAAACTAGAAATTAATGTTTAAAGTTGATAACATTTGACAGTGACCATAAAAATCAACAGAAAACAATCTTAACATCTAGAAAATATTTTATTTTAAATAACTGGCCGTTAACAGATATCGAATGAGAAACGAACATTAGGATGTCACTTAAAAAACGATTTGTCGATTTCCGTTCCTTACACAGAAAAAGGAATTGTTTGGAAATTCGGTCGAAACCATTAAAATTTATTAAATTGGAACTAATATATTATTTGGAACTACCACTAATCGATTAATAAAGCAAAACTACTGTACTGGAATTTAAAAAGAGGGAAAAAGAACTAAAAAAAATCCATTTGTATAAATTGGGATATTTTATTCTTGTACTATAATTATAAGATTCAATCTTGTTGTACTGAAAAAAAAACAAATAAATAAATAAATAAATAAATATTTTTAGATAAATGGATATTAACAATTCTCTTGTATTAACATTTTTTTTGTGATAATAAAAGAGAATTGGTACCACTCTACAAATTTTTATTTATTTATTTATTTATTTATTATTCTTCAATTAAATAACCGAGCCCAAAGGGCCATATATGGCTAAGAAATAACTACAACACAAGACTACTGTATTATATAAAACAAAAATATAAATAATAATATAATATTAAAAAAAAAAGAGAAATAAACATATATGTATTATAAAATAGTAAAAACATTAGAAGTTAAAAGAAAGAAGAGAAAAACAATATAAAGGCACTGTAAACCAATGAATAATTACAATCACACGTTCCATTAAAATGTCAAAAATATTATAACTCATTACCTTGAGCATAGATCAAAACTTTGCGTTTAAAAGTGTAGAATGGTAATTCCAAGGACTTGAGCTCTGTAGGCAAGTGATTAAAAATATGAGCTACCCGCACATGAAATGATCGTTCTAAGAGTGAGGTTAACCTAGGGATTTGAATTTGACGATTTCGTGTAGAATGGCCAAAAGAAAAAAATGAATTCAAATATACAAGGTCATCATTATGATTAATCTTATAAAAATAAAGTATAGTCCTTGCTTTAACATAGTTCGAAAATGGACAACCTAAGAATCTCGAAACATACGGCGTCATATGGGTACGATTAAGTCTCCTTAAACAAAATAGATAACGGATTACTCTATTAAACAACACTGAAAGACTTTTCATAATGTAGCCAAAAGTGCCACTATAAACTTCAATGCCGTATAAAAATAAAGGCATAATTAAAGAATGTATGAGCATAACCTTGATTCTCATAGGTAAAATTAAATTAACATTATAGAGCCTACGCAAGGAGTAGTTGACCCTAGAAATAACATAATTTACATGTCTTTCGAAATTTAAACTATTGTCCAACCACAAACCAAGACACTTGATTTGATCGACAAACTCAATATTAGTACCATTAATATTTATTACCAAATCCAGTAAGGGTGATCCAAAAAACATAGCCTTTGTCTTATCCGCATTAATATATAATTTGTTTTCCAACATCCAATCCGTAATATTAGAGACACAGTAATTTAACTGTTGTTGCAAAACATCCGAGAATTGCCTCTCGCCACTAAATAAAAAAAACAAATCATCTGCATATGCAAATGAAACACATGAAGAAAAATGAATACAATTAAATAAATCGTTGAGATATATATTAAATAACAATGGTCAAAGTACGGACCCCTGTGGTACTCCACTTATAACGGGTAATACATGAGAATATTTATTCCCAATAGATACGTATTGGCCTCTATTTCTGAGATAAGATGATATAAGCCTACAAGAAGAAACAGAAATACCTAAATTACGGTATAGTTTAGAAATTAATATACTATGATCGATCTTTTCAAAAGCCTTCTGAAGGTCAATGGAACATTGACATGGCCAATACTTAAAGACCTTCTAATCGTATCAGTAAGTCCTAAAAGAAGCGACGTGTCGTTTCTACCACATCTAAATCCATATTGAGAATCACTAAAAAAAGGAACATTAGCAATGTGATCCTCTAATTGGTTCTTAAGTAAGATCTCCAAAATTTTAGAAAGTACTGGAAGTATAGAAATGGGACGCAAATTATCCATGTCATTAGACTCACCAACTTTTTTAAGAGGTACTATCCTACCAGTTTTCCAGCAAGATGGAAAGATTGATTTGGTAATTACATTATTGACAAGATAAAGAATATATTTACCAACATAAGGTAAAATCAATTTCAAATATTTTAAGGAGAGCTCATCACAACCAACGGCATTCGATTTAATTGAATATAGAGCAGATATCAGTTCACAAAGATCAACATTATGAAATGAAAACCCACTTTCATCCAGAACATTATCTAAAAAACTATCATCGATAGGGTTATTACCTTGATTAGAAGAAATATACAAATTCAAATATACAAATTAAAAAATTGTCGATAATCAAAAGTGGTTACTGCAAATACGGTATTCGCAATCAAATATGCCACTAAATTAGAGGTTGAGTAGTATCAACCGAATAGTGGATTGCATTGCTTATAGAAGCAACTAATGATTGGTATTGGTAAACGAATTTGAGACAATGTTGGTTTTCCTAACAAAATATTTAAATTCAAATTTAGTACTCAATATTTATAAATGTTTGTTGTGTAGTGGGTAGAGAGTTTGCCTTGTACGGTGGGTTTTACAAAAATAGCAGTAGTTTGCCAGTACTATTTGCTTGGTACGATTGGCATTTTCTACCTGGGTTATTATATATAAGTTTGGTTTGTGTTATATCTAAGTATACATGTATTAGTATATAATTAGATTAACCATTTTATAATTGTATATGTCATATAAGATTATAATATGGTCGATATATAAAACGATATAATTATATTTAGAGAAAATCATTTATATATATAAATCATAAGTATTTACATATGGTTAGGTTAGGTTAGGTCGAAAAGAGGATTCGGAGAAGGGAAATACTTCCCTAAACCGACTCAAGTCCCTGAGGACTTACACTTAAGCCAGAATGTCGGCTTGTTGTGCGCTCTAAACAATCGGTTCTATGTCCTATGTCACCTTACTATCCCAGGAACTCCGTCGCACTGACGAAACTCCTCAACTTCTTCCATCCTATGCCCCTAAGATCCCCCAATGTGGATATTGGGTCACGGGATAGTATTTCGACCCGGATCCCGGCAAATGCCGGGCATTCACAGAGATAGTGTTCCAAGGTCTCCTCGTCCTCCCCACAGGCCCTGCACACTTCCGAGCCCGCCCTACCAATACGGTGGAGATGGGCCCTAAGTGTCGAGTGTCCCGAGAGGATTTCCATCAAAAGACTCAGTTCCTTCCTACTGAGATTCAGAATTTCCCTCGTCTTGTCCTTGTCCGGGTTGCCCCAGAGAATATTTATAGTCCTGCCAACACCCGCATTTTCCCAGATGGTCCTATGCATGGTGTCAGCCCAGTCCACCAGCTCCGCCTTGAGAGCTCGAAAAGGTTTAGCGTTCACCAAAGTGACTAATTCCAGGGAAGACCCTCCCCTAGCCAAATCATTAGCCACTTCGTTCCTTCGTATTTACATATAATAGCATGCAATAACATATATAATTATATAAAATAATGCATGATTATATGTAAACGTTTTTTCTCTGGTTTTAATTAATGTGATTAAGCCCGATTACCAAATTTCCAGTTAAAATTTAACAAACAGTTAAATTGAAAATTTATATGGGAAACAACAACAACAAATGTGTCAGTTAAAGTCTTACACCCATATTCATAAGTAAAAGTTAGCAGTTACTTATACATCGCAACCAACGACCTGCTTACTAGAATGCATTTTTTGCTTAGAAGCTTGTTAGCAAAGAGTTTATTCATAATACATTTTAATCTGCCAACTTAAATTTAAAAAATCAACCCTAAATTTCTATGATGCCACAGTGTAATTCTATAGGTGGCCCCTTTTTTGGAAAAGCAACTCTGATTTCTGACGTTTGCAATTGTGTTTTTCCCTCAAAAAAAATTGTGCTTAAAATAATTTAAAAAAAAAAAAAAAAACATCTTATAACTGGTAAAAGCGGAAAAATCGGATAAGAAGCTATAAAAAGATCAGTTAACTGGGAACAAGATGAAAAGGTAATATGTATAAGATATTTATTTTTCATCATTATTTTACATTTATGTTATAGTGAATTTTTATTGTTGATCTATATAAATTGTATGTGAGTTGTTGGTTAGTTCGGTTCAAGATCATGAAAAATTTTTCATATTAACAGAAAAATTATAATGAAAAATTTTTCATGATCTTGAACCGAACTAACCAACAACTCACATACAATTTATATAGATCAACAATAAAAATTCACTATTAACCACTCACAAGGTACAGTGCAAAAATTCGCTTAATATATATGCTAGACATATGTTGAAAAACGAATAAAATCTTCAATGTTTGATATTCCTTCACTTACAATGTAAAGGATAGAATATGATGACATTTGAAAATAACTGCCAGTCAAATTTCAACTTAATTAGTTGAACTGGCAACTGTGGTAATAATTAACAACTAAACATAGCTTTATAGAAAATAAGTTCGCAGTAAATTTCGTCATACTCAAAAACTAAGTTACGGCACATTTTTAACCTAACTAGTTGAGTTAAATAGATGATGTTTACAATTTAACACTTTAAGGCACGAAGAATGTTGATGAAGGCCGTTGCGGGCTAGAAAGTTAACTCCATTCATGCAGGTGTCAAATAACTTTTTTCTAATTGTTTTTTCTGTTAATTAAAGTAAATTATCACAAATAAAATTTATGTTATTTTTAACATGTATTTACAGGATTTGTTAAATCCTTTTCACAAATTCGGCTCATTGAAGGTTGACTTAATCCATGAGATTAAGCGCTATCTTCTTGTTCGTTGTTGCGGCCCCAACACCTTGCCGCTTATAGAACTTGAAGATACGGTGGAATCTGTCCACCAAATCAATAATTTTTTTCTTTGTATAAAACACGATTACGGGCTCTATTTAATAAAAAATCCAATGATTCTAAATTATTAATCGTTCAAATAATTTAGATATTAAAAATTTTTTTTTGGGCACAAAAATGTGTATTTATTTATTATAATTCGCAGTCACTTTGACAGAAAACAGCTGTTTTTTAAACTCTTAACAACAGTTAGAAGCTCGTTAACATGATCTTAACAACAGTATAACAAGTATATTATGAATAGCATACCTGTTAACTCCTTGCTAACTTTTACTTATGAATATGGGTGTTAGTTAGTAGCTAACGGGACATTGTGAAATTGAGGCTAAGTTAAATAGAGCCGAATGAAATAAGAGACTGAATGGCCCAATCCGACTGAATGTCCCAATCCGTGTCGTAACACCAAACGACGCTGAATTAAGTTCAATTCAAATCTTTTAAAAATGTTAACACAATCTAATGGTTTCGTGATTGTTGCAATTTTTTATTTTTGTTTAATATTCAGATATGAAGAATTTTATATCAAAACCGATATGCATTGAAACCGACCGTCTCAGATTTTGATAAAATTTTGCATACAGCTACATTTTACCTATACAAACACAACCTCATTTTTAGAAATTGTATTTTTGAAAATATATGGGCGTGGCAAGGTATCGAAATATTTGAAAAATGAGGGTAATAGGTACTTTTAAGCAGCGATTACTACGGAATGGCTCATAAAAATATATAAAAATTTTGCTTAATTTCAGGAAATGGGCCTTTTGGTCTTATTTTTTTTTTTAGTTTCAATGTCTTCATAAAATAAGACTTCATTTGAAAATGATAATTACTAAAAATTTAATATGTTAGGCATTGGTCTCGGTGTGGAACGGTTTTTCTTCAAAATGACCAAAGAAAAATATTTTTTTCTCAGTATAGTGTTGGCCATATCGTGGGGCCACGTTAAAAAGTTATACCCCTGCTTAAGAAGTATAACATTTAATTTAAAACGGTAACTGCCACATGGCTCTATATTTAATAAAAAACCTTTTTAATAATACGAAGCAATTTAATTTGTTTTATAAACTATAAAGTGAAACAGAATATGTTTTAATTTAATCCATTAACACGAATAATCGACCAAAATTGTTCGAGTTATTCGTTACTCGAAATTGACCAAATTAATCGAATAATTATTTGATTAAAATTCATCGATTATTCGAGTAACGGTTAAGTGATTGAATACTGTAGTACTTATAGTCGAATAAAATCTAAACGATATTTTTACCGAAAATTACACAGTACAACACATGATTTCGGGACTCAATTCTGATAATTTGTTGTGAAAGTAGCCCCAAAATAAGAACTTCTGCATCATTCGTTTGGTCAAGTTACATCAAATAAAATTTTAATAATTTTTTGAAAATAGTAAGGGAATTTGTCATGTTTTAGGCTCTTTTGTTTGACATAACTCGAGAACCACTAGTTACAATTACAATTACTTTCATCTGTTTATATAACGTTTCGCTACATAAGCAACAGTTTCGTAGTTATAAATAAATGTATGAAGAAAAAAAAAATAATTATTTTTTGCCTAAAAAATTAAAAATTTTTTTTTTAATTCATAAAAAATCTAAAACGATAAAAAGTGTCAAGTCCTATTACTTTCACGTAAAGTCACATAACCTATGAACAAAATGAGACATGCAAACTTTGATGAAAACCTTAAACTTTTGTTCAACTTTTAACAAAATATTCATAAAATGTCATAGAAAGAAGTCGATTCACACACAAACACGAATTATCATTTCATCAATTTTGAAGAGTTATTAGATTGTTGATGTATTTGGTTTTGGCTCTACTAAGCAACTGTTTCTTTATTTAAATCAAATGCTTAAAACTACTTAAACATAAATTATGATAGTGTGGGATTTTGCATAGATTACATAATCCCACGCTAGTAGGTTTGGTATATTGTGGACAAACAACATTCCACAAAGTGTGGGTCTCTAGTTACATACAGACGGTATGGTAACGCAGACTTGTCAAACACACTACAATTTATTATTATTTTTTTTATTATTTAATTACAACTATTATAAAGGGTCCGCCATCTAACGTTTTTTTTTTGTCAACTAGTGCTTATTTTTTAAACTAGTGCTTACACTTAGCTCATGTCTGATTTGACAGATAATTAGCTTTATCCTTCCGCTGAACGAATATGGTTGTGTATACGCTTGAACAACGCTGGGAAATATTGCGGCATTACTTTGAAAATCATGGTAATGAGCAAGGAGTGGCCGTTACAGTCAATGGCGATCGTTATCGGGCCATGTTGAACGAATTTTTGTTCACAAAAATTGAAGAGGAGGTTATTGGCAACATTTGGTTTCAACAGGACGGCGCTACGTGCCACACAGCCGAAGCTACACTCGATGTTTTGCGCCCTGTTTTGAAGATCGCATTATCAGCCGCAGAGCTGATGTCGTTTGGCCAACTCGGAGCTGCGATTTGACACCGTTGGACTATTATTTGTGGGGTGCCGTCAAAGATAAGTGTTACGCCAACAAGCCAGAGAGAATTGACGCTTTAAAGGACAATATTCGTGAAGCCATTGGTTAAAATACGGCTGCACACAATCGATAATGTGCTTAAAAATTGGACCGATCGTGTAGGCTACTGCATGGCCAGCCTAGGCAGCCATTTGAATGAAATTATTTTCCATTATTAACCGGAAGGATTGTACTTTCAAATAAAAAAAGAAATTTGAGAAAATATTCTGTAGTTTTTTTTTATAGCATTTTCAAAAAAAAAAGTTATTTGGCGGACCCTTTATTATAAAAATAGCAAACGACATCTCCAAATTAGGCATTTTAAAAAGCAGTTATTTAAAATTAAAAAAACACTTTTTTGAATAAAGAGGGTTAATTATATCCGATGAAGTCAGAATTCCGTATCCGAATAATTTTGAGTATAGTAAATGAAATGACAAATGAAATTGTTTTTAAATTTCGAATTTTGAACATTTTTTATAAAAGTACATTTTTTTTTACAAATGTGACAATTTTGGCCCAACTTCTGCACGGGTTAAATGTTTCCAAATAAATCAATTTCTTCTGTTTCTAACCATTTCCAATAAAACTGAGGTTGGGAGTGTAATGACAAATCTCATTTCATGGGACACCCTATCGGACATGCTATATAAAATAGTGATTTTTATAATATTATTTAGAATAAGAGAATAGGAATACTAAAGTTAATTAACTTTGAATTTTTAATACAAACTTAGCAAGTAACTTGTAAAGGCCTTTTTTTTTGTTTATTTTAAAACATTAATTTAAGCATAACTTATTTAATATAAAGTACAAAATTTTAAAATTATTATATTTTCTCATTAAATATTTTTATTTTAGGCCCCTGCCCTCATGGTGCATTTGCCTGTGATAATGGTAAAAAGTGTGTTATACAACGTCGTATATGTGACTCTAACAAAGATTGTAATGATGGCAGTGACGAAGATCCCGTGGAGTGTGGATTACTTTATGGCAGCCGTGAAATGACCGATAAAATCATTGAAAAACAACGTCAACTTTTAGGAATTTCTGAGTTCACAAATAATTCACAATCATCAACGGGCGAGACAAGTTATAATTTAACACAATCACAAATTGCTACAAATAGTTACAATGATAGTAGTGAGAAACCTATAATTTGTGGTAAGTGGAAATGTGTTAAATATTATGTTGCTCTCTTTGTTGCTATTGCTGTTGTTGTTTTTGTTGTTTAATGTAATAAGAATTTATTAACGTTTGAGGTTGTTTTTTTATTTCACTTAACAAGAGTAGAATTTAATTTAAAATTGTTTGGTTCATCATGGCGTATGAGTGTTATTTTTAATATGATAATATTAAGTATACGCTGTGTGGTCTAATAAATACTGGCGTTAACAAAAGAAAATCAAATTTTGTATATGTATTATATATGGAAATGTTTGAAAGAGTTTTCTAAGCAATAATTAAGCCAAATGGCTATGCAATGCTCTCACCCTCTGTTAACATCTTGTGTCTGCAAACAAAAAAATCAAAGCTAAATGGAAAAAATGTTTGCTCAAATCATTACAAATATTAGGGTTTAAAAGAAATTCTGCTTTAAAAACAATGTAGTTGTTTGGATTGTAATTTAATTTAATATTTTTTGAGCCTTTTTTTTTTGACAATGAAAGAAATTGAAACAATGAAACAAGAAGATAACTTAAGACTAGAACTTATTATCTTAATTTTCCATAATTTTAAACAGCACCAAGCTTTATCTTTAATTAGGTAAAAATTCGAAAAGATTCCAAAAACGGTCCTTGCTCCCGGGACTTACATAATTGGAGAGATAATCTCTTAAAATGAACTTAATTCTAACTTAAAAATAAAATAAAAACAACACAAAAATACACTCAAATAAAAAAGTTAGTAAAGTCAGCCAAAAATGTCAGCAAAATTTTAGTCAGGAGGATGCTTGCAAAAAAATTGCTACTGTCAGCTCGCTGATTTTTAGCAACAAAATTAGTAGATTCAGCAAAAGCTTTGCTAAAACTTAGTGGATTAGAAATTAAAAAACCCTTGCTAAACATTAATAAAATTTTTGCTGAATATTAGTAGACTGAAAAAAACTCATAAAAATTGTAGAAAATGTTTACTTTATTTAATTTATTTTGCTGAAAATAAAACATAAAACATATTTTTGTGATTCTTTTTAAAATAATTTACAATACGTTACAAAATATAAAAATTTTCATACGCCCACATTGACGACATGAATTAATGTAATATCTACAAATATATAGAAATAGTTATATATAACATAAACAAAATTATCTTTCAACTACTTACATCAATGGTTGTCTCAATGAAGCTATCTTTTAAAGGAACGGTAATGCCGCAGAGAATTACAGAAACGAAACGAAAAAATAACAAAATGTAACATATACAACCCTTTTTTGCAATAAGAAAAGGGAAACATAAAAATTTACCTAAGATGTATGTCTTTGTCTTTCGCTTTAGTCTGTCTACCTGCTGCATATTTGTTATCAACTTGACCACTCAATTTGACTACAAATACACATTTAATCTTTTTAAATTTAAATATTTTATGTTGTTTTAATTTCATTAATAGACAATTACTTTAACAAGCCGTTGAAAACGCCAAATTCAAGTTGTTTCTATCCACAATTTTGTTTTAAGTATGAAAAACAGATACAAAATCTTCCATGGTTGATTTTTTTTATGTGTCTTACTAGAGTTGTACTTTTTAGTATAATTTTCCTCGTCACTACTACATCTTGTCATCTAATTCGTTCTGCGTATAACTTTTAATCGGGTTGTCGTTCACACTATTGATGTGTTAATCAGCACAATTTTTTTTTAGCAAAATAAATTAGTAAAACATTAGTAAAATATTAGTAAAACATTAGTTCCAAACAGTTAAGTGCAGACTAAGTATAACTAAAATTTTAGTTTAAAACATAATTTTAGCAAAACATTTGCTGAAAAATAGTATACCTGATTTAAAAGATGTTTTACTAACTTTTCTACTAACTTATTTTTTTGAGTGTATCACAAAAATACTACTAGTAGTAGTAGTAATTCTTTATTTTCAAAAAATTTAATTCAAAGATTTCTCTTAAAAATTCAAGAAAAAAGAAACTAAAGGGTCCGCCAAATAACTTTTTTTTATTTCCTCAAATTTTTTTTTTTATTTGAAAGTACAATCCTTCCGGTTAATAATGGAAAATAATTTCATTCAAATGGCTGCCTCGGCTGGCCATGCAGTAGCCTACACGAAAAAATATTCAGTATTTTTTTTTTATAGCATTTTCAAAAAAAAAAAGTTATTTGGCGGACCCTTTACATACGGCTTTGACATTGTCGTTAGCCGGAAAAACAGTACTATCCTCTATGAGCACGAGGAGTGCTTTTGGTATAAAAGCTGGGAAATATATTAACATTTAAGTCATAATTTGTAGATTCTTCATTAATATACGCAATCGGCGATAGGTAGTTTGTATTAGTCCAGTTAAAGCTTCTTTGTTCACAAAAAATGTTTTTAATATGTTTATTATTATGATTTCTAATTCTTGCTATAAACCTTTTTAAAGTGTCACAAACATAAAGACCAATTAGAGTTACTTTAGCTTGACTATAAATATATAAATATAAAATGGATTGTAATACAGTTTCTTTATTTTTAATGTAAATGTCAGTCATTTGTGGAACAATTTAAATTTTTTCATTTAAAAAAACAAACCACATCAAATGACTGTTTAATGATTTTACATTAATTTTTTACAGTCGTTTTTTGTTATTTAAAAAATTAAAAAAGAGTAAAAACTAAAATTTTTTTATATAAATAGAACAATTTTTGTCTTCAAAGGTCATGCTGCTTGATTACTAAGAAGACAAGAATGGATTAATGCCTATTATGGAGGCTCTAGCTTTTCTAAAACTTTGTGTTCTGATGAGATCTTTAGCCAGATCGAAATTCTAGTTTCAACCTAGCTAATATGTTTGATTTGCTTTATTTTTGTAAATATGCGAAGGTTGAAAGCTCGTTATAAATTGAAAATAAAAAAAAAATGTTTGTTTATTTTTTACTAACATATGTGGTTAATATTTACTACAATTTTTAGTAATTTTTGTAACAGTAAAAACAAATGACAAATGTTAGTTGAATTTAATGAAATGTTAGTCGTCCTATCTGCAGGTGAAATTTCATTTGTTTTTGACTACAATTGCTGTCGTCTTTACCTATATAATATCCTTAGTGTAACAAATAAGAAAGTCGAAAGCAAAAGTAGACTTTTCGACTTTTTTTATCAGAAGAAAGTCGACTTTCAAAAAGTCGAAAATATCGATTATTCGATTAGTCGAAAGTCAATTTATAAAACCCTAATGGAGACCCATTTAGCAAGACTTTAACAATTTTAGTTTGGCTTACATTAATTCGTTTTTATAGAATTACACTATATTTTGTCCGATAGTGTATTTTGTAAATTTTCTATACTTATTCACTTTCTTCTTTATAGAAATTTCACCATATCCAAAAAAATGTACCTGCTATAAAAAATCCACACTTGTATGTAAATCTAAGGCAAAACTTAACATGATACCACAAATTGGTGAAAAAGTAAGTCAAAGTCATCAAATGATACAATAAAGTTGAACAATAACCCATAAATTTTCAATAAATCTCCTTTAATTTCATCAAAAGGTCACTAGTATAATGATAATGGATAACAATGTAACTCTACAAACAAATGATTTTAAAATTTACAAAAAATTAAGAAGATTGTAAGTGAAATGTTAAACACAATACCTTGATAGGAACATTTTTTAAATTCAGTTTTTTATTTTTTTTAGAAAACTTAAATTTTGTAATATAAACGTATTACCTCTGGGTATATTTCAACATTTGAATGCCTTGGAGATGCTTGATCTAAGTTTTAATAATATTTCTACATTACCACCGAATATCTTCCAGGGTCTTTACAATGTACAATACTTATTTTTGGGCTCAAATCATATAAAAATAATACCAATTAAGGAAATATCTATGCAACTACCTCGTTTAGAATGGCTTCATTTAAATGATAATTTATTAACATTAAATGGTATACATTTTCCACAAATGTATGGATTATATGAATTGTAAGTATGAAGATAATTCCAAGGGATTCTTTATTAGAGCATAAATTTGAATGAAAAAAAAAAAAACTGAAAAATAAGCAACTATTTTTATGCATAAATTTTCTTATTTTAATACATTTTCTCTTGTATTTAATTTTGTTTTTATTTTTCAATATAAAACCATAAAACTTATTTTGCTGTTATTGCTTCAGATTTTTGGAATATAATAAAATATCATATATTGGCGAAGAAACTTTTACACAATTGGATAATTTGCATTTACTGTAAGTATATTGATAAAAGATATAATATATTATTAAAAACATAGTGAAGGACATAAGTTGATAACTCTTAACGGTTAAGTTTTTTTTTTTTTTTTGTAACAATTTATAATTTTACATCGTTTTCTTTTTAAATGAAAAAAAAATGCCAGTTAAGAGTTGTCTTATCATGGTCATCGTCATATTTTTAAACTTTCCCTTTATTGCTTAGATTTACTCAGTTTTTTTATTACTTCAAGTGAAGTGAATTGATAATTTATTTCGGTAAACGTTTAACAAGCTTTTTTGCATACATAACATAAATTTATGTTATATTAAGGCAATGGTGCGTATGAGTGATATTTATTTAATAAGTTTTAAACAGTTCTTTTAAAAAATGCTGTTTCTAAACGATAACTTGATTAAAAAACAAATAAATCTTTAAAAAATTAAATTGATATAAAATACAGCTACAGCTGAAGTCATATGTGAATTAATATTACTCATACGTTAGGGTGTCTTCAAGGTGTTAATTTATTGTTTTAATTTAATAACATAATAAGGCCATTCTTTTTAGATTAATGAGTCAGTTAACTTGTGTTTTATTGCCTTTTAAATTGCCTCATCTGCAATCATTTTAGGATTTTATCGCAAACAGTATTCCCACAAAAATTAGTTGGTAATAATTTATTAAGTTGAAGTTAACGAAGTTAAACATAATTGTATACTCTTCATCCCATTGTGTAGAAGAGTATATATCAATTCGTCATTTGTTCGTTGTTTGTAATTCATTTGAAAACATCTTGGCTACTATAAACTATTTATATTTTTCATGAAATAGTTGAAGGGGCCATGACCCAGCAAAAAATTTCCAAAAAGGTAAGCGGGTTTGTAATCAAGCATTTTGGGCAGAACGCATTCCTTACTAGATTACCTACTCGATTCTTTTAACAGGGCGTGAGACTAAAATAATTGATTCTTTAGAATTGATTATTTTTTTCACCGAAGAACCATTTACTTTATATTTTTAAGAACTACATACATTTTTTAATAAAGAAATAGTTCCATTGTAAAACTACGAAGTACTTACACAAAAAAATAAATAAATAGTTCACTAGAAAAAATAAGAAGTACTTACATTTAAAAAAAAGAAGTAGTTCCATAAGTAAATTCAACTTTTACTCACACGTGATTCTCCTAAGTCACTCAAATATAACGATCAAAACTCATACGGAAATAAAATCCTAAAAAGTGAAACATCGAATTGTTATGATAACATGGGTTTGTCATAATTTTGGAGCTATAAACCAGGAAAATATAAATTTTTTAAAAAAAAAGAACGATTCAAAATTGAAAACAAAAATATGACTCACGCACAATCACCCTCGAAATTTTTTTTACACTCACTTACGGTAACGTCAGTAATTTCAACTTCCACAATTTTCTGCTCACGTGCGCTTCCCTAATTTATACCTATCCACAGTTTAACAAAATTGAGGCAACATGCAATTCTTAGTATTATTTTAATGCAAATAAAAATTTGTTTGAAAAAATATATAAGATAAATTCTTTAAAGTTGTATAACTTCTTTTTTCAAAATGAGGAACTACTTCCAATGACGTCCTTTTATTCAGAAAAAGTATATGATTAATCTTGATTACAAAAAGTTAAACATATAAGTTAATAACATTGTTATTTTATTTTAAGTAAATAATTACTTTGTTATTGATTTCATGCTTTCTGGTATAAATTTAAAGAATTGATTACAATACTACTTACTTTTTTGACTCTATCGTTGGAATGAGTTTGGTATTGCAGTTACTAAATTTGGCAATCAGATACGTAAGCAAGTGTGGGCATCACCTTCTTCTTGGAATGTGTAATTTTTTCCTGGGGAATAGCAAAGTAGATTATCAATATATGTCTGTTGAAACGCAAAATACTCCGTCAATATAGAAGCGTGAATATAGAGTTTTTGTCAAATTGTTTGCTGATACCATAAGCAGTTTTTGTATTTTTCATGAAATAGTTTAAGGGACCATGAATAGCAAAGTAGATATAGCAATGTCCGTATGTCTGTTGAAACGCAAAATACTTCGGAAATATAGAAACGGGATCGCAAGTTTTTTTTCTCAAATTGTTTGTTGATACCATAAGCAGTTTGCTATTGAAAACTACCAAAATCGGTTGATGGGTTCAAAAATTATGAGTAAAAATGTAAAGTCACCATAAAATTTTTAAAACACATTTTTCTTGTATACTAATTACATATTTTAAATTCGCCGTTATTTCAATAATAAATATCATTTTATAAGCAATGACAATATACGGTTAACAATTTACGCGAATTTTTGGTTAACTTGAATTTGTTTAAAAAAAAAATATTTTTTATCTTAATGGACTTTAACGCTTCCTTTTGTTTTAATTTATGTCGTTAAATCAAAACAGAAAAAATATACACAGAAAAAATTATCAACCTAAAATATCTAATTAAAGATTTGATTTGAATTAAATTTTTATCTAAACAAATATTTAATTGAATCAATTAATATTTTAATTGACTTTTAAATATATAAATATATATTTTATTTTAGACGCAATTATCATATTATTTTTTCATACACTGTATTCATAAATAGAAAATTTTCAGTATAAAATACCAAATACATTTGAAGTAAACACACAAAACAAGCACACACACAAGCAGACTCAGCATTGCAAGAAACACACATACCAACCTATCGTTCACACACTTTTTTGGTGCGTATCATATTTTGTTTTTGGTAGAAGTTATTTATAACTTTTTTTCCCTTCATAATTTTAATAAAAGGTTTAATTGATAGTATCATTGCCGTGATAGGTGCAAAATCAATTAAAATATTAATTGATTCAATAAATTTTTTAATTGAAACCCGTTTTTATTTTTTTCTGTGTACTAATTGAACAAAAACGTTAATTTCCAAAATTAGCTTATTTGCAATATTTAATTTTTTTTTCCAAAAAATGCTTTTTCATTTCAATCGATGGAGGGTAGTGTGTCCTAAAATCGTAGGGGAATCCCAAAGTAAATCGTACATGCCAAATTACCTAAAATTAAGAAAGAGGGTGTCGATCATATCATATCCTACGACTACGGGAAGGTGGTGCATCGCGATCATATGCGTTGGCGATTTCACTCGAGTAAAAATAATATTATATAATCTTGTATAATGTAATCCAGTTTTGTACAATTTAGTATAGTTAAGTATAACATCATATATAGTAAGATACAATTTTAATTGCCATTGTAAATTTTCGTAAAACGGCGTATTTAATAGTATTTTACAATATGTTAAACCATACGTTATTAGACAGGCAATATGTAATTGGATTGGCAGAATTAAATTAATATATGGCATTAAACAAAACAATGTTTGAAGTTGTGTTGTGTTGTTTTTGTTTTAAATCCATAAGATCCTACTCATTATTTTAATATCAACTCGAGAAATTTTCATTGAAAATATCTATTAAAATTATCGTAAGTAAGCATCACAACCCAAACACAAATAATATCATACAATCTTATTAATGTGATCTAGTTTCGTTAAATTTAATATAGTTAAGTATGACATCATGTATAGTAAAATACAATTTTACTTGGCACTGTAATTGTTTGTAATCTGGCATTTTTTAATTGTATCTTACAATATGTTATACCATACGTTATTAGACTTGCAATATATAATTGGATTGTATTTATACATGGAGTAAGATTTGGAGACATATAATAATATCAAGTACCATATAAAAATATCTTTTAATAAAAATTATCAAATGCTTTATATATAATGATAATGCAATGTGACTTCATTCAAAGTCAGATATGACTTAATCATATTATGTATGACTAGATATAACTATTTTTACCCGGGTTGTTAAACAACTTTATTTAATGATGTGTTTTTTATTTATTTAATATTGCAGAAATTTAAATGGAAATCTTATAACTCACATACATCCAAGAGCATTTCGGGGGTTACAAAATATACGAGATATGTAAGTATAATAATACGTTAAAAGCTATAAAATTACTCGATACAAACATATTCAAAATACAGACATAAAGTTGAACAATAAACAGTTGATTTAAACAAAAATCAAAATCAAATCCAAAAATACCAAACTATATTAGGGTAAACTTGAATTTGGTGAAATTCTAACAACTGTAATAAGAAAAATCTTTAAATAGATACAAATTTTCGTCAGCATAAAAAAACATCTTCAAATAAAATTTTTTATTTAAAAATATTAAATGTTTGAGCAAAGTCGAAATTTTTGTTTGATATCTAAAATGAAATTGGAGTTCCTTTATCTTTGATAAAATTTTCCATATTTATTTTAGTTCGTCTCGGAAATTTGATTTTGGGATATCATTATTTTATTTACGGTTTTTATATCCATAAAAAATGGCGTAGTTATTTTTTAAAAATTTCGTTTAAAAGTCGTTCCATATGCGCACTAGGGTGGTCCTTATTTTTCAACTTGTGTTTTTTGGGGCTGCCCCCCTCTTAAAATATTTGTTTGGGTACAAAAACTCACCATGCAAAAAATTAGAGTTCTAGCATAACGGGAAGATGTCCCGCATCGCCCTTGAAAATCGGGCCCCTTGGAAAAATGGGCGTAATTTAAAAAAAATTACATTTTTTTTTCTTCAAAATTAAAAAAATATAAAATAATTTTTGTGTTGGGTGTAATCATAACTACTCAGATAAAAAATATTACTTTCCTAGAAAATCGCTAACTTACCCTAACTTTGTGTCAAAAAAATTAATAAATATTTTGGGTGTATCTCAAAGTGACTTTTTTGCATTTTTGAAAATTTTATTCAACAAAAATGGAAAACCTAGTGTTTGCTGTCAACTATTTTATTAAACACATCTCAAGACAACGCTGAATTAGGGCCCCTTTTACTGTAGAGCAAAAAAGGGATGTATTGATATGAAATATAAATTCTACATTCGATTTTACACCTAAAATTATGAAAAAAAAAATGTTTCCCGGTTTTTAAATTGCACCGTTTAGGCAATAGAGTGAACGGAAAGCTCTATTTTTTCAAAAAACTTTAAAAAACTATTTTTTCAATCACACACAATAAAAATGTAATACCAACTGAGAATAATGGTGCAAAAATCTTCCGCTGAAAAGTTATTAAGGTATAAATTTTTTAAAAAAGAATAAAAATATTTTTTTTAGCTCACACAATGAAAGAGTATTTTGAGCTTCGGCAAATTCTACAAACATTTTAGATATATCGCGGCCCGTTAAAAAGTTGTTGATTAATAAAATTTTGCTATTTAATGAAGAAAACATTTTGAAAACTTAATAGCTTTTTACTTTGTTACCATAAAGTGAAAACTTTTTTCACTATTTTTCTCAGGTAAAGATGCTTTTTAATTGGGTGTCATAGAAAATACTTTATACTTAGTTGAATAAATTTGTTTTTTTTAACCACTTTATTTCGTAATTGGTGCACTTTTAAAACGGGGAAAAACGTTCTTTTTTTAAATAATTTTTGGTGTAGAATTGAAAGGTTAATTCATGTTTCACCTTTCTCTGTAGAAAAAGGGACCCTAAATCAACATTTTTGGCCGCCGTGCGGATGTGAAAGGATTTGGAATTAAAAAAAAAATAATAACGCAAGTTTGCTTATTGATGCAAAAACAGTTTAAAAAGTGATGATATCCCAAAAAAAAAATCAAATTTTTCTGACGATCTCCAGTATATATATTGTACTTTGAATTTTTGGAATCTATACATTCACAAGAACTTTTCCATAAAAGTTCAATTGTTATTTAAAAAGTTAATCCGTGAAGTTGTTTCAATTGAATATGTTGTTTAATTACCAAAGAAATATATGTTATTAACTTTTCTCTCTGTTATTTAGTAAACAAAATAAACACAAAAACGGACTTTCGGTATTAGTTAAAATATTTAGTTAAAATTTTCTATTTAAAACAAAAAGTTGTTATATTATATTGAGTAAAATCTATTGTTTTTATCGATTTTGTCAATTAATTTTTCAACAGTTGAAAATAAACTAAAAAATACAATTGTTTTAAACGAAAAGTAAGTAGTCCTGCTTTAAACTGATTTTCAATTAATTTAATGTGTATATTCAATAGTCTTTACGGAAAATATATTGTGAGTGCATAATAAGGGAATGTCAGCATCATAAACTAAAAGTTTACAAAATAAGGTCCACCCTAATGTACATACGAATACGTAAAAAACTGCATTTCTCAACATACAACACTTTAAACATACAATGGAAAAATCTGTCAACAAACAAAGTGTTGATTGACCATCTTAGCCAAGTGCAGTTTATAGTAAATAATAGTATAAAATCCTTAACCTGTTAACGGACTTAAAATCATCTATAATTCCAAGCAAAACTAGAATTTAAATAAAATGTTCAAATCGAACTATTTTGTAAACTAAGGCTCGTAGGACGATAAGGAGCCTAAAGAATGACCCACTTATAATCTGGACTCACAAATTTTTTATAACTTTTAAAAAAAAAGTTATATAACCTAAAGTTCATATAACCTAGTTATCCCACTAAATCAGAACTAATATATGAGCTCGAAGTTAAAGATTATCACCATTGATCAAAAATAAATGGTGGGCGTTGTGGTGTAATGGTTAGCGCGTTGGACTGTTACACAGATGGTCCCGGGTTCGATTCCCGGTGACGATAACATCAATTTAGAAAAATAATATATATGAGTTTTCTATCCCTCATATGTATCGCAGCGTCCGCCTTCGGTGTTCCCATAGCACTTAACCCCACCGAAGTAAAATAATGAATCAGGGCTATGACAGAAAAAATAAATTCGCCAACTCCAGATCAGGTGGCTAACAACAACTGTTCTAAGACTTATCTCGCGCAATTACAGTGTTGCCATGTTTGAAGCCCTTCATCCTTCACCACCTTTCATCTCTCCACTATCCCCTTTCCAAAGAAAGCAACACATTAATAAATAGGAAGAATTTCCTGAGTGTTGCTTCTCTTTAAAAAAAAAAAAAAAAATGAAAACTTGAAAACTTGTTTATGTGCACCCTCTACCTTTTGTAGATATATAATACACGCTGTTTTTTTTTTCTTCTTTTTATTTCACACTTCTTTTGTTTTATTTAAAAACAAGATGTAAAGGGAGAGTAAACAAGACCGTACTTTGTCTTTTATACAAGTTTGATATAATTTTTATTAAAAATAAAAATTATGTTTTTTCGATCTTTAATTGTGCAATGAAAATGAAAATTATTCAAGTTCGAGGCCATACTCTCTCTATATTTCTTTTTTAAGGATATTTTCCTAACAAATAATCCATATAGTTTTTTTAAAGGTCAAAAAACATAATTTTTTTTATAACTAAAATATGTCGGTAACGGTATGCTATGGATATTGGTAATTTAGTTATATCGGTAATGGTATTTTAGGGATAACGATAGTCAGTTGAAAGGCAATACCGCTTAAAGTATTGAGGGATGGCAGGATCCCTGATTTGCTATGGCAGGATCCCTGATTTATTAAGAAATTTTATTAAAAAAAAACATTGAAAACAATGCTAAAATGAAACTTGATTTCGACTTCAATTCTAGTGAAATTGTTTATATTTATTTAACTATTGAACAATACCCCACTGTGCACAATTATACTCACACGACTAGGAATAAGTACATTCTTATTGCTATGATAACAACAGTTGCAAGTGTTAATATGTATTTCACACAATGTATAAAATTTACGTTAAGTGCAAATTGTGCTGCTGCAACACTGAACACACTTGAGATACAAATAGCTTAGGGAGTGTAAAGATATATACGTTATAGTTGGTAATATATCACAACACATTTTTCAAGATAAAATAAACTTAAAAAAAAAAATAAACTATTAAATCGCTGTAAAGGAATCAACTCTGAACTTTATATTAAACTATTGATTTTAAGAAAACGGTTGTTTTTTCAAATTTGCCAAAGCCAATAGGACAATTATTGAAAGCTACACAGAAAAAACTAAAAACCGGCTTCAATTAAAAAATATATTAAATCAATTAATATTTTAATTGGCCTATCACGGCAATGATAATATTAATTAAAACTTTGATTGAAAATTAAAAAGAAAGAAAGCTATAAATAACTATCTACAAAAAAAATTATGTGACATACCCAATAAAAAATTGTGTGAAAGACACGTTTGTGTATGTATATGTGTTTTAAGTAATGCTGTGTCTGTTTGTGTTTGTAAACTTCAAATGGATTTGGTATTTTATACTAAAAATTTTATATTTAATCTACAGTGTATGTTGATTTAGTTTGAACTGCGACATATATTTTTAACAGATTTTGTCTAGCTGATTCCAAATTTGTTTTTCAAATTTTTCTATCACTTCACAATTTTGAGAAAACCGCGATTAAAACCGGAAACTAATTTAGTTTTTAACCATTTTTGAAGTTGTGTACATCCGAACAGCTTAATAATTTCTATTACGATGGTAGGTAAATTGGACTTTATTCTCTATAATGAGTTAACATCTTTTTCAAATTTGATTCTTATTCAAGGTAAAAATTGCATTTGAAAAGTATTCCCTCAAAAATATTACCAGATATTACATTAAAAGTACACTCAAAAAAAAAAGTTTGTAAAGTCAGCAAAAAATTTTGCTGAGTCAGCAAAATTTTAGTCAGGAGGATGCTTGCAAAAAAGTTGCTAATGTCAGCAAAATCTTTTGCTGAAAATCAGCGAGCTAATTTTTAGCAACAAAATTTGTAGATTCAGCAAAAGTTTTGCTAACACTTAGTAGATTAGAAATAAAAAAACCTTGCTAAAAATTAATTAATTTTTTGCTGAATTTTAGTAGACTGAAAAAAACGCAATTAATTTGTAGAAAAATTGTAATTTAGTTAATTTATTTGCTGAAAATCATAAAACATATTTTTCTGATTCTTTTAAAAATAATTTATCATAATAACGAATTATAAAATTTTCATTTTCCCACATTGACGACATGAATTAATTTAATATCTGAAAATATATAGAAATAAATATATATAACATAACAAAAATTTTCTTTCAATTACTTACATCAATGGTTGTCTAAATGATGCTATCGATTAAAGAACGCAACTCCCGAAGATAATTACAGAAACGAAACGAAACGAAAAAATAAACAAAACCAAACGAAACAAAATACAACCCTTTTTTGCAATAAGAAAAAGGAACCATAAAAATCTACCTAAGATGTGTGTCTTTGTCTTTCGCTTTACTCTGTCTACATGTCTGTATATGTTTGTTTGCAATTTGACCACACTATTATTAATCTATAAACATTTAGTTTAAATAAATAAATATTTTCTTTTGTCTTTTATTTAATTAATAGACAATTATTTTCACAAGCCGGTGACAAAGCAAAATTTAAGTTGTTTTAATCCTTAATTTTGTTTTATGTATGAAAAAGAGATACAAAAGTCTTCCATGGTTGATTTTTTTATATGTCTTATTAGAGTTGTACTTTTTAGTATCATTTTCCTCTTCTCTACTACATCTTGACATGCCGCGACATCTACTTCATTCTGCGTATATCTTTCAATCTGGTTGTTGTCCACACTATTAATGTGCTTATCAGCACAATTTTTTTTAGCAAAATTAATTAGTAAAACATTAGTATATTAGTAAAGCATTAGTATAAAACAGTTAAGAGCTGAATAAGTATAACAAAAATTTTAGCTGAAAACACGATTTTAGCAAAAAATTTTGCTAAAAAATAGTATACATGATTTAAAAGACGTTTTACTAACTTTTCTACTACCTTTTTTTTTGAGTGTAGCATAGGTCATGCATCCGACAAGCTTTAATTTATTTTAGGGTCACGATATAAACTTTAACTTTGTTAAAATTTACTCAAAAATAAAAGTTTGTTGAAAATTTAGCTAAACGTCTATTTAAACTATTTAACTAACTTTCAGCAATTTGTTGCTGACATTGCGTTTTCAGCTAAAATTTTAGTTAAACGCTTTTACCAAAAAAAAACTAATTTTAAACTATTTTAGCATGGAGAACAAATAAAAAGACCAAATGTAAATGTCGCAACTTGTATGGACGAAGTCCCTCGGCCCACGGGTAAATGCCGTCCGATTTTTCTCAAATTTGCATTATCTAAGTTTTGTTCTTAATGTTATTAATAAAATATTTTGGTTTATTTCCAAAATTTTTTATTTAATTGCCGTATGTTAACGATCTGGAAGTCCTTACATTTTTATATATATTTAAATGTTTATATATATAAAAAAAAAAATAGATTTAAAATTCAGAAAAATAAATTAACTAAAGTAGAAATTGTATACTAAGTTGTTCAGTTTTTTTTTTCAATCTACTAAGCTGCAGCAAAAACTTTTGTTGATTTCAACAAGTCGATTTTAATTTGCATTGAACTAAGTGCCAGCAAACCATTTAGCTGAATTTACTAATGTTTTGCTAAAAATAAGCTCACAGATATTCAGCAAAACACTTTAGCAGATATTAGCAATTTTTCTGCAAGGATCCTCCCAGCAACAACTTTGCTGGCTCAACTAACTTTTTTGCTAACTTTAGGAACTTTTTTTTGAGTGTTGCATTTCAAATATAAGCTATCTTTAAAATTCTACGAAATTATAATTCTTTTTTCTCAATTTCATACACACACGGAAAAATGTTGCTGTTTGCCAATGGAAATTCCATTACTTTGACTCAAATTCGGTTATTACGAATTCAAGTCGGTTGGTAGAACTCTACATAAGTTTTCACAACAACATTCAGTTAATTCAACTGAATTTTAGTTGCGACGCCTAAAATATTAATAAATCGAATGTAAATATCGTTGAACTAACTGAATTTTTGAGTTGTTAACTTTTAAATTCGGTTGGCACTTTATTTCTCTGTGTGTATAAATATATTTTTTTGTAGAAGACATTTGATAAAGTTATCTTAACGCTATTTTAACAATCAGTTTTAGAAAATTACGTATCGATATCTTTAAGCGTAAAGTGTATTCTAATTACTTATTTTTATTCTGAATGATTAGAAAATGATAAAAGCCTTCAAAAAGAGCCAAAATAGCCATTTTGGCAACTTTAACCGCGGCTTTCTTAAAATTTTGACAACAAAGAGGCAACAAAGAGTATATTAAGGGTAACAATGATACATTGACATTCAAACCAAGGAATTTTGCCGAGGTGTGGTGTAATTTATTATGAATTTGGAACATTTTTAAAAAATTCTCACCGTATTGGATCTGACATTTGAATTTTTAATCTAATATAAAATTTGTATTCAGCGACCCAAAAAAAAAGGTTACAAGTTGAGTAAAATTTAAAGGCGACATTAAAATACTACGTCAAAGAAAAAAAATGTTTATATTTCTTATAGCAAGACAAATCTCTTATATAATTTTTTCGAAAACTTCCATTTTTAATTTTTGTCGACATAACAAATAAATTTTTCGTCTAATTTCTACACATAGATCCTGAACTACTGAACTGATTTAAAAACAGTGTTAAAAAGACGTGTTACGAATTAAATTATATTTGTTTTACAATTTGACTGATCCAAGTAGCTTGATCTTAAATTGAAATATAGGCCTGGGTTCTATATTTCACTACGAAGTGAAAGTGGAATCGTTTTTAATTCCACATTTTCAATTCCGCTGTGTTCTAAAAAACGAGTGAATCGTTTTTTTTCACGACGATTTCATTTTCATTTTGTTCTTAGCAACAACATAAAAAAATGCGGGAAAAAAACCAAATTATCACTTTAAAGTGAATGAAATTGCAATAAAGAAGAGTGCATTTTCTAACAAAAATAAAAATTAAACAAAAAAAAATACTTATTTTTAAAATAATATAAAATGAGTTTCGAAATTGTGATTTCCTGGTATTTTATTAAAAAAGAAAAACAAAGAACGGAAAATCTAAATAGAAAAAGGCTTCGTGACTGTTCAAATCCTTTGGAACTACCAGAAAAATCGTAAGACAATAATTAAAACTGAGTCGCAAGTGTTTAAAATTAATAAAAAAAAATAGTTTATGATGGTTTTAGAAGAATTATCACCAATGGCTAAAAAGACAAGCATTCCAATTATTTTGCAATTGGACACATCACTACGCTATTTCGGACAAGGAATTTACCAACAAATGATCGCAAAAGACTTCAATCTAGCAGTGCAAAGAAGTACAAGCGTCAAAAATTTTAACAAATATGTGTAATGTTTTGAAAACTGTCATATGCCCAAAATGGATTAGATTTGAAGGAAGTCGCGAAGAAATTGAGAAATCAAAAAGGGAAATCATCGGTTGCGGTTCCTCATTTTCTATATTTTCAGTACCTTCGTCATTTTTATTTAATTTTTGTAAAATCACGTTTACTACATTGTCGGAACTGATGCCATTTAAGTTTGACAATTCAGTAGATGAATTTGTGGTTGTTTACCCTTTGCTAGTCGTCCCGAATGATTTAGCAGCTGGAACACCTTCGACTGCTGCATAAAGGCCAGAAAGTTTGGCAACTGAATCTTCTTTGGATGATATATGTTGGATATTATTGGGTCCTCCACCTGTTGCCGTTACCTCTGCTCTATTTTCGGCCAATTTTTTACGAATGGTAGCCTTCCAACCAGCCCAAGCCTTTTTCCAACCAGTTGCAATCGTTTTCTGGAGGTCCTAAGCTGTACTAAGTCCTTCCACAAACGGTCTTCAACTGTTTTGTCGCCCCTCTAAAAACCTTTGGCCAAACCAGATTTTTTTTCTATGAATGTTAAAAATGGGGCCTCTTGTTCCGGATTCACGTGTTTTCCCGTAAAAAATACAACACTTTTTCAGTTAAATAAACGTATATTAACAACATATCACATTTACTTACATTGTTTGATTTTTTTACGTTTAATATTCAAAATAATTTTATTTTCTAAAAAGTTTGGTTTTTCACTCAGTTAACTAATACCGTTTTACAATTACTTTTTTTGTAGTGAAATTGTTTTATAGAACACATCAAATCACTTTAATTCCACTAGAAACAAAATGAAAATGAAATTTTTCTTTTCAAATCACTAATGTGGAATTGGGAACACAAATTGAGCGGAAGTTTCACTTTCACTTCATTTTCGGAATGTAGAACCCATGCGATAGTCAAATTAGTAAAATTATATAGAAATTAAAAAATTATTTAAAAACTACTCGGTTTACTATAAAGCATTTCATTTTTGCTGTAAAATAGTGAAATTTATTGCATTTTTCTCCTATCTCTAGCACTTCTTTCTAATGTATATATGGGCCTTATAGAATAAATAGGGTTTTCGAAGCAAAACTAATATTTTGATTAATTCCTTTAGAGACCTGCAACATCTGTATCTTTGTCTTTGTCTAGTCATGAATTATAGCGTTTTTTTTCTTTCGAGTATGTGGTATTTAAAGGGTGGTAGTATGTGCAAATATGTGTTTGTAAAACTTTTTGATTTATTTTTTAAATATTTTTTTTATCCTTTTGCTCTATGGTGCGGTTTTGTTTTACAATCATTTAAATAAAAAACTTTATATTGATTTTTGAGTTTTTGCCATCAAATCTTAAAATTGATTTTTTTTTTGTGAACAATAGATTATGGTAGAAATTTGATTAATATAAGCCAATTAGCAGGTTGTTTCTAAGATTTTATAGAAATTTGACTTTTAGTGATAAACAAATTGAATAAAAATGGACAAAGTTCGTGGAAAAAAATTTGTTTAGCGCATTATTCACCAAGTGTTCCGTTTTTAACGCAGTATTTTAAACGGCTATACTGGACAAATATAATAAAGTGGTTTAAAATTAAAAGCCTTTCAATTACTAAACATCTTAACTATAATCGTAACTAAAATATTGTGGAAAATTGTTATCCAGAGTTAAAAAATAATTATTTGAAAAAATAAAATTTTGAAATTTTTTGGGGTAAGTCCGTGACTTTTCGAACTTCCCTCGTAGTTATATGAAATGCAACACTGCTCCCATCAAGTACCACCTGTTAATAGACTACTGTCAAATTTTCAGCAAGTTCCGTCATTTACTTTGCGTTTAACAGCTGTTCAAAACATACAACAATTTGTACAAATTTGTAAAAGTTTTTACTGGAAGGTGTTCGTTTACACAAATACTCAGTAAAAAATAGTAAGAAGAGAGAGTAAAATGACAGGTTGTTGATAAAAAACTTACAAGTTTTTACTGGATAAATTTTTGCCAGTAAGAATATGTAAGAAAAAAAAAAACATATGATTGAAAAAATATGCTTGTATTTTTAGTAAACAAAAAAAAATATTAAATTAAAATTTAATTGTCTATGGATTTAAAGTGAAAAATATTAACGAATTAACTATGGAAGAAATTAAAAAACATTCTAAATTATTTCTGGTCGAAAATTTCAATTAACTTTTATCTTTTCCATAACGACCAGTTGATTTTTTTTTAATATTTGGTATTTAAAATCAGCTGTTTTATATATTTTACCAATTCTTACAAATTTTCCGTTCGTTTACTTTTTTGTAAATTTGTCTTACTCTCTGTAATTTTGTTACTGAGTAATTTTTACTGGACTTTACTGGGAAAGTAATCGAACACACTTAACCTCGTGGATTTTTTTTAAAAATGGAAAAAAAGTGAATTTCGAGTGCTCATTAAACATTATTTTTTGCAAAAAAAAAAACCTGTCAATCAAACCAAGGAAAATCTTGATAAATACTATGGGGACTCTGCATCATCGATTCCAATGGTAAAAAAGTGGTTTACTGACTTTCGTTGTGGTCGCACAAGTACAAATGACGCTGAACTTTCTGAACGGCCAATTGAGGTCAATACAACCCGAAAATGTCGAAAAAATCCACGATATGGTGAGATTGTGGATGCCATAGGCATTTTATATGGCAGTGTGATTTCGATTTTAAATGATCAGTTGGGTTTAAGAAAGCTGTCTGCAAGATGGGTGCCGCGTTTGCTCTCAATTGACCATAAACGTAATCATGGCCAATAAGGTGAGGGCAACGGTTTTTTGGGATGCACGCGGGATAATCCACATCGATTACCTTCAAAAGGGAAAAACAATAAACGGCGAATATTATGCCAACTTATTGGACCGATTTAAGGAGGATTTAAAAAAAAAACTACCCCATATGGCCAAGAAATGCCTATTTTATGGACCTCGAAAAATCTTCTTTTTTTTAGAAGGGATACAAAAATTGGAGAAACTTTGGACTAAGTGTATTGAGCTAAAAGCAGATTATGTTGAAAAATATTTTTTTTTTTGCAAAAAAAAACTGTGTTTTATTCAAAAAGTCACCGACTTATTGATCCGCCCTCGTATATAAAAATTACAAATTTTTAATATTTCTGATTGTTATAATGAAAACATTTTCATTAGCTAAAAAATTAGTTCATCGATAGTATATAATTTTGAAAATCTGACTGAAAATATTCAAAAATTAATTCCGTTTTCACTCAAAAGAAAAATAATTTCTGATTTTTATTAAAATACTCGATTGTTTTACAGGTTTATTTCTATGAGTTTAAAACTATGTAAATTTGTTCTTAGGCTTAATAAAATTTTAAAGTCACAAAAAGTTATAAATTAATATATACTAACCATCACAAAAAAAATTTAAGTTATTTCAGGGGGAGCCAGGCTCACTACCCCCCACTGTGTACCCCTCTGTTCCGGATACTTACAATTTATAGAAATTCAAATCAGGGCTTAGTAACGTCATGATGCTTGTTAGGAAAAGACCTAACCACATGCTTGATTACTAAGAAGACAAGAATGGAGCAAAATTTATTATTTATAGGTTTTTTTGTTAAAGTTCTGCCTATTATGGAGGCTCTAACTTTTCTAAAACTTCGGGTTCTGATGAGATCTTTAGCCAGATCGAAATACTAGTATCAACCTAGCTAATATGTTTGATTTGCTTTATTTTGTAAATATACGGAGGTTGAAAGCTCGTTATAAATTGAAAATAACATAAAAATAATCTCGATGTATATAAAAACAAAAAACTAATATAACTGTATCCATAGACACTATTCCCTGTTTCCTCCTCCCCATAACCAATTTTCCTGATATCAACACAACGCAATGCACTGCATTAGTTAGGGGTTGTCTATAGTAAAAATAAAAAATTAACCTAATTTAAGTATAATCTAAGGACTTAAAATTAATCCGGTTATAAACAGATGGCATAAAAAAAGAAACAATCTCCATATTAAAACTGATTGACTTCACATATTATAATCATATACAATAAGCACCAATCAAACACAGACTTTGCCTAAAAGCTTGTAAGAAATATTAATATCAAAAACCAAAACAAACATGATTCAAAATAATAAATAAATAAAAAAAATACATGACCTTAGGACATATTCATATGCCACCTAGTATTACTTATATACTATACACTCTAAATATTTCGACGACAATACAATCTACTGTAAATGACAGTTAAAACAATTGTAAATTCAGTTAAAAATGCGATTAAGGTATTTATCGTTAAAATAAATAAAAAATTTAGTTACTTTAAACTGTTGAAAAACAACTAAAAAATGCAGTTAAAATAACGAACAATGTGTTCAAAATAACTGGAAATTTGTTGCCTCAAAAATTTCGAAAAAACTGAAAAATTAGTAAAAACTACTGTTTTTAATAGTTATTATTTTGGTATTTTTAAAATATATTTTAATAAAAAAAATATATATCGAGGGCCTATATTCAAAACCCTCTATCTTTGATTTTCACGAAAATGACTTTTTGATGGTAAAATTTTCAGTAAAACAGCCCTCATGTATGGTGTGAATTTCATAACAAAAATATTTTTTTGCTGTTTTATTTGCATTTTTTTATTTCTCTATCTTACTCAATTAATTTTTCTGAATGCAAAACCCTCTATCTTTTCAAATCATAAATTTTCAAATATTTTTTTGTAATAATTTCTTCTTGCAATACATGTTTTCTTACTATTTTTTTTGCATGCTGAACATGAATTTTACATTTTTAATCGTTTATTAAAATAGCGAAATCCGATTCTGAATTGAATTAAAATGAAAATATTTTACCTTTTGGTTTTTGGACAATATATTGTCCATGGCATAAAAATAAATGTGTCTACTTTTAAAGTGTCATCTACAAAAAAAAAAAAATAATTTATATGATATTAAAAATCATAATTAAAATATTATTGTCGCGTGATAAACTTTCATAATGGTAAGTTTAAAATTTAGTTTAATAATTTGATTTTAATAATAAACTTCTGATATTTTGTGTGAACAGAAAAATAAAGTGGCTTTTAATTCCTTGCAACGTATGGCAGTTCATTATGCATCATCAAATGAAGATATGGAGGATGGGCGGGTAACAGGTATGTTTACACATTATTGGTGGAGCGAAATCAATGGGGATTTGTCCGCGTCGGTATTTGTTTCCTGTATTATTCATCAATTAAAAACGTATTGCTTATCGGATTGATTGCCAATTACGATTTTTTCGGATGGTTGTGGCTACCAAAATCGCAACCATTATTTATCTAATGCTCTATCTAATTTTGATGCGGAAAATAATAAAGTTATTGAACAGAAGTTCTTAGCGAAAGGCCGTACGCAAATGGAGTGCGATAGTGCCCATTGCTAAGATAGAGATTGAATTGAAAAATCAATCTATACACTTGCCAATCGATTACGTTAGAATTACTAGAGAAGTCAGAAAGACTGTTAAAATTAACAATGAGATCGTAAAAAAACCCGTTTGATGCAGAATATTTAAATTATGATTTCTTTAATAATTACAAAGATGACAAACTTAAGCGTTTTTCTTCCATTAGACCAGGACGAGTAAAGAACGACCCTACTGTGTCTAATTTAAGATCTCTTTTATATCTTCCAGATGGTAACATAACATATAAAATAGATTTTGATACAGATTACATGGACCTATCTACATGTTCGTATTCAACCTTACACAGGACATATTGAACCAAAACCTCTATATTCTGGTCCACTATCAATTCAGCCAAATAAGTGGAAGAATTTGCAAGATTTGAAGAGCGTAATACCACCGGAATACCATTATTTTTACGATAATTTACTCCAATCAAACTCAAAAAAAAAAACTTAAAAAAAAAGCAAAAAAAAAAAAACATATAACTTTTTGTTTCATATTGTTTATTATTAATTTTTTATTTTATGTTGTATTATTAGCCGTTATCTTAAATAAATCACCTTAAAAACTGACAAATGGCGTGAATGAAATCAAAATAATTTATTTTTATTAAAATTCAAAACCCTCTATCTGATCATTTTCATACATAAACATTAAATATTTTTGAGAAGCAAAACCCCCTATCTATCATAAAGTCCCCAATAATGCAACATTTTAAAAATCCAATTATATGTGAGATTCAGTAGTTGCTGTAAAAAATTTTGTAGAATACCGAATTTTAATAACTCAAGTAATACGCGAAAAAAAACAATTTTTTTGGCTCTCCTGAAAAGTTGTGTTTTTTAAGATAGAGGGTTTTGAATATAGGCCCTCGATATCCTACATCCTAATTAAAATGTAAAGTCAAAATTCCAAACGGTACTACAGTTATAATGTTTTTATCATGAATGCTAACCGATTCGATGTGGGTAGCGGTAAGGGTAACGCTATTCTCGTTTATTTCGGTAACGGTATTTTAGTGGTAACGATATTTTATTTACTTCGGTATTGGGTTTTTTAGCGTTAACGGTATTTGACTTTTTTCGGTAACAGTATTTAAGCGGTAACGGTATTTTAAGGACTCTTTTACAGTTATTTCGGTAACGGTACTTTAAGGGTAACGTTATTTTAGGTATTTCGGTATTGTCAAGGAACACCGATATTCTAATGACTGACTAGTTTATGATGAACCTTTTGGAAGATATATCTATTAACAGCGATTTCTTTAAATCTTGTCAGATTATTTTGGTAATGGTATTTTAATGATAACGCTATTTTAATTATTTCGGTAACGGTATTTTAGCTATAACGGTATTTTAGTTATTTCGATAACGGGTTTTTAAGGATATTGGTATTTTACCGATATAGGTAACGCTATTTCACGGATAACGATATTTCAATTATTTCGGTAAAGGTATTTTAGGGATAACGATAATCAGTTGAAAGGGTTGAAAGGTTTTTTAGGGGTATTGTCTGTTATACCCAGTTTTTAGGCAGTGGAGATACAATAAAATGTTATAGTTATTATTTGCAAATTATAAATATTTTAACCCTCTAACCGACAAGCCAGCCTCCAGGTGGGGTATTTAAAATTGGAAGAATTTAAAATACCCCGCTATTTAGATAGAAAACCAAACTTATGAAACACCTTGTGATATAATTTTGTATGTGCATGCCACGGTTTAAAAGCTGGAAAACAAAAAAGTTAGAATTTCGTAAAATTTCAAAAAATAAATATTTGGAAATGAACACAATTTTGAAAAAAAAAACTTGAAAACATGTTTATGTTCAGTAGAAACCGTTGATACTAAACGCAAGTTAATATTGAAGCTTAAACTTAAAAAAAGTCCTAATTTTGTTCCAAGGACCTACTGGCTTCCAAAATGATAAATGTAAAGGACATAGTATAGAAATTTGCTACAAAGATTATATTAAGTAGTATTAGTAAAGCCTTTAGTTTAATCAATATATATATATATAAAATTTAGGCGCGTTTTCGCTCAATTTCGCGTTTTACGAAAACCGAAAATCGAAATATCTTCTTAAGTAAAATCACAAAAAGGCTAGTTTTTGGACTGTAGTTAAATCTTGGCAAGAGTTATGCTTAGACTTACACATTTTTAATTTCGAGTTTTTTGAAAAACGAAAATCGCCACATATTCTTCTTGAGATTTGCTCTAAACCTATTTTGGACTATATCGCTTAATTTCGTGTTTTTAGAAAAACGAAAATCGCCATATCTTCTTAAGTAAAAGCACAAAAAGATTAATTTTTGGACTGTAGTTATATCTTGGCAAGAGTTAAGCTTAAACTTACTCATTTTTATGGATTAGTTTTTGAGAATTGCTCTAAACCTATTAGAAGAACTAAACAAAATTTTTTAAAAACTCGAAGAAATTTTGTATCTTTTAAATAACAAACAAAAATTAACTTTTTACTGCAGAAATACTGTTTGGTAGTTGTTTGTTAAAACAACTGATACAAAAATTTAGTAGTTATCTTAAGATATTTTTTTAAATAACTGTTATTTTATAGAAAAACAACTGTAATTGCAGTTAAAAGTAACAACTAGTGATTATTACATAAAGAACATTCATATAGTAACTGACAAAAATTTTTCGTCTACATGCCAAATCAAAAAGTAGACATTGGATATCATTACCATAATCATTAACATCATTTCTTATTTCACCAAAAATAGAAACAAAAACCAAAGAGATGATGGTTTCATCATGTTTCCATTTAGAAAAACTATTTTGTGGACTGTGTCGACATTTATCTTTATTATGGGGAAGGAAAATAAGAAATTGTTTCTATCAGAACATAATACACTCTGTTGGTTTTCTATTTTATTATTAGAATTTATATTGTATGAAAAAAGTCCATATCGACAAAAAGAAAATGGTAGTTTTCTTTTATGTACAAAAAACAAAAAAAAAAAAAAAACAAAAACAATTTTCATTTAAGCCTTTTCATGTGAGAATGTTAAGAAAATCATAATAAATTCTAAACACGCTAGGATATTCGACATTTGCATATAAAAAGTAACAGCTTTTGGATATTTTTTCTAGTTTAACATCTAATGAATGATATAAACAAATATGAGTGATTTCAAAAATTTTCGACACCTGTTGAAACTGACTACATCTTAGTTCTCAAGGTGAATTGGGCAAAACGATGTACAGGGTTGTGTAGACTATACTTAAAAACTACACTCATAGAAATAAACCTATAAAAATATCTGAAATAAATCTGTTGAATTTACAAATATTAGTTAAGATTCTGATGAGATCTTTAGATAGATCGAAATACTAGTATGAAACTAGCTAATATGTTTGATTTGCTTTATTTTTGTAAATATAAGGAGGTTGGAAGCTCGTTATAAATTAAAAATAACTAAAAATAATCTCGATGTATATAAATACAAAAGACTAACAAAACTGTAAAAAATATTACTTGAGCCACAGTAAAAACTAAATTTTTTTATATAAATAGAACAGTTTTGGCCTTCAAAGTTTGGTAACGGCATGATGCTTGTTATGAAAAGACCCTAACCACGTGCTTGATTACTAAGAAGACAAGAATGGAGCAAAATTGATTATTAATAAGTTTTTGCTAAAGTTCTGCCTATTATGGAGTTTCTAGCTTTTCTAAAACTTCGGGTTCTGTTGAGATCTTTAGCCAGATCGAAATACTAGTATCAACCTAGCTAATATTTTTGATTTGCTTTATTTTTATAAATATACGGCGGTTGGAAGCTCGTTATAAATTAAAAATTAAAAAGAAAGTAACAAAATAGCAAAAACATTTACTAAATATTAGTAGACAAAAGAATCTTTAAAAAAATGTGAATTTTTTTTGTACTGATTTTAGCAAAATAAACTGTTATTTGCATTCTACTAAATTTGAGTTAAATATAGCAAAAATTTTGTTAATATTATAGTTTTTGTTTGCAATTTTGAATCTACAAATATTTAGTAAACATTTTTGCTAATTTTACGGAGTAAAATGCTATTTTCAGTTAACTAAAATTCATATCGGATATAACTAAAATTTTGTAAAGTTAACAGATTAAATTTAGCTGTTCTTGTTTTATTTATATTTCGCAAAAAAATCTACTAAATTAAGCAGTTTTTTCTGCAAGATCATTTTTAACTATTTTTACAGGTTTATTTCTATGAATACAGGACATGGAGTTTCACGTTGAAAAAACTTCACCTGAAGAATTGAAAGAAAGAAAGAAAGAAAGAAAAGAAAGAAAGAAAGAAAGAAAGAAAGAAAGAAAGAAAGAAAGAAAGAAAGAAAGAAAGAAAGAAAGAAAGAAAGAAAGAAAGAAAGAAAGAAAGAAAGAAAGAAAGAAAGAAAGAAAGAAAGAAAGAAAGACAGAAAGAAAGAAAGAAAGACAAGAAAGAAAGAAAGAACAAATTTAGAGGACTATAAATTTTATGGAACAAACTAATTTTTCATAACCACAAAAGCATCCTTATTCTTCACCTGAAGAATTGAAAGAAAGAAAGAAAGAAAGAAAGAAAGAAAGAAAGAAAGAAAGAAGAAGAAAGAAAGAAAGAAAGAAAGAAAGAAAGAAAGAAAGAAAGAAAGAAAGAAAGAAATAAAGAATAAAGAAAGAAAGAAGAAAGAAAGAAAGAAAGAAAGAAAGAAGAAAGAGAAGAGAAAGAAAGAAAGAAAGAAATAAAGAAAGAAAGAAAGAAAGAAAGAAAGAAAGAAAGAAAGAAAGAAAGAAAGAAAGAAAGAAAGAAAGAAATCTCCCCTCCCCCTCCTCCCTCCCTACACCCCCTCCTCCCGCCCTGAAGAAAGAAAGAAAGAAAGAAAGAACAAATTTAGAGGACTATAAATTTTATGGAACAAACTAATTTTTCATAACCACAAAAAGCATCCTTATATAAGTTTTTATATTTTTTTGCTGATAATAAATACTATGTATGAGATCTACTTTATCTAATCTAAATCCAAGCAGAAACTGTAAATTAATTATTTTATTTTAGTTAGTCTCTTTTACAGGAAGAAGAAGAAGAAGAAAACATTTTTATTGAAAAATTTTACGGACACAAGGGATACACCAGACTGCCGCAGTTTCGTCCCCCTCCTGGGACTCGTCAGTGGTTAATTTATGTGTCAATTGAACAAAGTATTTTATATTGTTAATTTGGAGAAACTTTTTTACTTTTTTGGTATCGTACTTTGATTCAAACCCACTGCCTTAGCATCAAGCTATGCATCGTAATCTCACCTTTTAACGAGTTGAGCCACGGTCGACACAGCGATGACTGTGGCTAAGTGGAGTTTTGTCACACTACGTACACACAAGTATTGTTTCGATCAGAAGCAGAGTTCGAATTTAAACACAATCAAACGTTTTTCTATTGTTCTGTTTTGCTTTTTGCTGAAACTCAACACAATCATTTTGTTGTGCACAGTAAACATAAACAGAACATTTCTTTATTTTCATTTTGATTTGTAAACAGAACACAAACACTTTCACAAACTAGTTTTCGATGAGAGACCGAACTAAACGATTTTGTTCTGTTTGGCCAATATTTCAAACAGTTTGATTTTGTTGTGTTTATGGAATGGAACAAAACTATTCGTAAACCGTTCTTAGTGTTTATGTCATATTACAAGTGAAAAAAATTTTCATTGAATTTTATGAATAATTGCATTAGTTTAATAAAAAAATTCAATGGAGGAGTTAATGCAAAAAATCATTGATAACATGCAGAAAAATCATTTCTTTATTTTGGCAACCACAACATTAAAAACGCGTTTTAATGTTTAAGTTGAATGAACACTAAAAAATAACCACTACGAAATAATAATGTTTGACGAAAGAAACATTTTCGTTTTGTTCCGTTTGTTATATTACAAACAACGATTTGCGCACTTGTGTTGTGTTTATAAAGACGAACGAAACAATAGAGATCGTTGTATTGGTTTTTTTGATAGCAACGTTATGTTAGTGGTACATAAATTTTCGAACTCTGATCAGAAGAGACAGAATTAACTAATACCAATGCACACTTAATTTCTCAACTAGAATGCTTCTTCTTCTTAATCCTATCTCTCTTTCACAAGTAATATCACGTTTTTGATGCGCTTTATTCACATACAATAGTTGGATACCAAGTGTAGGTTAGAGATTGAGTCGCCGTTAAGCAAGTTTCTTAAAATTTTAATTTTCTAACAATTATTTTAAATTTGCTTTAAACTTCAATCCGCCATAATTTTTCCGCTGTTCAAGACAAATAATTAACGCGGATCGCCTAATATATATTGAAATAAAATTTTTTCATATCATAACAAAAATTTTAATATTTTGCCTTAAAGTGTCGAACATTTTTGAAATTTCTCATATGTACTATATATAAACATATATGAACTTGACCTTGCTATTAAAATCAATTTGGGATATTTTTTTTTTTGTCTACGATATGAAAATAAACTAAAAGGAACTTCAATAAACTATTTTTGTATAAAGATTTAGAAATTAAATTTTTTTAATATTTACGATAAATTGCTTCAATATCCAAAAATGTTTGAAATCCCAATATTTTAAAATTATAACAAAAGTAGCACTAGCCACGTAGTGGGTTTTTTCTCTATCTGGACCCACTTGGCCCTTAGCCCTTAGATATCCATTTCAAATTTTTAGAGATAAAAAAAAATATTTATTTAACATATTTTGTTCAAAAAAAACATTTGGAATAGGCTTATTTATAAAATCCACACAAGTGAAACTAAATCATCATCAATACATAGTAAAAATCAACGTATGAGTGATATTATCTTAAAATTCAATAACACGTATACGTCGCCATTAGGGATGCCAATCGGGATTGTTCTTGAAAAATCCCGGGATTTTTTGGAATTTCGGGATTGTTTGAAATCTGGGGGTTTTTGGTATTTCGGCATTTTTCGGGATTCTGGTATTTTTTTATGTTAACAAAAAAATTCGGTACCCTTAAGAAAACCATTCAATTGGCAACAAATTCGATTGTCAGTACGAATATGTTTTCTCCGTGCAGCTTTTGCAGAGGAATTTCGGTAGTTTTGATAGTAAAAATGTTTTGAAAATAATACTTAATATACTAGTTATGTTCGGTAATCTAACGTCGTAAATTTGTGTTCACCGATTTGTGAATAACAATTTTTCTGACCTAATTTTTAGCTAGTCCCTTAATTTACTATAGATTCGTTTTTTTTTTATTCCCCAAAACATCGAGCTGGCGTGACATAGTTTAACCAGCCCCAGTCTGAGCAATCAACATCTAATCTCGAACGGAAATAATTTGTGATACGAAAATGATAGTTTTTTTGTCTTTAAATGCAGGGTAAGGAATGGCGGGTACAAGTGCTGCACATGTGGGCACATTTACATGTTCTATGTGCCCGTAGTATCGGCACATGCACATTTTAATGTGCAGCGTGTCAAACAGAAAAGGCACATTTACATTTGAAATGTAAATGTGCTGTAGGTATTGCCATATTTACATTTGAAATGTGTATGTGCTGGAGGCATTGGCACATTTACATTTAAAATCTAAATATGTGAAATGAAAATGTGTTGGTGGGGGTAATAGCACTTTTTCATAAAAATTAAAATTTTTCAAAAAAATGGATATTTTTCAAAACAATTAAATATTTTCCAAAAAATGGAAATTAAAAAAAAAAAAATAGAATTTTTACAAAAACAAATTTAAATTGAAAAAAAAAAAAAAATAGAAATTAAAAAGAATTTTAAATTTTCTAAAAATATTTTAATTAAAAAAAATCAAATTTTTTTAAAAAAAATTAAAATTTTGCAAAAATATGTGAATTTTTAAAAAAGTCAAATTTTACAAAAATATGTGAATTTAAAAAAAGTCACATTTAATAAAAAAAAATTTTAATCTTTGAAAAAAATTTAAATTTTTCAAACAAAAATTGAAATTTTTAAAAATATAAAATTAATAAATTTAAAAATAAAAACAAAAATTGAATTTTTTAAATATATAAAATTTTTCAAAAAAAAACTGAAATTTTAATTAATATAAAATTTTTCAAAAAAAACTGAAATTTTAATTAATATAAAATTTTTCAAAAAAAAATTTGAATTTTTCAAAAAAAATTTAAATTTAAAAATCACATCAAAAATCAAAAAGGCAAATTAAAAAAAAAAAAAAATTTTTTGTGTGTAATGGCTTCAATATACCAAAACCGTTGTCCGTTTTAGAGATGCGAGCAATGTACCAAATTAAGCTTCTTTTCGTACTTAGAGCCTCAGTTTTCGAGAAAATCGCAATCTAAAAAGTTAAATGTGCATTTCGCAACGTTATCGTTTTTTCATAAAATTATTATACCGTTATTATACAATCTGGTGACGATGTCGAAAATGATATCATAATTTGTGACATAAGAAATCTCGGGACCACTAAATATTTTACGGCACTTTATGGGGAGTTCCTAAAAAAAATAAATATGATGCATTTCGCAACGTTATTTCGCAACGTTATCGTTTTTGCATAAAATTATTATACCGTTATTATACAATCTGGTGACGATGTCGAAAATGATATCATAATTTGTGACATAAGAAATATCGGAACCACTAAATATTTTACGGCACTTTATGGGGACTTCCTAAAAAAAATATATATGATATTTCTATCTTCGAGTCTGGGGCCCCACATATATGGTTGGGTACTCAAATGAAAGAAAATTTACTCAAGATTTCAAAAATTATATTATTTTTATGATCAATGATACGTAGCGCCCTCTAGAGCTATTTTAAATATATTTAAAGTATAAAAATGGGGAGGAAGTTCTTTAAGTTTATTTTTTTTTTGCTAGTTTTGTAAAATTTACTGTTTAAATAATGGATTTTACATGAAATTTTACATGGGATAACCGGGTTTTCTGCTCCAGTCCGTCCAAAACCCGGCTTCGCTGAGGAAAGTTTTTCTGAGTGACCGGCTTAGGGATTTTCTCATATGTGATAGGCAGTTTAGCGGAGTAAAGTTCATCCATTTTACGATTCTATCAAAAAAATTTATTTTATCGTAATTTCGATGTATTTGTTTTTCGAAAATAGCGTTGCAGGCAAAAACTGTAAACGTGTAGAGGGCGCTACGTATCATAGATCACACACTTGTATATTATTACGCGTAGCGGTTTTTGGTTTGTAGGGCGCCCCATAAAGTGCAGTTTAGAAACAATTTTACATAAAAAACTCAACTTTTTAACAATTTTACATTAAATAATAAAAACATTAAAAAAAAATATAAGAAAATTCAAGAAAGAATTAATTTATCTTAAATTTTTGCAAAAAAAAAAACAAATCCCGATAAGTCCAAAAAATCCCTAAAAACCCCGGATTTAAAAAAGAAAATCCCGAAAATCCCGGGATTTTGGGATTTGGGATTTTCCGTTTGGCATCCCTAGTTGCCATAAACCACGTTTGTCAAGTTGTAGTATATTAAGGTGGAATTTATATTTTAATTAAAAAAAGTCAACTGTTTGAGAAGAAAGTACCCCAGATTATTTTAATAACAAAATAAGTACCACCGCATTGTTATATACAAATAAATTATACTATACAATATAAAAACCAATATTTTTTCGTCAACAAAATAATGACTTTCTCAAGTTATAAAGTTTCCAAATTGATATCTTTTTATACATTGATTTTATAAAACTAAAAGAAATAGAATTTTTTTGATCATAAAATAAAAAAAAAGATTTATGCAATACTAATAAAATATTGAACGAATATAAAACTTGAATAAATAACAAACAACCGCAAGAAATAGAAAAATGATTTATTTGTATTGAACTAAAAAAATAAAAATATGGTGTCAAATTATGTGGATTTATACAATATCTGTTTATAATAAATAAAAAATATGTGATTTATATGTTTTTTTAACAAGAAGTATATTTGTTTTTTATTAAAAAGTAGTATTATATATGTAGGTACACTGAGAGAATTGTCTTCATTTCAGTAATGTATTTCTTCATAGCTTTAATGACAATTGTCACTGGATAGATAGGTAGCATTTGACAAATGCAAAGGAATGGAACTTGTTCATTGAAAGTTTTCATAGAATTTATGAAACAGGTTTCATTAAAGTCAATGTTTATGAAATGTTTGTAGACTTAATGAAAATCTTCATGAAACTAATGAAAAATTCCGCCAATGAAGCGTTTATAGAAATTATGAAAGAGTTTCATAAAATTTTTTAATATTAGGAAGTTTTTTAAATTAATAAAACTCTGCATGAATGTCTTGAAAAATGTATTGTAACTAAGCCAATAAACCGATTCATATGGGTTTTAAAAAAGTTTTATGGAAGTCCAAGGTTAATAAAAGGCTACATTGAAATAATAAAGCACTTTATAATATATGTTGAACACTTGAGAAATAAATCTTAAAACAAAAGTTTGAAATTTATGAACATTAATGAAATTTTATGAAAAAATAAAAAAAATTAAGTCTTTCAAATAATTTCATAACTTAAAAGAAAATTTACATTAAATTTATGAAAAGATAATTTATGAAATCGAATGGATTTCTTTTCGAGACTATGAAATTTTATGATAAAAAGTTTATGAAAAATTTCTTCTTAATTTTAATCAAATTTCTTGGATATAATGAAATAATTCATTGATTTGGGATACATGGAAGTCCAATGTTAATAAAAGGCTACATTGAAATAATAAAGCACTTAATAAAATATGTTGAACACTTGAGAAATAAATCTTAAAACAAAAGTTTGAAATTTATGAACATTAATGAAATTTTATGAAAAAATAAAAAAAATTAAGTCTTTCAAATAATTTCATAACTTAAAAGAAAATTTACATTAAATTTATGAAAAGATAATTTATGAAATCGAATGGATTTCTTTTCGAGACTATGAAATTTTATGATAAAAAGTTTATGAAAAATTTCTTCTTAATTTTAATCAAATTTCAAGGATATAATGAAATAATTCATTGATTTGGGATACAATTTTTTATATTTTTTAGTTTAAATAAAACATAAAAATTAAATAATTCATTAACAAATTTTACTATTCACACCTTACAGTATGAAAAACAAACAAAAACTATTTTACTCATTATTGACCAAGTGTTCCATTTTCAATTAAAAAGGCTAATTAAGCAGTTTAAAACCCTTAAACTAATCTGGTAACGTTGTGAAATGGAGAGAGATTAACAAAAAAACAAAAATCTAAAAATAGAATGTTTGTGTTTGTTAGTGTGTGTCACTTCTAAGTATAATATACAATAACAGAAAAGCTAATAGGAAAGAAAATTGCAATTTAGATGCATTGCATTCGAGGCCATACTTGGGTGTGATCGTTAAGTGGTCATGACTTGGTTTTGTTACGTTTGTTATGTAAGAAGAAACGCAGGTTCGATTCTAACGGCCGGCAGGTTGTTGAAAATTTAAACATATGGAGGCAATCTGACAATTATAAAATTTAGATAAGTTAAAAAAAATCCATTTAATAGAACGCATCAAATAATATGCAGAAAATATTAATTAAAATTCATTAAATATTATTTTTATTAAAAAACAATACTATTTGTAATTCAGAAATTCTGATTTTCCATTCTGATGATCAGAATTTAAAACTATTTCTAAGAGTTTTTGAGTTTCCAAAAGAAAATGTATTACAAATGATATATTTTTTTTAATTTCAAATGGAAAATAAAAATTTTAATCCATAATTTCTAAATTTAATCGAAAATTTGGAGTTTCAATTGATATTAGGAGACCTTTTCAATGGTTTTAGAATTTGTTTAGAATAAATAAAAAACGATTTTTTAAATTAATCCATGTAATATAAATTTCTTGAATACTATATGCTAAATAAAAATATTTATATTTGGTTAAAGCTTATCAATATTGATTTTATGTTCCTATGTTACGCCATTTATTAATATTTAGAATTAAAGTTGATTTACCTTGAATAAAATTATTTTCACAAAGATTATGAAACGTTTTTATGAAACGATCTAATAAAATTGTTGTCTTCAATTTTTATAAAACTTATGTTGTATTTATGAAAACTCCATTTATGAAACATTTTCGTCAATATGATGCAACTTTTTTCCCTGAGTGTAGCTAGGCTTTATTTTTATAGGTTTAGGCCACTTTGTTTTTTATGTTTAAATTATTCCGAACAAAATTTTCTTAAATATAAAATTTTCTTAAATATAAAAGTTTTTTGCTAATTTTAGCACTTGTTTTTTAAAAATTAGTAAAATGTTTTGCTGATTTCAACAAATTTTTTATTTAAGAAAACATTTAAACGGGTTCCAATTCAGTTGAGCTAATTTTTTCAGTTGTTATCGTTTAAATCAGTTATCTCATTTTACCTTAAGAAAAAATTTCTACTATATTTGAAAAATTATTTCGATTTAAAATTTAGTCATTCGTGATTCTCAAATTTACAAATTTTGTCAGCTAATTTAAAACAAAGTTGTTTTCAAACCATTATTATTTTGTGTCTCCGCTATCAGTCTCACTTGTAGATGGCGTTAGTTTTATTTTATAATTATAAAATAGGCTTTATCTCGGAAAACAAGCTAGATAGAGCAAAATGGGACAACAATCGTTACTCCGTATCTAATAAGTACTCTTTATTTATTACTTATATTCCCGGTAATAAACATGACCCTGCCTCTGGTCAGATCAGGAAAGACCTTTTTGGAAGAAATTTTCTGTGGATTCAGCTTAAAAATTCGGATACTATTTTGTGTTGTCGTAGCTGAATTTTCAACTATTTGTACGGGCTTTTTTTTATGAGTGTACATCATCATTCTGAGTAAAATGATATTTCATATAAAAATGTTTTTTTTTTTTGCTATAAAAATGTTTGGTGTTAAACGACTGGTGTTTAAAGAACATGAAAACGAGCCTTAGCTTTTAAAATATACTCAAAAGAAAAAGCGTGGGGTTTCTATGCAGTTAGTTTTGGCCGACACTGTATGTTTAGCCTTTTTCAGCGATTTAAGTTCGGTCATCAAAGGGTTAAACAATTTCAATTAACGTTTTAAAACGTGGATGGTAACCGATTCGATGCGGGTATCGCTAAGGGTAACGCTGCTTTGTTTTATTTCGGTAACGATATTTTAGGGGTAACGATATTTCAGTTATTTCGGTATCGGAGGTTTTCGCGTTAACGGCATTTTACTTATTTCTCTAACGGTATTTTAGCGGCAACAGTATTTTAGTTATTTCGGTAACGTTATTTTAAGGATAACGTTTTTTCAGTTATTTCGGTAACGGTATTTTAAGGGTAACGTTATTTTAGTTATTCAGATAATGTCAATGCACGCGGATATTTGTAGTCCCATTAAGCCCGAATTCCAATGGCTAGCTTTTTTATGATAAAGATTTGGGAAAATATATATCTATTTACAGCGATTATGTTTTTCTGATCTTGTCAGATTGTTTTAAGGATAACACTATTTGAATTATTTCGTTAACGGTATTTTACCGATAACGGTGTTTTAGTTATTTCGGTAACGATATTTTAAGGGTATTGACATTTTAGTTATACAGCAATTCCATATGAAAGCGATCACCTTTTGGACGACCCCTCTCCGATTTTAAAATAAATAGTCTCAATCGATTGCCCAGCAACAAAATGTACTTACATATTTTTTTTTTTTTTATAGTGACTGGTTTAGTGGTGGTGTGCACCACTGTCATGTGACAAAATTGAAGAATTCTTCATAAGGGACCTCATTGAAAGTTGTGACAAAATTGAAGAATTCTTCATAAGGGACCTTATTGAAAGTTGTTTTAAAAAAAAAACTACTAAAGCGATCGCAACGAGTGATAGCTCGTTGGAAAGGTATTGAATCAGGCTTTAATTGAAAAATAAAATTTTCCTAATTTTTCTTGTTAAATAATTAAAAATAATTCAATTATAAAAAATATAAAAACAATGAGAACAAGGTGGTCTCTTAAATGCTCTTCTCCTGTCCAAACAAGGAGTCGGGAGTCGGGCCCATTTTTTTATTGCTGATTCTTAAAGCAAAAATTATGAGGAATCCAAAAAAAATAAAATTAGCCGGAAAATTTAGGAGCTTCTGTGGAAAATCGGAAAATTTAATTTTCATGGGAAAATTTAATTTTCATGGGAAAAAGGTGAATTTCTGAGAAAAATTAGGAAAATTTTATTTTTCAATTAAAGCCTGATTCAATACCTTTCCAACGAGCTATCACTCGTTGCGATCGCTTTAGTAGTTTTTTTTTAAAACAACTTTCAATGAGATCCCTTATGAAGAATTCTTCAATTTTGTCACATGACAGTGGTGCACACCACCACTAAACCAGTCACTATAAAAAAAAAAAAAATATGTAGGTACATTATTTTTTGCTGGGCAATCGATTGAGACTATTTATTTTAAAATCGGAGAGGGGTCGTCCAAAAATTTGCCAATTTTGATCGTTTTCATATGGAATTGCTCTATATCAATAACGGTATTTTACTGTTAACGGTATTTCAATTATTTCGCTAACGATATTGTAGGGATAACGATAGTCAGTTGAAAGGGTTTTGAATCGATAACGGGTTTTTTAGAGGTATTGCCTGCCATCCCTGCTCTAAAAGCATTCCCCTTAAAAAAAAAATAATGCTATTATGCTAATGCCAAAAATAAAACATACACAAATTTATAATACCCCCTAGCATAGCGTGGCCTTGTGCAAAAATACACCAAATTGATCCTTTAAATATGTTTATTTTTGACTCTACAATTTTCTGACGCACAAATGGGCTTCAATAATATTAATGTGGTTGTGAATGTACGTACCGTACGTACCAGTAAAAAATAATATAAGATCTTACTACGCTGGGTATACTCGTATTATTTTGTGAAAATAGAGAAATTACCATAATTTGTAAGACACAAAACAAATATTTACACATGCAACAGCGTGTTCAAACAAGAAGAACACAAGAACATGTAATTTTTGTTTTTACAATTCTACAACAATCAACATCATCATCAATAAATGTTGGCTTAAGTAGCCTACGTGATAAGTAGCAGGCCAGAAACGTTGTAACACTTTGACCAAATCGAAAGAAAAAAAAATTAGGGAGTTCCAAGCTTGTATGGAGGGAAATACATTTTGAGTTTTTGTCCGCGGCTACCCCCAGGAAATATATATTTGGGTGTAAAACTAAGCCCCCCCCCCCCCCCAAAAAAAAGTATAATTGGATATCGGGAAGACGGCCCTAAAGTTTGAGAAACGGATAACAAGGGAAAAATATGACTTTTTTGTAGGGTTTCCCAAAAATGTTAAAGAATCGTCATTCGGAGCGAATTGTGTATGTAATAAAGCAATGAAAACTTCAATCGGTTAAAAAAACAGCCGAGTTATTACAATTTCCCCCGGCAACTGATGTGTTGCAGGCCATTTAATCAAGAAACTCAAGCCCAATATTCGGAATTTATTAAAATTATTTACTACAAAAAAACTTTCATATTCTATAATTCTAAGGAAACTCAAATAAAAAATATTTTTCATGTTGTGTTTTCCTAAATCGTTTTAAACTATTGCTAATAGGCTCAACATTTTTAAACGCTGTTTTCAAATCTCCAATTTTAAAGTATTCAATTTTTTTTAAAGAAATTTTAAAAAATCAATTATTATTATTATTAGACTTAAGGGTTCTATTAGACACATATTTAGGATAAAAAACCAGCGAAAATTGTAGGCACTAATTTTTTACTTTGGCTGGGGCAGCGAGTTTATTTTAGCGGATTTCAAGAAAACAGCGTTTTTTGCCACTTGTTTAGCTTTTAGGCAATTTTTTTATTTGTTATTTTTTTAATATCATAAGTTTTTGGCCATAATTTGATAAAACGAGATCATATACTTCAATCCTCTAAAACAGGGAAAAATACAGATACATTGAATTGCCCCTGCTTAAGGCCAAATTAAAAAAAATATAGTTTTTTGTTAACATATTAATATAACACATATTTCTGGGCGGAGTGCGCCCCGGTAGGCTAGTTGGTAGCGTGATGGCTTATCAGTGCGGGGGTCGTGGGTTCGATTCCCACCAGAGGCACTGGTCTGTTTTCGCTACAACGAAGGCCGAAGGCCATAGTAGCAAGTGTTCGGTTAGGGTAATAGGATATAATTTGTAATTATATGATTATTAATTAATAAAAAAAAAAAAAAAATCTGGGCGGATATTAATGAAACTACTCTAAGTTGCTTTGAAAATGATATTCTTCATTTAATTCAGGAACATTACCCCTGGAATACATGTGAGCCCATGTTAAAAAAAAATCTTTTTAATTATAGGGTTATATAGACGCCAACAGCACTTTAGTGTTAATGTTCTGGAATTAAATCAAGAATGCCTATTATTTTTAGACCTAACGAAATAATATCAAGTATTGTGCGCCCCGGTAGGCTAGTTGGTAGCGTGCTGGCTTATCAGTGCGGGGGTCGTGGGTTCGATTCCCACCAGCGGCACTGGTCTGTTTTCGCTAAAACGCGCCGAAGGCCATAGTAGCTAGTGCTCGGTTAGGGTTATAGTATATAATTTGTAGTTATATGATTATTAATTAATAAAAAAAAATATCAAGTAAATTTATCAATATCCGCCCAGAAATATATGTTTTATTATTATTATTTAAAAAAAAAAATAAAAATCTCCTAAAATTTGACCCTTGAGTTTAAGCAGGGGCAATTTAATGTATCTTCATTTTTTCCAGAATTAGAGGATTGAAGTATATGATCAAATTACGACCAAAAACTTATGGCATTTAAAAAAAACAAAGAAAAAAGTTGCCTAAAAGCCAAATACTGTTTTCTCGAAATTCGCCGAAATAAAATCGCTGGCCTAGCCAAAGTAAAAAATGAATTCCTAAAATGTTTGCAGGTTTTTATCCTAAATATGTTCCTAATAAAATCCTGAAGCCAATCTTTGATTTTCTGAAATTTCTCAAAAAAAAAAAATAAAAACTTTAAAATTGGAGATTTGAAAACAGCGTTTAAAAGTTTTGGCAGTTTTAGCATTAGTTTAAAATGAGATAGCAAAACACAATGTGAAAAATACTTCTAAACCGAGTTTATTGGAAATTATTGAATACAAAAGTTTTTTTTTTAGAGAATTTTAATAAATTTCGAATTTTGGGCTTGAATTTCTTGATTCAGTGGTCTGCAACACATCAGTTGCCGGCGGAAATTGTAATAACTCGACTGTTTAAGTTTTATTACGATTTAAGTTTTATTACAAAGACAATTCACTTCGAATGACGATTCTTTAATGTTTTTAATTTAAATTCGATTTAAAATATCAAAATTTTTGAGAAAATGTGAAAAAAGTCATATTTCTCCCTTGTAATTCGTTTTTTCAAACTTCAGGGCCGATGCAGCACGTGTTAACGATATTCGGCTATCCTTATTTTTTAGAAGACGTAGTTTTACACCCAAATAAATATTTCCAGGGGTAGCCCGATAAATAACTAAAAAAAATGTTTTTTGGAGCCCCAGTATGCATGTAGCAATGTCAAAAAGTAAAGAGCGATGAATATATACGAGGGCTAATTTAAAAATTACTTAAATCTTTTATAATTTGGCATAATTTCTACGCTGATAGAATTGTGTGCGTAGATTTAATGAATTCCTTCATTAATACAATAAATTTTTTCATAAAAAAGTCCCCAAAGAAAAGTTTTATTGAATCAATGGCAGCATTTTTTTTAATTACCAACGTTATGCGAACGGTGGCAAGTTCGCTCAAACCAACGGTTGGACACTGTTATAAATCGGGTATCAGGGTAACTGTTATAAATCGGGTACTGTCAAGATTGTTAATCCCACGTTCTGCCGACGCTTTACCAACACTGTGCCGATTGTATTTTTCTGCCTGGGATGTTTCATTAAATCAATTTTAATGAAAACCTTCATGGACCCAATGAAAATTTCATAAAGTATACATATATGTATATGAATTTTTTTAATTCATTTTAGCATTAACGATATGAAAGTATCAATTGTTTAATAAATAAAATTCATAGTTTGTATGAAATATTTTCATTGATATTTTTTAATATTTTTACTTTTTATTGTTCTGTTTTTTAATAAAATACTCGTATAAAAAAATTAATTGTTGTGCACAAGAGTCACAAAGCTGAACTTTACGTTCGTTATGTAACTGTTGTCTTTTTACAAAAGCACTTATGTCGACTTGGGAATTTCTTTTAAGAATATTGTAGTCAATGTACATCTATACAATGAATACTATACTTTTTGAAAAATACGTGGAATTGGCAAAGGAACTACCAAAGGTTAGTAAAACCCTTTACACGGTTTGGCGAGTTTGGTGACCAATTTTTTTTATGAACCTCTAAAGATTCTGAAAATCAGTGGGCCCCTCGAAAAGGTTGTCATCAGCCTTTGTCCAACAGCTAATTACGACTTGGCGATACCGCTTAATTATATTTGACAAAAATGTAGCAAAGAATTCGTTGAGCAAATGTTATAAACATTTATTAACAATTATTATTTTCTATTTGTAATAGTAAAATTTTTAATATGATCTCAAACCTGACAATTCACAATGAAATTATTATTTTGTCAAAAGTTGAACAAAAATTTTAGGTTTCCATTAAAGTTTGTATAAATTTCGGAAAAATACCACCTTAAAAATTAGTGGCCAAAAAAGACCCTTAAAAAAAACAATTTTTTTATAACATGATCCACATAGGGTTAATGCTACCACTTTTGAACAAAAAATACCAACTACACAGCATAATTTCTTTCAGATTTTCATTAAATTTGTATATGTGATAAAGGATACTAAACTAAAGAACAAGCGCAATTCTTTATCGTACCAATCTTACATTTAAGGGTTAGAAAGTTGAGACTATTGCTATTTATTGAATAGCAAAAATAAAATGTATCAAAACTCAATTTTTTTGACCGTTTACCACGTTTTTTTAAATCTCCTGAACACTTTGTTTTTTTTTGGATTTTATACCCTTTCTGGTTCGAGCGAAACATGCATTAACTCAAATTTTTTTGACCGTTTCCGACGTTTTTTATCTCTCCTCAACACATTGATTTATTGGATTTTATACCCTTGTTCGAGCGAGGCATTCAAATAACAAATAAAAAATAAAAGAATTAATAAAAACAAAAGAACATAGAACTTATTCGCGAATCTGGTAAATATTTTTAAATTCAAATAATTGTAACATGGTCGCTCTTAAATTCAAAGAAAAATTAACAAACATTTTGAACTAAATTTACAAACGGTAAGTCAATGCACTTTTTTGCATTTTTATAAAATTTAGGGGTCATTTTTGATTAGAGGCTAAAGTGGGTTAATGATATTCGATGAAGTCAGAATTCCATATCTGAATAATTTTAGGTACGTTAAATGTATAAATGAAATGAAAAATTAAATTTTTAAAATTTCAAATTTTGGGAATTTTTAGTAAAAATACACTTTTTTCACAAATGGGGCATTTTTAACCGAAATTTGGAACGGGTTAAAGTTTAAAAAAAAAAAAAAAAACGATTTCTTCCATTTAAATTTCGAAAAAATACTCTCATTCAAAAATAAATAATTAAGAATTAGTGGCCAATTTGAACTAAATTTACAAACGGTATGTCAATTGTGGTTGAAGCTTAAGGCATTTTAAAAAATCTTAAAAATTAATAAAAAAAAAAAAAAACACTTTTTGCATTTCTATGAAATTTATGGATCATTTTTGATTCCAGGCTAAAGTGGTTAATGATATTCGATGAAGTAAGAATTCAATATCTGAATAATTTTAGGTACGTTAAATGTATAAATGAAATGAAAAATTAAATTTTTAAAATTTCAAATTTTGGGAATTTTTAATAAAAAATACACTTTTCTCACAAATGGGGCATTTTTAACCGAAATTTGGAACGGGTTAAAGTTTTCCAAAAAAAAATCGATTTCTTTCATTTGCAATAAAACTGGGGAATGTAATGACAAATCAATTTTTTTAAGGTTCACCCTAATATATCATGTCAAAAAGTGAGAATGTGCTGTCGTATCTTACCTCATTAGATGTAATTCAACAGTAGAAAAAAAACAATCGATTCAAATAGTTTTATACACTTCTCAATCGTCCTACTTATACTTGGTATATGACTATATTTGTAGGGGGAACACAACATTTACTTAGGCATGAATTAATTTTGTTTAAATGGCACGTTTTTGGTGTTTCTACTCTGATTGTATTGATGTTACAAAAAAAGGATATTTTAGGGTTTTTTTTCAAAATTTAAATATTTCCAAAATAAGGTCAAACAATGTAATCCCTTTGGGGTAAATGATACAATATTAAAAACAAACAACACAACATTATTTTACTATAATTTACATACTATTATTATATTGATTGCATACATATTTATTATATTTTCTGTAATTCTTTTTTCCATTTCAGACGACTAATTGATAATCCTTTAAAACATTTAAGTGGAGATACATTTTTTTATAGCTATCATTTAGATGCATTGTAAGTTTATTAAATAATCATTTACATAATAAAATTATACCGACACTCGAATAAAAACGTCTGTAAGAGTTCCAGAAAAATCTGTAATCTAACAGATTAGGCTAGTTTTAGCAAATTGTGCCTGTTGTTATTAGTAAAGTGAACGTAGTAGTAAAAATTTGCAAACGTTACAAATATTTTTAAAATTCTAGTAACACTTAATGGAAATCAATTTGCTAAAATCGGGCAATTTTTTTTATTAAAATTTGTTGAATTTTTTTTAAGTCAAATTTATTTTTATTAAAAAGGGTGTTTTTATAGAGGTATAGAACTTTAAGTTTGCAACACTTTTTTAACTGGCTGCCATTTTGTCAGCTCTCAAGTGATTTATGTTTAGTTTGGTTTGGCATTTCAACATGAATAGACTGACGCCTGAACAACGCTTCGAAACTTATTTTGAAAATCATGGTTCTGTTTGAAATACGTATCGCGCACGAATTTTGCGATTTTTTTTAGCGATGAAGCTCACTTCTGGTTAAATGGATACATCAATAAAAAAAACTGCCGTATTTTGAGTGATGATAATCCTCAAGTGTATGTTGAGACACCGTTACATCCAAAAAAATTGACTGTTTGGTGTGCTTTATGGGCTGGTGGAATCATTGGTCCGTACTTCTTTAAAAACGATGCTGGTCAGAACGTTTCAGCAAATGGTGACCGCTATAGAGCCATGATTACTGACTTTTTCGTTCATTCGTGCCACAATTGATTTATTGAAGGAAACGTTTGGACGATTGACCACTTGGAGGATACCATTCGCCGCGTTATTGCCAATATACGGCCACAAATGTTGGAAAAAGTCATCGAAAATAGGACCTCCAGATTAGACTACGTCCGAGCCAACCGTGGCGGTCATATGCCAGAAGTCATATTTAAATTATATTGCCAGAAGATTATCTTTCGAATAAAGTAGATTATAGTGGCACTATGCACCGCGACCAGAAATTGGTATTTTGTGCTGATTCGAATAAAGTAAATTTTATGTCAATTTAAAAAATTCATCTTTCATTGTTTTATTCAATTTCAAAGTTATATACCTCTATAAAAACACCCTTTACTTTGGTATTTTCTTTATATTTTAGATTATAAAAATGACTGAGATCTTTGCTCTCAACTATGAAAAAAAAAGAATTAAGTGAAATTTGTGCTATTTTTAGAAATTTGGTGGTAAAAAATTAGTCAAATATTTAGCTTAAATCAGCAACGAAAACTAGGAAAAAATTTTGTAAATAGAAAATTTGTTAATAGAGAATATTAACAGTTTTTACTATAAATTGATTTTGTACTAAAAATTAGTACAAAATTTGTGAATTGGGATATTAAAAAAAAAAAAACTTACTAAATATTTTCCTACTAACTTTTAAGAAATATGAGTCATTCCAAAAATATTTAATGTTAAGATTTAATTATGATCTTGTACCTTAGAAATTTTAAAATAAAATGGTCTGAGTGTTTCATATTTTTATCTGTGAGGTCCTGTTTAAAAGAAACTTAAATCTTAAATTTGTCCACAATTCTTTAATTTAAGTAATGGTTATACTTTTATTTGCACTTCATAAGGTTAACAATAATTACTGAAACACATTTTCTTTTTTTTGTATGGACTTATTTGTCAAAAATAATAATTTTTAAAAAAATGTTAGAAAAACCACTTTAGAACTTAATAAAATTTTAAAATAAATCCTTACACTCACACTATTTTTTCCGTAAAGACTACAGAATAAACACATTAAATTAATCGAAAATCAGTTAAAAAAACGACTACTTACTATTCGTTTAAAACAATGACATTTTTTAGTTTATTTTCAACTGTTGAAAAATTAATTGACAAAATCGATAAAAAAAAAAACAATAGAATGTTTTCTTTTATTTCAACACTCAGTATAATATAACAACTTTTTGTTTTAAATAAAAAATTTTAACTGAATATTTTAACTATTACCGAAAGTCCGTTTTTTTTGTTTATTTTGTTTAGTGAATAACAGACAGAAAGTTAAAAAATGTATTTCTTTGGTAATTTAACTGTATATTCTATTGAAACAACTTTATCAAATAAATTTTTATTTAACTGTTGAACTTTTATGGAAAAGTTCTTGTGAGTGTATGTATGATTTAGATTAAGAATTGAAGTTGTTTACAATCGGTGTTTAAAATGGGTTTATAAAACTGATTAGATACACCATTTTTACATGTTTCAAAATCGTTTCTGTCATATACATTCGTCCATATATTAGTCTTTGGGTATGTGGAGTCACATATACTTCCATATATGTTCTCATATAGCTCTTTTTGTACATAAAGAATTCCACATACTTCCATATTTGTCCATATAAGGCCCTCTTTTGCTGATATGAAATAACATATACTTCCATATATGACCATTAGGGTGGGGCGATTTGAACATCTTAATGGGCGCTTCGCGTTTCTGATTCTTGGGATTATACTGAGCAAAAAAGTCCACTAGACCATACGTCTACGGTGAAAATCGAGCTTCCAGATTTTGACTTTTTAGCCGTATTTTGTGAAAGTAACAATGTGTGGGATGGACATATCTCAGGAAGTAGGAGGAGCTTATCCAAGATTATGGTATCAATCTCTTCTTTGGAAGATTCTCTAGCAGATTAATGGATCAATCATATTTGTGGGTGGGGTTTAAGGGGTTAATTTTTAATTTCAAAATATGGCTTTTTTGCCGTAAAGTTAAAATCTGGAAGCTCGATTTTCACCGTAGACGTACAATCCTAAGAATCAGAAACGCGAAGCGCCCATTAAGATTTTTTTCCTTGCAATTTTGACTTTGAACTCACGCCAAAGAAAAACAGCTAGCCACAATGTTACAATATTTTACTCACAAAATATTTAACATTCCTAGATTTTAAATACATAAACATAATTCTCTAGCACCTAAAAAGTACTTTTGGCCAAAAAATGAGGGTGCAAACCCACTGTGCACAGGGTAAATAGGAGTTTATAAGTACACTATGCCATATTGAGTTGACATGTTTTCACTTGGTGGTGAATATCAAAATCTTGAGATTTTGAAACAGTTGTTAACGCAACCTTATCAAACTTAAATTTTCTTTTCCTCTTTTTATTTTCAGATCTTTAGGACATACTCTTTTAAGAATTGATAGCTCCTTAATGCAATGGCTAAATATATCATATTTAAATTTAACGGGTATACGTTTTGATATGATCGAATTTGAGACCATTAAATTAATGCCAAATTTAAAATATATTATTTACGATCGTTTTTATTTTTGTTCAATGACACCAAATGTACGTAATTGTAAGCCCAACTCCGATGGTGTTTCATCATTCAAAGATCTGTTGAGTAAGCCAGTATTACGTTATTCCGCCTGGATAATGGCATTTATAACGATAATCGGTAATATAATGGTACTGTGGGGTCGTTTCATATATCGTGATGAAAATATAGCAGTTACAATGGTTATACGAAATTTAGCATTGGCCGATATACTGATGGGTTTCTATTTGCTGACAATTGGTTTACAAGATATACGTTATAGAAATATATACCATACGTGAGTATGTTAGGGTGTCCTTTAAAAACCGAATTGTCGAGGTTTGGGCAAAATTTCAGTTTATGGGGGACACCCCTGGAAAAAAAAAATGCCACGCCCCCTTAAATGACCCCAGGAGTGCGAAAATCATAATGAATAAGGGGGCTCACGCCCCTTATGGGCGTGGCAGTCGAAAAACGACCCGGCCCACCTACGTAGACAATATGGGTATCAAATGAAAGCTAATGTCTTCACGATTCCAAAAATAGCCGTAGTTGCCAGATCGGGCGATTTTTGTAGCCGATATGGCCATTTTGGCAAAATTTGGGGTGGGGGAAATTTTTTTTTTCCTTTTTTTTTTTGCTTATATTTTGTTAAAATCAAACAAAAATGAGCATTTTGAGCGAAAAGATTACTATTGTTAGCGTTACCCAGGGATTACCGCGTGGAGGTCATAGTAAATCAATACCCTTGGAGAAGCATGAGAACTCACGTAAAGTTGTGAGTTTCCACGCTTCTCACGGCCAAGATGCCATCTGCATCTAGTCGTCTTCATCCTCATCTTCACTGTAACGCTTAGTAAAGTTTTTCTGCGTGACCGGCCTACGGCCGGGCTTAGGGGTTTTTAACTCCAGTATGTCTTAATTCTAGACGGCGGGGATCTCGAGTGCTCGGCCTCTGGCCGAGCTAAAAAGAAATAAACAAAAAAAAGTCCTTCCCCCATTTTATAAAAATTAACATATCTTCCTCAAATTCTGGACGATCTGGCAACTACGGGTATTTTTGGAATCGTGAAGACATTTCCTTTCATTTGATACCAATATTGCCTAAGTAGGTGGCATGGGTCGTTTTTCACCCCCGCCCCTATTTAACAAAAATGGCCGTATCGGCTGCAAAAACCGCCCGATCTGGCAACTATGGCTATTTTTGGAATCGTGAAGACATTAGCTTTCATTTGATACCCATATTGTCTACGTAGGTGGGCCGGGTCGTTTTTCGACTGCCACGCCCATAGGGGGCGTGAGCCCCCTTATTCATTATGATTTTCGTACTCCTGGGAACATTCTGAAGGGGATGGCATATTCAGATTTTTTCTCTAGGGGTGTCCCCCATAAACTGAAATTCAGCCGAGGTTTGTTCATTAAACCCCCAGTTTTGTTGCAAAGGCTTCCAAATAGAAGAAATCATTGAAAATTGCCGATTTTTGGAAAACCCCGTATTTTTATTAAAAGTTCTTAAAATTGGAATTTTTGAAAATTTTAATACTTTATTTCATTTATTCCTTTAATATACTCAAACTTAGAAATATCACGAATATGTAGTGTATTTTACCGAATATTGAATAAAAATACACTGTATTTTAGATATTGAAGAATTTAGAATGGATGTCCACTACTTGTTTAGGTTGAAAAATCATCGATTTAAACATAAATATTTTGTGACAAGCTTGATTTTTTTCAACTTTTTAGATAAAAAGTTAGTTATTTTGACCGAATAACTTTGCCGAATAGTGTTATTATTCGGTATTCGGCCAAATAGGCAAAACATGCGGAATATTAGTGACATCTCTAATTCTCAAATTTATTCAGATATCTAATTCTGACTTTATCGGATATCATTAACGCACTTTAGCCAGGCATCAAAAATGATGCACAAATTTAATAAAAATGCATAAACGTGTGTGGAGAACTAGCTATTCAATTACAGAACATTTTGTAAAAATTGATTATTTTTATCATAAGTTTAATAAAATTTGAATGTTTTTATCAGAAAAATATCAACTTAATTTGACTAGGCTATAGTTAATTATCTTAACTTTATCAGAATTCCATATCTGAATAATTTCGATTATATTAATCGAATACTTGAAATGAAAAATTAAATTTTTTTAGAATTTCGAATTTAAGGAATTTTTAAGAAAAATACACATTTTTCAAAAATGCTTCATTTTCAGACGAAATTCGGTTTTCCAAAAAATCGATTTCTTAAATTTTGAACAGTTTGCAATTAAACTGGTGGTGTTGCAATAACAAATCTAGTTTTAGGTGACACCCTAGTAAGTATAAGTGTGCTTCTTTAAAATTTTATTGCATTAAATTAAATTTTTTCATTACAGAAAAGCTTTGGAATGGATTACCTCATGGCAGTGTGCGGCTATTGGTGTATTGGCTGTTAGTTCTTCAGAAGTTTCTATGCTTATATTGGCTTTTATGTCTCTCGAACGATTTCTCCTTATAGCTGATCCTTTTCGTGGACATCATCGTATTAGCCCAAAAAGTATATTTGTAGCTCTCTTGACGATATGGTTAATGGGTGTGGGTATAGCCGTGGCTCCTGTTATACTCTGGCATTCTAGTACAAAATTTTATGGCACCTATTCCGGTACGTGTTTCCCACTGCACATACAAGAACCCTATCCATTGGGTTGGCAATATTCAGCATTTATGTTTTTGGGTGTCAATCTGTTTTTGCTCGTTATGATTGCTTTGCTCTATACGGCATTATTAATATCCATTTGGCGTACTCGCAAGGCAACACCGTTATCATTGTTGGATTGTGAATTTGCTGTTAGATTTTTCTTTATCGTCTTAACGGATGTTTTATGTTGGGCTCCCATAATTGTTGTTAAAATATGGGTTTTCTTCAATTACAACATCTCAGGTATGTAGACATACATATGGGGCATTCCATGCCAAATCGAACATTTTGACAAATTTTTGATTTTAGATTTTCTCAATTTTTGTACACTCTTTTTTGGTAGCCATCGAAAACCTGTTAATAGTAAATTTTGTGACTTTTTGATTACCCGTTCAAAAGATATCGAGTTTTCAAAAAAATCGTGCTTTTTCGTCTTTTACTCATATTTTTTTTAAATGGTCCAAATTAAAAAAAAAAAAAATTGTTTACATTTTTTGTTAAATTGTTTGCTTTTTTAAACTCAGAGAATTAAGAAGGTAGAAATCATCATGTTTGAAGTTTGAATGGGATTGTCACTTCTTTTAAAACGTCTTCTGATGATGGGAACCTAGAAAATTCCCGAAATAGATCTATCAACACATTCCTGAAAGTGGTCAATTAATAAATTTGAAAACAAAAACTGTATAAATTATTTGTTAGGACAATATCCTAATAAAGAAATATAGAGTATGGCCTCGAACTTGAATAATTTTCATTTTCACTAAACGGGAATTTTTAAAAATTCGACATAATAATAAAAAAAAAGTAACCGATTATGTCAGAGCAAAATTACTGTTTAGGTAATTGTTTATTAAAATACTAAAATAACTACTCAAAACAACTGCTACAGGAAGTACAGTATTTTTGGTTAGTTATTTTTTTGAAATGACTGTCTAAAATAGTCGTTTTCCATTTTCTCATAGAAAAATTACTACAAAAACAGTTAAAACAACTCCTACTGTCCCCTATCCGAATGACCTACATGTATTTACTGTACTGAGTGTATGGACCTAAAATTTGTAGAATGCATAGAAGTTTACCACCAACATTTTTCAAAAAAAAAATTAAAGAGTATTAACATTTAAAAAAATTAAATACAGGTTAGCAAACAAAAAAAAATCTTATTATTGCTCTGTTACTAACTAAAAATCTGATCCCTAATTCTAAAAACTTTTTATTATTATAATTGTAGGAAAATAGATTCAAAATGACAAAAAAAAAAGATTACACAAAAAAAAAGTAATTTTAAGATTAGAAAACAGCAAAAATAAATTTTGTTTTTTAATTTTCAAAAATCGAATAAAAAAAATTGTAATTAACATAATCCCACGATTTACTTGGGCTTAAAAAATGTAGAATGGATAGAAGTTTACCACCAAAAATTTTCTAAAAAAAAAATCAGTTAAAAAATAAGATTTAAATTTTAAAACTTAAACTTAGAATACTTTAAAGAATTATTTTCTTTTTTAAATTTGGACCATTTTTTAAAAAATTATGAGTAAAAGACAGAGAAAGCTCTCAAAATTTACTAGAAAGGTATTTTCAATGGGTACCGAAAAATGTAAAAATATTGAGAAAATCTAAAATAAAAAATTTTCTAAGTGTCCGATTTGGCATGGAATTCTTCATATATATTATTTGTAATTCTCTAGTGTTTTAATTAAATTCAATTAAATTCACACTTTCTTTAGATGACATTTATGCTTGGCTGGTGGTTTTTATTTTACCTTTAAATTCAGCAGTTAATCCTCTTTTGTATACATTTACAACACCCAAATATCGTAATCAAATTTTATTGCGTGGTTGGAAGAAAATTACCTCTCGCCGTCGTCATCATCATGAACCATCAAATGGTTTAGCGACAACCATTGCTACAGCTACTGGTTCATCAAATCCAGGTTAGTACAATCAGAGACACTAAACAGTAGAGGATGTGCAGAATAAATGCTATCGAACTCGTCATCGAGCAACCGAGTCTACACGAGTTGATGACAATTATTTTATTGAAAGGTTTAAAAGTTTTAATTTAAAAAAACAGTTTTTTAAGATAAAGTTAAAAAGTTAGAATTTAAGAAAAATAAATTAAAATTGCTTAGAAATCCTTTTAAAAGTGATTGATTCATTGTCTTTAAATTAAAAATATATAAAAATTGTAATTAACCTATTGAATTAAATTACTGTTCTAAATCCGAGGAGTGCTTTTTTTTGCCTCGATGACTGGCTTGGTCGCATCCATTCTGCACATCCTCTATTTTGTAGTGTCCTTGGTACAATAGACAAAATCTTAATGTTTTAATGAGCTACAGAGTGTTTTTTAAGTAATGACGGTTTGAATTTACACAATATAATTCGAAAAAAGCTTGAAACTTGGTACTCGGGATTGTTTTTGGGTCGCTGAATGCTGCAAAACTGATATTATATTTTAAAAAACGCCTATTGTATTTTTAAAAACAAATATCCGCCCAATTGATTTCACGATTTTTAATATTTAAAAATCTGATTGAATTCATCAAATTTCATAATTCTTTTCAAAAATTGTTCGTCGCATTGGATTGACATTAAAATTTCTATTTCGCTGAAATTAGTATAGGAGTAAAACAAAAAATTACATTTTCGTATCGACCATCTTCGATTTCAATGAAATTCACAATAACTGTCATACTCGACAAGAAATCGACGAAACATAAATTTCAGATTCCGAAAAATTAAGTTATTGCAAAAAACTTTAAAATTTGACGAAGGTATCATTCATTACCATTACAAAATGGAATATAACTTTTAAACTAAACAAGATACAAAATTCGTGTTGGCCTTTGTTTTAGGGTTTAAATGTACTCTTTAAAATGAACTCACCGTATATCGTAGCAATGTCAAACTTACAGTAATTACCCAGTCACAAACTTCCAGTGGTACAAAAAATGAAGCACTGGCATACCACTGGCTAAACGAGCAATTGTAAATAAATTACTAGCAGAACACATGTTACAATAAGCGTTTTGCCAGTATTAGTGTTACAATAATTTCGGTGGTCTAAGAAAAAAAAAAAAAACATTGTGAAAGAATTGGCTGAGACCACTATAAAAACGTTGGCAAAAAAGTATTTCACCCGTGCTACCCAGTCAGAAATTGCCAACGGCTTGTTTGAAAAACTTTTTAGTCAGAGGATTCCGTGTTCAATACCGGTTTCAGCCTTAACTTTTTTTTGTGATTTTTTCATACTTCTTAATATTTATTTTCTATAAAATAGATTTTTTTTGGTTCTAGGAAAGCTCTTTTAAGACCAACTTTTTTTTTTGTTTTTCCAACGTTGGCTAGTTGTTTCCATAATACCATATGCCAATGCTAGCATATTTGATCAACCAATTGTTATCAATTATTATACGTCTTGGTAGCTCAGTGGGAAGAGCTGTCGGCTGACAATCTGTCGGCCAGTGTTCGAGTCCCGACAGAACCAAAAATAAAAATTAACTTTTTTTTCTGCATTTAATTTTAAATTGTAAGCTTTGTGATCATTATTAATATGTTACTATTACAAAATAGAAAACACTACTTGTGGGGATCAGCGCTAGAGGGAGTGCCGCACTTTCGGCCTAAGCGACTAGGTCATATTTAGCCTCATTCTAATCCACCAACCCACAAGAAATTCAAGGTTTGATCAAGTATATATGTATATCAACCAACCACAGAAAATAGGTGATGTTAATTGATTATCCGAACAACATGAGAAATTTTCGTGTGCTCTTACAAGTTTAGCCAACAGCTTTATATCTTAAAGCTTTTTATTTTATTTCGCAGGGTTGCCAGTCCAACTGCTAATGTTACCATTACTGGGAACGAATTGCAAATCCGGCATGTATACTAATATTTAAACACAACATATAGTGCATTGTTTTCTTATTAGATTTTATGTACATTGAATGGTACCTATATATTTGGTTTGAGAATTTTGTATGTATTGTTGATCTTTTGAAAACTGCATTACTTTTTTTGTAGTTTTATTTAGGAAAATCTATTTGTAGACCACCTATTTTATGGTTTACTAACTTTTTGCCAACGTTGGAAATTTTCTTTACCCAGTGCTTTTACGACACTTTTTGAACAAACGGACCTTTTGTCTACTAATGTTACCATTTTGGGATTGTTGCCAGCACTCGACCCACCTGTTAAAGTGCATGCCAGTCGTATTCCGTTTGTCTTTTTCTGACTGGGTATGAGACGAAAAAAAAACTGGAAAAAATTTGATAAATTTTGAGCTTATTTTTAATAAGTGCTAATTACTATATCAATAAAAAAAATTTAATTGATATGTTTAAAAAACAAATTTTGTGGAATAGAAAATACATTTTATCTAAAAATCGACCAAAATTGATTTTTAGTTTTTTATTTATAAAAAATATGTTTATTATGTGTGGTTATCTAACGATCCAGAAAGTTTCACCATGAAACTCAGATTCATTTTGGAGAAATTATTTGTTAAATATTGGCCATATTAAATATTCTAACATTTGTATGTAAAAACTACATGGCGTATAATGAATTTTATTATATGTATTATGTGATTAATTGTAATCAACACTAGAGAAAAGCAGCTAAAGTAGTTTAAAGGCATAGGCCTTCAAAAAGTTTTGTCAAAAAAAAAACTTTAGCGGTTTAAGTTCGGTTCTCAAAGGGTTAATGAATTATATTTCCTAAGCCTTTATAAGTCTTGACATTAACTTCTAAATTTTAAATATATTTTTTTTTATTTCTTTTCTTTTCAGATGAATCCAGTGGCAAAGCAATACCTCTTGTAGTAACTAAATAAACTGAATGAAAGCAAACTATTTTCGATGCATTTATTTTATGGCCAAAAGAAGCTAAAGTTTAAAATTATTTTAAAAATATTTTATTTGTGTTAAGTCTAAATCAATGTGTATGACACTGTTTTTTAAATGAATGTTATATAAAAGTAAATTTAAAAAATTAAATAGAAAACAAAAGTGATAAATTAAGTTTTACCTTTTTACCACTGCGGATGATACAGTGTTTTGTTCAAAAAAAAAAACTACATTTATTTCATTCCACTTTTGCCGAGTTTTTGGGATGTTAGTTAAACTTGGTTTAGGAAATCCGGTAACGAATTTTGTATGGCATTGCCAAGAATCACAAAAATACACACAAATTTGAAGAAAATTATCAAATCCAAAAATGGTTCAGAATTGACGCATAAATGTAATTGAATTTGAATATTTTGTGAGCAATTCAAAAAAAGCTCCCAAAAAGATTGATTTGTAGACACGAGGTGTCTCGTTTTGATGCCCTATGACGCCGCTAATGATGATACTGTGCTGCCCAATATCTAAAACTTAAACTCGTTAATACTTTGTTTATCACTTTCCAATCGAACTACCCAGTAAACAATTTCCGAATTATTTAAATTGTTTTTTTTTTGTTTGTAAAGCACTTACTCTGCACCTTGGAGAAATTTGGACTTTTTTATACAAATTAAAAAAAATAAATTTTAAAAATTATCTGACTAAATTCCGTACCAAATCCTGATGGCCCATTTTTAAAAATCATTTATTGAATATTTTTAATAAATCAGCAAAGTCAACGAAATTTTAATTTTTTGATATTTTCGCTTTAAATTATGAGAAAGTTATGAGATAAAGCCGACATTTTTTTTTTTCAATATTTAAGTTATTTTATTCCCTTTTGAAAGTCTTTATCAAATCTAAGGTCACTTTTTTTTATTTTTAAATTTAAATTACTCTGCTAAAATTAGAAAAAATGTTGCTAAATATTAGTTGACAAAAAGTCAAATATTTTGCTATTTTCAATTAACTCAAAAATATAACTACAATTTTTTATATGATATATAAAAAATTGTAGTTATATTTTTACGATAACAGTTATTTTTGTGGGTTGTTTTAATCTAACTAATATTTAGCAAATAAAAAAAAAATTAGCTAATTTCAGCAGTTTTTTCTGCAATGTAATTTTAAAAAAAATTTTTAATGGGTATATTTTTCTGGTCTTTTTACATATTTTTTTCTATGAGTGTGGATCTATGAAAAACTTATTTCAAAAATAGGACTTACCTTATAAATTCCTTTTTGGTAATTATTTTTCTTTATACTTCTTCTTTTCTTGAAATTAATGTATTTGAAACATATTTCGATAGATTCGATGATTTATTACACGCCCACATCTAATTCTTCTAAACAATCAGATGTTAAAGGTAAAGAATCAACCGAATCACCATCAACAGATTGTTCTACTTCCATCGTTTGAACTTTGACATAAGCATGACGTGTGCGTATTGACTGAAACTGACGCATTGTTTCCAAATCGTCCAACGTATAATCAAGATTGTGTTTTTGTATTAGATGAACTCTTAACCTAAAAGCAAAAGATAGAGGGAAAAGTTAATATGTATTAAACTACTTAACTTACAAGGAATTTACACAGAAAAGTTAATCTACTAATAATGGGATTAACTGCTTAATCAAGCACTAAACAAGTCGATTAAACCATTTTTTAATAAATCGAAACAACTCTGCATTCGTACTACTAATTGTCCGCAACTCTGTATTTTAATATAATTTTGGTTGGCAACGCTAAACAACATACACACAAAGTCAGTTAAAAAATGAGCGCTAAAATGCTGGCGCAAAAAAAAATGTTAGTTCTTAAGGCTAAAGTGTTTGCTAACACCGCCTTTTTCTTTGTTCCTCTTATGACGGATCCCTATCGGCGCCACATTGCTATTTCAAACATGACAAAGATAATCTATTAGTTGTCAATTTAAACTTTTAACTGTCAAAAAATGCATCTGCAAACGAGGAAGATTAAAAATGTGTTTTAACGTTAATCAAGTAGATTAATTTCGCTGTCTAAACTCCCTATTAAATTTAAAATTATTCTTACTTATTTTTTTGTGGATATTCTTTAGCACAATGGCTACACTTAAAGGGCATACCAGAGTGTGTATAACGATGATTTTTCAAGGAAACACTATTTTGAAATATTTTACCACAATCCGGTTCTGTGCATATATAACGAAGATTCTGATGTTTCACTCCGATGTGTTGGGTTAAATGACCCTTTTGGGCAAATTTCCGATCACAATTATCACACTGATACGGAAAATCTTTTGTATGATAACGCATATGAACTTCCAATGTTTGTTTAACGGAAAATATTTTATGACAAATTGGACAAAATATACCCTCATCTAAGTGAGTTTGTCTGTAGTGTAGATCACACGATTGTTTCGAGGCATATAAACGACCACAGGATTCCATAGGACATTGAAAACGTTTACGATTGTTGTCATGCATACGCATGTGCCAATTTAGTTTACTATGATTTACAAACGATTTATGACAAATAATACAAATGGCAGCTTTACGCTGTTGGCCTTGCTGAAAAGATGACTTAATAGTTTCTGCAGCAGGATTAGTAGTATTTCTGTGTGCCGAATGATCTATAATAAATTGTTGTAAATTTGCATGTCTTTCTTTGGCTGCTGCTTTATCGGCTATAGTATTCGGCCAGGGGTCCCCTAACTTGTATAATGGTGTTTGCGATGATGTATCATCCTTAAGCTGAGGTGATTGGTCACCTTCCGTATTTGACTGGGGATCCTCTAAATTAATCATTTGACTTTGGTCTACCTCTTCTTCAAAGTTTGAGATATTTGAACTGAAATCATCTAATGTACAAATTTCGCTATCCGGTATTTCCGCTATGAACTGTAAATGGTCATTTGAAGTATTTGACCGGTGCTCATCTGTGGTATATATTTCGGTTTGCTCTATTTCCTCCTTAACCTGTAGGTGTTCACTTGAAATTATTTCTTGTTCCGCATGATTCTCAGTCGATGTTGAAATATCATGTGATGTTTGCATATCAAACGGTAGCACATAAACAATATTCATATCAGCTGAAATTAAGCAATAAATTTTATGATAAACTCCTATTGAAAAAAAAAATCTAGTTTATATAATTAAACCAGGTTAGGGAAAACTCTGGCGGGCCAGAAAAACATTTTGTATCGTTGGAAAACTGCAAGGTCTTGTAGCATATTTTGTTGGAAAAAGCATAGATTCTTTTCTTTTTTTTTTTAAATAGACATCCTATTGGGATTCAATGAGTAGATAAATGAACTCTTTACGGATTGCTTTAAATAAGCTTGAACTCTGAATTTGACTGCCATTTGCTGACGGTTTTCGTATGCTAAATAAATAAGTCCAAAAATTTTGTTAGAGAACTGAAATTATATGTATTTCTATAATTGTACTAAATAGAATACTAACTTTCTCTTAAGTTCTTAACTTGTTCAGGCTTTTCTTTGTTGATAAAGATGTTTGAATTTATTTTAGTTTTGTTTTATAAAAAACAATTTCATTTTTATTGCAATTTTATTATTAAAAAAAAAATCTGTTAAAACTACACATTGTTAGTTCCAAGAACTACTTTAACCCTCCGATGAGTGAGAAGGTCCCTAGGGACCTTTTTGATTTTTCAAACTGAAATTACTCCTACTTCGGCCACTACAACCCCTACTCTGTATTCCAAGAGTATTTTGTTGCGCATCTTTTGGGAAAAAAATCAAGCCGATCGGATCATTACTTTAGGAGTTATTGAGGTTTTAGTGAGAATAGTACGCGGACGTGTGAATAGGTCCGTATGGACCTTGTACTGAATTTCACTAATAAATGCATGTTTTTGGGCATCATTATAATTTTTTTATTGTTTCAACACATAATTTACTTGTTCTGAACACAAAGACCTAAACTCAAAGACATTAGGGATGATGATAAAAACAAAAAATTGAAAAAATTATTTTTGTATGTAGAATTTAGTTATAAACAATAAAAACAAAAAAAAAAATCAAAAAAAAAATTTTTATATGAAAAAAACATGATTTACAAAAAAGGTCCGTAGGGACCTTTTCACACGGCCGTGAAATTCAGAACTGTCACTCATCGGAGGGTTAAGTAATTTTTTTGTGTTGGATATAGTGATCATTACCACAATTATATTTTTACTTCAGTACCCGAGCGATATAAAAATTAAAGGGCCCATTGTGAAAACTTGATAAGCGAAATTTTATTTTTAATTTGTTTTTGCCTTTTAAAGGTTAAAAAAGTGCAACCAATATGACTTTTGCAGGACCTTTATACTCTAGGTACTGCAGTAAGTGTTTAAGCAAGTCTTCTGTCAAATATTAATCAATGGATGCCTAGAAAACAGCGAAAATTCATAAAACAGTAAATGTGACTTGTCAAGTTTTTACAATAAACTCTTCTCTCTTATGTTTTTTCATCTTAAAATATATTATATGTGATTATATATGGTGTCATGTATATCCAAATATTATTATATATTTCTTATGTGGTAACATATATAACGATATATTGTTAAATTAGAACCTTTATAAAATAAGATATTAAGCATATATGCAATACATAATAAGATAAGGTAGATATATTGTCATATATAATAAAACATTCTCATATATAACACAATATGTTAACATATATGATAACATATAAGCTATATAATTTAAAATATATTAATATATGCTGTCTTAAAAAATTATTTTTGTGTGTTATATAAGATTTTTCTTATATATGGCGCCATATGAATAATGCAATTCAAGATATAATTATATATGACATTAAGATTAACAATTTAGTTTGATATATGATTATATATGGTCCAACATCATTAAGATTTCCCATGCGTATAAGACATAATTATATATTGCAATATATAACCTCTTATATAATTATATATGCGCAGATGTCCAAATTATTTTTATTTAAATTCTTTTTGTATATTTTTTATTAAAAATAACATATGTCTTGGGATACAAGTAAATCCAATTTATTCTCTAAATATCTCATTCTATCCATTTATTCTCAAAATATCTCATTCTATCAAATTACGTATCTTTTTGGGTCTAATTAGATCTAAGTATATCTAAATTATTTCCACGGGATATTTTGGGATCCATCAGGACCTTAAATTGTATTTTTTTGGATGTCCCTATTTTGAGATTAATTTTAATCTAACTTAATCCGGTAATATGTATATTTGAGGGATTTAATCGGTTATTACTGGATATCCCAGTTTTAAGCTAAACTTTTGTATACGAATAAATATCGATATATATCAAATGAGATTTCATTTAGTATTTGAGATGTATCTTTTTTTTTTGGTCGTGTATTGTTTGTTTTTACCAATTATTGAAGTATTGCAGCATAAATATTTTGTTGGATTACAAAATCATTGGTAAGATAATTTTAACTGTTTAACCCATTCCTGCCTCTTGGGTATTTAAATACCCAAAAAGGAGCCATCTTAAAAAAATTGTAGCTAAATCCAGGTAAGAGTTGCATCAAATTGATTTTTACAGTTAGGTGGAGAAAGGATTAAAATACTTTAGGAAAATGTTGGTGTAAAATTGGGGGTTGGTAATTATCTGTTAAATTGTCTGCAAATTTACATATTCTGAAAAATTGAAAGAAAGAATTGAAATTGCCTCTGAAAAATTGGAAAGGCGACACATCGGAAAACTTTATTGTTGGCTAATAGTGTTAGGTATTCTTTAAAGTGCAAAAAATTTGTAGCTGGGTAGGACCACTCACTAGGGCTACATGTATGATTTCATGACATGACCATTAAAATACGTATTTTACAGTTTTATGAAGTACCCTTGCTTGAAGTAGTAAATCTAAGGCTATGTTATTTGGTGATAGTGATATTTATAACTTTACTATTAATTTAGATGGTAATGCAGTTGAATTTGTAGAAAAATTTAAATGTCTTGGTGTGACTATAGATTCCAAGTTAAGTTTTCAGGATCATGTCAATGCGGTTGTTTCTAAAGTTAATTTTACTTTGAGAAAGTTGTATAGCTTGGATGTTATACTACCATTTAATGTCAAGCTTAAGGTTGTTCATGGGTTGATTATGCCAATATTTTTATATTGCTTAGAAGTGTACTCTGGAGCTTTAGGTTATGTGATGAAGAAGCTAAGATTGGCTTTTAATCGTGTCATGAGATATTTATACTCTCTTAGATTGCGTCATCACATTTCGTCTTATGTTTTAAAATTTTTGGGATGTTCGTTCGATAATTTTGTTCAAATTAGGTGTATTTTACATTTTTTTAAAATATATAAATTGCAAACCCCGAAATTTTTGTATAATTTTTTTAAATTTGGTAGATCTACTAGGAATAGACAATTGGTTATTCCGAAACTTACACCACTTTTGGGGCGATCTTTTTTTGTTAGAGTTGCCCGTGAGTATAACAAATTACCACTTACTTTAAAATCGTTCGATTTTTCTATTAATACGTATAGGAAGAAAATTTTTCTATTATTTTCACGAGACACTTGATTTTTTTAGGTTTGGGGGTTTTTGTTTTTAACTAAGGCTTGTTCATGTTTTTTTTTTTTTCGTAACATTGGGGACTTAATAAATAAATAAACTATTATCACTCCTTTTTTTTATATTTCTTGTTTATTTTTAATAATATTGTATTTTAATTATTATCTCTTTCTTATTATTTTATTTATGTATATCAAATTTTATTGTTTACTTTGTATAATTTAGTAGAAATTTGTAACCGATTATGGCCTTCAGGCTAGGTTATTGAAATGAATAAATAAATTAAATTAAAATTAAATATCGATTATTTTTAAGTAAAAATGAAGAGTTTTCCATGAAAGAGCATAACAAAATAATTTAATTAAAAAACCACAGAGGAATTATTTTATATTAGTGGTTAATTCATAAGTCCCAAGTATGGGAAATCGAAAAGAAAATTATATCAAATAACTTCCAAAACCTTTAGTAAAGAATGTGTGAAATTTCATCGATTTTGGACAATGGAATCGGGGGGCAGGCATTAATGGGTTAAGGTAAGGAAAATTTTAATAATCTTTATAAAATTTCCTATTAATTAAGCAAGTGATTTTTTATATTTTCAACCGATTTAAAACTAATTTGTACACACAGAAAAAAATGTTACCATTCGGTTACTACTACTCAAATTCGGTTACTATGACTGAAATCGGTTCGCGTACAACTGAGTATTGGTTTTCACAACAAAAGTTGGCTAATACAACTAAATTTTAGTTACAACACTCAAAATATTCAGAAATAATATTTTAATATAGTTCTACTAACCGAATTTATTGATTGTACCACCAAAATGTACTTTTCAATTCTGTTGGCACTTTATTTCTCTGTGCGTGTTAATACATTTTTGAAAAACTTTTTTTTGTAATATTTCAAATATTATTTTGTAATATTATTTATTTAATGAGTTTGACGTTTTTTAAACTTATTAACGGTTTTGAGTTCAGCATTTATATTAACTAATTTGCCAACTAACATGTCGTCCAAATCATGTTGTGATGGTTGTATATCATGATCTCGTTGTAGATGGCGTCGCAATCTGTAATTAAAGTAGATTATTTAAAACACAAGCATCTTGAGAACAAAAATCAAAACATTATAATCAAAACTTTGTAATGAACAAAAATTGACAAATCGTTATTTGAAGGGACCTCATACACAGAGAGAATTTTCTTGCACAAGTTTTTAATTTATTTTTAATAACATAAACTTCTACTAAGTCTTAGGGCTTGTCGTCAGCATGAAATAATGAAATTTTTCACTAAAATAATGAAGATTTCTTCACAAAGTAAATGAAAAATTTCTTAAGCTTTGTGAAAATGCTTAATAATTGTTATGAAACGGTTATTAATGAAACTTTTTCAATGCGAATATGAAATTTTTAATAAATAAAATTTAAGTTTTCATAAAATTTTATATAAAAAAAAAAAAAACTGCAAAGTTTCAATAGACGAGTTCCACTGACATTTCACAGATGTAATGCAAAAAAATTTATTGTTATCATGTAGATAATTCTCTCAGTGTAATAAATAGATCTGATTATAGCACTGTTTTTATTTTACTCACATTCCCTCACGTGAACACATTTTCTGACATATATCACAACGATATGGCATTGTGTTCATATGTTTATAATTATGCTGCCTCAGTGCATCCAGTGTGCTATACATTTTACCACAATCCGGTTGTTCGCAGATGTAACGTTTATTTTCATGTTTAGTTTGTATGTGACTCTTGAAACTGGACGTCGATTTAAAAGTCCTGGTACATAATTTGCATTGAAATGGATTGACATTATGAATATGTATGACATGTTCTCTATAATTTGTAGCATTTTTTAATTCCATTAAGCAATATTCACATGTATTTGGTTTAAGTGTAGACTTATCGTGTTCTGTACGTTTCTCATATTCCAACTTTCCTATTCCACACTTATTGCAGGCAAAAATTGTGATCTCATCTCGAAATTTTCGTAGACGTTGGGTACGCTGGGCCATTTTTGATGAGGGTAAATTGTGGCCACAATTATTACATACATACAGTCTATCATACTGGTTCGCAACCGGTGAATGTTTTAGAATATGATGTTCATGTAGAGAGTTTATTGTACGTAAACTATGGCCACAGATATTACATATAAAAGGTGGTCCATTTGATATTGTTGTCAGATTTGTTTCGGGCCTTAATAACTTCATTAATATGTCGCTATCTTGAAGAGTATCATTTTCAATTTTAATTTCACGATCACATACATACTCATTTTCAATTTTTATATTTGAAATCGTTTCGGTATCATCGGGAATTATTATTTCCTCTTCCTGTTGATCTTGAGTGTCCGCTCGTTCAGCTTTTATAATGAACGTTTTTAGATCTACAAGAAGATTTTTTTTTTAAAGCTAATTTTAGAATTTCAGGTAAAACATTCGCAAATATCTTATAACATTTTCTAGAATCTAACATGGTTGGTTTAGTACGGGGGAGGTGTTTACTTATATTTTATTTAAACATACTGATCAATTTAAAGATTAAACAAAGTTAGCGATTAAAAAAAAATTTTAAAATTTGTTTTTTATTTAAAGATTTTTTACTTTTTCTTTGTGTTTTCGTTTCAATTAAGTTTAACGGTACACAGATAATAAACCGTGAGTAAAAATACAAAAAAATGTCAAAATAATCAAAAACTTTTTAAATAAACGAAAATTTGTTCATTTTACGAAAGATTTCGTTGTTTTGACATTTTCTTCGTATTTTTAGCATGGATTATTATGAGTGTACGTATGAGTTATAATGTACACGTTCAAAAAGTAAAACCCAAATTAGTTTGGAATAGAGTACTGCACAATTCAACATTTTCTGTTAAAAATGTCTATTTGCATTTTTCCATGCACTGTTATGTCATGTCAACGCAAACGAGATGTTATGTGATGTTATGTCTACATTAACATACTGTTGTAGCATGTCATTTACATTTAGCTGAGCTGTTGTGAGATGTTGTGTTTAATAACATCGATTTTTTAATGTTTAACTGCAGCATGTTTATACAATACTGTTTGAACCTGCCTTGTATGAAAATATTGAATCACTTATTATTTTTATTCCTTATTTCTTAAGTAAATATTCTAACAATTAACAAAAAAAAAAACAAAAAATGGAAACAATTAAAAAAAAGGACAAAAAATTAAAGTCTAAATAAAAGTCGTTAAGCTACAATTTTCAAACCATACATGAGACCAATTAATTGAATGGACTAATTAATTGATGATTTCATTACAATTTCATTGATATCAATTGTAATGAAAATATTTTCATTACCATTTGAACAGTTCATGCGAATAAGGACGAATAGGCCACTTTTTCGCAAACACGTTTTTTTTGCATAAATGCATTTTATTAGCAGAGCCCTACAATCCTATGCAGAAATTTTGGGGAAATTTTGACTTTTAAGGCTAAAAAAATGACTTTGAAAGTGCAATAATTCGTATATTTTTATATTTTTCTTAAAATTGGGAGTGAACTAACGCACAATTTTGATTAAATACAACACAAAAACATACAAAAATTTTACTTTCGGTAACAATGTGTTAAAAGAACATTACGAGGAACAAACCACACTTATTATATTGGCAAACAATTTTACCGTTCTTGAATTATAAGACTTTAAAGTGTGGAAAGCAAAAAGGGCGAATATCCATCCTTAACAAAATATTATATAAAAATTATTTAGCTGCGAGTTTAAAATTGATATTAGCTAAAATTTGAAATTGTACAAAAAAAAAACAATCTTAGCACATACAAACAAATTAACCAGATTTGCGAAAAAAAAATCTTCAGTGTTACCGCGTAATTTATATCATATAACCACGATATATATCATATATCATATATATCATATATCATATATCATACATGGTCTAAGCATATTTTAACCGTCTTTTGAATTATTTTATTTCGGAAAGACCTCCCTTGTTAGTTATTATCTTTGAGCTACATAGATTTTGAAAATCAAAAATTTTAGGAACAGTTAAACAGAATATGCCCGTAATTTTAAGCAATAGATACCTACCGGTGCCTAAGCACCAGTAGGTATATATTGCTTGAAATTACGGCCAATAGTCTGGACAAACTATTTTGTTGGTATTTTATTGTGAGTATTTAGAAAATCCATCAACAAAGTTCAGTTTTTTTTAAATGTTATAATGCAAATAAGGGTTAATATTATAATTCTTAAAAATTAATTTTGTGTCATTTAGTGTTAATACTGCATCCAATGTCAGGAATAAAAAACAAATTTTTTTCATGTCCTTTTATGTTACGTCGTAATATGCAGTCAAGGGTTAATATTATAATTCCTAAAAATGTATTTAGTGTCATAAAGAATTACTACTGCATCAAATGGCAGGAATATTAAAAAAAAAATTAACAAAAAAAATTTTTTTTGCATGTCCTTGCAATCCTTAAAGAGTGTATCCTTGAAGTCCTTAAAGTGTTACAAACAAATACCAACCATAGTTCGTCGAGTTTTGCAAGTCTCATGAAAATGTAGTCAAAATCTGCTGCAAAATAACACTTTTTTATTCAAATTTCAATACATTTTTTTTGGATATTCGCCCTTTTTCCATTTAAGCAAAAATTGAATTCCAATTTTTGGCAAGTTCTCTTTCGAATACCTTACTAAAATTTTGTATATAGGTAGATGTGACTTAAATCTTTTAGCTAATACCAAAAAGTTGACAAAAATATTATTTTTTAACCGTTTCCTGCGTTTTTATTTTCCCCTGTAAAATTCTACAAATGGTCTATTCGTCTTTATTCGCATGAACTGTTCATTTGTTTAATTAATGATAATACATTTCATTGATTTGATTTCATTGACTAATGGTAATGATTTCAAATTTCATTACCATTAGTAATGAATTAATTAAAGGAAGAAAATTGCAATTGACTGAATGCAAATATCCTAGGTTTGGGAAATATTCCGAAAGATTAATTTTTTATGAAAAAACAATTATTTTTTTACCCAAAAAAGTACGTAAAAATAGAAATTTAATCACTCAGATAATGGATTGCAACATTGGTCCAAAATGGAACGATATGGAATGAAACGGGGAACGATTGGAATCGGAGCACTGTACACAATTGTGTTGTCGTACGTGAAAATAAAAATTTATTCATTCCGATAACAGAATGGAACATTGATTCAAAATGGAACAATATGGAATGAAACGGGGAATGATTGGAATCGGAACACTGTTCACATTTGTGTTGTCGGTACGGTTTTCTTTGTTAAGGTTTGCAAAAATTTTGTAATTTTGTAATTTTTTTTAATAAATTTATTAATAAAAGGCTGTATAAAAACTGAAATGTAAATAGATATTAAAAGCGAAATTTGATGATACAATATTTTGAGAAATTTTGTTTAATTTTTTTTTTTTTTTTTTTCGTTAGACCAACACTCAGGGGATGCCCCCTATAATGCAATACATTGTGTTGATATCAGGAAATTAGGTTATGGGGAGGAGGAAAGAGGGAGTAGTGTTTGTGAATATTTGATTTGAATTTCGCAACATTGTAAGTGACAGGGAAGACCTCCGCGGGGAGTTTATTCCACATACGGCTAGTACGGCTGATGAACGAATTTTCCCTGTAATGCGTTGTGCGGTTCACTGGACAATCGACTACAAACGGATGAGCTCTGCTAGATAAGCGAGTGTTTCGAATGAAAATACGGGCCCTGGGGATAAGTTCACTTATCTCAGGAGAACAATTTCCATGGTAATATCGATAGAACAATGTTACACAACCCACATTCCGACGATGCTCCAATGAGTCAATAGAGCTTGATACCCTCTCGTCATTGATGAGCGCCGACGCCCTCCTTTGCACACGGTCCAGAAGCTCCAAAATAGACTTTGAAGCCCCTGCCCATATATGGGAGTTGTATTCCATTTTCGGTCGGATATAGGTGGAATAAATATTAAGTAAATCGGAAGGAGTGAAGTACTTCCTACACCGTCTCAGGAAACCGAGACACTTGAATGCTTCTTTCGACACCTGGAAAACGTGCTTATTCCAACGGACATCAGACTGAATCCTCATGCCCAGAACATCAAGAGTATTCGATTCTTCAATATTAATACCACCCAATTGAACAGGTGACAAAATGAAATGGAACGATATGGAATGAAACGGGGAATGATTGGAATCGGAACACTGTACACATTTGTGTTGACGGTATAGCGTTAACTGTTAAGGTTTGCAAAAATTTTGTCCATTTTGCGATATCATGCTCAGTTTTCGAGATACAAGCCATTTTACAAAATGGCGATATTTTAAAATGTCCAGTATCTCCAAAACTAAGCGAAATAGACTAAAACGGACAAAATTTTTGCTCCAGAGTAGTATTAATATACCCTTATAACATAAATAGGTTAGGTCCGAGAGAGATCCCAAGTGATCAATTTTTTAAAAAACAGTTAGTTTTTCGATTAAATAAATCTATGTTTTTCTACACTTTGATTAAATAAATATTTAATACAAATATTTATTTAAATCTGAACGCTCGACAAATATTTTTTTGTTTAGCTTATAATAAGACTACAAATCGTTACAATGTATTATTAACAACACATACTTTATATGTCGCAGCGTTTAAAACATGTAGCATATAGCTGTTAATGTCGACATTGTAATTTTTCCTGTTGATGACTGTTAATTCAATTTAAAAACTATGCATAGATTTATCTTCAATTAATTTAGCAGTGTTCTCTTATGTTATTGTCAAACATGCATACGCCGCATAACATAACATGACAATAACATTAATGTGGTCATGTCGACATGATTTATATGTCAACAGTTGCAGCTCTTTAGTTTGGAAGTAAAGTGAGGCGAAATGAGGTAACGTGAGGTAGAAATCTATTTTCAATAGAATTTCTTACGTCAAATCTACTTCCAAGTAAACAGCTGACACGATCCTTTACCATACATACAAACTAATGAAAGGCTCCATTAGTTTGTATGTATCGTAAAGTATCGTATCAGCTGTTTACTTTTAATTATTGATAGTACACACAAGTGTTTAGTTTGGAAGTAGATTTGACGTAAAAAATTCTATATTGAATTTAAAAAACAATTTGGCCTGAAGCCTTTAGTTGGGTGTGTAACACCACGTATGAGTAATATTTTGATTACATATACTGTTCATACGTTTAGGTGGATTTATTTTTTCTTACTAATAAAAAAGTCTGTTTAAAGGAAGGATTTTTTAAGAATTTTGATTTTTATTGAAGTAAAACAAAACTAGCCTCTAATGACTTACAAATTAACTCCGTCTTAAAAAGGTATTTCCTACTTTTTAACATATCGCAATTATAAGAATTGCCCATTTTCAGCAATCTCCCAAAACTGCCCTCTAATGACTTTAAAAATAACCACTTAAACGGCAGCTATAAATATGATTTATACATTAATCTACTAGTGCGTCTTCCTGAGTAGAGATTGGTAATAAAATCTTGGAAAGGTTCCTCCTAATTCATCGCCTTAAATTACATCAATCAGCTAGTACGTCTTCCGATAAAAAAAAATAAAAAACCTCCCTAAAGGGGAATTTTGTGTAAAACTAAAGATAATCTACATAACCAGGGCAAATTTAAAATTCACATAATAAACAGTAAAATTGGCACGAAAAAGGCATATCAATTCCAAAAATAACAGTTCATTAAGATTTTTTTTGGTATAATATTTGTAATAAAAAATAATAACGAAGAAATTTACAGTTAAAGTGGTAAAGTGTTATCGTAGTAAATTGGCATGAATTTAAAAGTTTAAAATTTTCGTTGCTTTAAAGAAAATATTCCGAAACTTAATTTCAACAAACATTTAAAAATATTTTTTTTTTTTAATTTTCCTTTAAACGTATGTACAAATAATTGGTTTCAACTAATTGTAAGTATAGAATTTTTTCCTCCTGCGTAGACGTCCGCTTTGACGGAAAATTCGTACAGGGAAGCGCAAAATGCTGAAATCTCAAACCAAGTTGCTACATAGCTGAAATTTTAAAATGTTTACTTATTGGAATTTTGCCCAGAAAAGTCGTTAAATAGGAGTTAGAAGGGGAAAAAGTCTCCTCTTAGCGGCCTGGGCAAATAGCTAAAGTGAGAAACCTAAAATTTGGTATGTGGTTTCCTAATCCCGCGAGAAATTCGCTTAGACAGGATTTTTGGAAATTCCTACGAAAGGGGAAACATTTTTTACATGGCGGTATGGCTAAACCTTTAAAGAGAGGAACTTGAAAGTTGGTATGTGGGTTCCCAATCCCTCGTAGATATCAGCTTATACGAGAGGAAAAAGTCTTCCCTTGAAGGCCTGGCCAAAACGCTAAAGCGAGAAACCTGAAATTTGGTATGAAAAAGCTTTTGGAGACGCATTAACTCACACAGAGCAATGAAGTGAGAACCGAATTAAAAAGTGTATTTTAATGGCAACAACTTCTAAATTCAGTTAGTACAACTATATTTACATTAGATTTCTGAACATTTTGGGTGTTGCAAATACAATTCAGTGGAATTACCTGAACTTTGTTGTAAAAACTAATGTTCAATTCATAATAACCGAATTTGAGTTGTAGTAACTAAATTTTAGTTGGCAAATAGCTAAATTTTTCTCTGTCTGCCCTAAAGTGAGGAACTTGAAATTAAGTATGTGGGTTCTTGACGTTCTGCCCAAACCAATTTTAATAGAAAGATTTTTTTGATACATATGTGTTTCCTGGAGCCTTAAAAAAAAGCAAAATTACTAATTTTTTGAAAAACGCATGAATCACGCGTGACTGTGGAACTATGACTACATTCAAAATAATTCAGACATAAAAAAATCATTTATTGTCAAAACAATGAAAGCTTTTCCCAAATGAGTTTTTATTTATTTTTTTTGAAAGTTTTTGTTATTTTGACATTTTTTCGTATTTTTATTCACGGATTATTATCAGTGTACACTCAGGGAAAAAGTTTCATCATATCGATGATATTGTTTCATAAATCGTTTGTTTTCAATTATTCATCATATTTATGAAGTGTTCATAAATATGATTAAGAGTTTAATAAAAATTTATGACAAATGTTTCATATAAATTCATTATTTCATAAAAAAGTTTCATAATCTTTGTGAAAATATGAAAAATAATGAAATTTAGAAATATAAAAATTTAATTTTTATTTTTCATTTGAAGTATAGAAAATATCATTTGCAATTAATTTTTTTTTTTAACTCAAAATCTATGAGAAATTATATAAAATTCTGAAATATCAATTGAATATTATTTGAATTGTTCTTATTTTTATATAGAATTTTATTAATATAATTTAAAATTACGGAATTTCAATTGATGTTTTTTAAATTAAAAATTATATTTTTTAATTTCAAGTGAAAATTTTGAACTTGAAATTGGTGTTCTTATGTTCTTCAATTGATTTATAATGAATTTATACATATTTTTTTAATTTCATTGCCAAAAAATTCTAGAACAAGTTGTTAAACATTACAGTATTTGCTCTTTGTTGCAAAGTTAAAACAAAAATTAAACTATTTTTTCCTAAGCCCGGCACCTTAAAAATAATGGATGGAAAATAAATTTGCGTCATTGGTTGCAGCCTATATAGTGTCAGTGATGCCAACTTGGTGCTTTTATCACTATTTATGGTGAACGAGGAAATTTTACTCTTGGTGCCAAATTGCAGAAAAAGCACTAAGTTTGTGCAGTTATATTAGTTTTTTGTTTTTATATACATCGAGATTATTTTTATGTTATTTTCAATTTATAACGAGCTTTCAACCTCCGTATATTTACAAAAATAAAGCAAATCAAACATATTAGCTAGGTTGATACTAGTATTTCGATCTGGCTAAAGATCTCATCAGAACCCGAAGTTTTAGAAAAGCTAGAGCCTATATAATAGGCAGAACTTTAACAAAAAACCTATTAATAATCAATTTTGCTCCATTGTGCTTTTAGTGCTTTTTAGATATTTTTTTATTGCTCCCAAATTGTAGTAAAAAAGGAAAAAAAGGGAAAAAACATAATTTTTATTTTTAATAAAAATTATATCAAACTTGTATAAAAGACAAAGTATGGTCTTGTTTACTACTTCCCCTGTACATTTTGTTTTTAAAAACAAATGTACAAATCAAAAGGAAAAGAAACAAAAACTTGTATTGAATAGTTACCAAAGGTAGACATACATACATACAAAAAAACAAGTTTTCAATTTATTAGTTGATCAATGGTGATTAACTTTAACTTCGAGCTCATATTTTAGTTCTCATGTAGTGAGTAAACTAGTTTATATGAATGTTTGATGTTTGGCATGGGATTGTTACCTCTTTCAAAACGTGTTCTGATGATGGGAACCTAGAAAATTCCCGAAATAGATCTATCCACACATTCCCGAAAGGGTCAAATAATAAATTTGAAAACAAAAACTCTATAGATTATTTGTTAGGACAATATCCTAATAAAGAAGTATAGAGTATGGCCTAGAACTTGAATAATTTTCATGTTCATTGCACAACTAAAGGTCGGCAAGAAAAAAAAAAACATAATTTTTATTTTTAATAAAAATTATATCAAACTTGTAGTGAAAAAGCTTAAAAATTTATAATAAAATCGTATGTTTTGGTCGAGAAACGTTTAAATTGTGACACTTTACAATATAAAACTTTATCAATTGCTTCCTTTTAGTGGTTATTACAAGTTTACTCCTAACTTTTTAAATTAAATTGATTTAATTCTAGAATTTTTCAAAAAAAAAAATTCAAAACAAAAAAACTTATAATTTTTAATCTGATTTAACTTAAGTCATATTTAAATCTCTTTACAGAAAAAAAACCAATTTTCATCAAAAAATTATCAAATCCTTTAAGCAAAAGTGACGCGTTTTCTTCCTATCACTAGCTCAATTTCAATATAGTGTCTAATAAACTTAATAAATCTTCATTAAAAAATAAAATTAACTTCATTAAAAATGAATCGCCATCATCTAAAATTAAAAATCAAAAAAAGATACATATAATTATTTAAATAAGTTAAACCTTTTTTTACGTTAGAAATTAATTTCAAAAATTTTAAGAGTTTTTTTGTATATTTCGATTCCAATCTTGGAATATTATACATATTTTTTATAAAAAATTTAAATGTAAAATGATATATGTTGCGATTAAACTAGTAAAAGTTGTAAAATTGTATTTATTTAAACAACTCTGTTATTTTATATTTTTTAATTTTAAGTAAAATATAATTTATTATAGTGAATAAAACGAATTAAAAAAAAAGATCGCATCGTTTTTGTAATTTATATAAAAACATTTAGGGAAAAATTTTAAACATAATTTATGAACATTTTCAAAATATTTATGAAACGTTTCTTAATAATAATTATGAAATGTTTCTTAATATTTATGAAGCACTTCATTTAGAATTGTCAAGTTTGAGATCATAATTAAATAATAAAAATTATGAAACTTCATTTCATTTATTTATTCATTTGTAATATATGTAGCCTAATAGTATAATAAAATTATATTACATGTAATTTAAATACTATGAGAATAGAAGTACTTAATTCTAAAAAATTATGTATATCATATATATGAAACATTTCATAAATATGAAGAATCCTGTCAGCAATTTTCTCTTTAATGACACAACTTTATCATATTTATGAAGTGTTACATTAAACTAAAATCAATGAAGTTTTTCATAAATATGATGAAGCTTTTTTCCTGAGTGTCCTCTCTAAGTCTCAAATTTATTTAATTTTTGTCCAAAAAGCGTCGTTAAACACCAAATAGCAATAAAAAAACATTTTTATAAGGCAGATTATTACAATCATAGTTTTTGTTAACAAAAATTTATTAAAAAAACAAAACTTAGAATTCAACAAAATTAATTAAAAAGTATTTAAAGCATTTTCAAATAAAATATTTATCATTATTTTGTATACATAATTCAGTTAAATTCATCATCATCATCTTCTTCAACCGGTATAGTTTCTAATGCATCCGTTTCTGTTTTTCCGTTGGGCATTTTTTCCTCTACCATTATACTATTCAATTCTGCATTTGCAACAGGAACATTATGAATTTCGTGAGCATGCGCTTGAAAACTGTAATTGAAATATTATTTTTTTTTTTTTAATATGATCAAATTAGAACAACAATATGCCTTACTACAATTTACTACTTTTGCTACAGATGGAAAATTTTATTTTAAAAATTCAAACCAAAACTTTCCAGTTGTCATAAGAATAGTAAGCATATTGAGCAATCGATAAATTTGAACATCTGTGGACTTTTGATAAAAGAACTTAAATCGACTTAAGCTGTCTTGTCAGAAAGTTTTTTCTTCCTTTGTCTCCAAAACATTGACCTTAATTTGAAACTTTTTGCGATATCTTAATAAATTTTTTGAAATTTTTTTTTTGCGATATCTTAACATAGAGTTCAGAAATACCAGGTTTTTTCGCTATATTGAATGACTTTTTCACAACATTTGTTATGTTAATTGAAAGTCCTTCCTTTTGTTTTCAAAACTCAGGTTTGACCTTACCGACATCTTATTTCTTCTTTGAGAAATCGTCCGTTGTATTTATAGCGAAAATACTCTATCAAAAAATTTCAAAGGACGAATTTTCCGGATTGGGTTAAGATATTAGAAAGTTTAAACCTCAGTTTTGAAAGCAATATGGGGAAGTTTCAGATGACATAACACATTTTATATACGCTATGTTTTTTGTCAATACTTAATTCTAGACCACCAGTGATATATAAATAATTTAGTTTTTTTTTTTTAATATATTCCGGTATTTAAAACTACCGGTTATGAAGCATTTGTTAAAAAAAAAAAATATATAAAATAAGTAACCCCTATTAGCAAATTACCTCAACCTCGCATATGTTTCAAATTGTTCAAAAAAAAAAAAAAAATTATTTTTATGTATATAGTAAAACTTTCAGCATTTTCCAACTTTAATATATAAAACTTAACCATGCCTACTTCGCCCACTTTTTGGAAAAATTTATACGATATAATTTTTCCTACAAACGGCCAGTTGGCTTGGAAAGCTTTATAAGTTCTTTTGTCAAAAGGCCACCGATATTTGTATATTTTAAAGACTTCCACAAGATATTCATATTTGTTTAAGAAATATCTTTTGTGATCTTCCTTATAACTTAAACAGTATTTTACCTTCTTAAAGTAGGAAACATTTCATCACAAAATTCACAAGAATATAACGTATCCTTATGACCTAATATATGTTGGTTTAATAATTCCAGTGCCTCGAAATATTTACCACATTTTGGCTGTTTACATATAAATAGTTTCTTATTTTCGTGTTTCGTTTCGATGTGAAGTCTTAAATATGCCATTGAACGGAAAGCTTTAACGCACAGTTGACATTTAAATGGAAATGCCAATTTATTATTTCGATGTTTGCGATGACGATGTTGAATTAAAGCCATAAGTGTTGGTAATCTATAACCACAATAATCGCATAGATATGGTCTGACTTTGGACTTGGAAACAGATGGTGTTGTTGATGCTACTGGTGCTGTTACTATAGATGCAATTGCTGCTACTGGTGGTTTTGCTGCTGTTGGTGTAGATAGTGGTTTTTGACCATGATTTCTATTTTGATGTTGGGTTAAAGAATTCTTGGTTAAAAAGCTATGATAACATAGTTCACATCGAAATTGCCGAGTTTTAAAACTCTTTGCATTATGTTTACGATGTGTTCGGTAACGATGTTGATATAAAGCAGCTTTATTAGCCGATTTATAATTACACATATTACATAGAAATGGTGGACCTTTAGGAGCTGATAATCGAACACTTGGTTTGGTTATTGATATTGATGCACTGGCGTAAATATCACTACTTATAGACTCTGTTTTATTTACATTATCTTTATTGCTAGAATTATTTGTATTCTCAAAATTTTCTTGAGATTTTTCTGGTAAATCTATTTTTGAATTTGAACTTTCTTTTATTGTTTCTTTGGTCTTATTTTTCGAATGTTTTCTAATACGATGCTGGTCTAAAGCATTTTTAGTACGTAATCCATGACCACATAGATTACATATAAATGGAAATTTTTTTGAATCCGAGGATTTTCCAATGTAATGATTTTCCCAGTGATGATGATATAAACCATTCTCAGTTTTAGATCTATGTTGTTTTACCATTTCCGTAATTTGCTGACGATGTTTTCGAAGACGATGTTGGCTTAATGAGTTTTTGTTAAGAAAACTTTTACCACATATTTTACATACAACCGGTGGAGTTTTCGCTAATATTGAATTAACTTGTATATCCGGAACACTAATAATTTCATTTTCAATTTTAATTTCATCAATTTCTATATGATTTTTCTCTAATGTTGAATTAACTTGTATGGCCGGAACACTTATAACTTCATTTTCAATTTCAATTTCTTCAATTTCTTCAATTTCTTCAAATGCTTCAATTTCTATATTATCTGTAACTATTTGTTGATTTTCTAGTGGTGTTTCCTTAATTGTCTGATCTTTTTTATATAAATTTTTTTTTGCCTTTGCAGTACTTTCTGGATGTTTCCGAAGACGATGTTGATAGAGGGAATTTTTTTTTAATAAATTATGACCACAAATATTACATTTAATTGGAATCTTTTTCGACACCATAGGCATTTCTTCTATCTCTTTTAATGGCTCTTTACGACCATGTGTGAGATTTTGATGTTTTAACAAAGATTTTTTATTCATACCGCTATAGGCACATAGATCACATTTGTATGGCAACCCTACTCTTTGTTTAACTCTTGGCGATAATCTACTTTTAATTTTATGTTCGGACTGTGCTGGGTTTTCCTCATCAGTTACCTCCATAAGTTGATGTTCTTCTATAATTTCTTTCTTAATCTCAACTTCTTCGGTTTTGATATCATTTATTATTGTTACATGATATCTGGCAACCTCATTTTCAATTTGTATCTCTGCAATATTTTGATTTGTAGAGTTTGGTCTATTGTCTGGATCTGTTTTATGATATTCATTCTTAATAACAACAGGTTTGATGGTTGGAATTGATTCTGAAATTTAGTTTCGTATTTGTTTTTTAGAGATATGTTTGTTAAATGTTGTAAAAACTAACACTATGAAAATTTGCCCCTCAGATTATCAGAATGTTTAAATATTTGTGCACTAAAAAAAAAAAAAAAAACTGCACTCAAACAAGTGCGTCAGTAGAATCTACTGAAAATGACAGTATAAGCAAAATGTAAATGGCGACAAAGGTGATTGCCGTTAAAATAAATAATTTTTGATATATGTCCCATTTTTATTTTTTGTTGTATCCACAAAAAATAAACGTAGATTTCAGATCATACCAACCACTTGGAGCAATATGGTCTAAGAGGGTAACGGCAAAGTTAAAAAATACGAATATTTGCTTCATAATTTTTGATATATATTTTCTCGGACTCTATTGGACATAGGGGATCGAACTTTTGGTAGGACATGGTCCAATCTTTCAAGTTTCAAGAAACAATAAGATATTTGCAATTAATTCATTTCATTTCCTAAAGGACACTGATACAATATGGGACATATATATCCCATTGGAAGTCAAATGTAAAATAGAGGAGGTTTTTGAACAGTTTTTATATTTTTTGTTCGTATAGAAATTTAAGCAAATTTTTTTAATTTAAAAAAAAAAAAGTGATATTGATAGATTTGTGTCTCCTCATTCCAAATCTGCTCTCCAAATTTTTCTATTCCCTCAAAATTTTGAAATATCGTATAAAATGTATATAGTAGGACTACAGTCAAAACTCGATTAACGACTCAAGCTATTTTAAAAATGTTGACATATTCGTGTTAAGCATATCAAAATAATTAAAAACCATGTGTTATATGACGTATTCAAGACAATGGATATAAACTCGAGACGTCTTTCGCCATTACTTGGGTAAACTATTTGATCACAAATTTTGACCGGTGACGACCAATGGGATATATATGTCCAATAGATTTTTTTCATAGAAAGAGTTGCAAAAAAATATTTTTGAAGACACTTTTCTTTAGAAATGTTAAGTCGATAAACCCGAATCCGTAAGTTCGGTCGTGAAAGGGTTAACTCTTTAAAAACAACTAACAAATTCAATAAAAACTACTGACATTGTCATAAAATTAACTGACAATTTTTACTACAAAAATTTTTAAACAACTGACAAAATTGGTAAAAACTACTGTTTTTTAACAGTTATTTTTCCGGATTTTAAAAATATATTTTAATAAAAAAGATGTTTCTTTTTTATTTTAATTACAACAACAAAATGTGTGTATTATTTGTAAAGACAAAACTAAAAACGGTACTTCAGTTATTATACACCATGGAAAAATACTAAGGGTAGATTTATTAGAAAAAGTTGTCATTTTGAAATACCCAAACTTTCAAAGTTTCGTCGGCAAAGTATTTTGCGTGAATTACTGGGAAAACTTCTACCTACAGTTGAATTTTCGGGTAAAGTTCATTTTATAAAATAATCCATGATTTAGGTGCTTTTTTATAATGAAATATAAGCAACAATAAAATATTGAATTAACCTTTTGACTACGAATGGTTGATATATATCCCATTTTTACTTTTTTGTCATTTTAGAAAGATCTGCAAGACGCCAATTGACAGATGTGGCTTTTTAGCGATACCTATATATTATAATAGTCTCAGAGCCTTACAAGGTCAACCCAAAAAATAATAAAAAAAAAAATAGTTTTGATAATGTTAAAAAATCAGTTTTAAATTTATACAAAAATGGTTATTATTTTTGGATTAGGCATAACTTAAAGCAAAATACAAAATTAAAACTTAAACAAAATCCTAACCCATTACGGAGCGACAGCTAAATAATGATTTAGCTTTAGTACTATGTTTATCCGCAGTAAAGCACTAAAAGCAGCGCAAAATTTATTTTAAGTCATAGGCCCACGTCTCCACGAAGTTTGGTTCAGTGGTTTAAGTTCGGTCGTCAAAGGGTTCAAAATAAAAACTAAAAAACACGACTTTAAACCATTGATTGCGAATAATTTTTTAAATTTTAGTAACATTCTGCAAGACAATCCATTCCAACACTTGTTTTCACGAAGGTATTAGAATTTAAAAATATGAACAAAAAGGAACAATTCATTAAAGTTGAATAGTCGATTACCGTCCTTGGTAATTGGTCTATGTATTACTATATTGCTGTGAAAAGTTGGATTATCAAAAATTAAATCATCTTTATTGATTCAAAAATTTAAAAAAATCTATAGACTACCAATCTATTTTTAATTTTGGTTCACAAAATGTTCAAATCTATATTTTTTTTCCGAGGCATTTCTGAAAAAAAAATTGGATTTAATAACTTCTTTAAACTTTTGTGCCTCTTATGATGGCTCATTTACGAAATATGAACCCTCAGAAAATTTTCCAAAATTTGATGGTTTTTTACCCTTCAATTCAATTTACGAACGTCATGTGGATACCCCACGTAAATAAAAATTAGGCTTATTTGTTAATCTCCAAATTAATTGTCACGGGATTCCCGAAAAACTAAGCCTTTTTCTGTTACCTTAATCCCGGGAATTTTGTTCGGGAATCCCGGAATAGTTAATATGAAGATTAACAAATAAGCCTAATTTTTATTTATGTAGGGTTTCCACATGACGTTCGTAAATTGATGATGGGTGAAAAGCCATCGAGTTTTGGAAAATTTTCTGACGGTTCATATGTCGTAAACGAGACTTCATAACAGGCACAAAATTGTAAGGAAGTTATTAAATCCAAAAAATATTTCAGAAATGACTTGTGTTTTATCACATATACAGTCATCGCCTTTTTGACTACATTTGTAGTCATTTCAACTGACATTTTTAGCCATTTCTACATTCCTAATTTCCTGAGTGTACATACTTTTTCTTTATCACAAATACAAAACTAACAGAAAAATACAATTACTAACTTTCTGACAATGATTACCGCCAATTTTTTTAATTTGTAACAACTTTTTATTAAATTATGTTAATAATGTTGAAAAAATCAATGAAAAATGCATATTTTTAAAATTTTGAGTGCATATTTTACGATTTCTAAAGCAAATTGTATGTACATAAAACACGATTATAAATGATTACATTTACAATCATCACATCATCTTGAAAACATATTCAACTTATGTTAAAGTATTGTAGGGAGTTTAGACAGCGAAATTTATCTACTTGAATAATGTTAATCCATCTTTTTAATCTTTCTCATTTACATATGCAGTTTTTGACAGTTTAATGTTTAACTTTACAGTTAAAAAACTAACTTTATCAGCTTAAACTAAGGGACAAGGAAAATGAAGGCGTTATCAAAAGTTTTGCTGACAACGCCAACATTTTTTTTTTGGCAGTTTCTTAATGTTCGTTATTATCTGACTTTGTATATATGTTTTTTTGCGTTGCCAATCTAAATTATATTAAAACACAGAGTTGCGGGCAATTAGTAATATGAATGCAGAGTTGTTTTGAAATAGTAAGCAGAGGAAATTTGAATTAACTGGAAATTTGAATAAAACTGTTAAAAGATAAATGAAAATGGGGTTTCGACTTGTTTAGTGCTTCATCAAACAGTTAATCTCATTTTTAGTAGATTAACTTCTCTGTGTAAATTTCCGATTAGTAGAAATAACTTTATATATACATATATATTCTCTTATATTTATTAATTGGTATTTTCTATTTGTAATAGTAACATTTTTATCATGATCTTAAACCTGACAATTACAAAATGACATGTAATATCTATATATTTTATAAATGTAATATCTATAATTTCATTATTTAAAATAATCTTCTAATTTGTGATCGGAATGGTATCAAGCATTAGATTTTGTTCCAAGATCGTAAGTACATATTATCGCTGTGATAAACATTAGATAGATAGATAGATTCTTCTTTATTTGTTTTCAAAAATTTATAAAATAATACAAAGAAATTAACTTATAGTATAAATATAATATAAATTATTTTAAAAATTATTTTAAAACATATATAAAGAGTAATGTTACAGCATGGTTTGATAATTGTCTGCTAGGAAATTGAGTTTAAAGTTTTATTTAAAAATTACATTCAGTTATTAGTATTTTTCTATATCTTAGTGCATACCTAACATAATTATAAAGGTTTAGCCAATTTGCAACTTCACCGCCATTTAAAACATTTACGATTTGATCTTCTGACAAACTTAAAGATCGGAAATATCTCATCCTTATTTCATTTAAAACCGGGCACCTACCCAAGAAGTGTTTCATTGTTTCCACTTCCCTGAGATTACATAAAGAGCAAAGGCTTGCTTCCTCTGTTCTATATGATTTCCCATTTAGCCATAAAAGATTGCCTCTAGCCTTCACAATATATGAAATCTGACCTTGACTATACAAAGCATTGCAATAGGTCATACCTTTCGAGAAATCAAGAAAACGGTAAATTCTATCCGCACTTTGGAGAGCATCACTGGTATGTTTGTGGATTGATTGAGCTTTTATTTGTTCAATCGGGGTTTTACAGGCGTTGTTAAATAAATTTTTATTATGTTCAATGTTTGCACGTTCTACGTTGTAATGCTCCAATCGATTTATAAGGACACGATACCAATAAATTTTCTTTTCCATTACTTTTTTTTGATAACAAATGGGGTAATCTGTGATTTTCATAATCAAAAATCGTTTTTGATACATATTTTAAGTGTAAGGCCAATGTGTAAAAATGTCCTTCTTCCTGCCCAGTCTCTAAAGCGATGACATAATTTGGAGTATTTTCTGGAAGTTTAAGTATCCGTTTTGTATAATATCTATGTAACTTGTCTACATCATCAAAGTATGAGTACCCCCATATTTGAGACCCGTATGCTTGCGTTGACCTGCACACTGCTAGGAACATTTTCCACTTTGCTGTTAAAGATACGTCTGTTTTTCCAATAAAATTGCTCCATGTTACATTGTGTGATAAACATTATTAGATGAAAATCTATGATAGATAACATCCTAAAAGTTGAGATTTAAAACTTATCGCTGTTCCTTAACGATGTGTTGCTTATAAATGTTGAGATAATACTTGCAGATATACAAAGATGGCATTGCCATAATAATGGGTGGTTATAAATGATCTACTGCGATTTTGTTTCAGATTTTAAAGCATCATCATTATCGCCATCATCATCACTTATAAACTCCTTTTTAAAGTGTATATCTTCATAACAGTTCTCTCTTGAATCCTTTTCAACCTCTAATTTTGTTAAATTTTCTTCTGTGTTGGAAATTTGTGGATTTTTTGCATTTTCATTCATATATTCTTTTTTCAAACCAGACAATTTTTCTGCTGATGGTTCTTCTATAATTTCTTTATGGAATTGTAAATTATGATTTAGTGTTATAGGTACAGATAAAGCCCTTTTGTTTGAAGAGCTATGTTCTACACTTTTTTCTCGATTTAGAGACTTATGTTTTCGCCATTTATGTGTATATAAAGAATATTTGTTTAGATATCTTAATTCACAGAACTCACATTTGAACGGATTATTCAGGTTTATTGTTATACTTCGTACCTTTTTTAGAGATTTATGTTCTCGCCATTGATGTGTAGCTAAAGCCTTTTTGTTTAGATACCTATTTTCACAGATCTCACATTTGAATGGATTATGCTGGTATAGTTCACTTTGACGTTGAGCTTTATGAAGTTTATATTGAGCATTATGAGTTCGCCGACAATGTGAATAGAAACCGCTTTTGGTTTTAAATGTATTTTCACAGAACTCACATTTGAATGGTTTTGCTTTTATAATTTTTTCTCTATGTTTTCGCCACTTATGTGTTCTTAAAGATGCTGCAGTTGAAGACATATGATTACAGAACTCACATATGAATGCCTTTGAGCATTGGTTCTGATCTTCTTTAATTAAGTCTGTGCTAATTCGAAAATGTTCTGTGTTTGGCATTGATTCTGAAATTTAGTTTCATATATATTTTTAGAGATATTGTGTAAAAAAA